>JAPWTK010000151.1:0-607500 GCA_029963805.1 Aromia moschata | reverse complement strand
TAAAAGTAATAATTTGTTGAAACCTCACTGCCTCGAATATTTTTGCCGAACGTTCAACGGGGTCTCTACAGGTGCCCACAACTGTCGCTGTTCGTCGCTGACGAAAGTGCTAATTTTTCTTTAAATTATTCTTTAGTTTTCCGTACCGTGAAGCAGCAAGTGTTAACTGCCTGATTTTTATTGAAGGATTTTTTTTTGCTCTACTTATCGCAAACAGTGGCGTGGTTAAAATTGAAGTCTCAGCTTAATTAGGGGTTTCGTTTTTGTTAACTTTTCTTTTGGGTCATATTGTTGCATATGTTTGATTAATTAATTACCTGAGCCTTGTAAATTTTGTATGATTAATTACTCTTTGGTTTATATAACTTCAACTTAACAGATACCCACTGTTTTCGAACTCTAGTCAGAACAGCACTGATTCTGTTTGTTTTATTCTTGTATATAAAACACTTCTGGACAAACGGCCAGCAATAAGGGCAACGAACACCTCTCCCAGTGGCGTACATGTAGGAAAACCCTAGATGAGTAAAGTCTACGAGCCACCGCAGTACTGCCGGTAGCAACTCCAGGACCATCCGCACTACCTCCGGAAGCCACTCTCCGCTGGGTGTAAAGTAAGACCGTTTCATTGTACCCTGCCGGTCCAAGTGATGTAAAATCAGTGCTCCATTAACCTAGTCATTTTAACTGTACAAGATTTGTTTTTGATAATATATATTTGTTATAGTTTTATATTTGAATTTTGTTCTATCTCCATCTATACCAAGAAAGCTTCCAACCATCTTCTCATTACCTTTATCGAACTAGAGTACATTTTTGTATTTTTATTAAAAAATATCTGGCGCCCAAAGCCACGATCAAAGTTTTTCATAACCAGGGGAACCTACCCCTTGACCGCTGTGCTCCCGGAGCTACGGTCAATAGCTTTCCTATCAGCTTAGCCAATTGAGCGAAGGAAAGGTGTTGCAGTCTTCGACGTCGTCCCTCAGGATATGCTTCAGGTAATTTCTCGTTTTTATTAACTTAACTCTTTTCTGAATAGCTATCAAGAAGCCTTCAGTTTCGGAGTGCAGGTAGCCGTCGGTTAGCCATTTTACTGAATTGTCCTTATCGGTGTAGTTTGGCTGTAATATTTTTGGAAATTGTCCCTGTAAAGCGTATTCCATCCACTGTGTCTAGAGCTCCTGTCCTGTTGGTATGTCGACCCGAAGAAGTTCACACCCTAGGCTCAAAGCCATGTATACAGAGTCCTTTCTTGCTACAGATGTTATTAGCGGGTCCCTGTTGGTTAGTAGTTTTCTTCTTAAGGAAGCTTTTTGGTTAAGGCATATATTTTTATGTTCAATAAACCTCTCCCACTTGGCTTTGAGGCAGGTACAGTTTGACTATTGAAGGGTTAGTGTTAATAAGTACCTGAATTCAGTTGGGAGCCGCCTGGTAAGTCGGCCGAGCTCATCGAGGTCAGTAACGGACCACCTAACGATTCCAAAAGAGTAAGTCAGCACGGAGACAGCCCTCGAGTTGATGGCTTTGACAAGATTGTCTCCAAATAAAAGCGTATTCAGCAACTTTGTCAAACAACATTAGCATGAAGATGTGGGATGCAAACTGAACACAGCAGGTATAGACACATTCTACATGGTCATCAGGGTTATTGTTCCCTACTTTTGCTGTATACATTTTAGCTAGTATTTATTTGCGGGGTTATTTTACTATTAGTAAAAGTATTTTTTACTGTTAGTAAAAGTACATTGGTATTAATTTATTAAAGAGTTAATACTTCTCCACTATTTATTGACCGATCTTAAATTCTAATAAAGCCTACATAGATAATGATTCTCAATAAATTATCGCAAAAAAGTATATATGAAATGTCATTTGGAAAAAAAATGCAGCATTTTTAATATGAGCTAAGACTTAGAATAAATCAACGTCGCTTTTATTGAATTCGGACATTTTTATTAAAATAACAGTTACAGTTTGTATCAACTGTTCTGGAATACCCTGTTTATGCAGTTTGTGTTACAGTAAATTAAATTAATAGAATAGAACTTCTAGAATCGCTAATTAGTTTTTGAATCCGTTTATTACGTTCATTTTCACTTTTTTATTATTAACAAAGAAAAAAAGGTTTGTAACGTATTGTATTTTCCTTTTATCTCAGAATTTTTCCACCCCCCAAGTTTAATAAAAACGCACCTCAATGTAATGAAGTGTAATAGGACGACAACACATCTCGCAGGGTGCTCTTTATGTTCAAGATTCCATATTCACGAGGATGATTTCCAATTCCACGAATTGCACATTTTTTTATTTGTAAATTTCCTTTCCGTGCAATTCCCAAAATTACTTTTATATTCGTACTTTTTACCTATAGGGTAAAATGGGTAAAGATGCCTAGCGTGGGTAGATGCCTAATCGCTGCTTTTCAATTTGCTTCCGAACCTACACTAAAACTGCGCCCTCTGCATGGAACTAGTGTATTCCCCAAGCATCGTCCGCAACAATATCACCTTAAAACACGCTTTTTTGCTCGACAATTTTACCTGTCAGGTATCGTATACACCCAGTTATAATTTTGACCTTATAAGCATATGTGGTGCAAGTCAGTTTTTCCGTATTTTAAGTATTAATCGTGTTAAAACCTAAAACAAAGCCACGTAGATAAGTAAGGTTATGTGATGTTTGCATTATTTAGCCGCGAAACATTATTTAATTTAAAACGATGTAGGCATCTGTCCCCTGTGAATTTATTAAATGAGGATATATGCCTAATTTGATGCGGGGATAGAGAAATGTAATATTGTTTTTTTATTTTTTAAAGGTCCAACATGCCGCGAAAATATATACGGAAGTCTAATCGAGCTTCATGGACGAAAGAAGATTTACAAACTGCCCCGGAAAAAGTTCGGAAAAAATCATTAAATGCTAATAAAGCCAGCCAAATTTACCTAATACCCTACAGGACACTGAGAATACGTCTTGCGGCCAATGATTCGAGCAAAAGGACTTTGCGAAAACATCCATGCCTGGGAATTGAAAATGAAAAAAGATTAGTCAAGCACATTCAGCGACTGCAAAATTCTGGGTTGCACCTACTGCATAAACTATGAGTCATATAGCTTACAGTTGCCAAGTCACTGGGTAAGGAACACATATTTGGACCAAAAGGGTCAAAGGAGGAACGGGCAGGTGAACATTGGTTTCTTTCTTTTATGGAACGTTCCCAAAGCTTGCCAATAAGAAAAAGTGAAGGATTGTCTCTTACGAGGGCTAAAGGTATGAATAGAGACGAAGTTGCGCAATTTTATAACCTGTTAGAAGACACTCTCGTGACACATAATTTGCAAGATAAACCCAACAAAATATTTAACATGGACGAAACGAGTATCCAGCTAATAAATAAACCAGGCAAGGTAGCTGGTTAAACGGTTTACCGCCAGGAACGTCCATATATGTGAATAAGAAGTCTTCATACCTATATAAACTCTGATTTATTCCTAAAATGGATGAAGGAAGTCTTTTTGCCACGAAAGCCGGAGGGCAAAGTTCTACTAATACTGGACGGCCACAGTTCTCATGCTAGTTACGATGTTATTCAGCTAGCTAATGAAAATTACATTATAATTTTATGCCTTCCGATTCACACAACACAAGCACTACAACCCCTCGACAAATCTTTTTTTAAGCCTTTGAAACAGTATTATAAACAAGAGGCGCAAGACTGGATGGTCACTAACAAAGAAAAAAGGATTAGTCGCGATTCTGTAGGCATTTTTATTGGAAATGCTAGGAAGAGAGCGGTTACATCCAAAAACGAAATTTCTTGCTTCGCAGCCACAGGCATTTACCCTTTCAACAGGAATGCCATTCCCGATTATTTTTTTTTCGATCGCCGATGCTTCTTTGCAAATTAATAACGCCACTGTTGTGGAAAAAGCTTCCATCGATAAGAGTTTTTTACAAAATGACGACAATTACTTTTTTGTTCAATGATGATGGAAATAACGTTACTTTTGAAACAGAAAACAACGAAATAACACAATCTTCATCTAACATGTTGATTGAAGAAGTCCCTGCAGATACACCATCAAAAATATTTTCTTTGAAGTAGCTCCGGTTCCTCAGATACCTTGTGGTACATCGAAATACAAACAATAGGCCAAAATTTTAATACATGACGTGACCATCGTTAAACCTGGAACGAGCGTTAAGTGTGGCAAATCGCAGAAAGTGGCAAAGAAGAAAGAGGAGCGTGTGAAAAGAAAGAAAGATGATACCACGAAGGCTGATGGCAGCGCAAAATCACAGGAGTGCAAATGTTTCGAATGTGAGGAAGATTATTATAAAACTGCGGCCACAGTCGATTGGATTCAATGTATTAGCTGTGACAGCTGGCTGTTACCGTGAAAATGTATATTTTGTAAATAAGTTAAGTTGTGTAGATCGGCCTCTGACGTAATCTTCTTGAGAGCCTATTTGGCAGGGTCGAGTCGGCACACATGTGCAGTTATGCGCCAGATGCCAGACAGTGTATGAGGAACAAGAAGGTTACTCAGCTGGTCATCTTTGTAAATATGTATGTATAAAGTCTTATTGAAAAGTGTGTGTGTTTTTCAATAATCAAAGTGTGTTATCGTTATTGATTGATTAATAATTCCTTAACAAAAGAAACCCTCCTGGCTTACGAAGTGTAAAGTAAGTCCCGGAAACATTGGTCCTGATCGAACCGGATATTAGCGGTTTTAAGGAATTATTAAAGTGAAGAATACAGTCCACAAAAGTGCCGGTTTGAAAGGCTTAAGTTGGGAGCTGCAAAATTGCGAGGTAAGCAATATCCACGTGTTTCGAGAGCTACAGGTGAAACTCGCGACGCGAATAAAGCGCGAATTCGGACGAATTCAACGAGAGATTCGGCCTATCCTGGTGAGGCGTGGATAGCGGTACCTGAGGCGACGAATAGAAGCAGGGCGAGAGAGGGAGAAGCCGTGGTGAACGGACTCGAGCTTGTTGCCGGACGAGGTGGCCTTCGCCGAGGGACGTAAATCGCAGGTTGCAGTAAGCTATACATTTTGCGCGGCTAGCAAATTTGATAGAGGTATGTAAACATTGTTACTCGCATGCCCTGGGATGTGAAGATGTTGATGTCTACGCGCTGAGTGGAGTGTCATTTGTGTAACCTCAGTGTTGACGCGCGGCGTGTTTAGAAGCGCAAAATAAATTAAGATTTGTCTAGATTTATTTATGTAAAAAAAATATATCGATGACTTGTTCATTGATTTTAATTAAGAGTTCACTCGCTAATGTTCATTTTTGAGATTGTTGTATGTGCATATGAATTACATTTTTATTTGTAAGGTGTTTAGTTAAGGCAGAGAGCTTTCAAAATACTTGTACTTTGTTCAGTGGTCGGTTACACTGCGGTGCGGTTTAGTTTTGGAACATTGTAATTTGCAATTTTGTATAAACTGAATTTCTTGTTGGTAAGACACTATGGCTGAAACATCTGCTTTAGTTGCTAAACGTGGTTTCAGTTAAAGCGAGTATTACGCGATTTGAGAAATTTATTGATGACATTTCCGATGACGTCACAGTACTTTAAAGAGTAGGTTGAAACATTTAGAAGAGCTATATGCTAAATATGATGATATTCAAGCTAAATTTAGAGGTCATAAATCAGACTGATTTTGGTGATGATCGCGAATCAATCGAGGACAAGTATTTAAATTTAAAGGGTCGGTTTGAGGATTTGATTGAGCAGATACTTGCAATTTTCGGTGATCAACTCTGGTGTTCGAAGTGTAAACGAAACATCCGAGGCTGGTATTGATAGCATTTCTGGCCATTTAAATGAAAATTATGCGGGGTTACCTAAAATTAGTTTACCACAATTTGACGGTGACTATGACAAGTGGCAAAACTTTAAGGATTTGTTTACTAATTTAGTTCATGATTGTGCCAATGTTTCAAAAATCAGAAAGTTATATTATTTAAAAAGCGCTTTGCGTGGCGAAGCTTCGAGATTAATCGAATGCTTATACGCGTCGGAACAAAATTATGATAAGGCTTGGGAGACCTTAACCAAAAGGTATGACAACAAAGCGATTTTGTTAAAAACGCATTTAAAAGGCATTTTAGATTTACCGGTTGTAAATAAAAAATCACACGCTAGTTTTCGATTGTTCTTAAGTAAATTTGGGCAACATTACAATTCATTGAAGGCTTTAAATGTACCCGTTGAACATTGGGACATTATACTGGTCCACATTCTTTGTGAAAAATTAGATAGTTTCGTAGTACAGGCGTATGAAGACCGTCGGGAAAAATCGGAATTTCCGAATTTAGAAAAATTTCTGGACTTTCTGGAACATAGATGCTCCACGTTAGAATTAACTTCGCGTGAAAATATTGCAACCAAACGCACAGCTGTGAATACTAGTCAAATTAACGCCGTGAAATGTTTGTTTTGCAATGAGTTTTCACGGATTAGTAAAATGCAAAAGGTTTTTGGAGTCATCTGTTTCTCAGAGAAGGAATTTTTGCGAAAAGACAAACGCTTATGTTTCAGGTGTTTAAGGGCAAATCATTTTTCGGGAAAATGTTTTTCAAAGGAAACGTGTCGCGTTTGCAAGAAAAATCATAATTCGCTTTTGCATGTTACGGACCGAGACAAATCACCCACAGCAGCGGCGGCGGTGGGCGAGACTAATTCAGTTAAGGCGGAAACAAACCCAAAAATTTCGGAAACTGCTATAAGTGAGGTTTGTAGAACATCAGTAAACACAAGTGCTGTCTCTTTAGAAGTAAATGACGATAAAAGCATAGTTTTGTGGCCGATAGCGATTGTAATCGTAATTGATGATTTAGGTAATAAGTATCGGTGCAGGGCATTACTTGATTCGGCCAGCGAAAGAAATTATGTGACTGAAGAGTTTGTTTCTAATCTGAACATTGACAGATTAGCTTGCGATTGGCGAGTAAGCGGCGTTTCGGGCGTTTCGACAAGGGGTCAAGGACACAATGTGCCTCACGGTTCAATCTAGGGTTTTCAGATTTTAAATTTTCTGCAAGTTTTGGCATAATGAGGGACATAACTGGTCATACACCCAGATGTGAGTTTGATTTAAAAGGTTTAAAATGGCCTAGGCATATTTCGTTGGCAGATCCTACTTTTTAACAAGGTGGGTAAGATTGACATGTTGTTAGGTACGGAAGTATTTGCCAAAACACTGAAAAGGGAAATATTGATTTAGGTACTGGTCAACCTGTGCTTCAGAACACAGAGTTTGGTTGGGTGGTACATGGTGCAATAAGTTGTAATGCATTAACGGCTGAAGTAAGTCGAACATTAGTTTGTTCGGTTAGTAACTTGAATGACACTATGTCCAAATTTTGGAATATTGAAGAACTACCTGACGAGGGTAGTAAATTTCCCTTAGCTTCTCAAGCTATCAAAAATAATTCGTATGTTGAGGACATTATTACTGATGCAGATAACGTTGAAGTTGCGCGAAAAATGCAAGGGGAATTAATTGAATTACTCGCGCGAGGGGTTTTTCAGTTGCACAAGCGGTGCTCAAAAGAACCGAGTTTGTTATGTGACATTCCGGTGGAAAAACGGGAAATTCAAAAGATTACTTTAACTAACAATGAAAATTATATACGTACTTTAGGTATTGTTTGGAATCCAGTTAGTGACAGTTTCGAGATAGCCATCGGAAACAGCACCGTGAGTGATGAAGGCAACACTAAAAGAGCCGTATTATCGTGTATCGCGAGGATTTTTGATCCGCTAGGGTTTACGGGTCCAACAACGGCGCGGTCGAAAATTGTACTGCAAGATATATGGAAGGAGAAATTAGGTTGGGGATCAGCAAATTCCTTCCCACACCTTGAAAGTTTGGTTACCTTTTAAAAACCAATCATTGTTGTTGCGAGGTTTATCAATTTCGAGATTGATGATTTGTGAAAATGCTATTTCCATACAGTTGCACGGGTTTTTCCGATGCCTCAATGAAGGCGTATGGAGCAGTAATATTTTTGCACTCCGAAGAGGGAAATGTTCGGGTGTATGCAGCGCGCACCGACTCGAATTATTTTTATAACATTTTCAATAAGTCTTCGTCATTCAGTCTTTTCCAAAAAGGTCTGTAATTTTATTGTAACTCGTAAAGTAGTAATTGTAATAAAGTATGTACTTAGATTTTCTCATAATATGAAAAAGAAGAAAGAAAACAGACGCGTAGGGTATTTGTCTTTAAACGAGCTGAAAGACGCTTTGAAATTCATTGTAAAAACAATTCAAATGCGTCACTCTTGTAAGGAAATTGAATTATTACGAAATAAGGATAATCAAATAGCGTTAAGGGATATTCGACTAAGATTGTTGGACCCATTTTTAGATGATTTACTCAAAGTGTTAGGTCGTTTAAAATATGATCATGTTAATGTTGACCAGCGATATCCTTATAGTATGAATGATAAGTGTCATGTCACTACCTCAATAATTGTTTACGGATACGAAGGGTTGAAAAATTTTAGATTTTAAATGCCAGAAGTGGCGTCAAGAAAGAAATACACAAATGTGTGAAATCAGTCAGTCTAGAATCCGTAAAGTCACCAAAGCTTACATTTGTCCTTTATTTGTATGTGTACCAAGGCAGTTCATTTGGAACTTGTCTCCAATATGACCACGAAAACTTTTCTAAATGCGTTGAACCGATTCATGTCACGTCACGGAAAATGTGCAACAAGTAAAACAAGTATTTTGGAAGCGTTGGAGCTCTGAATATCTATCAGAACTTCAACAGAGAAAAAAGTGGTTTCACCACATCCCGAATGTTTGTGAATATAAATTTGGTGTTAATGAAGACAATGTTTCACTTTTGTGCTGGTGTTTAGCGCGAATCATATCCGTTTACAAGGAAAAGACGGACTTGTGCGAAGTGTGAATTTGAAGACAAAAAGTGGAACTTATGTGCGTCCAATAACTAAAATTTGTCCCTTACCAAATATTGACAATTGAAAGAGATGTTTTGAAATTGTTACCAATTCCAACGGCGGCGGTATGTTACCGTGAAAATGTATATTTTTGTAAATAAGTTAAGTTGTGTAGATCGGCCTCTGACGTAATCTTCTTGAGAGCCTATTTGGCAGGGGTCGAGTCGGCACACATGTGCAGTTAGGCGCCAGATGCCAGACAGTGTATGAGGAACAAGAAGGTTACTCAGCTGGTCATCTTTGTAAATATGTATGTATAAAGTCTTATTGAAAAGTGTGTGTTTTTCAATAAAGTGTGTTATCGTTATTGATTGATTAATAATTCCTTAACAAAAGAAACCCTCTGGCTTACGAAGTGTAAAGTAAGTCCGGAAACAGCTGGCTTCATGAAACCTGCACCATGTATGGTGACCGATGTAACCAATGTGGAAGAGATCACAAAAGGAAGCTGGTTGAGAGTCAAGAGGAAGATATCAGTTTAAGTGTGTGTGTTTTTTAGTCCAGAATTTATATGTCCTGTTTTGTTTTCAAGTGAAAGTACCAAAGAATATGTTTTTTATTTATACATCTTTAGCAAATTTTATTTTTGTATTGTTCTACAAATAAAAGTTTAATTAAAAAGGTTTCATTACTTTCTTATGTGGTCGGCATCTATCCCATGCATAGGCATCTAACCCTTTTTACGTGGGCATCTATCCCATGGAATAGGCAACTATCCCTTAAGTGCAGGGGTTGTGAATTTTAATTTTTTTTTTTAAAAAAGAGCAGTACATTGCGACTTGAGGAGTCAAAAATCTGGTAAGAAAAACTACACAGTGCACAATATAACTATAAATTTTGTAATATTCCCT
This sequence comes from Aromia moschata, assembly GCA_029963805.1. Taxonomy (NCBI): domain Eukaryota; kingdom Metazoa; phylum Arthropoda; class Insecta; order Coleoptera; family Cerambycidae; genus Aromia; species Aromia moschata. Next base: position 597,649 of record JAPWTK010000151.1, on the reverse strand, counting down.
ACCATAATTCTACAGAAAAATAATTGCCTTAGTATGTGTTTTCAGTAAGATATTGTTAATTATTTTAAGTTACTTGATGCGCGGTCTTGTTGCGGTCCTTTCCTGATATTTTTGCTCTCATGTAGGTTTGAAATTTGGGCTCTAGTGATCAATTAACTAACCACAGCACCTTTACGTTATGTTTTTTGAAATAAAAATTGGCACTCAAATCGTTTATTCAAGACGGCATTTTTTGTTTTATAAGTTCTTTCGGATTTTTATTTGTTCTTTCGAATTTTTCATTAAGCAATATCATTTGGTCGTCTATAAAAGCAATTATATAAAACCCTTCGAAGTTGAGGCGGCGAAGAAGATGTATAAAACCAGGTTCCATAGCAGTAGTGACAAAATACCGCCCTGCGGACATCCCTCTTGCGACCTTTCCCCTTACGAAGTTGTCCTCTATACTTATCTGTAATGCTCTTTACAACACTTTTATTGTCCAGCCGTTAAATACTGAGCGGATTATCCCTACTCTCTAGGGATGATCAATTTTAAACGTCTTTTTATCAAATGTCCCTTCCCTGTCTATATACATATATGAATATGTCTATCTATGAATATCTATGAACACACCCAAGGTGGACCAAATATGTATCTGTCCGACTCGCAATCACATGTAGGGCGCTAGCAGTAGATCTTCCTGTGATATATGTATATATAAGTATATATACATGCTGTTTAAGGTGTAATGAACTGTGGTGTATTGTGTCCCTCAAGTTTCGTTGAAATTTATTTTCTAGCGTTTTGAGTAAAAATGAAGTCAAGCTTATGAGTCGGTATGCTTCTAGTATTCAACTCCCATTCAACTCCCTCAGGTGGGTCCTAGATTGTTCCCAGTCTGATTCGAGTTTGGTCATTTTTGGTTTATTGAAATATGACCTGACCTTCTTCTTAAAGTTGCTCAACTCCTGGAACCACCACTTAGAGGTTTTACAAGGGTCTTGAGCCTTCCTCAAGGAGAAGAAAGTTTCAAAAGCTTTCTTAATGGCTGTTTGTATTTTATTCACGTACCTATTTTACCTGTATCTCTGAGCACCTTTGCACATACTTCTTTACAGGTATGGAATGTTCAGTGTACATATAAGGTACTTTAATGGTTCTTAAATCAGAAGTTGGAAGGTTTTGCAATGGTTGGGCTTTGATGTGCCGGGGGATATAGATAGCAGTCTTCAGCTTGTCAATGGGCATGTTGGAAAGACGCCCAGTTAGTTTAGTTAAACCTGATACTACAACGTTTGCAAGAAATGACAATACAAGCCCGTATAAACTTCTTCAGTAACGTCCACCTGTTTTTTGTGTAACGATAACTCTAAAATGCGTTAAGACAGCAACTTGAAATTCGGAATACTTTTTTTACAACAGACCTGCCGGCAGATCCGGGCGGCGCGGCGGGTCATCTCAACGGGCCATATCTCAATGTAAATAACAGGGTAAGTTTAACATATCTCTTTCTAAATTGCAACAGTTTTTTGTTTTCATGAATTTTATTTTTGCACATACAAGTAGTAAGTAGTACGCGCATGGTTAAGCCCTCCCCGGATCTGCCGGCTTTAGGACTCAACTTGTCATGATCTGTTAATGGGTTTCCAAAAATTGTATCGTCGGCAAAAAATAAAACATTTGATTGGAATATAAAAGCTAAATCGCTGATGTAAACATTAAATAATAAGGAGCACAGTACAGACCCTTTTGTAAACGGGAACGACAATCGATTTTTTCAAACCTTCAAGATTTTTCCTTCGTTGATAGAAGTTTGTATCAAATTAACGAAATGTTTCACAGAACAAGAATCGACTTTAATTTATGTGAATGTTGTCGATCGTATTTGAATTTCTTGAACGTGAGCGATTTTGAAAATTCCAAAGCAAATAGACTCGCAACTTCTTCCGGGTTACTTACAAGTTCGTCAGTGTCAGTATGCCAATGTATGTAGTTCATTTAGATTATGATATTTTTGTTATGCATAGAAGGGGATGGGGTAGTTGTTTTGTTGTATGTTAATGTGAATTAATAAATATATTCATGTGACGTATAGGTTTTGGAGATTCAAGAGGGGAGAGAGAGGGGAATTCAAATATTATTATATCTACTCTTATATTTACTTCCATGTCCATATCCAAATTAAATCATAATTCATTCAGGTCATCATCCTTAACCCTCAGCCTTCAGCCACAGACACGACTTACATCAGCATAATATATACAGCATTGGGTATCATATGCGCAAACAGTCAACAACAACAGACAAAATAATTAAGCAATACCATTAATCAATCAACCTATCAACAATATAAGATAAAAGGTGTCTTACTGCCAAAAATCGCATCTTCTGTTTTTGGGTGATTATTGGGGCTTATAGTGTCCTCTTTCATGTACTGATTCAGGGCTTGTAAATGAAATAATCACAAATTAAGAAATCCCTATATTGAAAAGTAGCAAATAAAAGAACTTCAGACACACAAAATGATACAGTAAAACATTATAATAGGCTGACACCTTTTATCCTACCGCGTCACATAAACAAACTCCAACAATTAATACCACTGTCGTAAACAAATTAGCTTAATGGAAAAACCTCTAAATATAAAATATCTGGAATGCAATGGCCTTCAGCAACATGCCCAAGAACTTAAAACATTCTTGGATAACCAAAATGTAGGTATCATGATTATCTCTGTGAAGCATTATACAAACAAGCACTACTTTCGGTTTCTATCTACAAGCCACCATCTTTCAACGCTTTGAAAGATTCTTTAAAACTCTAGGTAACAAGTTAATCGCAGGAGGAGATTACAACTCAAAACATTCAACATTGGGTTCAAGCCGGCAACAACAAAAGGTAAAGAACTCGTTAAAGCAATAAAAGCAAATAACTTGCAACACGTATCTACCGGAGAACCAACATATTGGCCGACAGACAGAAACAAAATTCCAGATACTATTGATTTCTGCATCACAAAAGAGATTGACATTGAGAAATATAGGACTGAAACCTGATTTGACTTGTCATCAAACCACTCGGTAGTGATATTAACAGTTCACTAAAAGATCTTCAATAAAGAAAAACAACCCACCCTGCATAATAATGAAATAGATTGGTATGTATTTAGGGAAAAATGTAATATCGTTAGATCAACCACTAAAAACCGAATTGGACATAGATACAGCGATAGAATATTTAATAAAAGGTATACAAGAGGCTACATGGTTTACTATATCTAACTACGTAACGCCCCTCGGAAAAAGTGAAATATCACCAGTTATTGAAGACAAAATTGCAGAAAAAATACATGGCAGTTGGCGAGAACTAAAGAAAACAAAAGAAAACTAAATAAAGCCACTAAAGAACTGAAAGACCTGATTCAAGAAGAACAGAACCTAGGCATTCAAGAATATTTAGAAAACCTTACACTAACAGAAGCCACGGAGTACTCACTCTGGAAATCTACAAGAAGGCTAAAAAGATCCCAACAACAAAATCCTCCAATCAAAAATGAGGACAGTACCTGAGCCAGAAACGATAAAGAAAAAAACTGATGCCTAAACATCAAGAAAACGTATTTCAACCTTTCTCATCAATGTTATCCATCGAAGAGGAAAACGAGATGACGGGTTTCTTAAATGTCCCATTGCACAATACATGGAATTGCCTCACAACAAATTCAAAACTAAAGAAATTAAACAGGTCATAATGAAAGAAATAACCATCAAAGAGGCAACAGGATTTGATATTTTTGGTAAAGTACTACAAGAACTGTCTGAAAAATGCTATAAATTAATAACGTTTATATTTAATGCAATACTGCGATTAAACTATTTCCCAGCATCTGGAAAGCCCAAATCATTATGATCCTTAAACCAAGAAAAAAGCCAGAAAACATCTCCTTTTACAGGCATATAAGTTTATTTCCAATGCTTTCCAAAATATTTGAGAATAGCAGAAAAAAATAATCCCAAACCTTCAATTAGGCTTCCTCAACAAACATGGAACAATAGAACAAATACACAGACTAGTTAACTAAATTAATAAAGATCTAAACGCGAAAATATACTCCTCTGCAGTTTTTCTTGAGATTATCAAGCTTTTGATAAGGTATGGCATAGAGGCTTACAAGTCACACTAAAGAAATTCTTTCCTCATCTCCACTATCAATTAAAACTACAGACTAAATTTTGTTGCCAATTAAACATGACGGCTCAGCTCTGAGCGTCAGTTTTTCGTTTGTGAGCTTAGATTTTTATGAGTGATAAATATAAATAACCTGCAACTGTACCTATAGATACTGTGTTACTGTTATTATAATTATTGTGTTATATTTTTCAATTTTGTCGCTGTTTTATTGTTCTTTAATGTTTTGTTTGTTGTTTTTGTTATGCCTGCTCTCCTACTGCCAACTGCGTGGTGTTGGTTTACATGATTTGATAAACCCTACTTGTAAAATATTGAGCACTTCAAAACTGAAATGTATTAATTTACAGCTTCTCAAACAAATCTTAAAGATACATTCTGCAAATACCTATTGTTTGTAGACTTTTCTATAATGTTTATAGATCTCGATAAAATACTGAAGAACATATAATAAAAGCATTAATAAAGGAAAAAAGCATCCGAACAACACACTTGAACCAGTTAATTTATCTTCGTAATAACAATATCTAACCTTAAAATATTTAGGTTAAATAATTATTTGTTCTAATAGTGAACCGGTTTCGACAAAATTATAAAAGTATTGTACTGAAATACGTTCATTCAGACTTACAGATCGGAATAATAAATAATAATGTACAGGTTTGATAAATGTATATCTCTCTTTTTGAGTTATTTTTTAATATACGAAAAAAAAGTAATAGACGCTATTAATCGATAGTGTTTATAGTGTCGATATCAACTAAACCCAATTTGAGAGAAAACAAAAAAAAAACACTTTTCGGAGATGTTATAAAAATGTGTTTTTTTTTTATGAAAATCCCTGTATTTCACCTGCAGGGTGATTCAGTAGCAATGAGAATTTCAGAAACTGGTTGTCGCTTTTCCAGATTTTTGGAACCAACTGGCCTAGTATTTATGTTACAAAATATGACCCTAGTTACATCTATGTTATAAATATACATGTGAAGAACCAAAACGGGTTGTGATGTTGCGATACAGAATATAAATTGAAATGAATTTACTTCTCTACGAAAATGTTAACCCTCACAAACCCCCCATTGGCACTGTTTTTTTTTTCATGGAAAATAATATTTTTCCGTGGAATAGTGTGAGTACCACTTCGCACAATAACTTAGAATTGACTATTATGGAATGAAATAATAATGATAAATCTTCAATAAATGTTTTAGTTGTCCGATGGGTGGAAAGGCAGCAGCTTGTAAAGTCTTGAGAGACAAGACAATACTTGATATTTCCGTATAGTCTAACAAAGAAATAATGCAATGAGTCATCACAAACCACTTGTTCCTCTGGCAGCTTGTCTTTCCACAATAGTTAAGATTGTGGAAGATTATGTTTTATTTAGAGATAAAAACATTACATAAAAATGTCCCTTTCACTCAAAAGACCCCGCAGGGGTCCTTTAGTTACATTAATTCACAAAGATTTACTAATAGCATTACATATAAATATAAAATTATCTAATACTATAATATACTTCATATAAAATAATTTTCATACTTTTATACCATATTTTACTCTCGACTATCAACTAATTATTATTATACTATACCGCATCGCTTACATCCTCCGCCACTGACTCTAAACATCATCCGCAACTAAATGTCAACGTCAGCCGTCAACTAAACAAATCTTTTCAACAGTACTTGTAATTTTACGTCACACATACAAATGTGCCCCAAAATGCCTGTAAAGCCTGTTTTATCGACAATGAGTACCTAACTTAGTTATATAAATCGCAATGGCGTCGCCATAAGTATTTCCGTCCTTCCGTATACGGACTATCTCCAAATCGCTTGAAATTTGATATACGGAGGTTTTTTGGTATGCTGAGTACGAATCTGGATATAAAAATATCCGCAAGTGCCCGCAAGTGACCGTAAGTGCCCACAAGTCCTAAGTTTAAAATGCGTCAAAATCGCTAAATGAAAGTGTTCGGTATCTCGCTTAGTTTGAGAGATATCGAATCGAATTTTACAATTTATTATCCACAATAAATTGTAAAATAAATTGTAGAATTAGAACATGCTCTAATTTCTTGGCCAATTTTAGGGATATTTGGTAACTTATAGTAATTTTCATGTACCAACCTTGTCATCTTAGTTGCATTCTTGGAGTCCTTCATCAAAAGGGAAATTTGCATATAGTACGAAGATGAGAAGTAATTCCCTAACGAAGTCTGTTGGCAATGTTGAAATTGGTCGATAAATTGTCACAAATATTGCAAAGTGTAATCAGTTAGATAAATATATCTAAAATTGGACAATTTATTGAAAAAAAAATTCTATAATTTATTGTGCAATAATGTAGTATGTCTAAAACAGTCTTTAGAGATAATGGTAGTAATATTATATACGATGTTTCTAACATACTGGACGATAAAGTGTATTTGTTTTCAAATTATAACACAAATAATAGTGTAATAGTAATTGTAAATTTGTTGTTACAGATTCTACCTCTTAAATTGGATGTGTATTTCTAGAACATACTGCAATGGATTAAAATTACTTCAAGCGGTCTTTGACTGACTGATAGAAAATTACATTCTCCGACAAATTACATTTATCCGATGACGACGCACCAAGAGATATTGACAGTCCTGGCAAAGATTAAATTAGTAAATAGTAATTAGTAAAAGTAAAAATATATTCGACTATGTAGTCGAAGATATTTGCGACCGATATGTATTGAAGACTGATGCTCCTTATAATGTTCTTGTGAATGCGAACTGCTATATGTTTGCTTCATGTGAAACTGATACACATGTTTTCACTCTTTTAGATTCTATTTTAGAAAATATAATATATAGTATATTTTCTAAATAAGTAACTAATATGCCACCCAATACACCAAAACTTTACACTTGAAAAAACATGAGTTGTTGGCATTCATTGGTTTCAATTTATTTATGGAACATCACCAATTGCCAAGTTAGAAACAGTACTGGAATACTAGTCATTGATATTAAGGCCAATGATAGACAGTTTTTGCAGTCAGTTTCTTAGACATAACAATGGCACGGCAACTGTATAACATTTAATTTATTGCAGGGCAAGTACGAAAAACTAAAAGAATTTGCAGACTTTGGGTTAGGTGAAAGAGTAGTCATTTAGCTCTCTAAACCATTTTGGATTAAAAATAGAAAATTGTTTCTTGATAATTATTATACATCTGTACTGCTATTTGTGAAAGGGTAGTAGACGGCAAGAATCAGGAAATTATTCAGTAACACCTCCTAAAAAAGGCCGTAAATACGACTAGGTACAGTGTGCCAGACGACATTAGGAGAGAGAAACTAGGAAAACATTGGCCGGTGTTTGGAAAAAAATTAAGGAATATGTGAAGTGCACAGCTCTAGAGGGGGTAGAATCACGACCACAGAGTAAGTGTTCAGAATGTAATGTTTTTTTTATATTGCAGTAGTAACAAAAAATGTTTTGTAGATTACCATAACATAACATTTTAAAATACATGTGAATCTAAGCAATAAATTGTATTTTCATTTTATGTATGTATCATTTTTCATTTATTTCATATGTATGGACGTACGTATACTTTTTCACTTATTCCACGATCACGATCAGCCTTACAGTTCCTGACTGGACTCAGAACTCCCTTTCAAAGAAAATTTATTGGAAAGTACAAAAGAAAATTTTTGAAAAAAATGTGTATGAAATAAAAATGGAAAAAACATTGAAAATATCAATATAAAAATTTAACTGGGTATTAAAGGGTTAAACAGTAACAATAAAAATTACGTATGTAATTTGAGTGACAACAAATAATAATAACAAATATATATTTAAATAGGTAAGTAGCAAGTGTATATTTAAATAATTAACAAAAAAAATTAAAACTCTACATCGGGCGAAAAAGGGTAGTGTGGATGATCTTTGGCACTGAAACAAATACAAAAATTATTCACTAAGTAAATTATTTATTTGTCAAACAATTATTTTTTTGAGAAGGTACCAGTCTATAAAACGTATAATACTTAATTAATTTTGGGAAGTCGATAACCATGATGGTTATGGTCGAAGACCAGAAAATTTTATGATCATAAAAATATATTTGTTCGTAATAAACATTTAGTAAAATCTAAAATTTTACTAAAATTAAATTTATTACTAGCTTACTGAAAATAACGTATCCATTGATACAATGTCACATTACAATCAGTCCTGGTGACAGATAATACGACAGATTTTATTTATTTTTTATTTTTTTGGCAAACCAGAGCCCGACAATATAATTTATTTAGTATTAAACATTAAATTTAAATAATTTGCAAACTTTTGTAATAGAAATGCTTTTTGTGCATATTTCAATTCTTTAATCTTTAAAGTTTCGACGTTTCGACTTTCTGAAACCATCATCAACTTTTTTTCTCATGGCGGTCAAATTAGATGGTGTGTTATTTCAAAATTACACATTTTTCTCATTTCAACGAGACTTTATTTATACGATTTTTTTCTTTTTTTCCTAGAAGAGAACCCGATGTGCCACAACTGTTGTTAATGTTATAATGCGGTGTTGCAAAGTTTCACCCCTTTCCCTGAAAATGGTTTTTATGTTTTTTTATTAGTAGGAATTTATATTTTTGCTTAAATTTTATGTATCTTTGGAACGGGAAAAATAGGTACTTTTGAAATATCTCATTTACTATGGCTACTATAAGAAAAAGAAACGTCAAAACCTTAATTCGGTTAATGAACTGAAATGTCTCCAAAAAGTTGCCATAATAATGTATTTATGGATTTCAAAAAAATATAAAAACACATGTTATAGCAGATTTTAGAAAATTCAAGTTTTCGGTTTTTCTAAAATATCTCGAAAACTAAAAAAGATACAGGCATTACAAGCAGCGTTAAGTTACTCATTAACTTGTCTACAACTTTGTCAATTCAACCGTTAATCTATCTCTTATAATTTCCAAGATAGCAATACATCTATCAACAATCCTGTCTGAATTTTAAATTTGATATGAGTAGTTGTCCTATACACAACGCAATAGCTGTGAGATAATATAAATTACAATTTTGAAAACAAATACGTATGGCCCCAACATCCATTTAATCAACCTGGTCACCAAAGTCGATAAAATGAACAACTGAATGACTTTCTTTGGAGTAGGTACCTACTCTCAAACAAAAGGAAAATTATTCATAAATTAGATGTTGGGTAAAATGTTTAAAATTAGGCTAAAATTTTTAAGATTCAATATTTATGACTAAATTTGAAACAGACTCATTTTAAGGAATGTCGAATCCAATGGTCTATTCAGATTTTTAGTAAACAATTACGCTTATAATAATTTCTTGAATTTCAATCATAAAAAAAATCCAGTAGTTCTTGGTAAGGTTGCCTTTTGTAAGAAAAACGTCTCACTCTGTCTTATGGCATAGTTTCTGATACTGTGGAAATCCGATAAAAGTCAGGCAATAAATAAATGTTTCAGAATGGTGCCCAGGTTTTAAATAGGTCACAGTGTATACAGTGTATCTACTTAAGTTCACTACATTTTGGGAATCTTTTTTATCATTCATTTTAGGAAAAAAAGTTACTCTCTACAAACAGTGCTGCTTCCTGAAAAAATAATAGGCTAATAAAACTTGAGATAACATATTCGGAGTGGTCAAATAATGGAAACAATTATAATTGAGAGAAGCACCGTTAATTGTTTTTTTTCTGAGCAAAATAGAATACAAAAATGTTATTTAGAAAAAATATATTTTTGACATTTACATCCATTGCTTTAAATTAATGAAATATTGGAATTTCTTCAAATAACATATTTAAAGAACTAAAAAATACATGCATTTATACAAATTGAAGGTTTTAGTGTTTTTAAACAATAAATTGTTTAGTGTTGTAAAGGTATTTAAGTTTTTTCTTTAAAAACTTAAAAACATGATTTTATTAGCTTGAGTTGCATAATTGAATGTATATTTTAGTTATTTATTTTACTTTACTTTAATTATTTACTTTTTACTTTACTGTTATAATTTATTTGGGCTACAAATTGTTATAGTTTATTCCTTAGTTTTTTTTTAATTTTATTAATTCATTTTAGAAATGTCAAGAATTTATTAATAGAAAGCAATGGATCTAAACTTGAAATGTTTATTTTATTTACATAACATTTAGTAATTCAATATTTAATATTCTAGGGTAAAATTTAGGCCCTTAGTTTAGAAAAAAATTAAGGGCCCTTCTCTCTTGGGTCAATTATAACTTTTCCATTTTTTCACCACACGTTATCTCAAGTTTTAATAATAATATTATCTTTTCAGGAGTAGAACTTTTGTAGAGAGTAACTTTCTTTCGTAAATTTGACAATAAAAATGTTTCCAATATGTAGAGAACTTAAGTAGACACACTGTACGTAAATAAAATTATTGACACCATATAATCTAGTAAAATTATACAGAGGCATCCCAGATCAAATTGGCGCACACTATCAATAATATACAATCGGTATTACGATAGTTAAGGTATTCCTTCTTTTCAATACAGGACTAATAAAAAATGTAGAAAACTAAAACAAACACTGTATACAAATAAAAACTTACTTGTCAAAGGAGCATATTCTTCCATTACAATCCAACGTATCTAAAAATTCCATGTCTTCAGGCAATAACTCAAAATTAAATACTTCAATGTTTTGCTTTAATCTTTCCTTATTTGAGGATTTCGGTATTACTGAGTCTCCCAACTGAACAATATACCGCAACAAAATCTCTGCTGACGTTTTTCCATATTTTTGTGCAATTTCTCTAATCTTATCATCATTAAATACACTGGGATCACCAGGTTTTTGCCACGGTCTTGCAGGAGATCCCAACGGACTGTAAGCTGTCAGAATTATGCCTCTTTCTCCACAAAACTTTCTCAGTTTCTTTTGATTTAAATACGCATGACATTCAACCTAAAATAACTAAGTGTTTTAGTAAGGCAAGTAAGGAGAGAAAGACAAACATTTTGCAAAAAAATTGTTGTTTGGGGAAAAAAACTTTCGTTAACTAAATGAAATAAATGCATATGTTATTTGTGTTTCAAGCTATTAGATGTCAATTTTTCGTCATTAAATTATAAAAAAATGCACTAATTATCAATATAAAGTGACCATCACCAGTAACTAGGACAAACTCTACAAGTATAAGGCTTTAGTTTTATTTATAGTAGGCCCTGTATACGCTGGGTAAATTCTATACCCATATTTTCTTGTCTCTTTATGCAAGCCACCTCCGTTTTAGTATATTAAATATGAAGCTTAGTTTAAGTTAAAGTTAATTAAAAATTAATTTAAATATAATCACATGAAAACAGTTTTCAAAAGTTTGAAATTATATAATACAGCAATCTCTCATTACCTGATTTATAACAGGAACAATGGTAGCATGTTTCAAGAGCCTATCAATTTGTTTGCTATTAAAATTAGAAATGCCAATTGATTTCGTTAAACCTTTTCTTTGTACATCTTCCATTGCTTTCCAGGTATCAATGTAGTCCACGTTACTAAAAATAGTGGGATCAGTTTTGGAATTCGAAGGAAATAAGTTATCTCCTGCCTAAAAAAGATATGTATGTAGATAGATCATGAAATTGAATTAATATAAAATACACGTATATGTATGAGAGAACGATGTTTGTATTTTATGAGAAAAAGAGTTAGGAAATCGGTAAATTAATGTTATGTTATTATTAGTCGTGTACACAAAATGTATTCAAAATTAAATTGAGCCAACAGTTATCTAAAAGAATCGATTATGACATAGACTTTTGCCCATGGTCATTTTGTCAGTACTTGAATTTAATTAATTATTTTAGAATATATCTACATAATTGTATTTTGTGTTTTAAAAATTTTACTGATATAGACTGTTACATACTTATAAAGACATTTTTTTCTGTAATGCCTGCGATATATCGTATAAATAAATATATAATTGTCTAATATTATATATTTATTTATATATGTCTTCTGTATAAGTTTAGTATAGCTTTAACTGTTGTATTAATAATTATATAAATATACATTATAAAAATTATGATCAGTACTAATTACTTATACATACTTTAACTACTTTTTTGATAGTCATTGAATGGTTATATTAAAATTCAAGTAATACTTAATGAAAATTATGTTTCTAATTAAAACTACACTACCATAATGCAATGCAAATGAGATATAAATATGTATGGGTATGTATACAGGTACGTGTTATTGAAACAGTATTTTCCACAACCTCCTAGGAAAGTACTCGATAAATAATTGTTAGTTTGTTTGTAAAAAAATAGTTAAAAAAAAGCTAAGCAACAAATGTGTAAACTGACGCATTTTTGACACGAGTGAGTTTTGTCACAATCACACGAGTCAAGAAAGGGATTTAACACAAGATTTGCATACACATTTTTTACTATAACCGTATCTTTTATGGGACAAGCCGATACTCTCGTTATTTGTCATTCGCCGTCAGATATATCACACTGATGAGATATAATAAGTTCGAAATCCGGATCTGTGGTTTCTGGTGTGGAAATATGATGAAATGGGAATGATGAGTATGTACTCTATGAACCTTATCTTGATGAGACTCAATAAGTGTTACGTAATTACTTCAGAAAGTGATCCAAACAAACTGTCTGAAATTAGACAACGATCGCCAATGTTTGAAACATAGCAATAGTGTAAAAGAAAGAACTGTGTCCCAAACTATCATAATGGTGTATGTGACTTTTATAATATACTAGTGTGCACCATTTTTGAAGTGTAAAAAAGAAAATATAGAATCTAAGTTCCTACTTTGCATGCGTTAGACGTATGCTCTTCATCAGAGATATCAAACTTACAAAAATATTTTCTCTGCCAATAAAAATATTTTCTCTACTCTGCGTTTTAATGGGTTCGGCATTTAATTGGATTCGGCACCATTTTTTACATCTGCAGTAGTGCAATATCTAGTCCTAAAACTTGTACACATCTGCCGATGTTTTCCAATTAAAATCGAAAACAAGCAACTGGGCGATTCCTTTGTTAAAATACCGTCCGATATTTTGTTGTGTCTGCTCCAAATCGGTTGATAACTCATAAGCCACAAAACACATACAGTCAGCCGACAATGTGTGTTGTATCCAAGAATGTACGCCGTTTAAAAGATTCTTCAGTCTTCTCCAATTTCAGAAGCGCTACTGAAAAAGTGAACTTGGCAACATCGCATTTTGGTATCCCTGTAGAACAATTTCAACTGGTTTTTGCGAGGCGTCAATATCCTGCTCTGGTCAAAAGTTGAAAACACATTTTAAATATTTTCCCAACAAGATGTTACAAGACCCCATCCCATTTGAAAAAAATTACGGTGACAGCGCTCTCTGTCTAGTGCAAAAAACATTTTTTTCTTCAGGTTTTTTCTACAATAACAGTTTTAGTTTACACATTAAAACATAATATATTTCAGCATTGTTCTTTTGATCTCATTCATCTACCTGATGCATTTGCTTGTATATAACTTATTATACACTTAGTGATGTAACTGTCTTGATTCACGAAAAATAATGTGAATTTTAAATGATGCTATAAAAAATGTAAATATGGATGTAATAATACCTTCACAGCAAATGGCCAATGAATCAGATATAAATCGAGATAGTCGAGCTGCAGCCTTTTCAATGTTGCCCTTAGCGCAGGTTCTACTAAATCCGGCCTGTTATAGTTAACCCACAATTTGCTAGTAATAAACAAGTCTTCTCTTTTAACTACGCCTTCCTTAATTTTTTCTTTTATTGCCTCGCCAATGATGTCCTCATTTCCATATACGTGCGCACAATCAAAATGCCTGTAGCCGATATCTATGGCATCTTTAACCGCAAGACCAACCTCTGCTTCCTTACCAGGTGGTCCCTAAAATTAATAAACACAAGTTACAAATAATTCCTACAAGTTATTGTAAGGAAACTTGAAATCAAAGTTGGTTTTCATATTGGCCAGATTTAATATAGTAGAGGATCCGCACTAGAAACGACCTTCACCCATCTGTTAAATGGATGAAAAGTATTTTATATCAAATTTAAGATATTAGAAAATATATCTCGGGTGGGTTGGCTAAAAAATTCCTGGCCAGACTATGAATAATTAAAAATTGAAAAATGACTTTTTATTAAATATTGCACTCATGAGTTTAACGAAAAAATTTAATACCAACCGAAAGTATGAAGCCTATAGAATATACAAACGTTGAGTTGTCTATTTTTTTCCTGGTGTAACTACTGGGTTGGCAGGTATAAACAGGTAAATCGATACTAGTAATTTTCATCTATTTGTAAAATAAATAAATCTTATATCAAAATAAGCGCTAATTAATTGCGAACATGGTGATGTAGGGTTGTTGAGATTTCGCTCAACCATAGTAAAAAAAATCCTATCTCTATTCTCGTGGCCGAAAAACTGACTTAAGGTCAAGCCGCCACGCGCGCGCCGTAACATGGCAACAAAAAAAAATAAATAAATAGTTCGAGCTGTCAAAGAGAAACATACTCGCATTCGCAAATTTGAGTTTTTCATTTTGTAATTTAAGTTATGTATGTGATAATTAGTGAGATGAAACAATAAAAATTGTTACTAAAATAAGAAGTGTTTCTTCAACTCAACCAAACAAAATTGCCACTGACCAAGCTGTGACTTGGCAGACCCTGGGTATATATTGGAAGAAAGAACACTCCAACAAGGATTGTCTGTAAAAAATCTGGTCTGAATGATGGTTGTCGAGTTTTGAAAGGTGGAAGGTGAAAGGTGAAAGGTGAAAGGTGAAAGGCGAAAGGTGAAAATTTTATGCGAGAGGAAACTTGTGACAAAGAGGCCTGAGCTAGTTATCCCGTGCGATAGAAGAGGACGCAACATTGCAGCTGCGCGCGACGTGACCGCCAGATGAAAGAGAGCGCGCATGTTATTTATTCATGCAACAGAGAAGGATAGCGATACATTAGTAAATACTAAACATTATTTTGAAGCAACTGTCATTAGAGTTGAGAAAACAACGACAAATATTTAATATATTAAATATTAATATAATATAATATCATATATGTGGCATTACAATTTATCGCGTGCCTAATGCCAATAAACAATGTCTTTTTGACATTAATTTCTTTTATAGTAAATAAAAGACATTGTTTATTGACAACATATTGTAATAAAAAATGACTAAAAAGTGTTTTTTGTGTGACTCGGACGATTCAAAAATTGTTCATTGAAGTTAGCGTTTCGTAAAAAAAAAAAGAATTTTAAATACAACGAAGTGGAGCTAGCTAAACATAATGATAATAAATTGTAATAAAATTTTTGTACGTAATACAAGATCCTTAGAGTATGTTTCTTACCATTGGTTTCATGTTAATTTTTTTGACTGTAAACTTTGTGCATTTCAGTAGTACTTCAGAAGTATAAAAAATAAAATAAAAAATAAATGCCAAAAAGGCCTATTGAAAAAAATATATATGTCTTTTTGGCATTAATTTCTTTTATAGTAAGAATATATTCATTTGAAGTGATTTCAAAGTGATTAAGCGAAAACAAATTTTAATATGCTTTTTTGGTTCCTACAGTGGACCTATATTGAGGGGGTCCAGATGCAAAACTCACATTATCCATAATTTTTCGAAATAGAGTTAGTGGCGCTATCTTGTTCATCGCGTTGAACTACACCATTTTAAATTTTAAAAGTGGTATAAAACTCACATTTTCGTATTTATTTTAAATTGTGGAATCTGTGAATTGTTGCAAAACTCTTGTACTTTGCAATTTTAGGTTTATTATAAAAATATTTCACTTCATCAGTCAGTGATGATAATAAAACCGTATTCTAAGTATTTTGTGCAGCTTTTTTATTTATTATGAACAGCCATATTACATAAAATTTGTATTAATTTATGTATTGTATAATTTTTATTGATATACCATTGAGTTTGTTTCCAAGTTCCTTTTCTTAGCTTAACTTCATGAATGTTAGTGTAAAAAATAATATTATGTAGAATAATTTGGAGAAAAACGACCATTATCCAAAAAGTTGTATCAAAACTCACATTATCTAAATTTTAATTCACTTTCTTGGAGTCAAATATTGTTGTGCAATATTTAATAAAAAGTCATTTTTCAATTTTTAATTAATCATAGTCTGGCCAGAAATTTTTTAGCCAACCCACCCGAGATATATTTTCTAATATTTTAAATTTGATATAAAATACTTTTCATCCATTTAACAGATGGGTGAAGGTCGTTTCTAGTGCGGATCTTAGACTAATATATGAGACTCATTATTTCAAAATTATGTGCCGGAATCGATACATTTAAAGTTATATTGGTTAATCAATGTTAAAATGTAAAACAATATTTGAATGTTCAGACCTTATACTTATGGTTCATACATAAGTCCAGAATATACTTAATACATTTAAAAATATATTTGATAATATTAAAGCTATTGCGAATTTAATTTAAATGAAGCTTAACCTTACAATTCAATATATATTTAAAATACATATGTATATATTTAGAAAAACATATTCAATACGATAGTAAAACCATTAATTTACTTACTTGCCATGTACCTAACCCGAAAGCTGGTATAGTTAAATTATTGTTTAATTTAATATTTGGTACATGCACCATATTTAACTAGGTGTACGTTCACACCAGTCTGCGATACTATTTTTTATACAGGTAAATGACTAATCATGTCATTTATATACGCTAAGACGTAGATATAAATTGTGCTATATCATGTTACCTAAGTAGATAATATATTAGATTAGTTAAGAGTTTATTATTTGTATAGTATATCTAATGTATTTATATATGTACACTGAGGACGTAAAGGTTTGCAAAAATTCAATATCTTCTAAACTAAAAGTAGTTTGGAAAAATGCTTAGACCGAATTTCAAGAGAGACAGAAGGTTATTCTCAATTACGCATACACTTACTCTATAAAATTAGAAGAAGCACCACTTTTTTGTACATTATGTCATTGGCATTTTTTTAATAGAACATCGTATATATTGTTTTTACCACTGATGAATTCTGCAGTAACAGCCATTTTCAAAAATGTTCATCACTGTAATTTGTTTACTGTTTACTGTTTACTGTTTGTCACTGTAATTTGTTTGTGGGTTAGAAACTGAAATATAAATCAACTCAATTGATTTAGGCTACAGATGTTATACGTAAAATTTTTGAAATTTACTGTTACTGGAGAATTTAAAAGTGAAAATACAAAATACAGTATGTAGGGGTTAGGGTTTCCAGGGAAAACAATTATTTTTCATTTCACCGAAAAACGTAATTCCTAACAAAAGGTTTTGTTTATTTTTAGAATGATAATCATCGGTAACTTAACATTATATGTATAAAATAAAAACAATCGTAAAATGGTTAATAGTAAACTGCCTTAATTTTATTAATTGCAATTAGATAAGTTATTAAGAGAAGTTACTTGGTATTGAAGTTTTTTTTGTAAATTCCAGTTTGTGAATAAATTGGTCTTATATTCATTTACAATTTTTCAATAATCTAGCGCTGGAATCATAAGTGGCTGTTAAGCTGTGTCAATGACATTTGAATTGAACTCCGATGTTAAATAAAACAGGGGCTCCATAATTAAAAGCTTTTTTTTTCTCTGCCCCTAAACATTTTAGTAAGATTAACTTTGATCTACCATTATTTTTACCATTACATTTCGTTTCTACTTTAATTTTGGGTAACAATCAGTAAACATATTTTTTAAGGTTTATTATCTTTTTGCCACCACTAAATTGAAAAATATGACAAACTGTTGGACAAATCAGAAGACCTTTTCAACGATGTCATAAAACTGGTATGTTCTAGAAAAAATATATAGTATTCGAGACGTCGCGACTTTTGGCGTGATGTACGTTTCTTTTTCTTCAAATTGGACCTTGGTCGGCTTAATTTGTCGCAGGTACCTTACATGTTAAATTCTAATTTCAGTTGGTAATTACTAGAGCCCGTAGGCTAATAATAGATACCAGGACCGGCCTTAACGCGACTGAAATATTTTTATAACGAGCCATCCAAAAAAACGTCATTAAATGATGACATTTTATGAACAAGAGAAATACACCACTGTTGTTGTCAAACTTGTGCCAAATGACTCTCACAATTGCAAAATAAATAATGGCTGTCACATAATGTAATCTTGACAATTAAATAAGATAATAAATTTAAGCTCAAGAATAGAAATGTCTTTTTTTTGGTCGGCCAACCTTGATGATTTTTTAATATTAGTTAACCTGCGCTGATCGATCTATTATTCGTGTGCTCTTGTGATCTATCACAATTTTGCGGAATTGACCTTTAATGGCAGTGAACTGCGTTGTACCGTGTGTGAGAGTGTATTGAGGTGGCACATAAAAACATATGTTTTTCAGCATGTTGCTACAGACATACAGAGAGCTTGTGTACGTGCGCGAGTGTGAGGTGGTGCGAGAGAGGTGGTGTGAGTGCGCGAGACAGACAAAGACAATTTAACTTGGATTTAGTCAAAATGACGCTAGCGTGTAATATTCTATTCGCCAAATTAGATCATCCCGAGTTCAGTTCAAGTTGTCCAGAACGCTGTGAGTGGAAAATACGCGAAGTTAGATTATCTGCAGAAACAACTTTTCTTTTGATGATTTTACAACTGACTATTTTACATAGTACAACTGTGTGAGGACACAACAAAATATCGTCTCGGAATTACACTATAAACCTATATGGCTTAGCGTTGGCGAAATAACGGATGTTAAAGGCCAGAACATACCTAGTATAGTGGTTGAGGAACTGAATGAGGCAAACGCCATGAAAGTGCATTTGAAAAGTTCAAGAACATACACTAATTTAATCCACGTCACATGTTTGGTACACGGGCTTCACCGAATTGCCGAAACTGTTACTCTAGTGTTGACAGCCTTGAATGTGATACGAGTGAATGTGATACCAAAATTGAAGTGAAATTTCCATTAAAAACGTTGTTGGACGTTCTATTTACCAAGGACACCGCTACCAGCGTAACCTACGAGACTCGTTGGGGCACATGGGTACAGGCAGCTATTTTAACTGACAGGCTCCAGAGCCTAACTCCTGAATATATGGTACAGTTATTGACAATTTATGGAAACTCAACTGGCAGTACGGACACTTTATAGCATCGGTTACCGTGTGTATGCAAGTTCTGTTTCTTGTAATTACAGTTCCTTTGCCGATTAGTTGGGCTACAACAATCACCATCACATGTAGATTTCTGAACACACTATTAGTGGTATCCTGGAGGCGCCCCTCGTAAAACACGGATATATTATTAACCTCCGAGCTCTAGTAATAACAGTGATCGCGGACTGTACCAGACAGCCGGCAAACTAAATCAGTGTAAAATAGTGAAATTAAACTGTGAAACTTCAAATTAAATCAATCAACTCAAATGTCACAGTCCTAGCTCCTGCGCTGGTTATGTATTATAAATAAATCGAAATAGACCATTTTATTCACAAATTGGGATTTAGACAAAACTTGTAATACTAAGTAACTTTTTCGAGTAATTCTTTTTTTTTTTTGGAATATCTAAAATAAAGACAGTTTACTCTCCCATTTTACGATTTTCGATATACCCTGTATATTATTTTTTCCACTTTTAGATTGTCCAGTAACAGACAATCCCTAAAATAGAACACTTGTGGTCTAAATTAATTTATTTATGCGTTGATTTTCAATTACATACCTCACAAATAGATCTCTTAAGACCATAAGTTATAATTTTTATATCAATTTGTAAATTGGCTCTTATTAGAGAATCCAAAAGTAAAAGAAAATATAGTGTTGTACTTGTTTAAAAAAAGATCAATGATGTGGTGTACAAAGAGGTGATATTTCTTCTCAAATTCTTTATTCATTTACTTTAATTGTTATTCTGCTTGTCATATTGGAAATTAGATTTATATAAGGGGTCAAAAAGTATAAAATATTGTATAATTTTATTCAAATTAAATTAATTATATAATAAATTAAAGAAATATAAATTAAAATTAAATAAAGATGCATTTATTTTAATAACATAAAATAATTGTATAATGAAAGTATAATATTATTGTAATAGTTGTTTTATTTAGTGGCCAGCCGCATCAAGGAAATCAAGTTAATGAAGTAATTTTTAAGGCTATAAATAATATAACTGGTTTTTTTCCAACGTAGCCGCAGATATATTACGGTGTAATAATATCTTCCCGATGATAATGTATATTTTCCTGTGATTGTTTAGCACTTGGACACATACAATATAAACTTGGCATTTTGCCGGCGGGTATGGTATTTTTCAAGATACGGTACTGACGGGTGGGAAACGTCTTTAGTCAACTACCAATCATAGAGCGTTAGAGAGAGAAAAATATGTCACCCAGGGTTTCCCTTTCTTTCTATTGCAGTTTGGATGCGCAGTCATCAATCGCCAGTCCATTCTTAATATCGATGTTATAACCTTTGACGCCATTTTCTTTTCAGTTTTATCCTCAGTAGAGTTTTAAAGGTGAAAATAATTAAGGGTATATCTTTAAGTACGGTTACAGAAAATATACATTTGAGAAAGATTAGTACAATCCCATATATTTTCGAAAAAAATACGTAAAAATGTGTTGTTTTTCAATTCTAATGTTCATAATTTTTATATTTCATATACAAATATTTCTACATACATCTCTTGTTTGCCTTTTTTTTCCCAATTCTTGAACTGAAAATCGTATACCTATCGCCTTCACTTTACAAATTATAGGTAGGTACTTATACATATTAATTTGTATTTTAATTCTCCATGTGGCGTCATTAAAAATATGAAAACTTTCTTAATTTGGTGCGTATGTAGTTATTCATTTTAGGTAAGGATAATTCAGTCATTCTTATCCAATTCAGTAAAAATGAAAATAAAGTCATCATGCAGCTTTCAATACTCTAAATGTTAAATTATGTGCATACATGTTAAAGCGTGGTGGGAGGTCTTATTCCTTCACTACCTTCGATGCGTATGCGGTTGCTTCTTATCTGTCGTCTCACTTCTGTTTGTCCTTTTTCACAACTGGCCGATATCGGCTTTACACACGCGGTATATATTACTACGGTGGACTGCAAGTAATCCGTAAATATGACTAACCAACTACTAGACAGCTTATCTTAATCGCTAAGTTATAGGTTTCAAAATGTATCCCCTCCCCGCCACTTTAGTTATGACGTCATCGACCATGTTGTAACCCCAACTTAGCGGGCAGAACATAGAAAGTGTACTTTTTCTGAGTATAACCAAGTAACCTTTGTTGTATATAAAACGAATCGTTATGAAAATAAAACTAAAAAGAAGATTCAAACTTTTTGAAAATTTTGAGACTATATTTTCGTACCTATATAAGTAGAACAATTTCCGAATTATGATATCTAATTCAAAATACTAGTAGTGGATTCTAACAAAATGATGGGCCTCCATATTGCACCCTTTCAGTTAGGCTAAAGTGTTTGGAATACCTGCTCGATACTTGCTCGAAATCCAGACTTAAATCCTTTCGACTTCTTTCTTTGGGATTATGTAAAAACAAAAGTTAATGAAACAAAATGAAAAGTATCAATAGAACCTCAAAACATGTAATCAAACTATGAGAGATAATTTGATGTTAGAGTGAGTTCAACTATCCAATGTATGTATTATTGTCAAGACACAAATGGATTGCCATTTGAACATCAGGGCGGTTAAATATTTTAATTCTTTAGCGGTTTACTTACCTAGTTTTTATTATTATTTTGTTTCCAAGTAATAGTTTTTGTTGAAGAAGTTATTTGTATTTTGTCTAATTTAAGAAATTTGAATTAAACTTCATTGCTATTAAGCTTAAAAGGAACTTAATTTTATTACCATAATGCGTTAAATTTCCATTTAATTTCTTTCTATTCACATACAAAAAAAATGCATATTTTCCGTACTATTTAATGAAGAATATTTTCGTTTCTATTTACCTTTCTTCACGGCTCAAGGGTTTTTTTTGGAGCTAAGGGAGTTGTTCCATATTCCATCCACGACCTAGGTGGGATTTTTCCGAATATTAATTCCTTACCCCATCAGGCCCTCTTGCGAACAATGTAAAAATGTGTTCGTCTAAAAAAAGTTTAAATTCAATTTTTTTCATCTAAAGTTTAATTTGCGGGGAGAGCAGTACAGTATACCAACATTAACTTTGCCCTTCGTCGCAGTAGACAAAACTTGCAATTGTGCTCTCATTTCTTTTGTAGCTGCAGCCGTGAACGCCTCAAGAAGTACAGTCTGTTTTTGTTTGTCTGTGGGCATCTTATATATCTTTCAAGTATAATCGTTCTATCTCATATTACGTTCGTTGTGCGCAGTTCGCGGACAAAGCTATTCTTGGCGGAGGTACTGTAGAACCGAATTCGTGATGAAGTATCAATAACCTTACCAATTAAGCTGTCATATACCATTTGGCAAGTATGTGTTATGTTCTATTAGACTGTCATTGACGTTGCCATAAGGTCGTGGCAAGGTCATTGATGGTCTATAGAGTGATACAGTTCTGTTACTTAAAAACTCCTTTCTGAAAACAGTTTGAGTCTGGTCATTATATTTATGAAATAATAGCGTGAGATTCGATCTCAGCTATAACTGAATGAAGAGCAGTGGCGGTTGGTGATATTTCAGTTAGCCATATCTTGAAGACGACGCATGGGACCCACTTCACTTTTTAGGTGATGACTATACACCTCAAACAGAAGGATTTATAGTGAAAAAAAACCGTTAGCAAAGTTTGCGAAAAAAATTTCAAAAAAAATTGCAGCACTCCCTGGGATCTCAGTAACGCTCTGTGAAATATTTGCAGTATATTTTTTTCATAATCTAGAAACAAAAGAAATAGAAGAAATATGGAGAGGTTTTTCGATTTGTTACAATTTTTTTTTTCAAAAAGTATGTATAATTTCCATTTAACAAAATAATTTCATGTGTAACAATTATGTAAATAAAGTTTCATTTAAATATGAATAAGATATTTTATATTTACTTCTTTAATTTCTTCATGTCCGAGATTTTTTTCATGTCCGAGGGCCGTCGAGTATACATACACACGATTTGTTTCTAAATGTTTTGTGTTATAAATAAAAAAGTTCATTCAGTAATCCATCTCTTCTAAGAAGAATTACTCAATTACGAGAAATTGAGTTGTGCAAAGTTCAAATTATTGTACATATCAAAGAAACTAGTGGTAACTGCATATATAACCTCAATTGGAGCAAAGTGAAATTAAAACCAGTGGTGGAGCTGAACTTCTCTGGTAAGACATCATGAAACCAACTAATGTCTGTTCATGTTGCAATAAGACTTTCGATCAACACTTAATGTTAGAGTGTTCAGTTTGTAAAAATTATTTTAAAAATACATGTGTTGACATCTCATCATCTGAGGTGCGCATAATCAATGCCAACAAGGGTTATGAATGGTCATGTAAAAACTGCAGAATATTTGGTAACGACCTTAAAGAACTAAAGGCGCTAATTATGGATCTAAAATCTGAAATTCAGTCACTAAAAGACGAGAACTCCAAAGTGGTTAATTCAGTTAATAATGGCAACTTAAATTTTGAAGAGATAATCGCTGAAATTAATGATAGATATAGTCGCAAGTCTAATATTGTAATTTTTGGATTAGAGGAACACGAACAAACCTCGTCAACGAACTCTCAAAAGGAGAAAGATAAAAGCAATGTAATAAACATTATTAAATCCATATCTCCAAATGAAGATGTACATAATATCAACTTAGTTCGGATGGGAAAATATGATGTTACAAAAACACGTCCCATTAAGGTAACACTGAATAGTGAAAAACAAGTTCACGCTATTATAAAAAATGCTAAAAATTTAAGTAAGATCAGAGAGTTTAATAATGTTTCTTTATCATATGACCGCACCAAAAGACAAATTGAATATTATAAATCGCTTAAAAAGGAACTCGATGAACGTAAAAATCAAGGTGAAGCAAATTGCAAGATAAAATATTACAATGGTGTTCCTAGAATTGTGTCCTCTTTAAACTAAATGTGCCCAGCAGTGTTAAGAATTTGTTAGTCAACTATCAAAACGTCAGGGGATTAAGAAGTAAAGTTCAGAATTTTTACGCCGCTGTTTCGGAATCTGAATATGATGTCATTGCATTGAGTGAAACATGGCTGAAAGACGATATAGCAGATAGTGAACCATTTCCAGCTCAATATAACATTTATAGGTGTGACCGTAGACTGAATCACACAAATCTTACAACAGGAGGAGGTGTACTACTGGCATATAAGAATGGAGTCAAAAGTGAGAAACTAAATCTTTCTTTATTTGACTCTAATTTTCCTCACATAGATATAGTAGGCTGTAAATGTACAAATAGTGAGAGTTCACTTTTTGTTGTGGTTATATATATTCCTCCAACAACTACCTTAGAATGTTATGAGCAATTTCTTGAGGCTTTTGAACAATTACATTTTTTGTATAATGAGAATGTTTTAATTTTAGGGGATTTTAATAATCCAAATTACGATATTAATGATAATAGCAGAAAAACAATGTCAATAAATAATTTTTCTAACTTTTTTAACTTAACACAATGGAATAGTATAGCAAACGTAAGCGGTAGGTTTTTAGATCTAATATTCTCTAATATGCAGTGTGAGATTTTGCACGACAATGTTCCTTTCGTTTCAGAAGATGCATACCATCCTGCATTATGTGTATCAATTGAGTATGCATTAAACATCATCAATAACTTCAGCACAAACAAAACTCAAAAAGCATATAATTTTAGAAAGGCAAATTTTATTACACTATATAATGATATATTCAATACTGACTGGACATTTCTCAAAGATTACACCGATGTCAACACGGCAGTCGACGCCTTGTACTATAAGTTTTATGAAATATTGGACGCCAATGTACCACTTTATAAGAAAAGAGGCAAAACATATCCAAGGTGGTATTCACAAGAGATAATTTCTAATATCAAAAGAAAATATAATTACCACAAAAAAATATATACTAACAAAGAACAACTTTTATTTAGAACAATACAAACAACTTAGGTCTTTATTAAAAACACAGATCAAAGCTGCATATGACACCTATCTACGTCAAGTTGAGTCATCTGTAATTACAGATTCACAAAATGTTTGGTCTTACATACAGAACAAAAAGAACAATTCTAGAATACCGGGCAAAATGTTTCTTGCAAATAATGCGTACAGTACCCAACAAGATATTGTCAATGCATTTGCGGAATTTTTCGGTAATATATATACGTGTTCAGACAATTATATAGTTATGAACGATGATGCAAATGGTTTTTATAATGATATTATTCACATTGAAACTTTAACAGTTAATGAAATAAATCAGGCTACAAAAAAACTCAAAAACAAAATGACATCGGGACCTGACCTAATTCCATCTTTCATTGTAAGAGACTGTGGCGATATTCTAGCTGAACCATTATGTTATTTATTTAACTTATCTTTGCAGACGAAGATTTTCCCAAACAAATGGAAACTTGCAAAACTGTGCCCGATATTTAAAACTGGTGATCTCTCGAGAATTGAAAATTATCGTGGAATATCCATCTTATCAAACTTTGCGAAGGTTTTTGAAATAGTCATGTACAATCGCATCTACTCCTCAATTAAATACAATATATATCCTTTTCAACATGGATTCATTACCAACAGATCTACTGTTACGAATCTGTCAATTTTCTCACACTTTGTATGCAAGGAAATCTACAATAAAGGCCAGGTGGATGCAGTATATACAGATTTTTCGAAGGCCTTCGATAAAGTTGATCACGGCATACTTTTAAATAAACTTCTAAATATTGGGTTCAGTCAAAATTTGATATTATTTTTTTCATTCCTACTTTGATTGCCGTGAGCAGTGTGTTTCCTACAATGGTTTTACCTCAAGAACGATAGTAGCTAGTTCAGGGGTTCCGCAAGGATCGAATCTTGGACCCTTATTATTTTTGTTATTCATTAACGACATATTCAGCTGTATTAAATGTAATAAACTGAGTTTTGCTGATGATTTAAAAAGTTTTGTAAGTATTAATGCAATTGAGGATTGTATTCTTCTGCAAAAAGATATAGATTGTATTAAAATGTGGTGCGATGTTAACAAGTTACATCTGAATGTTTCGAAATGCAAAATAATAACATACTCTAGAAAAAAAACAGATATAATTTATGAGTATAATATTGATGGAGCGATGTTAACTAGAGATAATACAATTAAAGATCTAGGTATAAACTTTGACAAGCGAATGACATTTGTTTCCCACATAAATGCAAAGATTGGCGAAGCAATGAGAATGCTTGGGTTTATTGTACACAATTGTAAGATGTTTACTAACACACAGGCATTAAAAACCCTGTACGGATCATATGTAAGAACTAAGTTGGAGTATGGAGCTATAATTTGGAATCCTTATTATTTGTGTCACATAAATAATATAGAAAGTGTTCAAAGAAAGTTTATGATGTGTCACATAAATAATATAGAAAGTGTTATTTATGAATATTTAACTCAAAACAGAAAATGTATATCCAGAGAGGGGCATAGATAATAACGGGTCGCTTCAGCGTTTCGACCTCCACTCTTTAGAATCTATACGCAAATATAGTGTTGTGTCTTTTCTTTATAAATTGTTACATAACCAAATAGATTGTCCACAACTACTGTCTGAATTAAATTTTAGAGTACCAAGAATACAATCGAGGCAGAATCTTACATTCCATATTAATACAGCAAGAACGAATGTACTTTATCAGTCGCCTATATGTACAATGTGCACTCATTATAATGTTATTAGCCAATTTTGTGATGTATTATCGTGTAGTATGAATGAAATAAAAGATTGTATTTTGTAGTCAATTATACGTAATCTGTAACTTTGGAACGGCTTTACAATGTTATACTTATATTTAAAATGTTAATGTTATGTATTAATGTATGTATATTTTAGGAAGTGAATGTCCTGTATGTATATTTATGCTCAATCTTGCTACCGTTTTTTTGTGTTCTATTTTTATCTTATTTAAGCTTTATTTTAATGTGTCCTATAATTGGGTGTAAACCTGTTGGGCAATAAAGGTTTATTATTATTATTATTATTATTATTATTATTATTATATTAGTATTATTATTATTTATTTGTTAATACTTTTCAGAAGAACTTTACATATTACTGGATAGTGGTTTCTCTCACCTATTGTTAGATCATGCCCACCTTCGATTACCTCACTTTTTGCATTTATTAAGATAAAATGAAGTTATCGGTATTTTTTTATAATTACGATAGAAAATAAAGAAAATATGAAACACACAGGGGTGGAAAGTCCAATATTTCAAAGCCGAGCATTAAAAGATAGAAAAGAATAAACTCTTCAAGTAAAGAGAACTGACAGAGAAATATTATATCCTTAGTTGCCAGACTGACATGTCATTTTAAAACTTTTATGAGCGTTATTCTCTGTCTTTCGTGTTTACATCAATAGGGTAGCAATAAAATTATGTAGGCGGGACGCCCCGCCCATAAATTATAATGCTCACGTGTGAATTGAATTCTTGTCTAAACTCTAGAGAACAATAACCAATTCGGCTATAGGCGGTCGGTGATGGGCCGTGTCAACTACCCATCTCTTCACTTTCTATCACGCGCAGGTCTCATATGTTTCCTATACGTGTACGAGCGTGAAAGAGTGTGGCATCTAATTGTCTTTGTCTGTCCTTACTGGTGTCTTTTAACTTATTCTCTTCTACACATGTATCGCCAATATGTAAAGGTGCAATTTCCTAATCTGTATAACAATTATAATCATTAACATTAGCATCATTAGTAGTATCATTTCCATGACATGCTATTGAAAAATCAAAGGATTTGTTAGAAGTTATAAGCAAATTTTAACATGTTAAATAACTAAATAATTATTAAATATAGGTATAGGGAATGCTAATATAAATGGATTCAGAATTTAATTCTACATTAAAATGTAAAATAAAATATGGGGCATGGTATTTAAAAAAAATGAGTTTGGATGGTTTGAAGTTGGGTTAAATGATAGTTCTATTTTAAACACCCTGTACATAATTGAAAAATAATAAAAGCATTGCTGCTTAGCTTTAGGGTTCTACTAAACACAATGCTAATACCGATACTTAATTTTCTAAAATGGCCACTACAGATAGTTTCAAAAGTGATGGCGGTTGTGAACAAGATTTCAAAAGAACGGAAATAACTCAAAATCGGTTAAAGATAAGTCTAGGGAAATCTTATAAAAATACACCTAAAATAATATGTAGAATCGAAATCTGGAATAAAAAAAGGTACCATTCCATTCAATATAAGGAAGTTGATGCCAACTTCCGGTATAACCAGACGTGCAGCCATCTTGAAAATATTTTCAACTCCGCCGTAGATCAATTAGCTGAAGTCCAAATTTTCACATCATCAAGTCATTTCTACAAGCCCCAATCCTTTTCATGAATGGTTTCGATCAATCACTCTATATATTTATTGCAATTAATATTAATTGCATTTTTATGCAATGACAATTATTGTAATCTAATAAATATATTATAACTAAACTACATATTGCAAGAAAATAAACTAGATAAGAAAGAAAATAATAGAAATGGTCAGTCTGATCACTGAGCATTGATTTCAACAGGAAATTTCTAATTATCTGACGATTTAATTAGTAATATCTTTCAGGGATTCGAAATACAGAAACCGACAGTTGTAATTTAAATTTGCACAACTAAATGCATTTTCAACTATTATTAATTAATAAATGTTACATGTCGAACAATTTTCCATAATTCAAACTTCGAGGATTTTTTGTTACAGACCTTTGTTTTACTTCCTCATCCACGTAGTTTAGTGAAATATTTCATCGATACTATATTTTATATTTTATAAAAAAAATATTGGCTAAATAAGACCAAAATGTTCTGAAACGTCGAGACTTTATAATCATAACATAGTATAAAACAAAGTCGCTTCCCGCTGTCTGTCCCTATGTATGCTTAGATCTTTAAAACTACGCAACGGATTTTGATGTGTTTTTTTTTAATAGATAGAGTGATTCAAGAGGAAGGTTTATATGTATAATACATGCATAATATAGTAGAGAAACAATGATAATTTTAGAGGTTTCTAATGTGATGTCGTAAACCGTGCGAAGCCGGGGCGGGTCGCTAGTTAAGTATAAGCAAAAAAAAATGTCTATATGTCGGTCTGGAAACCTTTTTTGTAAACATGATATCTCGAGAACACTTTAAGATATCAACTTGAGATTTTTAATACTTATGTATTATGACGAGTTCTGGAGCTGATTGGATGTTGAACTTTATTCGCTAAGGGGTTGGGGCATAAATACGGTTAACTCACTTTTTGTTTGTCTACCCGTAATTTGTAAATAATATGCACTTCAAATTTGATACACGAGTACAATATATTACAGCCCGCAAACGTAAGGTTTTTTGGTTTAATAGAGAGAGGGTTTGAGGGGGCTGAAGGTTGGAAGGGGGCTTTAAACAACATAATAGGTCAAATGAACTTTTGTAACATTAATTTTAGTAATTATGCAGTGGATGGAACTCCACTAAAACATGTAAACTAATGTAAAACATGAGATAACTAAAACAAAATGTAAGGGAACTTTTAAAAATATGAATCCGTATACATCCTGCCAAACCGAATCATAAATTTGTTTTGACTTGGCTGATGGTGTTATGTGTTGTCCCACGGTAGGTATAGAGGTAAGAGTGTTGTAGTTTAGTATGAATTAAGAAACATATTCATATGACCTGTTGTTTTATACGTTTTTGAAGTAGAGTAATTAAAATATTACATTAATAAGCCTCTCCATTTTAATTCCACCTCCACCTAGTGGAGTGGAAGTACAGCATTCATGAAAACTTTTTTAAAAAGTTTTACTTGGTAATTAGGTTTAAAATGTTCTGAAAAGTGAAGATTTTAAGTTTAAGTTGACAAAATAAAAAAAAATGTATGTCGGTCACTCTGTCTGTTAACATTTCTTGTGTACATGATTACTCGAGAACGCGTTAAGATATCAATTTTCGATTTGGAACGCTTATGTACCATGAGCAGGTCTGGTGCTGGTTATATTTTGAGCTTAATCGGTTAAGGTTGGGGGATAAATAAGGGTATTACATTTTTTCCTGTCTACCAGGTCTACTTTTAATTTAAGAAATGTGAATTAAACTTCATTGTTATTAAGCTTAAAATTAACTAAATTTTTTTACCATAATGCGTTAAATTTCCATTAATTTCCTTATATTCACATACAAAAAATGCATATTTTTCGTACTATTTAATGAAGAATATTTGCGTTTCTCTTTACTAATGTTGGCATTGCGAATCGTATCGCATTTGGCTGGAGGCAGCATTTTGAATATGAGCTAAGACTCTTAGCATAAATCAACATTGCTTTTATTGAACTCGGACATGTTTATTAAAATAACAGTTACAGTTTGTATAAACTGTTCTGGAATACCCTGTTTATGCAGTTTGTGTTACAATAAATTAAATTAATAGAATAGAACTTCTAGAATCGCTAATTAGTTTTTGAATCCGTTTATTACGTTCGCTTTCACTTGTTTCTTAGTAACAAAGAAAAAAAGGTCTGTAACGTATTGTATTTTCCTTTTTATCTCAGAATTTTTCCACCCCCCAAGTTTAATAAAAACGCACCTCAATGTAATGAAGTGTAATAGGACGATAACACATCTCGTAGGGTGCTCTTTATGTTCAAGATTCCATATTCACGAAGATGATTTCCACTTCCACGAATTGCACATCTTTTTATTTGTAAATTTCCTTTCCGTGCAATTCCCTAAATTGCTTTTATATTCGTACTTTCATTTGCTTCAAATGAAATAAAGCATTATTTATTAATAGACAGATATACATACTGTATCTTATACATACCTACTTTGTATATTTTATAAGTAATATATACATACTTCCATTCACATACTGAAGTGGTATTGTAACGCCAAAATGATAATAAAAATTGTTATTGTTTCAGCAGGAATAAAATGTTCTGAAACATCGAGATTTTAACTTTAAGCAAAAATAATATCCCTGTCTGTCTATCTGTCGATCTGTGCTACCCTTTCTTGTGTATACGATAACTGAAGGGCACTTCATCTTGAAATTTGGAATACTTTCTCGTATGTACCACGTTGTGGTCTGGGGCTGATTACATGTTGAGTTAAAGGGTTGGGGGATAAATAGTCATAATAAGTATGCATGGGGGAGCAAGGTTGGTGAAACTAAGTTTTGCTTTTGGGTGTGGCAGTTTTCGTAATGCAAGTCAGCTGTGAAGGCCAACAAGTCAAGGGCAGGACGTGCATAGTGTCGG
Organism: Aromia moschata; assembly: GCA_029963805.1. Taxonomy (NCBI): domain Eukaryota; kingdom Metazoa; phylum Arthropoda; class Insecta; order Coleoptera; family Cerambycidae; genus Aromia; species Aromia moschata. The sequence goes on along the minus strand of JAPWTK010000151.1, from coordinate 565,926 downwards.
CCCTGGTAATATGTAATAATATTTAATACTGTACTATGATGCAACATAGTTTCTGTGAACATATTAATATTTTCATTCGTAAACTGACTAAGGGCCTCTAAAACTCCAAACTCTAGTTATAAGTGTACATATGAAGAACCAAAACGGGTTGCGATGTTGCGATACAGAATATAGCTTGAAATGAATTTACTTCTCTACGAAAATGTTAGCCCTCACAAACCCTCCATTGACACTGTTTTTCTTTTCATGGAAAATAATTATTTCCCGACGGGACTCCATAGTCCCTCTATTTTAAAAGCTAATATAAACTAAATGAAAACGTTTAAGTAACTTGCTCCCAAACAGGACGTGGAGATTGTTACACTATTACGAACAGTTGTGAAGTTTTAGACATATGATCTCTGCTATGTGACAGTGACCCATGTGTTGTTACGAAGGTAAGATAATTTTTGTTTCTACAAGCAAATATGTTGATTTTCATATATGATAGTTTAATAATGGGTGGTTTAGGGTCTTTATATTTCACTATAAATATAAGCATTATTCCAACAGGGAAGAATATTGAAAAAGAATTCAAAAGTACCGTAATGACTGTTTCATACACCCCAATTTTTCTCACAATAAATTGTACACGTTGACCTTCAATTTGTTTGAATAGGTGTAAAACAGAAATTGCACCCAATTTATTATCCACAGTAAATTGCAAAATAAATTGTAGAATTAGAACCTGCTCTAGAATTGTAGAATTACAACTTTTTATATTTAGTTTCATGTACCAACATTGTCATTTTAGTTGTATACTTGGAGTCTTTCATCAAAAGGGAAATTTGCGTATAGTACGAAGATGAGAAGTAATTCCCTAACGAAGACTGTTGGCAATGTTGAAATTGGTCAAAAAATTGTTACAAATATCGCAAAGTGTAAACAGTTAGATAAAAATATCTAAAATTGGACAATTTATTGAAAAATAAATTCTACAATTTATTGTGCAATAAATTGGAATGTCTAAAACAGTCTTTAGAGATAATAGTAATAATATTACATAGGATGTTTCTAACATACTGGACAATAAAATGTATTATTTTCAAATTATAACACAAATAATAGTTTAATAATAATTGCAAATGTATTGTTACAGATTCTACTTCTTAAATCGGATGTGTAATTCTAGAATATACTGACATGGCTTGAAATTCCTTCAAGCGGTCTTTAAGTGACTGATAGAAAATTACATTCTCCAACAAATTACATTTATCCGATGACGACGCACCAAGAGAAATTGACAGTCCTGACGAAGATTAAATTAGTAAGTAGATTAGTAAAAGCAAAAATATCTAAAGACTAGGTCCTCCAAAGACAAGGGGGTTGGGTGTAGGGCTAACAACTCCACCTCGAAAAAAAAATGTTACGAAAGCATACGCAACAGGCCTCGGAAAAACCGGACAGTCTTTTAGGCAACGACACGGCGATAAAATGGACTATAAAATGGCAACGTGGAATGTAGGAACTTTGTACAGAGCAGGGGCCTTCCAAGAACTCAAAATCGAGTGTGGAAAGTACGGATGGAGTATTGTGGCATTACAAGAAGTCAGGTGGCCTGGCCAAGGTGTGATTAAGGGGGAGGTATATGATCTGTATTACAGTGGAAGTAGCGAATATCATGCTTTTGGCACGGGATTCCTGGTACATAGGAAACTGAGGGATGCAGTAATGTTATTTGAGCCAGTGTGTGAAAGAATGTGGACCCTTCGGTTGAGAGGAAAATTCCACAACACAACACTATTAAATGTATACGCCCCAACGGAAGAAAAAGATGAGGAAGTAAAGGAAATGTTCTATGACAAGATCGAAACAGTTTACGACAAAATTCCCAGGTCCGATTCAAAGATTGTGTTAGGCGACTTCAATGCACATGTAGGAAGAGAGCAAGTGTTTAGACCAACAATAGGCGAGCATAGTCTGCATGTAGCAACTAATAACAATGGGGAGAGATTGATCGAACTTACCATGACCAAGCGTCTAGTGATAGTTAGTACAATGTTACCCCGCCGAAACATACACAAGGGCACGTGGAGATCTCCCGATGGATGCACGGTAAACTAAATTGACCATATATTGGTGGAAGAGAGGCACAGAAGTAACGTTATGGATGGATGTAAGGAGTTATAGAGGGCCGAATGTGGAGTCGGATCATTACCCGGTGGTGATGCACTCTAGACAACGAAAATCAACCCACGGGTTGATGCCACAATGATGCCACAATGGGCGATGCCAGAAAATGGAAGAAGGGTGGAATACAGAAAATCTAAAAGGAGTGGTGGAGAGATATAAAGAAAAGTTGGAGGAAAGGAAAGCGAGACAGGCTTTAGCTGCGGTGGAGGGAGTGGAGGAAAACTGGAAGAGGATAAAAAGTTAACTAAAGTTTACTTTCAGTTAAGTATAATTGAAGCTGCAGAGGAAGTTCTGGGGAAGAAAGGAAGACAGGATAGGTGCGAATGGTTTGACGAGGAATGTGAGAGAGCAATAGAGGAGAGGAGTGAGAAAAGACAGAGGTGGTTAAAAGGAAGAAGAACTAGAGGGATAATAGCACAGTATAGAGAATCAAGAGGAAGGGCAAAAAGGGTTATCAGAGAGAAGAAGAAAGCTTTTGTTGAAAATAAACTTAGACAAATGGAGGAAGCGAGAAGAGGAAATGTCTCCAGAAAGTTCTATAAAGCAATGGAAAGGGAAAGAAAAACGTTCGTACTCGTGCATGTAGGTTGAAGGACGAGGACGGATCCTTGCTAATGGCTAGAGAAAGTGTATTGGAAAGGTGGCGACAGTATTTTGAGAGTCTGCTAAATGAAGGTGTGGAGGCAGCTCCCGTTGGAGCGGGAGATAGATGTGGATCAAGAGGAGATCGGCGTTCCATCGCTAGCAGAGGTACAGGCAGTAATAAATAAATTGAAAAATCACAGAACAGCAGGAATCTATGGAATTCCAGCGGAGTTGCTGAAGGCGGGTGGTGCAGCGCTGGCTGAGGAAATAGCAGAGCTGATCGAGAGATGTGAGCAGATGCCCGAACAGTGGGAGAAGGAGATAATTATCCCCCTCTTTAAAAAAAGGTGACAAAAGAGCGTGCCAGAACTACCGAGGTATAAGTTTTTTATCCATTGGGTATGTGCCCATATGCAGAAGCAGAAGTGGGAGACTACCAGTGTGGGTTCAGAACAAATCGTTCCACCGTCTTCATACCGTAGACAAATTTTGGAAAAACATGGGAATTTGATCTAACGATTTGGCACATGTTCGTAGATTTTTTGGCAGCGACTTTTTGGCGGAAATGGGAATACCGGCGAAGCTGATACGACTCACCCAGATGACAATGCAATGCAACAACTAGTCAATTGAAACTAGTGAGGTTCGTCTTTTATAATGGACTCAGACAAGGAGATCCACTTGCTCCACTCCTCTTTAATATTGTACTGCAGAATGCAATAAGGGACGCAGGCCTCAATCTGAGGACAGGAACAATTTTTAACAAATCATGGTTACTGTTGGGCTTTGCTGACGACATTGATGTCATAGGCAAGTACAAACAAGATATGGTGGAGGCTCTCCTTCCTCAGTGTTGAGAGAGACGCAGAAAACGACTGATAGTAAATTGTTCCAAAACTAAGGTGATGGTGGTATCCAGAAGACAGAGGAGGTATATGCCGGTGAACGTGGAGGGAAAAGAGTTTGAAGCCGTGGATGAATTCAAGTACCTGGGGTCGACAGTATCGAAGACGGCAGAAGAAAAGAGCGAGATTATGAGTAGATAGCAGCGGGGGATAGATGTTACTTTGCCTTATCAAAATTAATAAAAAGGCGCCATCTCTCCGCCTCCAAGGTGAGGATGTATAAGACTCTCATCCGTCCAGGGGTTATATATAGGAGTGAGACGTGGGCGTTGACCAAAGAAACTAGTAACCACCTGGATGTGTTTGAGAGGAGGATTTTAAGAATAATTTATGGGGCGGTGAGGGAAGGCGACGGCTGGAGATCAAGAACCAATGCAGATCTAAGGCAGCTGTACTTGGAACCAGATTGGCACGCCGCGCCGAACTTACGACTATCAATATCTTGGAACGCGTCCACAAGGAAGGCCCAGGGCGAGATGGAAATATGGAGTAGAGGGGGACCTGACACGAGCTGTCATCTTTTGAAGTGACGATAGGGATAGCTGACGCCAAAACGTATTGCAGGCCAGGGACTCAGGAAGTCTGTAGAGCCGGATAACAAACAAACAAACAAGAGATATGTATTATCGTCGTTGCGCGGTGCGGGGAAAATGCAAGAGGTACCCGGCTATGGGTGTCCGCGCCGACGCTTAATTGTTGATGATGAATGATGAAGACGGTGTTGATGTGCGTCCCTTGCCACGTGGGGACGCACGAGGGGACGCTACACGCTATGAAAATAGTTGTGCAGCGTCGTTGTGTCTCCTGAGTGGTGAATTTGGGAAGTTCTCCCACGTCGAGGGTTCCGGTGCGGAACTCTACGACGTGGGAAAGAAATTAAACCACTTACGTTGTTGATGCGGGCTCCCAAACGTACCACAGCAGTGTTGGGCAGGTCCCACTAGGGAGACCAGCGGAGAGGACTTGACCCGGGACGGTCACGAGCGCAAAGAGGGCGAGCAGCGCGGCGCATTGCTTTTTGTTCCCTACGGAGCTGCGCGCGCCGCTCGTATTTCGACGAAAGCGTTCGGGTTAAGTCGTTCTTGCGTGAGAAGCGATGACACTCTTCGGTGACACTGACTGGGGTAGGTTTGGGAAGTCCCTTTTTATTGTTACTTCCTCCAAAATTGTTTTTTTTTTTCAAAATACAAAAGATGTGCAAAAATAAGAAAAATAACAGTTGCCTGAAAAAGATAATGCAGTTGGGAAAGAAATAACAATAGAGGGACGTCTTCTTCACTGGCCCTGGGCAGCTCCTCGATGGATGGCCCTGGTAGCGTGGTGGCTCGCGACGTCCGAGGCGTCGTCGGCTGCGGCTTCGGGATGGCAGGCGGCGACGTGGGCGTTGAGTGTTCGTGGCTGTGGCTAACAGTATCTTCGACTATGTAGTCGAAGATATTTACGACTGATATATGTATATTGAAGACTGATGCGCCTTATAATGTTCCTGAGAATGCGAATTGCGATATATTTGCTTCATGTGAAACTGCTACACGTATCTTCATTCTTTTAGGTCCTATTTTATAAAATATAATATAAAGGTCGTATCTAAGTAACACCAAAAAAAATGTAAGAGGTGATTCTCTGATGAAAATTAAGAGGGGTTTTCGGTAAAAAATTTTTTGAAAACACCCTCCCCTGAAAAGCTACGCCCCTCCAGAAATTTAAAAAAAAATATGTTTGTTTTTTATCATTTTGGTACATTCATTAAGCTAAAGAAACGAAACGGGGTTGAAATAACCAACCCCTAAGATGTTTTTTCTTATAACTTTTTTTTGACAAAACTTTTTAAAAAAGTATATCTAAAAAGTCCCATTAATTTACTACCTTTTTCATCTCTTCAAGTTTTTTCAAAAAGCTAGAGATTAATGAGAAAACAAAGTAAATTGCATTGCAATGCATTTTCAAAAAGACGAGCTGTTTAACGCGAGAGTATTTTGCCGTAAGATCTAGTTGTCGGTTGTTTACAATGGAATGCATAGAAACAATTGAAAGAGGGATTGTGCAATGTCATTTACTGTTACTTTTTCTTACTCTTTCGCAAGTTTTATGATTTTGTAAAGAGAATAGTTGGTAAACCGAAAATATGGTTATCTATTCGAATTTTGAAATGGAGATATGCATTTTACATATGGTTGTGCTAACGGTAATGCATTGAAGGCGTAAAGAATTTATACTGGACACTTATGCTACCCAGATCGAAGTTATCCCTAGTTATGATCGAAGAATCCCTAGAAACTATTACCATGAAAATAGGTCGTGCCCTAAATGTAATATATTCGGTAGTTTTTAGAATTTTAAAAGAACAACTGTTATATCCCTATCTTCTTCAACGGGTGCAGGTATTACTGATTCGATATTTTTTACCGCGTGTGGTTTTTTGTCAATGGGTAATTAACATGATCGGCCAAGCGCCACACATTCTAAAGAAATATTTTATTTATTTACTGACAATGCGAGTTCCTCAAGAGACTGTATTAGAAATTTTCATAATAATCACACTTGGGCCGAGGAAGATTCTCGTGGATTTTTTTAAGGAAATCATCAGTATCAATTTGCATTAAATGTGTGGCTCGGAATTATTGACAATCATTTAATAGGTCCCTATTTTCTTCCACTGCGATTAGATGGTGACTCATATTGTCATTTTCTCTAAGAATTTGTTCTTCTTGAGGACATTCCCATTCAAATTAGGCAACAATTATGGTTTATGCACGACGGAGCACCAGCCCATTTCAGTATACGTTCAAGAAGTCACTTGGATGAGGTGTATGCCAATCGATGGATTGGTCGAAGAGGACCTGTAAACTGGCCAGTCCGCTCCCCTGACCTCAATCCTTTGCATTTTTGCATATGGGGATATCTGAAATCCTTGATCTATTCAAGCCCAGTTGGAAATATCGATGTTTTGCGAAATCGTATTATAGCAGGTTATGAAACGATAATAAATTCACCAGGAATATTTCAAAACATACGCAATTGTATGACAAATAGAGTAGATGCTTGTATTAGAGCTGAAGGCAATCATTTTCAACATTTTTTGTAGATAGTAGTGTCGATACTTGACAGATTTTTGTTTTTTGTTAAATTATTATAACATTAAATTATTCATTCATTTTATTCATGTTCACTTCTGTTCTTAGTTCCCAACTTCTTAGCCTAGTAAAATCATAGGTGAACTATTTGGCTGACTGTTGTTTATTAAAATGTTTTAATAAAACGTCATTTAATCCTAATTTTTCCTAACATCCCAGTCATTTGTCTCTTCAAGTTACTTTGAAATGAACTAACCTAACCAAGTAATAAATCGAATGTTATTTAATTTCAAAACAATAAAGAAGATAGACCGCTATCAACACCTCTATTTAATCACTTCTTAAACAACCTTTGAGTTAAACAGCTCGTTTTTTTGAAAATGCATTGCAATACATTTACTTTGTTTTCTCATTAATCTCAAACTTTTCGAAAAAACTTGAAGGGATGAGAAGAGAAGAAGAAGTTTTGAAATGAGATACTTTTTAAATGTAAAAAAGTTTTGTCGAAGAAAAAAGTTGTAAGAAAAAACATCTTAGGGGTTGAAATAATCAACCCCTTAGAAAAATACTACAGGGATGAAAAAATTTCAGAAAGTATAGTTTTATTAACAGATACTGTTCACCAAATTTCGTTTCATTAGCTTAATGTACAGGGTAGATAAAAAAGAAAAACAATTTTTTTTTAGAATTATTGATGCAGGATGAGCAGGCCACTCAATTTCACCGTATCTACCGATCCATCTATTGGGAAAAACTAGAAGCGGTGAAATTGAGTGGCCTACTCGTTCTCCCGATTTGACCCAGCTTGACTATTTTTTATGAGGTTACTTAAAATCGGAAGTCTACTTCAACAGACCAAATAACGTAGAAGATTTAAAAGACAGAATAAGGCAAGAAATTAATCAAATCACCCCGGAAACAATACAAAATGTTTTAGAAGAATTTCAGCAACGCCTCCATTATTGTCAAGAAGCAACGGGCGCCCAGTTTCAACATTTGATTTAAACTGTTCTTCTGTTCTGTTTCATGTTCTTTTCTTTACTTAGTAACATTAAAAATGTAATATTTTTCAATAAAAAAAATTATAGAAATTAAAAAATCTTATTTTGCTGGATGGAGAATTAAAAACCCTTTCAAATGAGCTATCACACGCACTCTCGTTCCATTTAAAAATTTTAAAGGGGTAGCTGTCACTTCAAGAGGGTTGGAGGTGGAGGTATAAAATTATGCTCAAAAAATGTCATTCTAGAATTAAAAATTGATGTGTTTCAGGATTTTACTCATAAATTGTAAATTACGTAGATAATGCATTTATCCGTTACTTATAGACCTCACTGCCTCACTGTATATAAAGTAGATAATGAAACTGAATTAATATAAAATACACGTATGTATGGGAAAACAATGTTTATATTTTATGAGAAAAAGAGCTAGAAAATCGGTAAATTCAATATATTACTCCTGTAGGTATACAAAATATTATCAAAAATAAATTGAGCAAATAGTTATCTAAAAAAATGGATTATTACATATACTTTTGGCAATTGTCATTTTTTCAGTACTTGAATTTAGTTAATTAAAATATACATAAATTGTATTCTGTGTTTTAAAAATTTTACTGATATAGAGATTGTTACATACTTGAATAAAAAGTCCATGAATCCTAACTGTCTGCCGTGTGGTAAATAAGCTCCCGAATCGATGTGGAGCATTTTTTCTCATATCACGTATATATGGCAAATTGGCCATTTTCGAGATAGAGAGGGGAGGGGGTGGAAATCTGGGAAAAAAAGTGAACCTTCACCGTCTGGAAGCAACGGTAAGTCAATGTATCTAATTTTTATAAACCTGGAAAATAGTGGCAATCAAAGCGGTTTTTGTAAGATCATGATTATCCACAACATGTTCCTTAATATACCGTATGCATAAACCGGATGCATTATGGCATTCTGTATATGTATTTCGCACCTAGGGTTGCCTGATTGGTTATTTCAAATTGTACAGCAAATCAAAGCAAAGATGCAAAAATCAGGTACAGAATGCCATGAGGTGAGAAAAAACGTACACAGAATGTTCTTTCGTATTATTCGTAAATAAGTAGGTACTATTGACATACATATGTATTTACTTATACATGTGTATGTGTATTGTGTAAAGATATAATTCGTTGAAATTAAACAAAAAATTCAATACAGTACTGTTTTGTGTAAGTTTATGTATACAATAGGAATAAAATAAGTGGACAATGAATGCGGAATTTGAAGAATGTTTTGAGATTGTGGTGTGATGAATTTGAGGTTGCAAAATTAGCGCCTTCATCCATCTAATTCCATCGGCTTACGAATACATTCAAATAAATGATGAGACTTTCAGAGGTAATCTTTTGGATTAAAAAATGGGTAGACGAATAGTCTTGCTTAACATTAACAAATTGGAGATTAAAAACAGCAAAGCAAAGTAGCACCCATTATTTGAGTAGGCATCTAAATATATTTGATTGATAACCCTGCTTTTTATGCGGTTACTTGTTTTACTTTTCATCCACGTACATACCGGAGTGGAAAAAAATGAGGAAAATTGGCGGATTCCCCATTAGAGGATCCATATTTTAATATATTTTTTTATTATTAGTTCTGAAAGTGTCAAAAAGATCATTACATACATACTTAAATATGTTTGTAGTTCGTTGGTGACACATTTTCAATAGGACACAGGCGCTAATTTTGCAAAATAAGTTATACACCATTTAATAATTACTTAGAATGTTAGAATGCACAAGACATAAGTTTGTTTTAGACTTACACACAACCAATACATCTGAGAAGTCTCTATTACATTTCTGAACTTCAAAGTAAATTCCGGATTAATCTTTGTTAGTCCACTTATACATATAATTACAAAACACGTGGATGTGTTTTTTTTTATTTCATTTTAATGAGTTACATCTTGTATATAAATATTTCAATAATTATACCTAATAACTTATTTACACATGGTACGTAATATTCACGCACATAAAAGAGTATTATGTACCTGTATACATATGTTTCGCATCTCATGGCATTCGGTACCTGAATTTGGCACATTCAGGTTTTGATTCGCTGTACAATTTGAAATAACCAATCAGACAGTCCTAGGTGCGAAATATATACACTCAACATCCACATTTCCGAACTTTTACGTTCCGCAGACTTCCACATTTCCGAACTCTCGTCACCTTGGGATTACCGAACTCCTGGCGCATGCGCAAAGGGTTTTTCTAACTCATTCTAGTACTTTTCTTTGTTTTTCGAGGTTTTTATGCAAATGTAATACATACATACATGTGTACATGTTAATAAAAGAACGTTTTTCTAAACAAAAAAATGTCAGGTGCAAAGGAGAGAGTGATGCAGGTAATTATTTTGTAATTCAAAGTAAAGATTTGTTTTATTGAACATTTTGTTGACGTAACCTATAATAATTTCAAACTGAAATGAAAAATTATGAGAAAATATTTATTTTTAAGAAAACCGTGATACAAAACAAACATTATTGTGCTGTTTATTTGCAGAGAAAAGAGCCTGATAAGAGGCTAACCTTGGCGCAAAAAGCTGGATCCGATAAATCACGCAAAAAAATGGTGTTAAAAATGTTGATCTATGTAAGATGTACAATATTTGTAAATCGTCAGTGGCAGAAATTCTTGGAAAAAAAGAAATTTACTTTGAAAAAACTGAAAAAAATACGAAAATTGAGTGGACGGATTGACACAATAAAGTGCACCGGTACTTATGATACGCCATTTGAAAGAAGTGTTTTTCACTGGTTTGTACAAAGAAGAACTCAGGACTCTTGTCTCAGGTGTGCTGCTGAGTGAGGGCGATTTCCTCTTTGCTAAATTCTGTGACAATCGAAATGTTTGATAACAATCACATTATTGTGTTTACATTTTTTTTCTCATTTCAAATTTCGCGGTTTTTTGTCGTCAACCAATCAGCGACAAGTTCGGTTATGTGGAAGTACAAGTTCGGAAATATCGTGAGAAGAAGTTCGGAAATATCGTGAGTTCGGAAATTTTTAGTTCGGATATGTGGATGTTGAGTGTATACAGAATGCCATAATGCAAACCGAACATAGCCGATTACGAAAGGCAGCAAATTTTACACTTTTCATTCTAACAACTAGCCTATAATGGTGAGAAGGTCGGTCTTATTCCCCCACTACCTTCGATGCATATGCGGTTGCTTCTTATCTATCATCGCACTTCTATTTGTCCCTTTTCATAGGTGGCCGATGTCTAATGTATGCATATGGTATACTTATAGGCAGACGAATTTCAAGACGAGACTATCCGATAAGATTCTTCTATTACAACCACAGAATACAACGCTAGCAAATGCACAAATTTCCTACTAGGACCGAAATATGTCAAACAATCTCACTCACAGAAAAATATATGTAGGCGTGAGCTCGTACTGCATTAAAGCGACAACTGTGCCTTAGCCGACAATAAATTGTTTGAAGCAAAAGGGTATCCCCCCATAAGTATGGTGAAATACCCCCCTTTTTTAATTTCTTCGCAGGATGAAAGTGTTTCTTAGGGCTAATTATGAAAGGTAGACCGAATTTTAGGTTAAAAAAATTTTCTTCTGAGCTAGGTATGGAGAAAACCCTGTTTTTTACGTTTTATTTTTTTTCTCGGTTTTTAACTGTCGAAAAAATCTGAAAAAAATTCATGAGTACAGAAAATATGAAATTTTTTCAAGCTCTTTCAATGTCATTATGACCTCTAAAAAAAATATTCAAACTTTAAAAAATCCCATATCTTTTAACAAAAAAAAAGCTTCAGGATCAGATTTTTAATATGTTATATTTTTAACTGTTTTTTACTACCTCAAATTTTCAAACAATTAAAAAATATGTTCACTAAAAACAGTAAGAAAAAAATTCCACTTATCGAAACCAGTAGTTTTTATATTTTCTAATTTTTTGAAGTCATTTGAGTCCTTTTAGTGCAAGAAAAAAAATCAGGACACTATAAAATGATGATTTTAAGCCGTTTTAAGTCGTTTCACGGACAAAAAATTGATTTTTCGCACTTTTGGGCATGACCCACCACTCAAAAAAATCTGAAAAAATTTGAGGTAGTAAAAAACAGTTAAAAATATTACATATTAAAAATCTGAGCCTGCAGCTTTTTTTGGTTAAAAGATGTGGGATTTTTTAAAGTTTGAATAATTTTTTTTAAAGGTTATAATGACCTTGAATGAGCTTGAAAATTTTTTGAAATAAAACTAATCATATTTTCTGTACTTATGAATTTTTTCAGATTTTATCGACAGTTAAAAACGAGAAAAAAAATAAAACGTAAAAAACAGGGTTTTTTCCATACCTAGCTGAGAGGAAAATTTTTTGGACCTAAAATTCGGTCTACCTTTCATAATTAGCCCTAAGAAACACTTTCATCATGCGAAGAAAATAAAAAAAGGGGGGGAATTTCACCATACTTATGGGGGATACCCTTTAGTTTTTCATTGGAGAGGAAACCACCCCATTCAAGTTATCATGTATTGAACCCGTGAAAGTGTAATGTAATTGGTCTGTAACTCTTCCCTCTGACCAATACATTACTTAAATCAACTTCAGTCTCAAATGCGGTTTCAGGTTAATTGTGCCATTCGGATACTGCTTCGTACTCAAAGACGAAGTGCGCAATGCTTAGAATGTTGTGATAAAAACATACTCTGGATTGATGGTCGATCACTGATGATGATTGGCTATTTTACCAAGAATGACGCAATTTGGGAACGTATCTCAGAAACACAAAAAACACTTCAAGTAGCATCATGATGTAGTGACTACAATTCTACTGCACACGGTTTCTTAATAGGTTTAAAGTTGCTTGGAGAAAAAGACAAAAGGCCTTGAACTAACGTGAAGTCTCGTAAACCTAATGGCGTTTGTATAGGACAGCAACAATTTAACTTTTTAGTGACTGCTTCAGATCTTAGCACCTTTAAACCTATTAAGAAATTATGTGCAGTAGGATTGTAGTCGCTTATTCCAAAAGGACAATATTAGCTTTATTTGTTGAGACAAACTTACAATTAGTTAGTAATTAGTAGTAATTTGTAATTAGTACTTTACTAATCACATTTCTCAATTGGTTTCCAGATTGACCAGATTTAATGTATTCATGAGGCTCATTATTTTAAAATTAGGTGTCGGAATTGATACATTTAGGGCCGGTACTTTTACTCTCGGTTAAAGGAGGATTAACTAACCAAACCAGACGATAAGACTGTGAAAATATGTACATACATTACGCATTAGACCGTAGATTTTTTCACAGTCTTAACGTCTGGTTAGTTAATCCAGCCTTAACCGGGAGTAAAAGTACCGGCCCTTAAAGTTACATGGGTTAATCAATGTTAAAATTAAAACAGTACTTGAATGTTCAGACCTTATATTCAAGGTTCATACATAAGTTGGAATATACTTATTCAATACTATCGTAAAACCATTAATTCATTTACTGACTTGCCATGTACCTAACCCGAAAGCTGGTATAGTTAAATTAAATTAAAAGCACAGGACCACAAACATTTTTTTTCATGTGCGGAATACTACACTATGCCTACTATATGTTTTTTGGGTCGTTGATTACGAATCCGGGCTTACTTTTGCTTGATCAGCTAACCTAACCTCAAAAAACGCTCAAAAATTAAAAAAATCGAGTTCATAAATTGAATTGCTATTCAATGTGCTACACGGGGCCTGAATTTTTAAACTTGATAGCCCCTTCAACTGAACTCTTGCATCTCAAAATCTCCGAATCCAAATTTTCAAACTCCTAGCATCTTAACCTAACCTCAAAAACCCCCCAAAAACTCAAAAAAAAACGAGTCTAAAAACTAATAGCACACTTGACCTGAATTTTTAAACTTAATAGCCCCTTCAACTGAACTCTTGCATCTCAAAATCTCCAAATCCAAATTTTCAAACTCCTAGTCTCTTAACCTAATCTCCCAAAAACGATTCTAAAAACTGCACACTTCATCTGAAGTTTTAAACTTGATAGCCCTTTTAACTGAACTCTCGAACATCAAAATCTCCGAATCCAAATCTTCAACATACATTTACATACATTTTTATTCTTGATTACTCATCTTCCTCTATCAAATTAGAAGAAGCATTATTTTTTGTACATGACGTCATTGACCTTTTTTAATAGAACATCCTATGGATATATTGTTTTTACCACTGTTGAATTCTCCAGTAACAGGTTCATCACTGGTTGGTGGTTCGGCAAATTAAATCAGTGTAAAATAGTGAAATTAAACTGTGAAACTTGGCAGGGTGATAAAAACAAGAAATTACCAGAAGCTTATCCTAAGCGGCGACGTCGAAGACATACATATATAGGAAATGTGGATCTGCGGGCGAAACTATAGAACACAGTATAGGAGGATGTCCCGCGCTAGCAGTGGTAGCATATATCGGCAGGTACAATCAACTTGCGAAGATGGTTATCAACAACAACTGGCACTCAAGTATGGCCTGTTAGCGACGGTTCCTCCATACTACAAATATACCCCGGAAGCTGCACTGGAATCGGAAGTTGCAGTGATGTACTTGGATAGGCTAATCATCACCGACCGAACAGTGGACTTCAATCGACTAGATATTGAGCTGATCAACAATAAACAATGAAGAGGGATCATCATAGACATCGTAGTACCACTTAGAGACAACATACAGAAGATAACGGGAGAAGATCGCGAAATACGAAAATCTGTCAGTCGAGCTGAAGCGCTTATGAAAATTGGATAAGGTGGAGATATACGCCCTATCGGCCCTATATAATATCGGCAGAGGGAGTTATGACGACCAGATTCATTTTCTTTTATGCTTGAATATAACGTTTTAAGTGGTGTTGATATATTCTAAAAAACTTTGAAAACATAGCTAAAATAGAGATACAGAAAAAAATGCTGATTAGCTTTATATTACAGTTGGGGAAGAGGGAGAGGGAGGATTTTGGAGTTTGGTTTGTAGTACAAGCATTATCATTTTTAATAATGTTCATGTAGTTCCCAAAGAACCATTTTACCCGCGCTAGCGAGTTACAAGAGTGACGGAAGGGGGTGCTGCATTCAGACGGTCGGGTGTTGGAGTTTGATTTGTAGTAGAAGCATTATTATTTTCAATAATATTCATACAGTTCCCAAAATTCCATTTTACACGCACAAGAAAGTGATAGGAATAACGGGAGGGGTGCAGATTTCCGGGGGGGGGGGGTAATTCAGGTGGGGGGAGATTATATATGATATCCGTGAGTGGCTTGTGAGTGAGCCGGAGTTTTTTTAGCCAAAAACTACCGTGGAAGTTGGTAAAAAGCAAATTGTTTATTGCGTCATTAAGGGGGATAAAGAGAGGGGGAGGGTTCGGGGTGGGTTCGTTTGTGGTCAGATGCATTGTAAATGATATATAAATAAATAAAATATTTTTTTTTGATTTTTTGACCAAAAATAAATTAGACCGAAAACCGGCCTTAAGGACCCTCCTTCTTTAAGATAAATTTACTAAAAGGCGAAGTTCAGAGTAGTCATACAATGACCATACATACCATTTGATTTTTAAAAAATTTAGACAAGATAAGAGGCCCATGGCCAACTCGATGAAAATATTTTCAAGATGGTTACATTGCCGGTTATACTAGAAGTTGACATCAACTTTCTTATTTAAAATCGAATAGTGCCTTTTTTAAAGCATATTTCAATTGTATAGGGTGTCCCATTTTCGACGTTTTTCTAAGGGATCTTGGATCTTAGTTATTAGACAAGATTTAAAGATGCCGTTTTAGCGAACCTTGACTAGTTTTTTGAAGGAAATTCACAGAGCCAACCACATTTTTAATACCATATCTAATTTTTGAGTTACAGCGGATTTTTGAAAAAATAGCCGTTTATAACTATCCCTGCGGTCACAATTTGAATAATTGTGATTTTGTTACAATGGTGTCCCATAGCTTTTTTTAAATAGAATTCAGTAGCGTAACTAATTTTTTGCTGTGATTAGCGGTTTTTGAATTATGGACCGAATTTACTTTTTTTATATGGAAACTATTCTTGGCCATGACACTTTTGAAAAGAGCGTTTCTTATTATTTTCAAAAATATATTATATGATATATATATTTTTACAAACAAGAAACCTATAGCAATTTAAAATTAATAACGATAGTTTTAAAACTTTTACTACATAGATGGCCATGAATGAACAAAACGTTGACGTCTTTATTCTTTTATTCAAAACTGACACCTACATTCCATTGACAGTGGTTTTCACAGACTGAAACTATACTTGACATAAGTGACAATACCTGACAACCGCTGGGAGAAGACAGACAGACTTACTTCTAATTTTTAATTAGGAAGATATTCAAAAACTATGCAACGAAAGCTTGCTAGTTCATTGGCTGAATGAAAGCCATTGCCACACAGGCAAATCTATGAAAATTCTGACATTTCTATTGAAAAGTTCTCATATGTTGTGTATATTCCTGTTATGATGGTATTTTGTGTCTCCGTGAATTTACTAGTATTATTTATTGATAATAGTAATTTTGCCTAAAACACGTTGAGCAATGCTATTAGAAAAATAAAAAAAAAAGAAAAACGGTGAAAATCACAAATCAATTTTTTAAATTTACCGCTTACAAATTTTTTCCTTAAAAAAAGGTTTTCCACTGTGTACATGTATTTTTGGTACTACTCTTCCTAATTAAAAAAAAAAAACAGACTATAAAGTGCTATGTATAGCGTTATCCACTTCATTAAAATTTTTATAAGAGCACAAAAAATAAACTACACTAAACTACACAGAACTAACTTATTAACTTACACTGGATAAATGTCAAATACTTCAGTTCACAACTTCATTCAAACAACAATACAACGTAAAGTTCAATTAAAAGAAACATTAAAGTGGCACATGTTTATTATATGTTTTACTAATTTATATTCACTGCTCAGGTCAGCTAATAAAACGAGTTAAATAAAAATTAAAAATGTATTTTTGGCTTGCCTTGTATCTGCGGATTACTTTGCAGGCAGGGCTCTAATCAAAAAAGTTTATATGACAAACCCTCTTAGAACCTTAGAATCATTCCCTTTATAACTAAATGTACCCTTTAAAACTTTTAATATAATTATGGGACACCCTATACACTTCCACTCCACTACGCGGCTGTAGAAATAACCACATATCAGAATTTTGCTCATTTTAAAAGACACTTGCAGCGCTCCTATCACAAGAAATAATCGATCATTTCAAAATTTGATATAGATAATTTTTTACTCACATTTCTGAGACGGTATCCTGCTTAGTTTTCGAGAAAACTCGGAAAAACTGAAATTTTCTACACATTCCCTGTGGGACGCACAGCCTCTGTAGCGGTGGCTTTTTGGCAAATTATCACGAGTTAATCTCCAACATATTTCAGCATTATAACCTTTGAGGCCAGTTTCTTTCAATTTGAGACCAATTTCATCCTCAGTGGAGTTTTAAAGGTGAAAATAAATTAATTGAGGGTGTATCTTTGAGTACGGTTACAGGAAATATACATTTAAGAAAGATTAGAACAATCCCATATATTTTCGAAACGAATTTGAAAAACACATTTTTCGAAAAAAACGTGTTATTTTTCAATTCTAAAGTTAATAATATTTGTATTTCATATACAAATACTTCTACATACATCTCTTGTTTGCATTGTTTTTTCTCAATACTTGAACTGAAAATCGTATACCTATCGCCATCACTTTACATATTATACTTATATTAATTTGTATTTTAATTGTCAATCTGGCGTCTTTAAAAATTAAAACATTCTTAATTTACGGGTATATTAAGGGTATTATACATATTATATTATTAATATAATATGTATTTATTCATTTTACGAAAGAATAATTCAGTCATTCTTATCCAACTCATTAAAAATGAAAATAAATATATCATGCAGCTTTCAATACTCTAAAAGTTAAATTATTTGCATACATGTTAAAGCTCTTTAAATGTGCATGTATATTCAATGGTTTGAATACGATTCTTCATGCCATCCGATATACACAGTATGTGTAAAGCCGACATCGGCCAGTCGTGAAAAAAGACAAATTCTACACTTCTCATCCTAACGACTAGCATAGCGTGGTGCGAAGGCCGGTCTTATTCCCTCACTACCTTCGATGCGTATGCGGTTGCTTCTTATCTGTCGTCTCACTTCTGTTTGTCCTTTTTCATAACAGGCCGATATCGGCTTTACACACGCGGTATATATTACTACGGTGGATACAAGGAATGTGTAAATATGACTAACCAACTACTATACAGGGTGATTCCTAACTTGAGCTATATTAAGTGAGTCACTCACCTTAATCACAAAGTTATAGGAACAAAAAAGTTTTCAAGGAAGATTCCAGTACCCACTCCACCATTAATAGTTAAGAAAATAATAACCACAAATAAGAGTCAACGTTTTTGCAAATTTTGAGACTATATTTTCGTACCTATATGAGCAGAACAATTGACGAATTACGATATCTAATTCAAAATACTAGTAGTTGATTCTAACAAAATGATGCCTCCATATTGCGCCCTTTCAGCTAAAGTGTTTCCCGTGAGATGGATTGGTCGATACTATGCGTTGGAATACCTGCTTGATACCTGGTCGAAATCCAGACTTAAATCCTTTCGACTTCTTTCTTTGGGATTATGAAAAAACAAAAATTAATGAAATAAAATGAAAAGAATCAATAGAACCTCAAAACATGTAATCAAATTATGAGAGATGATTTGACGTTAGTGTGAATTCGATTATCCAATGTATTATTGTCAAGACACAAATGGATTGTCATTTGAACACGAGGGGGGTTAAATATTTTAATTATTTAGCGGTATTTAGTTTACTTACCTAGTTTTTATAATTTTGTTTCCAAATAATAGTTTTTGTTGAAGAAGTTATTTGTATTTTGTATAATTTAAGAAATATTAATTAAACTTCATTGTTCTTAAGCTTAAAAGGAACTTAATTTTATTACCATAATGCGTCAAATATCCATTTAATTTCTTTCTATTGACATACAAAAATAAAAGCATATTTTTCGTACTATTTAATGAAGAATATTTTCGTTTCTCTTTACCTTTCTTCACGGCTCAAATGTGTTTTTGAGGCTATGGGAGTTGTTCCATATTCCATCCATGATCTAGCTGGGATTTTTCCGAATTCCTTACCTCTTACGAACTATGTAAAAAAATTTTCGTCAAAAAAGTTTAATTTGCGTGGATAGCAAATAAATAACTAATAATAAAAAAAAATAATTTCATGTGTAACAATTATGTAAATAACAAGTTTCATTTAAATATTAATAAGATATATTTACTTCTTTCATTTGATTAATAATTTTCAGAACAACTTTATCCTGCATTTAATTGAAGTACGTCTTAAAAAAACATAAAACACAGTTAGATATTAAGTCAGAATATCATGCTTATCTAGTCATTATATATTTTTTCTCCTAAAAAAAAAAATCACATATTACACATATACGTTAATATCTGAATCATATTATTCTCTTTTAGCTGGAAACATTTTGTTGGGCATTTGTTAATTTTTGTAGTAATTGAGTGGCTTACATAATAGTATATTGTGCAACAAGTGCAGAAAATGGCTAATTTCTCACGAGTTTGAAAAAGTTACGACACGCGTCGTAGGCGAGTGGCGCAATTCAAACGAGTGAGAAATTGCATTTTTGCACATGTTGCACACTACAGGATGTTTCGCATAAGAACCGACACAGGGCAGGGGCATGTAGGGGAACCTAAAAATATGGTGATTTAACGCAACTTACCTTTATACTAAGTCGCACCCCCTGAGAAGTTATAGGCCTTCAATCTCATTTATATTTGAACTTAGAAAAACCAAATTTGGTAGACGTTGTGACTGTACCAAGAGCATTAATCGACAGTAAGTAGAGTTCAATTGAAGCATTTTAAAGAATTGATTAGGGATGATGCACCATTAAAATGTGACCCGTTGGAGGACTTAAAAAAATCTAATTTCATTTTATGGGGAATTTAATTCTAAAATCATCGAAATATAAAAAATTGGCTATGATATTAGACGTCAAACTTGACAATCAACCAACAAGTTGGAATAAGAATAATTTAATAGAAAAACAAACAACTTAAACAACATAAATAACAGATTTGCACTGATAAGTTATAGAAATTGTTCAAAATGATCACCGTTTTCTCTCAGGCATAAATTTATTATTTGTCGAAAATTGAAGTCTACTCTTTCCAATAACCGCTGATTGTTTCTAATGCCATTACATTTATCTGTAATGCGATTCCAGAATTCTGCTCGGGACGCAACTAGCGAGGAATACACAAATTCTTTTAACGTCCGCCAAAGAAAGAAGTCACATTTGTTGACGTCTGGTGATCGTGGAGGCCAAACTTGTGGGCAATTATTTCCTCGTCCAATCCATTTATTTGGATACTGGTGGTTTAAAAATCTCTAACCATAATACTAAAATGAGGCGATGCTCCATCATGCATAAACCAATGTTCCAGTCTGAGTTGTGGTGGCACCTCGTCAAGTAAATCCGGGGGAATATTTTGGAAAAATTATAAATAAGTTTCACCATTTAGTCGATTCGGTAAAATAACTGGACCAATTAAATACCGATCAATAACACAAATCCTAACATTTATTTTAAACTCGCGTTGGAAATGTCGAGGTGTTACTGAATGACGGTTTACATCGGAATACTCATGATAATTATGTAGATTTGAATACCTCTGCGGGTGAAACAAGCTTCATCAGTAAAGAGAATTTTCTTTTGAAAATGAATGTCTTGATGTAAAATAAACTGACAGAAAGTAACTCGTTTAACCAAATCTCCCTGTAACAATTCTTGCACTTTTTGAATATGATATGGGTGTAGTAGATTACGTCTGATAACTCGGCGCACAGAAGTTTGCAATATACGAATTTGTCGAGATACATTTCTAGTACTGATATGTGGTTCATCTTCAATTGTGTTCAAAATCAGTTCTTCGTCTTGTGCCCTGATTGCAATAGCACGTTCTCGAGTGCTACTGAAAAACTTGCCTGTTTCTCGAGCCCGTCTTTGAACATTGGAAAATATTTCTCTATGGGGATCACACGATCTTCTCCGATATTCTTCAACACTTCTTCTGCAGTTTCCTTCACAGAAACCTAACGCTAATAGCATGTCAACTTGTTCGTTAAATGAAAACTTTCCGGACATTTTCAAAACCACAAAACATCCAAATAGAAGAAGGGCAATCTCGATAGATAAGGAGGGAAACACGCATCGGGGCCGCCATATGCACCGGTGGCTAGTTTTTCATAATGCGCATGTGCGACGCTAAATCGAAATACGTAGCCGTGCATTGGCATTGCCAACTTCATTTACAATTCAATTTTTCATACAGCAAACTCGTTGCTGCATAAAAAATTGATTTGTAACCATACCCCACTTTATGATTTTATCATTCAAGGTGGAATAAATAAAAACAAAAATTATTTGAAAACAAAAAGTCAAAGGAGATTAAAATAAGAAAATTTTCACATCGAGTTTAGGTTGTATTTAACTTGGACATACCTGCTGGACATCGTGAACATACTTCCTACTGATTAAGTAGAACGCTTATTGTTGCATGGCTGTATACAATGAAGAACACTCTAAAAACATAGTATTTCATTAGGTACAATTTTAAGGTTCAAACGCTAAGAAACTTCTATTTTTTAATATGTACACATGCTCATTTACAAGACTTTCATATTAAGAGTAAACTAGAAGGAACTTTGCTAAACCTAATAATTAATTAAATTACACGTATCTTTTCATTCTTTTCATGAACATGTTATTATGTTCTTGCAATACTAATCATTTTTACATATAAGTTAGATATGTAATTTAGAACAGTATTTACTTACCAATAAGTAGAATAATTTATATTATATCCTTAAATGCCAATCAGAAAAGAAATAATAGTTTTAACATGAAATAATGCACAAAACAATTTGATGCGAATAAAAATTTTCCATTAGGGATGCTTCCAAAAATAACAACAATCAAGTTTTAAATTAAAATGCCGCGTTTCTATAGGGTATGGATCACTTAGGCAAATATACCTATGGGATTGCTGCCTCCGATGCGACGCGGCCATTTCGTTATTTATAATTTTACCCCAGATTTGGTGAATTATAAAAAATATGCCAACTTCAAAGTCAATTATTTAATCTCTGAAAAGTATTATTATTATTATTCAAAATGTCTAGTATGACTTATTTTACTTTCTCTAATGTATCTAACATAGCGAAATATCGCATCAGCTTGTTGCTGAAATTATTACGACTTAAGGTGCATCTGGCAATATCGCACTGGTAGCGTGTTGCGAGGTTGTGAATGCTAGTTTCACCCCCGTGTTCAAAATACTCAGCAAACAATTAACTAAAATCAAGTAACTTTTTTCCTGATTGATAGCTGTTTTTAGTTATTCGAGTTTTTCTTGAAAACAACAAAGTTTTTTGAAAAATAACAATAATAAGACAAGTTTTAGAATTAAATTCCCCATAAAATAAAAAAAAGTTCGCCAACGGGTTAACAAATTATGTCACATTTTAATGGTGCATCATCCCTAATTAACTCTTTAAAATGCTTCAATTGAACTCTACTTACTGTCGATTAATGCTCTTGGTACACTAACAACGTCTACCAAATTTGGTTTTTCTAAGTTCGAGTATAACTGAGATATTGATTTTTTTTCGAAATTTGAAACCCCACTTTGAAAGCTTATAACTTCTCAGGGGTGCAACTTAGTATAAAGATAAGTTTCGTTAAATCACCATATTTTAGGTTCCCCTACATGCCCCTGCTGTGTGTCGGTTCTTAGGCGAAACACCCTGTATACTTTTTCTACGACTGCACATTTTTTATAAAAATGTAGAAATTTACTACAAGCATTTATTTTTATATTACTATATTTAAAAAAACGATGATACATTATTTATTTGAAATACATTGAATACATTTTTTATTTTTAAAATGTTGCTTTTAAATATATTTGATTTAAAGCACTTTGTTTTACTTAAATAATTCGATATTTACGATTTGATAGATCAAACAATTATTATCAATAATTACTTTAAAACAGAAGCGCTAGCAGCCAACTACGTTCATTTTGATGTCGACTATTCCCCATTTAAAATGTACAGGTGTGGGAAATGAACTGTGAGAAATGATTGCTCATGGGTATGAACAATACATAACTTTGTAGTTAAGTAAAGTGTGAGAAAATGCAATTTTTCATAGCCGTCGTAGAGAAAATATTTTTCGTGTGAAAAGCTGTTCATGGAGGTAATGTCCTACAGGGAAGTGATCTAAGTAATGTATAAGAATTAAACAGGGGTCACCGTTTAAAAATTACAGTAATAAGTTACTATACAAAAGTCATTAAAGAAATATTATTTTTCCCTTACTTATTTCGTGGTACAATATTCTAAGTGGGGTTTAATTACTTTTAATAATCACACAGTGGGTGGGGCTCTAAAAAAATTCTACTCTTCTCCGTCGCTCCCGCCCCAGGGGGTAACGATATAACGATTCCATTAAGGAAGTTGATGCCGACTTCCCGTAGGAAGTCGACGTCAACTCGGCAACAATTCGGGTTATACCTATCCCCACGACTGTGACATTTGTAGATACATTACATTTTCTATTATTTAAAACGTTAAAATATAATTTACAAATTCTAGTTTAATCTAATCTAATTTACAAGGTTTTCGTTATACTTACTCATAGGTATATTTTACACAAATCAGTAGGTATATTTTATTTTATCCAGTCACAGAATATACAATACTTAGTCTATTTAGTTTATACACTAGTTGTTAGTATAGAATTGTATGGAATGACATATTAAATATTCTAGATGTCAAACGATTTTTCTAGAACATGTAAAAGCACAGAATACCTACCCATACAGAAGCGACAGAGCGTGTCGGCACCTTGACTGATCCTTGGTTGATCTTGGGGAACATATTTTTTGACAGTTATGCCAGTTACTGAGAGAAAAAGTTGTTTTTGTACACTAATCAAAATGTTCATTTAATAAGTGAATTGTAACTGTAAGCTTTTTATGGTTTTTATATTTAAAACAAATCACAAAACCATTACAAATGTACAATTATTGGAACATTACGGAAAATATATTACAGATCTGTCAGTTCAAACAAATATCTCCCGAATGCCCGCTTCCCCGTTTCCTTGGTTCCTCGCGAATATTTGTTTTATTTCCAGGCACACCATAACTCAAACATTCGCGCGGGTCCACTTGAGTCGTAGACCGCTATCTACTTCTGACACGGCCCTTCCTGACCTTCACGCGTCCCTGCGTGTAATTAACGGCGGAAAAGTCCCTGCCTGTGAAATAAATAGGTGTAATTACTAATTGCAAAAGTAGTCCATGACAATTTTTCTTTGAGTCTTGAGGCGTCCCCCAGACATTTTCTTAAAACTCAATACTGCTGAACTAACTATTGCTACCCTTAACTTTCTATGAATCCATCTATGGATTTCTAACGTCCTAGTAATGAGACAGCTTTACTAGGATGCGATCCTGATCAGATTCGCGACTCCGAGTGCGCATCTCGTCAAGCCCCTTACATCTACCGCGGGCAACTATATTTGACTGTGTAGTCAAATAAGGCCCTTCACGAATCCTACCGCGGGCAACTATATTTGACTGTGTAGTCAAATAAGGCCCTTCACGAATCCTACCGCGGGCAACTATATTTGAGTGTGTAGTCAAATAAGACCCTTCACGAATCCTACCGCGGGCAACTATATTTGACTGTGTAGTCAAATAAGGCCCTTCACGAATCCTACCGCGGGCAACTATATTTGACTGTGTAGTCAAATAAGGCCCTTCACGAATCCTACCGCGGGCAACTATATTTGATTGTGTAGTCAAATAAGGCCCTTCACGAATCCTTCCACCTTACTTTTCAGACACAGTGAGTGTTTCCACGGGTTTAACCCGCAACATTTAATCCAGCCATTTGTCCAATCTTCACCTTATAACTTAACCGTTCTTACATACAGTGTGTCCCGTTTTTTTCTCACTTTCTGTATCCAATTCTGATGACTGTTCCATGGGTTCAAGGCTACCGCCTTTGCTGAAATGGCAAAACAACATCCGAGAGGTACCGTTCACATTGAGGGACCTCAGAACTGACAGTCTACAACAGGTTGCGCCTGCAGATGCAATCAAAAGATCCTGAACCCTTCCTCCATGTTTCCTTTAACATTTCTGATCATTATATCTGTCATAATAGTCATCATAACTTTAATTGAAGAGTTCATAGATAATCTGAAACTTAGAAGTGTCACTTTACATAATGCCTTGCAAAATATTTATTAATAATTCCGTCATATGTAATTCACGTCAAAAAGTTTGTAATATTGACAAGATCTTTAAAATTACCAATCCAGTGATAAATTATTTAATCCTAATTGAAACTCACAAAACAGTTTATACAAATGAATTATATTATAGTCTATAGCCGCCATCAATTATATAGCTCAATACGTAAATAATCTAGATTTAATTCTAGACCTCAAGAAACAATCAACATAATGCCATTCTCAATAATAAGCTATAAACATAAATTTCTGAGTCAAATTTTCCAACAGCCTAATACCATAAATAGTTTAAATACTACTCGAGACGAGACTCGAGACCCGTTCTGAATCTTTTTGGTCTAGTTACAATAGCTTAAAATAAATCACAACATTAATATTGGGACTTAAATAGCTTAGTCAGTATTTTTGAAGGGACTCATGTGATCTACTGAGAAGAACAATAATAGTCTACCAGTCCGAATGGTTTACTTGATTTTTTAAATATGAAATACAGGGTGATTTCACTTAGTTTTATCCAAATCGGATTTCTTTCTTATGAAATTATAAGATAGTTTATCACATAACACATTAACTTATATTGTTTAATTTTTATAATTAATTAATTTAAGACTTTTAATTTTAACAAAGTATAATCAAACTTAAGGTCTACTATCTCAGCCGAAGCTCAAAAACAGAATGAATTTCCCCTGACTTTTTTCATATCACATTTGTCGAGCCATACATATATACTAAATCGTAAAAACTAAATCAATGATTGCCAGCGCCTTCAAAACCTAAACAATAACAAAACATTTCCAGCACGTGCGAACCATGATGTGTCACCATAACTCGAAATGCCTACACTTATTCTTTTGATTTGTTTCCAATGCCTCTCCAACCTTTATTTTCGACAAATAGATGCAAAACCTAAAATTATTTTTAATTAAATATATTCGGGAAGAATATTTTGTACTTCTAAAATTGAAAACTATACAATTTATTTTTCGGGACATTAATTCACAAAAATAGACTGAAAAACTTGAAAAACAATCGAAACAAGAAAAGTCAGCCGCTCTTCCACACAAGTTTTCACACTTGTGTGGAAGATGTATACGGATGCATTTGTAGCTTTTCTTTAACCTTCTATGCACCGCAAAGTCTGGACATCTCCACATACTTACATACATATGTAAACAACACCTTATTCTAATCTAGCAGTTGAATTGGCATAAACTATATACATGTATACATACATATATCCTTTGACAAGACATTATGTGCCTCTTGTAACTAAAACACCACTACTTCATATACATTGTATGTACATTTGTACATACATGTACAAGTAAAAGTACAATGTACTTTAAGTCTGGTTGCTTATCTTCACATCACTTATGTATGCCAGTAATACCTATGTACATACATATTTATGTATGTATGTATCTTCTCATCCAAAATATGTTATGCAAAGAAACTGCAAAGAACCCCTGTATATCGTTTTATAAAAATGCTTAGGCAACAACACTATTTTAGAACGAAATTCACCATTTGTTGATCGCTTTTAAACTCTCAAATTCAACTACATATAACTGCTAAATGTATGTATGTATGTAAACAGTAGAATACCAGTTGATACCTTTCTTTTGTTTAAAAACATTTCTCCAAGAACAGAAATATGCATTCAGAATATTTATTTATATCTCAGGAGGATCCGCGTCGAACTAAAATTACAGTGTCTATCAAATAATATCCATGGACATGAATAAAAGCCTTTAACGAATTTGACTTTAAAGGTTTACATACATACATATGTATATTTCCACAGTATTTAATTATCCAGTAGTTATATGTATCTACATATGTACATAGGATATGACCTTTACGAGAATAAATACTTACTATGCGTTCAGTTGACAATCAGATGAACAATACCTTTTACATATTTTTTTTACAAGGGTGGGCTACCCTCAAATAAATGTCATAAATCAATCTCAATAAAATATGTTAAATGATTTATCTCCAGTACACATTATCTACATATATACCGATATTACTTAGGACTCACTGTGCATTTTTCCAATTAGTTTCAATACATATTCACACCAAGAAATGTTACATTTGACGTTACTGGGCATCAGTAAACACATTTGCTCCTTTCTAAGCCAATCCAACTACAGGTTAATGTATTTTGATTCCACATTTGACTACCAGGCAATGATTTGTGACAATCAAGCTATTTAATTTAGTATTTACCTAGGTGGCATCACTCTATTAAACCAGAAAACAATAATACTGAAATTTGAGTTAACACTTACCAAGTAGTTGACACTTTTTTTTTCTATAAAATCTGGACTAACCTGCCCATACTTTTAATTACAACCTTACTTAACCCATTTGAAAGGCTTGCTCCTTCATATCGACATTGGTTACCAAGAGATTTCCTCCAAAACCCATTTAAACCATTCATTTGATAATTTTCCCAACATTTTGGACAACAAAACTAGACAAACTTTCCAAAAATGTATATTTATCGGTATGCTCCACGGCAACAAACCATCAACGCCTCGTATCTCATCATATTCACAGGACAACCCATTATGTTTTCTCGAATCATTTATTTAAAACCACCGTCGGCTCTTTAAACCCAGATTTACATTACTTATTACCCACGTCAAGGAATAAATCCTTAACCAAAACCCTCTTCTTGAACTGTGGCGATTTTTTTTCACAATCACTTTTTCACTTCGCGTACCAATAAATAACAACAACAAGGACGAGGCATTTATCCCACTTCTGATGTAAGCTTTTTATGGTAATTATATTTAAAACAAATCACAAAACCATTACAAATGTATAATTATTAGAACATTACGGAAAATATATTACAGATCTGTCACTTCAGACAAATATCTCCCGAATGCCCGCTTCCCCGTTTCCTTGGTTCCTCGCGAATGTTTGTTTTATTTCCAGGCACACCATAACTCAAACATTCGCGCGGGTCCACTTGAGTCGTAGACCGCTATCTACTTCTGACATAACATTGTCTAGAATACACTTAGGCTTAATTATTTTAGGGAAAGACGGCAATAGAGTAATTAGGTACATTCAGGTATTTTATTTGTATAAATATTTTGCTTCATATTTAATAATTTCATAATTTCATAGTTAATTTAGGATTAATAAAATAATTAATAATATTAGTACATATGAAAGTAAAGAACAATTTGTAAATGTAAATTATGACATTTTTGAGGGTATAGAGACTTTCAAACAAAAATTCAAAATAGTATTAAAGGGAGATGTTATATGATGAACATATAACATATAAGTTGTAGTTGTATATAGGAAGGTAGTTCTGTATTATCGTTCTATGAGTACCTTAAGTGCATTGAGGAGTTCTTTCATTAAGTTAGAAAAATTATGTGATGTAAAAAAACGAATGCTGTATCTTTTACGATCTTTGTCACATCAAATCAAATAAAATCATACAATGCAAATTAAGGTTTTATTAATGCAGTCAAGTGAAGAATAAAACAATAATAATTGTATTAAAAATTCACAATTTTAATAGATAGCTGAATGTATAATACAATATTATGTACAAAATTAAAACAAACATTTTTTTAAAATAAGATTTAATTCATTCTGTCTGCATTAATAGCTACAAATATAGGCATAGAGGAGGGTACCTCATATAGCAAGTATACGTGTATATAGGTATTATGAGAATTAAGGAAATCAATAGATTACATTTTGTAATACGCACAAAACAGTCAAAACATCGATATATATTTACAGGAATTTAATAACTACACATTTACTTTACAGAGCATAATTTCCCTAATTTAAAAAAATAAGCGGTTACTGCATGTAATCACCCAAAAATTCATTCGAATTAGAAATATCAGTTCTTTGGCTTTTGGTTTTGGGTAGGTATTCTGTGGTAAAAGCTATAAATAATGGTGTTGGTAATAGGTGTGCTATAAATTCGTATCAATATTATTGGATAGTGGCTTCTGTCATCTAATGTTACACCATGCCCACCTTCGATATATTCAGAGATTAAGTCACTTTTTGCATTTGTTAAGATAAAATTAAGCTATTGATTAAATATAAATTAAATATAAAATATTGATAAAAATTAAATAAGATTGAAAATACCGTAAAACGGGGCTACTTTGTCACCTTTTTTGACATATTTTGCGCTGTAACTTTTTTATTTTTTTCGAAATTTCGCCTGCAAAAAATCACGTGTACCGACGCGACGTTACCGTTTTTTATGCCTAGCTAAATAATCAGCTGCCTAACGTCCATAGGAAATGAAAAAAAAAATAAGGAATGGGGTGACAAAGTAGTCCCGTGTTTGGGGCTACTTTGTCATATAACTAAAAATGCTTGTAAAATATGTATAAATAGCTGGGGTGGCAAAGTAACCCCAGATATGAAGTTAAGTATATGAATTATATAATTTAAGTCCTCGGACTTAAATTATATAATTTTTTGTTTTTTTCAAAAGTTATTATTTATTGTACAAAATATTACATTTCACAGCTTTTTTTTAAGAAAAATAAAAAATATATATTCTTGTTATAAAACTGCAAAATTTATAAACTTATTATTATTAATCTCTGTGGCATGTGAAATCACAACATAAATATATTTTCATATAATAGTCACTTGAAGGCACATTTCTTAAGCACATCTCAAGATATTTAAAGGCAATAAAAACGAAATAAACAGAAAATTCTAGGTATAAAAGTGTAAATAACATTAATAATCTTAAATAATATTCTTTTTTGATGTAAATAACATTCATAAACTTAAATATTATTCTTTGTTGGCACTGAAACTCACTATAAATTTCTAAATCCCCAAAACTTTAACGAAAAAAAAAATTTAAGGAACGAATTCCTCTTTTTGTCCGTCTGGAACGGATCTTCATCAGCTGAATCATAGTCGCATACTGCACACACAAAAAGGGGATCCTTACTGTCCTCATTGCAAAGGCCACAAACCCATTTGTGGCACTTGCAGCACTTTATCCAATCCACATGCCCTCAGTAGTTGGTCCACAGCATTTTACAAATTCTGCATTTATCTTCTGTCTGTTTTATTCTCTCCGAAGTCATTTTCTTACTGCTTGAAGCAACTTCTTCTTCTGTATTTTCTTTTAAAGGTTTTTGGTTTTCTTTCTTTTTTCTTGCTGGTAAGGCCCAGTGAAACAGGAAAATCTACAAGGTCAGGTTTCTGTAATCCTGGCTGTAATTGATGGTGGCTAATCATTAGGTGGGTTTTCCGGATTGTCAACTCGATCATCTGCAGTCACAGATGAAGGCAAAATTCTCATGCCAGCTTCAACATTTTTCCCTCGCTTTGATGGACGGACGGGCTGTTTTTATAGACAGTTCCAGTAGGCCCACCGACACACCAATTTTCGTAAAGGTTGGAGGCCTTATAAACGACCATAGGAGGTAGAAGGTCACCACTTGCCATTCCACACACCATGATGCTGATCGCTGTTCTCGAGAAATTCTGAACCCTTTCCACCCTTTTACAATTTCTAGGAACAATAACTTTCCGTGCTCCAGGGTCGTCCGTAATGTTGGTCTCATCATAGTTGTATATATGGTCACCTGTAGATTCTAACAAAGACGGACCGCGCCAAAAAACTCCCATGCCTCGTGACGTCATTTTAGCCTACATTATCGGCAGCTTTATCAAGCGGCGCCGGCGGCGTATGATTCCGTATAGAACTAGACATGGAACACATTACTTGTACTAGAAAACCATGAAAAGGGGCTATATAAAAATGACACCTGGTGTTATATCCCCCACTTTTTTATTGTCAGAATTCAAAATTTCAGTCAGATATTCAAAAATAGAAATTCTGCACAGGGATCAAAACTTCGAGCTCTATTTTTAGAACGGCAAAATAAAATAACTGTCGAAAATTTGGTAAATGAATTGTGTAAATCTAGTGATATACAGAATATCAATGACAATGTATAATAATTGTATAATGATAATAATAATAGTAAGCAAAGCATACAGTGCGCAAACGAGTTGGCTACAATGACGACACAAACACCGACGTAGCGGCGGCGGCGGTGTGCGTTTCAAACGAGGTTTCAAATATATACCTACTAGCAAACCGGCAAATGTTATTCTGCCATATTGAAAATTTGGGTTTATAGGTATTTTTTTCTGACATCTACTGACATCCATGACCGTGTACACCATACATCCACCGCGGTTTGCCCCTCTGCATTCCCTATAAAAAGTATAGGGAATGCTAATATAGATGGATTCAGAATTTAAATCTACATTAACCCCTTATAGGTGGTGTATGGTGTACTAACCCTGTGGTTAGTTTATTATTATGTTTTAAATAGAAAAAATGTTTCTATTACTCCAGTGATACTCTTAAGCAAAAAATATATTGTTATTAGTACGGTGTCACTACGGTGTACGGTGTCACTACGATGTGGTTAATAAACTGACCACAATTAATTTAACGTCACTGATTTCTATCAATGGTTTGTGGTTAAATAAATGATCACAATTTAAATATGTTTTATTTTGGGAAAGAGATTACAGAAAAAATATATTATATGGAAAGGGGCAAAGCATTCAACACACAAAGCTATTTGGCATTCCTGGCACTGTACTGTAGAACGAACAGCCTTCTTTCTGGTACTACAGTTTTCACATCGCCTTATACTTCCTTTCACGGGTAAATGCACACCGACATTGTTTTTCCTTGTTGAAGTATCTACTCCAATAGGTCGACCATTTGGTTTTTTCAATTTGCTTTTTGTTATGGATATTTTGGGACCAGGCCTTTTACGAGAACAAAAATTGCTTAGCAGCTCATTTACTAATAAACTTCTAAACCGCAAGTGCGACATAGGTTTAGTTCTCAAATTTACAGAACTTGCTTTTTTATAACAAATATAGGAATTAACAATGGAAGCTTCTAACAAGTAATAGAAAAGTTTTAGCCACCAACGGCGGCTTTTCCACGAGATATTGTAATATGCCATCATCTGGTCCAGACGATCCACTACTCCCATATATTTGTTATAATCATAAACTTCTTGGGCAGTTAATATTTTCTTTTTGTCCTTACTTATTAGTTCTACATTACTAGAACTAATTGAAATGACAACTATTAAGTTGTCATTGCATTACCCTTATGAACGTTGCTTCCTATGATAACACTCTTCTTCCCTCTGTCTCGTTACTTGCAAATAGAAATTTCATTAAAACTGGCATAGTCAGATTGTCCAGTTTTTAAAAGTTTATCTGATTGTAGCAGGTCTTTCGGGTAGTGTTTGCGGTTTTGCCTCATCCAAATGTTTTTTTCTCCAGTAACTTAGAAAGCAAATTAAAAGTCGTAAAGTATTTATCAAAATAAATAATATACCCTTTATTATAAAATCTCGCACATAAATACAAAACAGTTCATTCCCCTAGTGTACCTTCAACTTCTCTTTTATGTTTTCCTTCGTAAATTTTGAAATTTACCATGTATCCTGTTTCAGAACAGGCAATTACCCATACCTTGATGGCACGTTTGGTAGGCTTCATTGGCATATATTGTTTAAGTGTTGTGTCCTACCTTTGAAGCCTACCATACTCTCATCTATAGACATATTTCGAGATGGAGCAAATAAATTTATTATTCAGATAGATAACAAGAGGCCTTATTTTGTAAAGCTTATCAAAATTATCAGATTGCCGACCTGGCATTTCGGTGTTATTATTTACATGGATAAAACGATGAGTTTTTAAAAACCTTTTCTGGCTCATAATATTTGCAATTTTTTGCACGCAAAAGTTTTCATTATCTGACTAGTATAACTGTAAGCTCAATAGACAATGGAAGCCCATTATAATTAGAATTGCCATAAAGGCTTTCAATTCGTCCATGGTTAAATTTAGTTCTCCACCCTTATGATTACTGTATTTATTAGATTCATCAACTGGAATGGAATACTGAAGTATAGCTTCGTCAAAAAAATTATCAAAAATACTAAGAGTACTTTCCAAATTCACTGGAAAGAGTGGTCCATAATCTTCAGTAAATTGATAGTTGTCATAAGTAGTAGGAATACAGAAAATTCTTCTAAATATATAATCTGGAATGTTAGAATTATCATCTGGTACACTTGCATCTTCATTATTATCATTATCAGAGCTTATATCAGACAGATAAGGCGAATTTGGTATTTTAATTCTGGTTTTGTTCTGTTCTTTAAGTAGGTATATAATCAGGAGCTCTAATGGAATCGTCGCTTTCGAAATCATGGTCATCACTTTCTTCAAAATTATATTCAGGTCCTAATCTATCTCTTTTGGCTCTCGATGTAGAAGCGGTTTCATCTGAGACGGCTATTCATCATTATACGTCGGTGTAGAAAATCTAGTGCTACGAGGTGTATCTACAGAACTACTGCAGGGGTCAATATCCTCAGAGTCACTGTCTCCACCATAATCAGAATTTACGGCTTGTTCGTCTGATATTCCATATACTAACTCATAAACGTTAGTTGAACTCAAATTATATAAGTTTAGTTGTCCAGAGAAAGCCATAACCTAAAAATAAACAGATATACGTTAACGGTTGACCATGTACTTATACAGAAAAGTCATAATATCTTCTAAGCGCATACATATAGTGAATAACTTATTATGGCACTTAGAAATACTTACTTAAGAACGTGCTACTAGTAAAAAATAATCATATATATGTAATACAACAAATTAAAAACTAGCAAATACTTACAAGTACACTTTGTAATGTCACACCACTATAAACATTTTGTGGACACTAAACTATCCACTTCTCGAATAGCTCATTCATGTTAAATATAACTTTAAGGTTCAGAATTGCACATCAGTATATATGAGTATACAGAGCACATGACCGTAATGGATGTGGTTATTATCCCAACCACAAAGCTGTAAAGGAGTGTAACATAGAAATGGATTCGGACCATAAAGGGTTAAAATGTAAAATAATATATGGGGTGTGGTATTTAAAAAAAAAATTAGTTTGGATGGTTTGAAGTTGGGCTAAATGGTAGTTCTATTTTAAACACCTTGAACATAATTGAGAAATAATAAAACCATTCTTTGGAGTATGGCAAAATGTGAGTTCATTTTTTCAATTGGAAAGAAATGAAAAGGGGCCTTTTTCTCACAAATCCTTTATTTATGACTTGCTACCGGTTTCTGTCACTAAATGACCATCATAAGGAGGCAACAAAAGTTACAATAGGCGACAATTAATATTTAAAGTTAGTGCATGTGATCTATCTGCCTATAGCTTTTTAGAAATTGTTGCATGTAGTATTTATGCATGGTTTACAGCTTATTTTTACATTTTATTTATTTGTTAAGAAGAAAAAAGCATTATTTATTTATTTAATAAGAAAACATATTTTAGTTTACTTGATTATTAGAGTTAAAAAATATTTGTTTTACTTACATAATTACTTTACTTTTGATTATTGATGTTATGTCAAAATTCATCTAGTGGATGTATCAGTTTTTTGTCTTCTTTTCTATTCTATTGTTTAACTTATCCAATCTTGTTTTTCTTGGTTTGTCGCAGATAGATTAATCAATTACTTATTTGGTTTTTGTGATAATGCTAATTAGATTATCTTTTTTTTAAATTAAATTTTTTTCCATTGTCTACGGTAAATGTTTTATAAATGTTAAATTGTTTTTAAAAAAGAAAATCTAATTAGCACTATCACAAAAACCAAATAAGTAATTGATTAATCTATCTGCGACAAATCAAGAAAAACTAGATTGGATAAGTTAAACAATAGAATAGAAAAGAAGACAAAAACTGATACATCCACTAGATGAATTTTTGACATAACATAAATAATCAAAATTAAAGTAATAATGTAAGTAAAACAAATATTTTTTAACTCTAATAACCAAGTAAACTAAAATATGTTTTCTTATTAAATAAATAAATAATGCTTTTTCTTCTTAATAAATAAATAAAATGTAAAAATAAGCTTTAAACCATGCATAAATACTACATGCAACAATTTCTAAAAAGCTATAGGCAGATAGATCACATGCACTAACTTTAAATATTAATTGTCGCCTATTGTAACTTTTGTTGCCTCCTTATGATGGTCATTTAGTGACCGAAACCGGTAGCAAGTCATAAATAAAGGATTTGTGAGAAAAAGGCCCCTGTTCATTTCTTTCCAATTGAATAAAACCATTGCTGCTTAGCTTTAAAGTTCTACTAAACACAATGCTAATACCGATACTTAATTTTCTAAAATGACCACTACAGATAGTTTCAAAAGTTGTGACAAGAGAGAATAAAAAAACCGGAAAAATTCCAAATCGGTAAAAGATAGGTATAGGGAAATCTTATAAAAATATACATAAAATAAGATTTAGTATCGAAATCTGGAACAAATTCCACCTCACGTAGTGGAGTGGAACTACAGTATTCATGACTGTATTCAAACTTTTTTAAAAAGTTATATTTGCTAATTAGGCTTAAAATATTCTGAAACGTCGAGATTTTAAGTTTAAGTGGACAAAATGAAAAAAACATCTGACGGTCTGTCAGTCTGTCTGTTAACAGTTCTTGTGTACATGATTACTCGAGAACGCGGTAAGATATCAACTTTCAATTTGGAACGCTTATGTACCATGACCAGGTCTGGTGCTGATTATATTTTGAGCTTAATCGGTTGAGGAGTTGGGGGATAAATAAGGGTATTACATTTGTTTCCTGTCTACAGGTCTAGAGTACAGGTACAACATAACAGACAAAATTCATTTCAAAACAGGTGAAATATTTTTTTTTACAAATTTTAATGACTGCTATAAAAATAGTTCCAGTTCTATAAAAATATACTCATATTCTTATACTCTTCCACCTTGTGAGTACAAGAAGGGGGGAATTATAATAAAATATAAGGAAGATAACGAGCCATCCAAAAAAAAAAAACGTCATCAAAGTCGGCCAAGCAAAAAAAGACGCATTTCTATACTAGCTTAAATTTATAACCTTATTTAATTATCAAAGCTGTTAAATTTGAGGGGTATAGATGCAAAACACATTATCCATAATTTTTCGAAATAGAGTTAGTGGCGCTATCTTGTTCATCATGTTGAACACCATTTTAAATCTTAAAAGTGGTAGAAAACTCACACTTTCGTATTTATTTTAAACTGTGGAATCTGTGAATTGTTTCAAAATTCACATTCTCCTAAGGAGAATGTAAGAATGTTAGAACTTTTTTACTGTCAACATTTTTTGTACTTTTGTACAATTTTAAGTTCATTATAAAAATATTTCACTTCATCAGTCAATTATGATGATAAAACCGTATTTATAATAAGTTGGCATCTTCAGGAGAAGATCAAAACTCAGTTTAATTAACTACTAACTACTCAATTTAAAACTCAGTAAAACTTCGTTAAGTAGTTCGGTGTTTCGTGGAAAACGTCCAGTTTTTTTTTAGACATAAAGGGATTGACTGAAATGGATAATTCTAAAACGATTTTGGTGTGGTCATCTTTTGGTGAACAGAATTTCACATGTGCATGTTCGAAGTAACAGGCAACATTTTAGTTAGAAAAAAATACGCAAACAGTTGTAATCTTTTTCGACATCCTTTCTCCATGCAATTGAACAAGTTATTTCAGAAAATGTCAAATAACACAGTTTCTAAAGCTAATAGTTGTTAATTAAGGCTAACAACTGATAACCTCAATTATATATCTAATGACATCATGTTCCATTATAATTTACTAACAATAAGTTACAATTAATTACAATATAGGTTAAGCATATAGATTTACTAATATTAGAAGTTCGACGCTAATGGAGAGGAGAATATAAAATTTAGTAACCTGTTATGTATTATAAACCCCTTTACCGCATTTGAAGGCGGGGACACATTAGAGCTAAGCAAAGGATTTTAGCGGTTGTAATGAAGAATGATGGATTTCTTATGCCTTTCTATTTGAGAAAAGTAGTCACAGTTAGCTACCCTAGCTGTCAACAGGCATAATCAAGATAGATTGATCACACATTTTACGCACATCCTCCATATTATTATAGTGAATAATGTTTACCATGACATACACGCCCCAACTTCTTGACTACTTGGGGTTCTATTTAAACAATTAAGGTCCCAATCCAAATAAGGTCACAAGGAAGACTGAGGGTATAAATGTTATATCAAATAGCTGCTTCAAGCTTTATCTGGAATTGAACCTTCGCGGGAGAAACAAAAAATCTAAAATGTTTTTACTTCAAAAAAGTAAATTGTGCAATTAACATTTTTTAAATGATCGGATTTTGACAAATTTTGGTTTAATTATCCTGTCTCCAAATTGTTGGAGACAGGAGGAGATGGAGGAACTTTTTTGTTTTTTTTTAGGCTTATCTGTTTTAAAGCTTGTAGTTTCTGTATGCATGAAATATATACTTACGTGTAATACATTGAATATACACCCTAGGAAATTGCACCTTTACATATTGGCGATACATGTGTAGCAGAGAATGACATAGGTGGATCCAGAAGGCTTTTCAGGGGGGGGGGGGGAGTTTTAGTGATAAAGCAACATATGACTCGCGAGAGCCTATATTGGCGCCGCAGGCAAAAATTTTGAAAATTTTCAAGGTCACGCGTTTTACTGGCACTTCAGAATTTCAATGAAAAATCGATTTATACAAAAATACCGACTATCACAAGAATACTTTTTGGAATTTCTAAGGGTGCCAAGCGGGGAGCCATGGCCCCCATGCCCCCCTGGATCCGTCAGTGGAGAATGAGTTAAATGACACCAGTAAGGACAGACAAAAAGACAGTTAGATGCCACGTTGTTTCACGCTTGTGCACGTATTAGAAACGTATGAGACATGCGCGTAATATAAATTTGGAGTGGGGTATTACCTACACGCCTATCGCCAAATTTGAATGCAACTCAATACTTTTTTGCAGCTATGGATGTGTACATCGACTTGCTGTATGCAACGAAATTCTTACCTAATTCTGACTTTTACAATTATCCCTTACACTTAAAAGAAGTGTACGAACATAATTGTATTTATTTTCAAATGTTTGTATTCCTTAACTAACATGTCTGCAAGAAAATAGAATTGAAGTTCTATAAAAAAAAAAAAACAAAAATATAAATCAACCCGGTTATAAGACGAAAGAAAGAAAAATGCCCATTGAATAAGTGGTTAGTTCGCCCCTTTGTGCTTCGCAAAAACCTAGTCTATCGTAAAACTCAGTTCTTACGCGTTCTAACTTCTAACATTTCAGAAATAGTATTTAGGACTTGTACAATTCTGGCCCGTAAATCATTTAAATTTCGTGGTCTTTCATGTTCATGTCCGTAAACAGTTTGTTTTATTTGTTAAATATTTGTTGGCATTTAAGGAACCGTTTATAAAAAATGGCCCAACGATGGAATCGCCTAAAATACCAACCCAAATATTTAACTTATCAAGATACTGCGTACGCACAGAATACTCAAGTGCTTATTTTCCGTAGACCAATAACGATATAATAATTCAATTCACACGTGCACATTATAATTTATGGGCGGGGGCGTTCCGCTACATATTTTATTGCTACTCTATCACGAAAGACAGAGAATAACGACCATAAAAGTTTTAAAATGACATATCACTCTGGCAATTATGGATATAATATTTCTCTGTCAGTTCCCTTTACTCGATGAGTGTATTCTTTTCTATCTTATAATGCTCGGCTTTGAAATCTTGGACATTCCAATCCTGTATATTATATATGTATGTATAAAGAGTTTTCCACAAAGGGCTTAATTTAAAATGGGATCTTTCATACAAACTTCGATTAGAGCCTATAAAGTTATTCACACATTCAAGGTGAGCCAAAATACGTTTTTAATTTTTTATCTGGACTAATGGACTAACGTAAGAATTTGAGATTTGTTGTGTGTTTTGTACTGCCAGAAGGGCATGTTTGGGTAATATTTTTGTATTTTTCCCTCTACATCCGAATGGGGTTGAAACAAGCAACCTCTGTTTATTTTTGTATCATATCTTTTTTGTGGATTAATTTTTAACACTACAAAACCATACACGATATATCACGAGCCTTTTTGAATTTTGTTTTGTGTTGGGTTTTGCCCTAGCGTAATTACCTTGCGTGGACCGTCGCCCACTTGTTCAACACTAAATTAAAAACTGAATTTTTGCAAATTTGTTTATTGAGGACGGTATGTCCTGTGTGCGTACATCAAACGTTACATTCTCTATTCTATTAACTAAAAACTAAACATTCTGCCACGGAGGGCGCTTCTCACAGTACAGTCGTCCAAGTCAATTGAGTACAGTGGACCAAATCATTCAAACCTCAACAAATTCGTTCTGCCTCCTATTTTTTCGCATATGCAACTGTTGTCAAGAAAAAATATTAAACACATTACAGTCCTATTTAAATAGTGAATATAAATTAATAAAAATGCATAGTAGGCATTGTGCCACTCTAATGTTTCTTTTAATTAACCTTTCTATTTGGAATTTGTTCAATGTAAGTTAGTAAGTTAGTTGTGCGTAGTTCAACTACGTGACTCATTTTCTTTAAAAATTTTGCAACAGCACACAAAAAACACTGCCAGTGGAAGCACTATCATATCCAATTTTCCACATTTAATTAGACTAAACATTTAGATTATCTTCTTAAAAGTGTGATATAATTATGTATTTGGATATAACCTTTATAGCGTTTATGTATGACCTTAATGGTCAATATGGTGACCTGTATAACCGATTTGCCCTTTATGGTTCATATGACTATTATGAGCCATATGACCTTTATAACCTCTATGGCATCAACGACCTAAATGAACTTAATGGCCTCTATGGCATACATTTGTAACCATGATTACTTAAATGACCTTTATAACCTACTTTATAACCTATGACCTGCATAAACTTAATGACCGCTATAACATTTTCGACCTTGATTAATTGAAAGGCTTTTATGACCCTTAATGATTTATTTTGGATATGAACGTGGAAGTAAAAATGAGAGTAGACACTTAATAATATGATATTTCAATTCTCTTTTGAGTACTTACCCCTTCAACCACTCAACCCCCCCCCAAACTAGTAATGAAGAAACCTTTATATTTGCAGATTCTGTTGTTACATATGTTATAAATATTTATCCCACAACCTTTAAACCGATTCAAATCAGATTCTAATCAGCTCCAGTCCTCATAATGGTACATATGTGTTCCAAATTCCAAGTAGACATCTTAACAAGTTTTCGAATTATCGTGTACACAAAAAAGGCTCACAGACCGACCGACAGACAAAAATTATTTGTCGCTCTTACACTGGATGCAGAAACGTGTGTGAATA
Organism: Aromia moschata; assembly: GCA_029963805.1. Classification (NCBI taxonomy): domain Eukaryota; kingdom Metazoa; phylum Arthropoda; class Insecta; order Coleoptera; family Cerambycidae; genus Aromia; species Aromia moschata. The sequence continues at coordinate 525,285 of JAPWTK010000151.1, read as the reverse complement.
TGCCAATGACCGTTACTGAGCTAAAACTCACTAATGATCCCAACCTAATATTGTAAACACAAGCTCTCAAGTACTAGCAGGTTGATTCGTGCGCATACATACGTATACAGTTTGTATAAAGCCAACATCGGTCGGTTGTGAAAAATGAAAAATGCTACACTTTTCGTTCTAACGACTAGCGCAGATGGTGAGAGGGCCGGTCTTATTTCCTCACTACCTTCGATGCATGTGCATGTTGCTTCTTATATGTCGTCTCACTTCTATTTGTCCTTTTTCATAACTGGCCGATGTCGGCTTTACACACGCGATATATCTTATTTATACAGGGTGTCAATTTGAAAACGAACAGCATTTAATATTGTCTAAACTAATGACAGTATCAAAATTTGGCGAAACACATCAATCTACATATCAAGGGGCATTTTTGAGGCATTTGTTATCGTACTACTTTCGAACCCCCCTACAATTTTAAATGGCAGCCCCTATTTATTTTGCCATTTTTGACTTTCTTGTACAATTCTAGATATTTTCCATTATTTTTTTTTCAAAAGTACTTAACCTCGCGAATGTGTGAAATGTATTTATTTTCTAAATTGACATAATGCAAGGAGTTACGTTCACTGACCCGTCATATCAGTCACATCCATTCATTTAAAAATATTTGTTGAAAAACTAGGTACCAAATTTTTCGTTTATTTACATTTCACCGCTACAGAACACGAAATAATTTAAATTTTTTGGCCGTCTTCGAACCTCGTTGTCTCTTTTTACTTCATACTGATATTATTTAGAAGTGATAAGTACAGTTCCTTATTTTCTGATTCGTAGTGTTCATTCATTTGAGATACCTACTTCTTCGATTAGTGAAATAAGCTGTGGTTATTTATAAACAATTTCAATAACTTTCGATTGCAGTATTACTGTTGGTGGTACTGGTATGTTGGTGTTATACCCGTTCCTTAAAATGATTTACACTATTGCTAAACGCGTAGAAATGATTGTCATTTATAGAGCCGAAAATCGCTTTGCAAGAACGCCAGCTAGATTTAATGAAACACATCCGGGAAAAAATGTTGGACACAACTATATCCGAGAGTTAGTAGATAAATTTGGAGAAATGGGACCTGTTTTGCAATAAGAAGAAGGATGGACCAAGATTGCTCAATGAGGCCGCTCAGATTGAGGTTCTTGGTCAAGTTACTATTGCTCCCACTACGTCACTTCGTGAAGTTTGCACAACAAACTGGACTGTCGCATGAATCAGTCAGAAAGTATTGAAGCTTCACAAATTTCAGCCATACAAACTACAAATTACTCGAGAATTTGGGGATGATGACCCGGACAGACGTATTCAGTTTTGCGAAATTATGATTATTTTAAAATAATTTAAATTGGCAATATTTTTCAAAATACAAATTTTAGAATAAACAACCTTAGGTATACAAACTTACCCTTATTTTTAATGCAAAATAAGATATAATTATAAAAATTGGGGGTTTTCCATTTGAAAAAATTTATTTTGGCATTTTTCTCAATTTCATTTTTTATATCATTTTTGAACACCCTGTAATTATAGTTATTAGAATATTACAAAAAAATCAATTAAAGTGGATCCTTTGCAACAAGGAATCCGAACCAAACTGAATAATAAAGGCTTTCTTATAGGAAAAATTGGTAATTATTTTAGGGCCTGCATTTATCATTTTTGACATAAAACTTAAATTTCTCAAAACCGCTTAAACTTAGGTATAGGACATTAAATATTCTTAGAATTCACCATAGAATCTAAAAATGTATTAAAATACAGGGCATTCCATTTAAAATAACAAAGTTGACATCTACTTCCGGTATAACCGGAAGTGCGATTAACGTGAAAATATTTTAGGCGTATGTCCCCCATCGACCTTAGTATGTCACCAAATTTTCAGATTTTTACTAATTATAGTTTTCCCATAATCGATGGATGCAGTTCCCGGAGGACCACCCCTGTATAGTGTTTCTTGTTTATACATTTACTAGCGACCCGCCCCGGCTTCGCACGGTTTACGACATCACATTAGAAACCTCTAAAATTATCAGTGTTTCTCTACTATATTATACATGTATTATACATATAAACCTTCCTCGAATTACTCTATCTATTAAAAAAAAAAACTAAGCATACATAGGTAGTAGATAGATAGGGACAGACAGCGGGAAGCGACTTTGTTTTATACTATGTTATGATTATGATAGTGCATAAAACTTGTGACTTTTATTCAGTGTAAGTAGTAATATTATGGAAGCAAAAATCATAAGAGGCAGTTTGTATGCGCGGGAACCGTACAAGTCCTAGGTCTATAATTATTCTGGAATGACAATACCAACCTATGCAATAACATAAGAGTTACGAAACTGCGTACATAGGCGGATATTAAATGGTACATTTTTTATGTGAAAGTTAGTCGAATTTACTTACATACAACCGAGCCCCCCTCTTCGCTGAAATCTATCTACTGAGGAATGTTGGCAGATCTAACTGTAACTTCATACTAGGTCTTTATAAAAACCTATATTTATAAAAATGCATTGAGTACGACCATTAATATAAGCCAATGATTCATTATCAAACTGTGTTGCATATAATAAAGTTTACTGATATTTTTTTCAACAACTACTCGGAAAATGTTTTAAACATTACTTTAAATAGCTGTAAAACAATTTTAAAAGAGCTAATAAGAATTTTATGTTGATGTGACATCAGAGAAACAAGACAGAACGGTTCGCTGATACTGGGTTCAGCCAAAAGTTCCTCAAGTGGAAACAGAGTCGGACTCAGGTCACTATTATAGCAAAGCGATAGTTCAGAGAAAATACATCATAATACAATTGTGAATATTCGATTGTAAAATTCCGACCTTAAAAAAGATACCGACGCTACACCGAAGTATTTTATGATAATAGATATGATGTGTTCATATTCCAAGGGCATACCTGTTCCAAATACCTGTTTTCAAAACACCTGTTTGGCAATTATAAAAATTTAGCAAGTGAGATTCGAATATTTCGACGGTGTAAAAATTCATTAAGTAATACCAAATCAATTGTAAAAACACTGCAATTGTCTAACAAGAGACGAAAAAAGTTAGAATAATATGGGTCACTATGCTACTTAAATGTATTATTACTTTTAACATTAAAAGTAAAATTTCTTTTTATCTTTAGATCTTCATTAAATAATTTTTTTCTCTCATTTTTTAGGAAATCGCAGGTTTTTAAAGAACGTACATGATCTTAGTTGAGAAGTTTTACCTCTAAATGGACGATTTACTATGTAATGAGTTTATCTCACGTACTAGCGAACCCATATGTGCTTGTACAACTGTAAGGACATGACCAGCTAATTTTACTGGTATTATTTTAGTTTACCGGACAATTGTTTGAGAGGGATGTACTGGCATACCGTATGTGTTTTAGCTTACGTACGTAAATATTTACCGGGACTGCATTTTTTTCTATGGGATCTGGGTGAAACGTAGCCATGTTTTTTCGAAATTTTTAACGATCCGAATAATCGTTGATATCTTCAGAGAGGGCCTATTAGGAAACTGTTAGTTAAAAAAATGGCTTTAATATCCCTCTGACAGACCAACCATCAAAATACCATGTAATTATTTGATTTTTTCGCAAATCTGATATCTAATGGATATTTCGAAAATATCCTTTTTTATTTTTAAGAACGTATGTGGCGTCTCTACAATACCATCGTAATAACGCACTTTTCTAATCATTGATTAGACCAGAATAAAATGTAAATTTTATTTCAACCCGTCTGGCTCTAGGTTGTCTTTAGTCCTAGACAGCTGTACCGAACCCGACATACCGGATGCCTGCCGCACGTCTGCGCTCACGATTAGTTCCTATCTCATATTTAGGTCGCATCTATTCAAATTGGGAGATAACTTCATTCCACAACAATCAATTCCCCTTCATTCTGTAATGTACGGATTAAGGTGATTCGTTGTAACAGTATTAGTTTTGGCTCGCCTTGTATAAAATAATAATGATAATACTCACCCAAAAAACACCATAGGAATCCACTCAGGGATCTATGAGGAGCGACTTAGATTATTCGATAGAGATTATTTCGGCAATGCAATTGTTTTGGAGGCTTGAGGAAATCAAGAAAATTCCGAAGACATAGATCTAGGGCCAATACGCTTGGATTGGCGTTTATGCATTCATCAGTGGTTGCATATCAACTCCCTGACAGATAAAGCGAGATAATTAAAAATTCTTTTCTCGACCGGAGTTCGAACAACTCGCACAGAGGTATCGTGATTGGAAAGTCGATGCTTTAACCCACGCGAATAACTTTGCAGGAAGAGATCTAATTTATTTGAGAGAACCCCTTTAAAATCACCTATAGAGCACACTTTAAAAGTTTTGCCATTATTATGAACACCTGTATACATATGTGTTTATTTTTTCTTAATCTATGGGTATGTATATGTCGGGTAATTGTTACTGAACGGTTTCGCATATTACCTATTACTTATTTAATTTTAAAGTTCTTCAAGGTTATCTAGGCTTCTTATTTATTTTTCTCAAAGCAAGTAGTTACCTCTCAGAAATAATATCTTATCGTACCATAATTATTAATTAACCAATTTTAAGATCAGAGTACCTTTATTTTACCAGCGATCCTTTTATTTATTTATTTATTTATTTGTTTGTTTTTTTTTTATTTTTTGATAAAAGGAAAATCAACATTTTCATTACAAAACGTTTTTTTAAGAACATCATATCATAATCATAACATAGTATAAAACAAAGTCGCTTCCCGCTGTCTGTCCCTATCTCTCTATCTACCTATGTATGCTTAGATCTTTAAAACTATGCAACGGATTTTGATGCGGTTTTTTTTAATAGATAGAGTGATTCAAGAGGAAGGTTTATATATATAATACATGCATAATATGGTAGAGAAACACTGATAATTTTAGAGGTTTCTAATGTGATGTCGTAAACCGTGCGAAGCCGGGGCGGGTCGCTAGTATCTTATACAGTGAGGTCCATAAGTAACGGATAAATTCATTATCTACGTAATTTACAATTTAGTAGTAAAATCCTGAAACACGTCAATTTTTAATTCTAGAATGACATTTTTTGAGCATAATTTTATACCTCCCTCTCCAACCCCCTTGGAGTGACAGCTATCCCCTTAAAATTTTTAAATGGAACGAGGGTGCGTGTGATAGCTCATTTGAAGGGGTTCTTAATTATCTATTCAGCAACATAAGGTTTTTTTGAATGCCGTATATTTTTCATCAAGAAAATTAAATTTGATAATTTCAAAATTATTATTATTGTGATATGTATACAATCAAGTGCCTATGTACCAAATATCTGTCAAATCTGACGTTTTTAGTTAATTTTTGTGTCAACATTCAACTTAAATGTATCGGTTTCCCTGATACGCTGCGCAAAATACCCAACAAAAAGACAGAAGTAAAAAGGGTTTCTTTTTTGCATATCAGAAAAAATTATACAATTTCAATTTCTTTATTTGCTACATCTGTGAAAACTTATTATTCTATTGTGTTATTTATCGCTGATCGTCAAGTTGATTATTATTTTAACAATGAGTCTTTCGGATACCCAAAGAATTGAAATTTTGATATTATTAGGATGTGATGATAAAACAAGAACGCAGAAGCAGGTATGCGAAATATTCAATACTAAGTATCCTTACCGCAACATCTCCCAGTCTACGGTTAGTAGAATAGAAAACAAATTTCGTAAATTTGGAAATCTCCACAGATATTCCGAAATCTAGTAGGAAACGCATTTTAGAGGATGAACAGAAATTGTATATATTGTTAGATATTCAAGATAATCCATAAACCTACAAGACAAGTTGCCACCGATAATGATGTTAGTAAAACGTCCATATTGCGTCTTTTAAAAAACGAAAAATACCGACCATATAAAATTCATTTGGTTCAAGAACTTAACGACGATGACCCTGATCGCCGATTGGAATTTTGCGAAATCATGGCAAATACATACCAAGAGAATCCTTTATTTATAAAAAACATTCTTTTCTGATGAAGAAACATTCGTCTTAAATGGAACAGTCAACAAACAGAACTGTAGATACTGGAGTACAGAAAATCCACATTGGATGATGGAGGCCAATATTCAGTATCCTGAGAAGGTGAACTTTTGGGCTGGAATTATAAATTCTCAAATTATCGGACCATATTTCTTTGATGGCACATTAACTGGCGCGCGTTACTTGATTTCTTGTAAAATTTCTTAGTTCCAGAGTTAAGAACGCCCAGATGATAACAACCCCAATGAAATTGATAGAAATATTTGGTTTCAGCAGGACGGGAGCTACACCACATTTTTCATTGAAAGAGCCTATCTGGATCAAGTTTTTCCCAATAGATGGATCCGTAGACGCTGTGAAATTGAGTGGCCTGCTCGTTCTCCCGATTTGACCCCGCTTGACTATTTTTTAATGGGGTTACTTAATATCGAAAGTCTACTTCAACAGACAAAATAACGTAGAAGATTTAAAAGACAGAATAAGGCAAGAAATTAATCAAATCACCCCGAAAACAATACAAAATGTTTTAGAAGAATTTCAGCAACGCCTCCATTATTGTCGAAGCAACGGGCGCCCAGTTTGAACATTTGATTCAAACTGTTCTTCTGATCTGTTTCATGTGCTTTTCTTTACTTAGTAACATTAAAAATGTAATATTTTCAATAAAAAATTATAGAAATTAAAAAATCTTATGTTGCTGGATGGAGAATTAAAAACCCTCTCAAATGAGCTATCACACGCACCCTCGTTCCATTTAAAAGCTGTTTAAAAATTTTAAGGATAGCTGTCACTCAAGAAGGTTGGAGGGGGAGGTATAAAATAATGCTCAAAAAATGTCATTCCAGAATTAAAAATTGACGTGTTTCAGGATTTTACTCCTAAATTGTAAATTACGTAGATAATGAATTTATCCGTTACTTATGGACCTCACTGTATGTATGTCATTCTTAAAACAACTTAGTTTGGAATGAGAACATGCCAAAACAAATACTTGTATTAACTCATAAATCCTATTTAACCAGGAATTAGCCAAATATTGGTATATGTGTATATGGAAAATACGAACATGTGCATCCATTTTAGATCCCCTATTCTGCAAACATTATCTCTTTAAGTATTTCAGGAGGGTAGCGACATTGATGTTTAGCTCTCACTAGCACAATATGTTTTTTCGTAACAGCTTTATACATTTAAAATAAGGTTAATAATATACGTAAAATCTGATTTTAACAGTATTTACAAAATAAACATATTATTTGTAAAAAGTCATCAATTTGATAACAGCAAAGTTAATGGATTTTATAAAAATAAATACGGTAAGTATTTCCCCTAGATTAAGTTTTTTATTAATATGTTGCTATTCTTTACACATACTGCTTGGTGTTTCCTCCCCCTCCTCTAACTTTTGAATGGACCAAGGTATTGATCTCGCGCAAAAACCAATTGAAATTGTTCTACTTTTACTACTTTTTTGATATAAAAAATAACATGCGTCACTTGATCCACACACACGAGAACGTTGCCATCGCAATATTTTTAAATGGAACGGGTGATCATATGGAGGTATTTCAGATATTTATCCAATGAAGGTTTATTTTTTAAAATCAGTGAAGCGGTTACTAATAGGTAAACACCATTTTTGTTTTCGAAACTTTAATATCCCCTTTAACAGCAAAACAAAAACATAAAACTAATTTTTTCTTCCATTAATTATATTGTTACAAATGTTACCTTTGCATTTCCTAACAATAAAAAAGAATATTGAACTTTGAAATTCTGCTGTCACATGGCTGTTATTGTAGATCAAAGAACTTTGTAGAAAAAAAACGAAGAAGGGTGGGTCAAAAACTCCTTGAGTAGTTGAACTTGATATGGCTTCCAAAGAGGACATTCGTCGATTTGTGTACGATTTTTTTAGGAAAATAAAGTACCAACATTATAAATGATTCGCAATGAATTAAAGGAATATTAAGATTATCACTATACTTGGTTAGATACTTTGCGAAATGTGTAACTAAATTACGTTTTTAGATATAAAGAATTGGACAAACAAATGGTAATTATGAAATCAGCACGTATCGTTGACCATCGACACAAACACTTGCGTAAAATACCGGGATGCAAATAGAGACATCATTTATCTTGACGAAACGTGGTTCGTCACTCATGGTGTCGTCCAATACGGTTGGGTAGATAACAGCAAAATGTGTAATTTAAGAACTTGTTCTAGAGGAAAAGAGAATTATAATTCTCCATGCCGGAAATAAAAAGGGGGATTATACAGGGAGGATATAACAGCCGAATTATTTGAGAAATGAATAAACTCGGCAATTGTTGTGTTAAACGAAATCATTAAATTTCTTTAAATAAAGGCACGTAATATCTGACAAAACCACAAAACCACAAAAAGTAACCACAAAAAATAAATTATTAGAACTGATCAAAACGCAAAATTTCAAAAAGGAGTACAGTAATACCCCGAAGTTACGTCATAGGTGGAACCGGAAAGGATAATGTAAGTCGAAAATTACATAAGTCGGGGTAGAGTTTCTGAAATCTAATTTTGGGTTACATTGGAGGTTATATTATGTATATGTATATGTTATAACACATCCATATCGCCTCGTGCAAACTCGGACTGCGACGCGTGCCTTGTGGGCGAGGAAGGGGATGAACAATAGGAATAACGTAACTTCAAATTCACATAAGTCGGGGTAACGTAACTCGAGTATTACTGTATATAACCTTGACTTACTTGATAACAAGACTCGTAATACTGTTACTTTGAAAAATGTACTAATTCTTTACTACATTCAGCATTTCAGTTATTTTGGTTCAGTGTATAATAGAAGCTTTCTTTTTTTTTAATACGGTGTATGTATGCGATGCAAACTGCTTTTTTTTTTTGCACTCCACGTCGCTACCAACGAAAAAGGAACCGGTAATAAGGAAAATTCTACTATAATGTTTGTCTATAGGGACATAAGGGATGGCCCCTAAGCGAATACAAGGAAATGTTTTTAGCTTGCTTTACTGCATTAGAATGATTCGATGGACGATTGACATTTACATGAAACTCGTTTTCCTATCTATAATGATTCCTACACTATTTGTTTTTCATTAAAAACTTGTGAACTTTGGGGACTTAATAACTGTAATTTGCACATAACAAAATCGTAACCACATAAGTTGAATTTCTATCTAAAATGACTTACAATAAAAATAAAACACTTGATATAACTTTTGATTCACACTTGAGACGCCATTTGAGTATTACGTTATATTATTAGAGAGTGTAAATTAGTAGAATATAGTGATTAAATCGTCTTTTGGTTTGGAGACAACAGAAACTCATTTTCTGATGGGCGTAATTTTGAATTTATATTTTGTTTGATCCAACTCAAAAAGACCATTTCAGCGTTATCACATATCTAAAAAAAACTATTACAAAACACTATAAGCATATCCGACAAAACCATCTCTGTTCAAATTACTTTTCACGTTACAAAAAGGAAATTAATTGATAATAAATGGGGTATCTATATAGTCTAATATAAATTCCATAATATCTAATTATAGGAATTCGAATGATGTTCTTATAAACTGATTTCTATTGATAGATAGGTATGTAGATACAATCTAGCAGAATAAATAACACAAATTAGCAACTATAATCATAACTCCGTCTATGTAACCCGAAAACGTCAAATATGTTTTTCTTAAACACGCTACTTTTCATAAAATACTAGACTTGAAACACATTTTCTCAATTTGTATTTTTTATATGGTTTATTAGAATGGTTACTCTTCAAATAAAAAAAGCGTATTACCAAGAAGAAGGATAAGAATATTGTTCTGATTAAAATAATGTAAAAACTGCCGACTGCTGATAGTCTTTAGAGATATACATACATATGTATACACCAAAGTAAGAAGTTCTTGACCTCATATTGTTACATTCGTTAATATGTATCCTTCAGACTTTTATAAATATATGGCATGCAAATTGTATAAATGCATGTATGGAAAAAGGGTGTATTAACGAAATAGTTACACTAATAAGTCATCAGTTAAAAATAATTACATGCCTGTTCATTTTATAAAGCACGTTGCGTCATATTATTAACAGCTTTTGTTATAGTAGAATAGTTTTTGTTTTTTTTTTTTTTAAATTTCACGTACTAATGCAAATGACGTATATGTATGTCAAATATCATGTTGCGTTAACAGACTCTGAAATTAAAGAATTTTTATTATGCAACTAACGATTAAGCTGCATACGACAGTATTTAATTATTGTAAAATTACATTCCTGGGTGAGAGTAATTTTAAATTTATAACGACGAATAAATGAACACCACAAATTAATGTTTGGGAAATTGGGTCTTATTGATCGAACGCGCTTTTATAAAAGCCATTTTGTAGAAACTGTTGTACTATGTATCCTGTACTATGATAAGAATAATGTACAGGGTGATTCGTTAGAATTCCCACCCCCCTTCTCCTGCGTTATTTTTAGAGGTATGAAAAAAATGTTTTCAGTGGTAACTTTTTACTTCCACATCCACACTGTCCGTCTGTACGCCCGTCCGTCCGTCTGTCAATCTGTCTGTCTATCTGTCTGTCTGTCTCTCTATCCGTCTGTCTGTCCTTCTGTCCATCTGTCTGTCCGTCTGTCTGTTCGTCTGTCTGTCCGATACAGACACAGTCAGTCAGCCTGTCGATTCGCAAAGCAGGCAGGATATGCATTTCAGCATAACACAGTCTGCATGAAGAGGTTCTTATTTTAATAGGGTGGGGAGTTAAGAGGGTTGAAAGGGACAACTGTTCAAAATAGGTCAAATGAACGTTTTAACATTAATTTTAGTTAGATACTACACAGTGGACGCAGCTGCAAAAAATCCTACTTATTCGGCACTTTGGACTGATTTGGTGTTATTTGTTGTCCCACGATGTGGGTCGAGGCAAAGGGGTTGTATTTTAATGTGAATTACGAAATATATTCATGTGACGTGTCGTTTTATAGGTTTCTGAGTTAGAGGAATTAAATCACATAATTATAAGCCTCACTTTTACTACTATGCCCATTTCATATAAGGTCATATAAAGTCATATTGGTGATGAGTCGTAAAGGTCATGTGAATCATACAGGTCATATTGATCATAAAGTTTAATTTACAAGAAAAAAACTATTGACAAGTGTTCAGGTTTAAAAATTTTCTTCTGGCCAAGCGTGAAGAAAAAATATGGCAGGATTTCAAAGCATCTGTTTCAGGGTGGAGTATACCAGAGGAAGGTCCACCCTTGTTGTCAACTCGGGGATGAAAGGCCAGTGTATTGCCTAGCAGTTTGCCTAGCAGGTTGCTGAGTAGCAACTCAGCAACCTGGCGCCCTATGGACCAAATTGACTTGTTTTCACCTTTGAATACTAACAGCTGTTACGGAAGTACTTACACAAAATTATGAACTTAATACGATTTTAATTCCTGATTTATTAATCATGTTAGTATGGAAACCTTTAGATTCCATCTCAACAGGGGTGTAACGTTGGATTAAAGTAAGGTATGTTTATTTCAATCGATTTATTTTGACCTCCAAATTCATTGGAGGTCGTCAATCATTTCAAGACTGGTATCATTTATGCTACTTCATTTAGAAACATCCTGTATAAATATCGAAATTATACGTAAGAATAGATTAAATCAATTTTTTTAATAGAGCATAATAAAATAATGACCAATTTTTAACTATTAGGTATATTAACAGCTCGTTTTAACAGTATTACTCGTAAGGAAAAAGAAAGGATCATTTTTTTGTACCTCCTATAGTATACATATACATATTTAAGCATTTTTAAGGAGATGACGCTTAACCACACCATTCTTATGTATTTCATGATTTACGGTCTTTCTGAATAGCGATGTATAGGTAATTATAAATTAAAATTTTATGTAAATGAAAAGAATACATTTCTTTTCTAACTTCTCAGCTTATGTTTTTGAACTTACTTCTACAGGGAGGGCTCAATTCTACATAATTATATTTTCCGAGTGAAGAAAATGTTACTATAGGTCTACGACTACATTCGTTCAATAACACCACTTGCAACGCTACATAATTTCATATAGGTATTATATTAATGTAGATTCTACAAACTAAAATATAATATAACAGTTTTTTAACTAGCTGTAAAACCACATCTTTATTTAAAAATAAAATGAAATTCCTGATGAGGTTATGAGAAACTTACAGCAATGTATTATCAAAAAAAATGAAGAGCTTCGTAAATCATATATGCTGTAACATGTTGACTATATTGAATATAATACGCATATAAATATGAGATAATCCTCTTGTTCTATTTTCAAAACATTAAATATTTTATTGAAAATGATTTCTCTGTGTCTTCGTATTTTGTTATTTAAATTGTTATTGGTCATTTTATGTGTAATATGACAATACACATACTTACAATTTTTGGTTATGGACTTACTAACTCCTAATTTAATTGTAAAATAACGGTTTTTCCTATTCTGTGATAATGGTATATAACAATGTAGATCACTTTATTACAATAAAATTCACCGTTTTGGAAAACATTAATATGTATTTAAGTATGTTGTGTATGTATGTTGCGTGGCAACATGTTAATATATTTTTTCAATTTAGTCACATGTTTGCATTTGTTACATTTTCACTACTCTAAGCGCAAGAGGCACGAACGTTGTTATCTTTTAAATTATTAATAAATTATTGTCAAATTGTGATTGTCACTTTTTTTTCCGTTTTAACAAATACATACTCGACTAAGCCAATTTTTTATTATTAAAAAAATTACAAATATAATATTTGAATAAAAAATTAATAAAAAACATTTTGTAATCAAAATTGCTACAGAGGCATTGTGAGGGATCTCGAACATCCCTGTGATATCATATTTTTACCAAAAAATGCTAATATAATTTCTTAGAAAATCGTTTCAAAAAATAAATCATATCAGGCCAAGCGCTGATCACTTAATGAAAGTTAAGGCCACTTTACAGTTCGCAGTTTTTCTTGTGGCAATTTTTATTGCGCAAGAAATTTAGAGTGCTACACTGTAAAAGTGTGCAATTTTTATTACCAATTTTACTTGACAGCCACTGTTACCAAAATATACTGATAAACTCACTTGCTACAAGAAGGTTTACCCGTTTTAAACAAACTAAATATAGATGATTAAATCAATCTCAGTCTGGGAAAATTCAGAAAACCACAAAATACAGAAATTTTATTACTTCACAAAACATAATACAAACGACATCATCGCACGTCGAACGCTGAGGTTATGTCAGACAATTAGCAACATATAAAAATGTCAATAAGCCGCAATAATTATAGCTCCGGGCATGAAATTTTTATTTGCAAGAAATTGCACGAACACATGCATGCAATAAAAATTGCTGCAACTTTTCTTGGTTGCAAGAAAAATTTTAATTTTAAGGCGGCCTTTAGACTACAGATGTAGTACCCCCCTCGTAGAGTAATCAAGAAAAAAATATTGGGTTTTTATTTGTTTTTTCGTTACCAAGATATTGGCTTATACACCTATAAATCGGAACACTTGTATGTATTGCTATCTACTCATATATGTCATTGCTGTGTTCCGATATATTCGTCGACTGGCAGGGTGGAATTAATTTTACTCTGGGGTTTATTGGAAACAAAGGATATTCAGCTACTATGAGGTAAATAATTTATTTAGTGTATCATATACATTATCAATTGAATATTTTATGAGATGTAGCTATAATATTAAATTTTGATTATTATTATCAATATCAACCACCATGTTCATTTACAAGTGATTAAATTGTATTATCTAGAATTCTACAAAATCCGTACATGAGGGATTTACGCAACGAGAAGAAAACTACTTTATAAGTGATTTATTATTATATATCACCATAAAGGCTAAACAAAAATAATCTTACAAAATTTCTTGTCACATGTGAAGGTGTTTTCTCAGAGGAGAAAGCGAGGAATTCCCTTATCTACCTCCGGAGTCGATCATCAGATCAGCTCCAAGGTATAATAATATTTTAATATTATATAATGTATAATAATGAATTAATAGTAATATACTGACCAATATTTACATTTCTTATAATTTATAATAATTATAATGATTCTAGAAAATTTACTATTCTCGTTTTTAATATTTTTAAACAACAGATAGAAGAGAAATACGCCTATAATTTTCAGGCAGTTCTTTATTACCTGATTTGTAAATAGGTGTTATAACTACAATTTTCAGTGGTTTTGGAAAGACACCCTGTTCTATACAGGCATTTATTACATAGGTTAATGGTATCGCAACATTTTCAATAATTATATAACACGCCTGTAATTTTCAGGCAGTTCTTTATTACCTGATTTGTAAGTAGGTGTTATAACTACAATTTTCAGTGGTTTTGGAAAGACACCCTGTTCTATACAGGCATTTATTACATAGGTTAATGGTATCGCAACATTTTCAATAATTATATAACACGCCTGTAATTTTCAGGCAGTTCTTTATTACCTGACTTGTAAATAAGTGTTATAACTGCAATTTTCAGTGGTTTTGGAAAGACACTCTGTTCTATATAGGCATTTATTACACAGGTTAGTAGTGTCGCAACATTTTCTATAACTTTATTTAATATTCCAGATGTTAAATTATCTAGTCCTGGCGTTTAGGTACATCTATCCAATTTATAACGATATAATTAATCAATAGGTTATTTTTAAAGATTTTATTAGGTTTATTTATTTTTTTTAGCTAAGATCGGTCCAATATCACTGAAAAACAGGAAACAAAATGTTCCTATAAAATTAAAATTAAAATGGCCATAACTTTTTGAAAAAAAATATTTTGCAACAAATCGAAAAATGTCTCCTTATATTTGTTTCTAGATTATGAAAAAAAAATATACTGCTAAATATCCCACAGAGCGTTACTGAGAACACAGGGAGTGCTCCAGTGTTTTTTGAAAATTTTTTCGCAAACTTTGCTGACGGTTTTTTCACTATAAATCCTTTCTGTAAGAGGTGTATAGTCATCACCTAAAAAAGTGAAGTGGGTCCCATGCATCGTTTTCAAGATATGGCTAACTGAAATATCGCGCACCGCCACTGCTCCAAACACTGAAAAATAATTGTATTACTTTAATTTGTTGTAGTTGGAATCTATTATATCTTAAATTAATAGTATTTTTTATATACATATGTATATATTACGGCACCTTCATTCTTATTTATATCACCTTCATTGTATATTATTGAATATCCTGATAACTGAAATAAATCTATATTAGTAATATTAAAGGTTTATATAATTACAAGACAAAAATAGTTGGTAGTTATTTTAGAGACATGTACTGTGCGAGAGGGATCTAGTGGACTGTATTCGAAATAAGGCACTTACGTTTTCTTCCGTAGGCCGCGATCTCCCAAGGTCTATGTGCACGTGGGTGCTTTCCTTCCGATGCACTTATGCCGGCCGGCGTCACTGATGTGCACTGCAGTTGGGATAACCCAAAATAGTCACTGATGCACTGTGCAAGTAGATGCACTAAAATATCTGATGCGTTGTTAACGTAGGAGAGAGCAAAAAGTCGCGTGTCTTGTCTTCGAGAGAGTTGAGTTAAAATTCCATACTTGACACTGCTGTCCTGTGCCTTTTTTGGAGCGGGAGAGTGGGGAAAAAATGACAGTGTATGAGTAATGTTGGTTGCATACACTTGAGGAGTAAAATTAATTAAAATATTGAATAAAGACGGAACATACCGCTCACCTAAAATGTTACTAACATTTTACCGGAGAAAGGAGAGAGGGAGAGAGGAGTTAAGAAGAAAAAGGTAGGAGAGATGAGAAGTTTAATTGGAGGGTAAAGGACAGACCTTGGAGACAGGTCTTTTGAGATTGCCCCGCGCTGTGCGCACCGTGACCACGCGTGTAACATTATCGCGACCAGGGTGAACACATTCAACTCGACCAATGTGCCAAGTTTGAGGTGGTGACAATTCATCCTTTAAGAGAACGAGGGTGCCTATTTCAATTGGCACTGAGGAATCTAGCCACTTGCTTCGTTGCAAGAGCGTGTGTAAATATTCCCGATGCCAGCGACGCCAAAAGTCCTGGTGCATACGGAGGAGGAGCTGCCAACGATTAAGACGTCCAAGGGTTATTTCTGTGACGTCATCATCGGGGAGAGAATTGAGAGGATTAAGAGTCAGAAAATGACCTGGAGTGAGTACTGAGAGATCTCTTGGGTCCGAACTCATTGGGCAGAGAGGGCGAGAGTTGAGAACTGCCTCGATTTGAGTAAGAACTGTGTTGAGCTCTTCATATGTGAGAATTTGTGTGCCAACGACTCGAGTCAAATGATGTTTGACGGACTTGACACCTGCTTCGAACAAACCACCAAAGTTTGGAGAGGCAGGGGGATTGAAATGCCAAGATATGTGTTCATGCTCTGATGTGGAGTTTTTCATGAGAGAAGCCAGCTGTTTGGCAGCACCAACGAAGTTAGTTCCACAGTCAGAGAAAATGTCCGTACACGTACCACGGCGAGAAGTAAAACGACGAAAGGCAGCTAGAAAGGCTTCCGTAGACAAGGATGAGACTAATTCGAGGTGTATACATTTAGTGGCCATACAAACAAATACACATATCCAAGCCTTTTGGGACTTAACACCACGATGCTTTCCTAGAGTAATAAAGAAAGGGCCTGCAAAGTCAACACCTACTTTGGAGAATGGTTTTATTTGAGAGATTCTAGCAGCAGGGAGGTCACCCATGAGTGGTTGATGAGAAATTGGCCTTGCACGAAAGCACGTGTGACAACGAGAGATTACTCTACGGATAGCTCGTTTTGCGCCTAAAATCCAATATCGCTGAGATAGCAAATACTGAAGAGTTTGAGCTCCGGGGTGAAGAAAGACCTTATGAGTGTGATCTATTATGATATCCACGAGTCTGTGTTTGCTTGGCAAAAGACAAGGATGTCTTTGGGAGAAAGAGAGATAAGAGTTACTTAAGCGACCGCCCACCCTGAGAACTCCTGATTTATCCAAAAATGGAGTTAACTTCTTAAAAGTCCTTTGGAGTGGTCGCTGAGATTTGAGGCGATAAATTTCTGTCGAGAATTCCTCTTCTTGTACATTTTTGATAAGAAGGGTTAACGAATTTTCTAATTCTGAACGAGATAAATAACCAGACTGCTTGGCCTGAGCGTGTTTGAGATTGTGAAGAAATCTTAGAATGTAAGCCAAGATTCGTTGAATTTTAGAGAGTGAAGAGTATTTTTCAATTAGTTCAGAAAGAGTGTTTTTTGAAGGGGTTTGATTCTCTACACTGAGGAGAGTGACATGATGTTTTTTCTTCATCAGTCTCTGGAATATCAGAGAGAGTTGGCCAATATTCTGACGACATAGAGAGCCATCGAGGTCCGGAAAACCAGAGAGAGTTTGAGATTAGAGCAGATGGCAATAGTCCACGGGAGGCGGGATCGGCAGGATTATCCTGCGAGCTAATATGTCGCCAAATTGAGGAAGGGACGTTCTCATGAATCTTAGTGACCCGATTACATACGAACGTACCCCATCGGTGAGGTGAGGAATTAATCCAAGCGAGAGTTATAGTCGAGTCTGACCATGCATAAACTTTAGAGATGGTTATATGATCTTCGAAAAGTGACAGTACAAAGTTCATCAGTTCGGAGAGAAGTAGAGCTGAACAGAGTTCAAGTCTGGGGAATTGATATGGATTTCAGTGGAGCAACCTTAGATTTTGCACAAATAAAGTTGACCTGAATTTTACCAGAGGGTAGAGTAGAGCGCAGATAAATAACCGCTGAGTATCCCCTAGAGCTGGCATCACAAAACCCGTGTAATTCTAGAGCAATGTAACTTTCGGGAATAATGTGACGAGGAATATGAATGTCCTGGATAGCAGAAAGTTCCTGTTTGAATTGAGTCCAAATGTCTAAAATGTCATCAGACGGGGGAGAGTCCCAATCAGTGTTTCTGGCCCAGAGCTGTTGAATTATGAACTTCAAATATAGAGTGAGAGGGGTCAAGAAACCTAATGGATCGAATATTCGAGCGAGGTCCGATAACATTGATCTTTTTGTACAGATTTTCTGGAGAGGCGTGATTTTAAAAATGAAACTGTCTGAGGAGGGAGACCATTGAAGACCTAATATTTTAACTGTCGAATCAGTTTCTGAGTCTAATGCGAATGGTAAACTGCTAGATGGCAAGTGAGTGAGTAAACCTGGGTGATTACTAGCCCATTTACGTAATTCAAAACATCCTTTATTGAGAAGTGATATGAGCTCTTGTTGAACTTCAAGAGCAGAGTTCAAAGAGTTGCTGCCAGATAATACATCATCGACGTATACATCGGTTTCAAGAATTTTTGAAACGATAGGAAACTCATTTTTAAATTCCTTCGCGAGTTGTAACAAAGTTCTAATGGCAAGAAAAGGAGAGCAATTCATACCATACGTGACCGTATTGAGAACAAAGGTTTGAACTGGATCATCTTTTGAGAAACGCCATAATATCTTTTGATAAGAGCGATCTTCCTCGCGAACTAAAATCTGCCTAAACATCTGTTTAATATCTGCGGTGAATACCACAGCATGGAGACGAAATCTGAGTAGGATTGAGTTCAGATCTTGTTGAAGTTTGGGCCCAGGAAGGAGAGTATCATTGAGTGAATAATTATTCATGTCCTTTGCACTAGCGTCGAAAACTACTCTCAGCTTAGTGGTTGAGCTGTCCGGTTTAAAGACGCAGTGATGGGGAATATAATAAGAGTGCAAGTCTGAAGAAATTTCCTTACATGGAGACATATGACCTGACAACAGATAGTCCATCATAAATTCAGAATACTGAGAGAGAAGGTTTGGTTGGTTATAGAGACGACGTTCGAGTGAGTTAAGTCTTCGTAAAGCTAGGTCACGAGTACCTTGGAATGTTGGAAGATCCTTTCGGAAAGGAAGAGCTATTACAAAACGACCAGATTCCAAATGAGAAACGGTACTGGAATAATGATTTTCAGCGAGATTATCCTCGGGTGTCAATTTTTGAGAGCGAGGAACTTGCTCCAAATCCCAAAATTTAGTTACTAACCTTTCCAAAGAAAGATCAGCGTGAGAGAGAAAAGTGTTAGAGACGATGGTAGTAGGAGGTTTCTCCATTTTACCTGTAACCATCCATCCGAAGATTGTGTCAATGGCTACTAAACCATTCGAAAGGTTAAGGGTAGCACCTTTTAGAATATGACCAAAAGTGTCAGCACCTAATAGCATATCTATAGGGCCAGAGATATTAAATTTAGGATCTGCCAAAGAGAGATTTGAGAAATTCGATAATATGGTATCTTCGAGAGAGACAGAGGGCATATTCGAACAAATCCTAGAGAGAACAATAAAATCCAACTCAAATGTTGGAGAGGTGTCATGACAAGGTCTAATACTAGAGGAGACGATTTGAGAAGAGTGAGCACTAGTCTGACCTATGCCACAGACTGAGATATTAGACGAGCGTCTAGCTAACCCCAGTTTATTTGCACAACGAGAAGAGATATAGTTAGAGTCGCTAGCACTATCAATAAGCGCTCTAACTGGTGTAAATTGTCCGTGTCCATTCAAAACACCAACCATGGCAGTAGACAACAACACGAGAGAATTATCGTGCGATAATAGAGTGTTAGATGTAGAGAGCGAATCATGAGGTGAGTGAGTCAAGGACGTCGAAGATGACGCTTGAGATTGAGTCGAGTGAGTGTTAGGCTGAGAAGTACTTGGAGACGAGTTATTGTTCGGAGCATTTGAGGAAAAAATGTAACAATGTGTTATGTTTCTTGGAGCACTTCCTGCACACTCCACGAGAGAGACAATTTTCAACAGAGTGTTTATGTCCTAAGCAGTTTGTACACCACTTATTCGTTTTCGCACAAGAAAATCTTTCTTGAGGAGATTTCATAAGAAAATTGGGGCAATGATAGATCGAATGGTCAGCTTTACAAAGCGGACACGACATTTGAGTGTTAGTGGTGAGAGAAGTAGAGGTAACTGATCTGCTTGTAGAGTATTGCCTGGGTTTTGACTCCGACTTTGATAAATCAGCTGCTTTCAAGTTAAAATTCCTAGATAAGGCAACTTTACTCTGAGCGTCGCACTGTTTATCCAGAAAGTCTAGTAAGATTTCAAAAGAATCTTCCGTATTTGAAGATATGTCATGAGAAAGTTCGAAACGTGTAGCAGTTGATTTATCCAAGCGATCAAATAACATGTTAAATAAAATAAAGTCCCACTGCTTGACTGGAAACTTCATATTTTTTAAAATAGAGACATTTTCACGAAAGGCATCCACAAGAAAGCGAAGAGCCCCAGGACCTTCGGAGCCGCCGAGTTTTTTTGTATTTTCTATAGCATGCCAATGAGCTGTAGCTATAATAAGAGGATTGTCATACCTCTTGACAAGTGCATTGTATGCAACTAAATAATTAGCGCTATTAAGCGGAGTGGCCCTTGTCAAATTAAAAGGTTCACCTTTAAGGCACTGTAGCAAATAATTGAATTTTTCAATATTTGATAGAGAGTCATTTTCATGAATGAGAGAGCGGAAACTATCTATAAAAGTTTGCCACTGAGAAACATCGCCATTAAATTGCGGTAAACCAATTTTAGGGAGTTTTACATTTTGTTTTACACCTACAGATTTAGAAGAAGTATCTAAAGTATCTTTACTGTCACCAAAAGTTGTTTGAAAACAGCCTGTACATGAAAATAGTGAGAATTAAATTCTGTTTGTACTTTATATTCCTCCTCTAAATCACCGTCTTCCATGGTAGAAACGATATTCAAAATATTGGTGTGCTGCTTATCAAAGCCTGCTTTAATTTCACTTAAAACAGCGAACCTACATTTAAAATTATCATGTAGAGATTTATCTGTGAGCGCACTATCTGCAATTTGTCTAAGTTCTTTTATGTTAACAATGTGAGTTTGCCTAAACGCATTGGCTTGCTTTAATTTAGACATTGTGAGAGAATAAAGAAATATTTAATCTTAAAAAAGAGAAATGTCAACACTTAGTATGTATTCAAAATTAAACTAAGCGCGAGAGTAACTTTATTAAAAAAATAACAAAGTATTATTGAGAGAGAAATCAATTTGAATCGTCAAATAATAAAGACCGTAAAGTTAAGCCTTTATTTTTGAGAGAGCGAGTGTAAAATTTACAAGTATAAATAAACACGGATAAATAAGACAACGCGAGAGCAAAAAACGCTAGCAGTACGCACAGCGTGAGACAAAAAACAATAACACCGTCAGCCAAGCGGTCACCTGACACATGCGGCTAGAGATAAGGAAGGAATGTACCGAGAATTGGCGGTAAAATATCAATAAAATAATAGATGATAGGCGTCTATTATTAAGTATATTTAATGAGATAATTATAAAAATGCACCAACAGATCAAGGGAAATCCGGGAGAAGGTACCAAAAAATATGTGCGAGAGGGATCTAGTGGACTGTATTCGAAATAAGGCACTTACGTTTTCTTCCGTAGGCCGCGATCTCCCAAGGTCTATGTGCACGTGGGTGCTTTCCTTCCGATGCACTTATGCCGGCCGGCGTCACTGATGTGCACTGCAGTTGGGATAACCCAAAATAGTCACTGATGCACTGTGCAAGTAGATGCACTAAAATATCTGATGCGTTGTTAACGTAGGAGAGAGCAAAAGTCGCGTGTCTTGTCTTCGAGAGAGTTGAGTTAAAATTCCATACTTGACACTGCTGTCCTGTGCCTTTTTTGGAGCGGGAGAGTGGGGAAAAATGACAGTGTATGAGTAATGTTGGTTGCATACACTTGAGGAGTAAAATTAATTAAAATATTGAATAAAGACGGAACATGTACGTAAAAAAACTTTCTTACATAAGTAAATCGAACGCATGCATTGAGGACAAAAACAGAAGCGCGAACAAATAGAAGAAATTCGTGGTAAAGGCCACTTGAGAATGTTTGTCGGATTAAATTGTTTCAGAAAATTTGCATTCTCAGCGTGCCTTTGTGATTTCCTTATCTGCAGGCCTCTGAAAAATCATTTTAATAACCATTTCCAATAACGTCGAGCGCTTCGAATATAAAGTCCAATTTATTTGAGGAAAGCCAATTACAATCCCGGAACAAAGAATTACGAGATGAGAGTTGACGATTTCTTTAATACAATAAACGAATTTATTATTCATTTTTCTGCTGTGACGTCTAATAACTTTTGGATTTGCGAATGAAAAATCCATTGCATATCATCAACGTTTTTTCATTACCGTGTTAAGGCTTAATCAAATAGAGATTTTTATAATGTCTTAAAACCGACCAAACGGTTATAACCAGACTACATGGCCGATGAACCGTTAATCTTTTGCAATAGTTATTTGTGCAACAAATGTGGCCCTTTTGACAAGTGACAAGTGTGGCAAGTGTGAATATCGCATTATCGCATGAGGGACTTTTGTCATAGTTTTAAAGTTTAGATTTCCAAAAATGCTTATTGCATACTTCTAAACAATTATTATGGATTTGTAATAAAAAAATAAATACAATGTTGTTTTGATATGTCTCCAAGCTCAATTTTATTTTCGATTTATACACGCCCTGCTGAAAAAACGAACAGAAACGTATAGAAACGGACAGACCACACTGTGCGTCTCTGTACGTTCAAAAAGATAGAAACGGACACACTGTCCGTTTCTGTACGTACTACAGGTATTTAACCGTATTCTGTTTCCCGATTTCATCGCTTGTTACCTTCTACTAACGTTCAGAAACGTACAGAAATGGACAAAGAAGTTTTAATCGTGTCCGTTCATTTGGAATTTTTTTATATAATTGACTGAAAATAAGAATAACTGAAATTATCTGCAGTATGAAATGAAATTGAAAGGAAGAGTGCATTTTCGATAATATATTGACTCTAAACATATATAGGTTACAAACACGCTGTCGCTTATTTGACAATGTGAATTATTTGTAATTACACGTTCTATTTTGTTACATTCAAATTTTACATATAATTTTCGTTACAATTTATACGCGTGGTATTAACTTCTGCTTATATACGCCGAAAAGTGAGTTGCGAAAATTGCCTAAAAAAATGAGTGCATTTTTACTACCTGATTAACATTACTATTAACTACCTGATTAACATTACTACCTGATTAACATTATAAATTCCTGAAAAAGGGCTCGTTGGGCAGGCGAAACCTTCCTTTGCTGTTGTGTAAACCGGCAGTCGCCAAATTCGTGAGATATCCTTGGTACGCGCGACAAGTGTTCTTTGTCACTACTTGGACTCATGAACTCTCGACTGGGCTAGCACCTGCGAGGCAGACCACCCAAACAGCACCTGTTTCCAAGGGGCGTAGCCAAGGGGGGGGGGGCGATAGGGGGCGATCGCCCCTCCCAAATAGTCAAGTAGAAAACAACATAGTCGGGGGATTGCGAGGTCCAAGTGCCGAAAATATATATAGAATATTTTGACCCGTCATATACTGCGATAAACCTTTTGCAAACCTGCGATAAAGACATATACGCAGGGCTACACTTATTGTTAAGAATTCTTGTGACACTTACATATACTACGTATACCTATGTATATATTACGTATAGAAAATAAATTTTACCTATAATAAATTTAAATCTGTTAAAAATGAAAAACACCTTGCCCTTGCCTTCAATGACCTTTTTTTTGCTTTTTTGGTTAACCTGCATTGGACCCCCCCCCCAAAGAAAAATACTGGCTACGCCCTTGCCTGTGGATTATCTTTCTGTCCTCATTTTGTCTTTCTTTTGACCTCAAACTGTCTTTTTCCTCATTAACCTCATTTTATCCTCCTTAACTTTGTCTTTGTTGTCCTCTTTAATTTTTTTTGTTTTTATTCTATTCTGTAACTTCACCTTTCTTGCGCTTGTGTATCCACGTGATCCTTGTCCTCATTAACCTTCTTAACTTCCATTTGCCCTCGTTTCCTTCATTATTTTCTTATCCTATCGGACCAACTCACTTTCTTGTCATTTAATCCTTCATTCTCCATAACTAATTTATCTTTATGGCTTCCTTGACTTTGACCTCCATTTGTTCTCCTTGTCCTCTTAAACCCATTTTATCCTCTAATCTCGTTAATACCTTATCCCCATTGACCCCCTTGATATACACTTAAGGTTCCTCCTTCACCCCCTTAACTACTTGTCCTTCTCGTTTTGTTGGAGTAAGTCACCTTCTATTCATTTATTTTCCTTGAACTTCTTGAAGTGAACCAATTTGCGTTTTTGACTTTACCACTGACTGAATGCATAGGTAACTAGAGACATATCAATGAGATATTCGAACTTTTTTTACTTCAAAAACCTACAAAACGACACGTTACATGAATATCTTCCCTAATTCATGTTAAAATAAAACCCCTCTTGCTCCCTTCCCTCCCATGGGACAACCAATAACAATCAGCAAAATGATAATAAATTCCTGTTGTGGCTTGGCTGTACATAGTATACGTTTCGCGATTTTTTAATTTCTCCTACATTTATTTATTATATCCTTCAACCCTCCTCAACTCCCCACCCTATTAAAACAAGAACCTTTACGCGCAGATTATGTTATGGTATACATGTGTATCAAATTTGAAGTGCATATCTTGTTTCTTTTGGGAATTACCAACAATCAAAGAAAAAGTGTATTACCCCCATTCGACCCCCGACACCTCAACCGATTAACCTCAAAATCAAACCAGTCCCAAACCTTATCATGTGACATAAGTGTTTAAAATTTGGAGTTGATATCTTAACGCGTTCTCGCGTTATTGTGTACACGAAAGATACACAAAATATAGGTATCCATAATAAAAAGTTGCGCGTCGCGACCCTAGCATCAATATGATATAATGTGAATTTTCCAATTTTAAGCAGAAAACTGGATGTCATTCACCGAGATTTGGAACATACTAGAGGGCACAAAACATCTAAATAGAAGAAGGGCAATCTCCATAGATAGGAGGAAACACGCATCGGGGCCACCATATGTACCGGTGGCCAGATTTTCATAATGCGCATGCGCGACGCTCATTCGAAATGCGTAGCCGTGCATTGGCATCGCCAACTTCATTTTACAATTCAATTTTTCATACAGCAAACTCGTTGTTGCTGCATAAAAAATTGATTTGTGACCATACCCACTTTGTGATTTATCATTCAGGGTGGAATAAATAAAAACAATTTAGCTGAAATTATTTATTTCTACAATTATAAACATTTAAAACAATACATTATCAAAACATATCGACATAGTAAACAAAAATTATTTGAAAACAAAAAAAGTCAAAGGAGATTAAAATAAGAAAAATTTCACATCAGATTAGGTTCTATTTAACTTGGACATACCTGCTGGACATCGTGAAATACTTCCTCCTGATGAAGTAGAAGCTTGTTGTTGCATGGCTCTAAACAGTGAGGAACGCTCTAAAAACACATAATATTTATTACCATTTTAAAGTTCAAACGCTGAGAAACCTCTATTTTTAAAATGTACACAAGCTCATTTACAAGACTATTTCATATTAACAGTAAACTAGAAAGAACTTTGCTAAATCTAACAATTAATTAAATTACAGTAGGTCTTTTTTTCTTTTCATGCACTTATATTCTTGTTATACTAATTTTAGGTTGAGTAATTTAAGTACAGTTTTACTTACCAATAAGTAGAAAATTTATAGTATATCCTTAAATGCCAATCGAAAAGAAATAATGTTTTATCACGAAATAATGCACAAAATAATTTGTGCGAATCAAAATTTTCCATTAGGGACGCTTCCTAAAACAACAACAATTAAGGTTTAAATTAAAATGCCGCGTATTGGATATGGATCGCCTAGGCAAATAGACCTATGGGATTGCCGCACCTACCCGGCCATTTCGTTATTTATAATGTTTCCCCAGATTTGGGGAATTATAAAAAATATGCCAACTTCAAAGTCAATTATTTAATCTCTGAAAATTATTATTATTGTAATTATTATTATTCAAAATGTCTAGTTTAACTTACGTTACTGTATTTAATGCATGTAAGGGGATATATCTAACATAAGAAATATCGGTCGTGTTGTGAATTATTACGACTTAGGTGCATAGGAACTCGCACTGTGCGTTGGGGGTGTTTCGTTAGGGGAATGCGCATATTTCTGAGTTGGCACGCCCAATGTCAATCGGCCATATTGGCGGTACCGTAAACGAGGCAAAGTGTTGCGAAGTGATTTTTGATTGTATTTCGTTTTGTGTGGTAAAATTTGCGTTTTATTTGAATAGTTATCTGTCTTTTTAAAAACCAAACATTATGAGAAAGTGTATAGTGCAGGACTGCGGCAAGAGCCAGACAAATAAGGGAAATATGCCGGGAGTGACATTTCACAGGTCCGTATTTGACAATAAGTATTGTATTGACCTCTTTACAAATAATTTTATTTCTTATACAGTATCAAAAGTTGACACAATTTTTGTCTGATATTTACTTTAAAATTGCTTATTATTACAGTGATTAAAGACATACATTTTTTACTAGCACCAATATAATGTAGTGTTTCAGAAAAGTTTTTTTTCCATTTTATTAGAGTATGTTTTTGATGATGACAATATGCTGTCCTATGTATATAATTAATTCATTCTTTGATGATGTTAGCACATTTTCTATAATATTCTATTTCTGTGTGTAGATTGCTGAAAAATGAAACGAGACGGTCAACTTGATTGTTAACGATGGGACGCAAGCAATGACTTTCACTTTCTAAACAAGCAGTTGTTTGCTTGGATCATTTCGCCGAAGAGTGCTTTGACAGAACTTCTGCGTTGCGTGTGGGATTGTACGTTTAAGAGAAAATTCTGTTCCGACGCTTTTATTAGCACCAGTAAATTATGACGAGCCAATGGAATGTACTCCATCGCCATCTTCAATAAGTGATGCAAAACAAATGAGTAGTGAACTCACAGAAGTTGTGAATGTTATGGAGGAATCATCATTTCAAGAGGTATCTCTACCATCAACTTCAAGAGGCCTCGTGTTTTATTATACATGTTTTATAGAAATGTTTCAATTACATTGTAAATAAAAATTTAACGGATAATAAATTGTTTTTGGTTTTATTACTACCTATATCTATATATTATTACTCTTCATTAGAGTAATTTTATTCATCTCGTTAGTTCAAAATTTGAATTATTCGTTATAATATGAAGTTTGATTTTTAAAATCTTAATTTTTAAATGATGGATACAAATACTCTTATATCCATTTGTGTATTTAATCTATGTAGATCTTCAAGAAATTATTTACAGAAAACTAGACAAGCTTGCTCCTGTTTGGTTTTGAATGCATGTATGAACTGTTTGATAGTATATAAGGTGCCTTATATTTTATATTTATTTGTAATGCTATTCAAATTTGATGGCAACAATTACTTGCTGTCAATGCTAAACCAATTCATCTGTAAATCTTTTACTCTTAAAATTTATGATATATAATTTTTGTAAATCGTAGCCCCTAAAAATTTTAAGTACACATCTGGCAAGCCCGCCATATTGGTAGGACTATGTTTATACCAATTTTTACATATATGGCAAATGTAATGCATTCCCTCTAGTCTGTTCTAAATCTCGGTGATGTCATTCAAGTAACTATTTACTGAACCCAACCGCCAAATAATAGGGACCAAAACAAATTTCACAATTGCAACATGCATAATATCCAATACCTTATGATTAGGACCCTAGTACTTTCTGACCAAAGTATACTCGTAATCTTAAATATATGGTCCTTGAAAGTATTGTATGTAATGAACTACGTGGACGTAATATAAACTCTTCCTTTCTTTCGAAAGACAACCGACGAAGGAAATCTAAGTTCGGTGTTTCGTAATAACTTATTATTTCCCTTATAATGAAGTTAAATCGTTGTAATACAAAATTCTATTTCGTGTTAAGGAAGGCACACGCAAAGGAGTTATTTCGTAGCTTATAATCCCCCAGGATTGAGGCATGATTGGATGGACATATAACTCACTTTAATATGTCCTTCTTCCATTTTCCAATTAAGTTTCGGTAACGGCTGACGTGCACTACGTATATTCAACTTGACATAAAAGCCCACCCCAAACTAAAGCTCCCGGTATTGCTCTGTAAACCAATATCGCGTTTTGATTGAGTTTAGTCGACTTTCAGATTGACATATTTTCATGGATGTTAATAACGCTTGTTAAACAAGAGGTCGTTATAAAAACATTGAACGGCAACGAAATCATATGCACGTTCTCAAAACGAGTGGAAAACGATAAACTTGGCGGAAAATTTTAGATTTGCAGCATTTGCTCATATATGTATGCTTATTCGATTAAAAGAGACAGTGTTGATGACTGACTAGTTAAGCAGAAACTTCGAAAATATTCAGGTTGCAGTCAATTTTGTTGGCCGATAAATGAGGACCCTTTTATTGTCAAGCTTTCGGAACTTTTATTTTTTTTCTCAAGACATCTATAATCAATTATACAATGGTAAGAATAGGTAAAAAAGACTTACCAACTTGAGGTTTTAAGAATGAATGAATGAGGTTGAATGTGTATAACAAAACGTTTATTTAAAATATATAGGGACTATTCACAAACTTCTGTTTGTCATACAGTTAAAAATATTAATACAAAAACATAACAAATGATCACTACTTTTAAAATATTCGTACTGGTATGAAATTATAATAGGTATATAAATATTACATAATGCTCTTGCATATCAATTATTATTATTCGATTGTGTATATTATATTACCCGTAAGAAGCACATATTTCTTATTTCTCATTTTTCTTAGCTTATCTATCACCAGTATATTTCACCAATATACCGGCTGGCGTCGCCTTTTGGGCATTGCTTCGTCACAGGCCTTTGCTATCTATGATCTTTGTTGTATATTCGACCAACGTTGCCACAACCTGTAGTTTTTCTACATTCCTTCTCGTTAAAAGTGAGCGATTTGACGAAGTTATATGTGCAAATTCAAAATACTTCACATGGACAGAGGACGACACAACACTCATATTATTTTCACGAATTTCGCATAGTTATTTGTGTCACTAACAGTTGTTTGTTACCGTTATTACTGTAAAAATCTGTTGTTTATTATTGAGCCACAAAAATTTATTGTAATAGAATGCAGGCTTTCACGGCTGTTGTCCAATGGTGAACTGAAAATTTCTTCCGGGTTTCGCCGCGGTCGTCTAAATTGACTTGACGTTTCGGTGATCATGCTGTCAGCTTCTCCAGAAGGTTTCTAAAGACTGGTGTTGTCGTCTTTTGCTCCTCGTTATATACCTTGGCTCTGCTATAGTTGGCTGCACATCCGTCGAGCTCGGTTGACCATGACATTCCAGGTCACTTGTTCTTGGTATCGCTAATCTCCATGTATTACTCAGTCGATACCCGTCCTCCCTATTAAAATTATTATTGTTTTTCATGATCTCCAGGGATTCTCTAATTATTCTTCGGTAATATCTTGTAGTTTTGTCTAACACTCTGATGTTCTCATAATCGATTTTGTGGTTCTATTTGGTTCCGCTATTACTGTATTTCCCAATCTGGTGTGTCGTTGATGTTTTTTTGGTTATAAAGAAAAAGACATCGACAGAGTATGCCGCACCCAGAGAACAAAAGTAGAGCAACAACCAACAACGTATGCTTGCCTACCCTATGTCTCAGGAGTGACAGATAAACTCAAGAAAACACTGTCGAAGAAGAATATTGATGTACGATTTCTCACAGTAAAGAAAATGCAGCAGGTGCTTCCCTCAAACAAGGATCCGGTTCCTAGACTTTTAACTAAAGGTGTCTACGAGTTAAAATGTACCTGTGGGAAAAGCTACATTGGTGAGACGAGAAGAAGTATACAATGTAGGATCAACGACACACCAGCCTGGGGAATACAGACAAGTCAGCAATAGCGGAAAATGTTCATACCAACGAGAACCACAAAATCGATTATGAGAACATCAGAGTGTTAGACAAAACTACAAGATATTACCCAAGAATAATTAGAGAATCCCTGGAGATCATGAAAAAAATAATAATTTTAATAGGGAGGACGGGTATCGACTGAGTAATACATGGAGATATGGAGAATACTAAGAACCAGTGACGTGGAATGTCATGGTCAACCGAGCTCGACGGATGTGCAGCCAACTATAGCAGAGCCAAGGTATATAACGAGGAGGAAAAGATGACAACACCATTCTTTAGAAACCTTCTGAAGAAGCCTTACAGCATGATCAGCGAAACGTCAAGTCAATTTAGACGACCGCGGCCAAACCCGGAAGAAATAACTTCACCAAAAATGTATTGTGTACGTCTTCTTGATATTATTTATATTTCTATTATGTTTTCTGTAAACATATTTTACGCAAGGTATGGTTACTAGACAATGGAAAATCGGATACATGTTTGGGAAAAAAACGTCTGTTAGTGTTATATTGTTGACCACGTTCCAAGAAATACACGCGTGTTATACTTTACAAGGCGCTTAAAGAATACGGTTTATACTTTAATTATCATAGAGTTGTATAGTGTCCGACCCTGCGTTGTGACACAGCGTTCCTGACCCTACTAATCTAATACTAAGATAATACTAAGTATATCCTCCTCGAGAACTCACCAGCCCGATATCCTGGCAGCCACTCGGTTTGTGGCTATCGTTACATCTACAACCGACCTCTGAGAAAAAATAAATTCATTTCTGTCGTTTAAAATAACTAGTTTTAGTCGAGATATCATTTCGGATAGCGGTTCTCCCCTTCTGTCCAATCTGTTTGAACCCCACTCTGGACATGATTTACAGAAAAAATTATCAGTAATTAAAAGTTCTCCATTTGCTTTCTGAAGGTCGTTTCAAGTTCGATTTGATGTTTTGCAAAGTCTATACTGGACGTTCGGGGAGAAGTAGCAGCAATATACATATACATGCGTACCTTCGACTTCAATCCAAAACAAGTTCTCCACTCTTATGTACAGTCAAGAAGACTAGAATATAAGGAGACCGAATTCCGTTGTTGGTGACGATGACGGGTCGAAATCTGAAACCCGCCAGTTAGCGCTTCGAACATGTTTAGGCTCGGCGCGGTAGGCTACTGCACCGCTAAAATATGTGTATGTGACAAAGAAGACTAGATATATTCTGGTTTTCTTGGATATAACTAAAGGTACGTTTCCACTGTACGCTATGCGATGCTATGCTATGCCATGCGAGGCGATGCTAGTAAAACAAACATATGAATATTTATCTAAATGTTCCGACAGCGTGCTATACAGAGCGATACGACGCAATGCTAGTAGCGCCGAGTGCGAGCGTGTGTTTGAAAATCAAATTTGTTTGATTTTATCACGCTAATTAGCCCAAAGGAGACAGTATCGTGAAGCCGTTTGTACCTATTGCACGCATGGACGCTGAAAAATTAATATTAGCCGTAAGAGCTCGACCTCCATTATGAGATCAGCGATCCAAATAATATAGTAATTTTTTGTAACAATGGAGAGATGCCATTCAGTATATATTGAAGTGTTCCTGAAGACATGCGAAAATACTCATGAAATTTGTTGGGATCCTTTTCAAGTTCTTTAAACAGATGGTGAAACTTTCCAAATCGTCTTCTACCTTTATTAATTGTATGGATCCAGAGGTTTCTTTTCCCCACTCTTTTTTTATTTTTTTTTCTTCATAATCATGTAGTATTTTAATACA
The DNA here is from genome assembly GCA_029963805.1 of Aromia moschata. Lineage (NCBI taxonomy): Eukaryota > Metazoa > Arthropoda > Insecta > Coleoptera > Cerambycidae > Aromia > Aromia moschata. The sequence goes on along the minus strand of JAPWTK010000151.1, from coordinate 493,329 downwards.
GAGTTTCCGATCAGATAAACTAGTATCCATGACCGATCGCAACGAAGCACAACAATTCACTGATAGCCATATAGCGGTGTATGTGAACACGTCTGATTAAAAAAGCAAGAAATGTAGCAACGCATCGCCTCGCATGGCATAGCATAGCATCGCATAGCGTGCAATGGAAACGTACCCTAATACACGCAACGCTAATGCGCCGGGCATAGTCACGCTAGCAGCGCTAACTGGCGGCTTTCAAAATTCGACCCGCTGCTGCTCGTGTGAAACCTCGGAGGTTCGGTCTCCTTATATTCTAGTCTTCTTGTGTACAGTCCCTTTACTGTCGAATTGGGGTTTAGCACTGCAGTTGCTGGCTTGCCTGAAGCGTCTTGATACCAGGTTCCCGTTTCCGGTTTTCTGTATTGCGCACAAACGAGGAGTACGTCTGATTTTTTCTACGGCTGTTTGCATAGGAATATTCTGTACTTCCCGACCTCTGCTCAGGTCAGGCAATTGCAGGTAATTCCTCTCTTTTTAGTTTTCTGTATTTTCTTCCTCGCATTTTCTTCTGCCTAAAATATGAAAATATGTGTTCAGCATTTTCCCCGATTCATTTGCAAATCACGGAAAATTCTTCCTTCTTGCATTGTTTTTCAAAGTGCCCCTCTTTTCCGCAGACTATTAAATAAATATCTACAGACTTTTAAACAGTTCGGTCAGTTACACTCAGTCGCTATACAGTAGTGTACAGCCGACATCGGCCGGTTGTGAAAAAGAACAGATTCCACACCTCTCATGGCTAGCCGTGTAAACGACTAGCGTAGTGTGGTCTGAAGATTGAGGGGTTGGTTTAGAGTGACCTTGCAGTTAATGGACTGACATATGTAATATTTACGGATACACTGAGAGAACAATGTTTTCTCCAGTTTTCGAGGAACAGCCACGGTACGCACATAGAGTTCCACCTTTACGAACCATAATTGCATAAAAATGTCAAATCTGAAGTTTAAAACACAACAAAATAGAAGGAATTCACAAAAATTACGACAAACACAAGGAATACGGAAGGACGCCACGCCACACAAGCAAGCGAGGTTAGCGAGGTTGATTGAAATGCCATTTATATAATGGCTGCCCACGCATGCACACTGGATTTAGGTTTTGGCGGGAACGCTTTCTGTCGTCTCTGTGTAGGTGGTTTACTCTGTGGTGTGGTGAGAAAACCCGTCAGTCCCCCAATGTCTTCGATGCGTATGCGGTAGCTTCTTATCTGTCGTCTCTGTTTGTCCTTTTTCCTAACTGGCCGATATCTGATGTACACACACGATATATCAAAAACCTATGCATCTGTAGCATCTTGAGATTTAGATTCTTCCTCTGAGTTTCTGCCACTTGAGTTTCTGCAAAACCTTTCTTTATTGCCTTTATTTTAGTTTTACTGATTTGGTGTCTGTAAATAGTCTTAAAGTGTTCTGAAACGTCGATATTTTAAGTTTAAGCGAAAAAAAAAATATCTGTCTGTGTTAACCTTTTTTGTGTACACGATAACTCGATCACGCGTTATGATTGGCCGCGGTTTTTTAATATGCTATAGAGTGAAGGACAAGATACCATATGCACATATGTAATGTTATTTAGGTATAAATCCGAGATTTCTGCATCTAGTAGGTTCATATATGGATACATAAATGGAAACTAAATACATATCTAAAGTTTAATTTTTAATCTAAACGAGTTTCTTACTTCTATTGAGCAATGCAATTTTCCACATTATTCTCTGCAACCTCACTGTCAGTTTGAAATCATACTCAACATAATTTTTCTGATTTTTTTCTGAAATCATACTCAATCACTTTCCACCGAGCTAATAACGATACTACTGGTATTTGTAATATAATTTTCTACTCAATTCCGAACAATAATTCAATAAATGTAGATATGTTTTTTTTCAACGTGTGTGTTCCTTTTGCTTTAATGATTTTATGAAAAAACTGTGTAGACCTCGAATTTTACGCAAAAATACATATGCGTATTGAAAATGCAAGACACCTGTTGTTATTTCTGCTATTACTATTTTATTATTGTTATTATTCTTGGGGCACGGGTAGCCGAGTGGGTTAAAGCACCGTCTTTCCAGTCGCGATACCTCTGTGCGCGTTGTTCGAGTCCCAGCCGAGGTAGCGATTTTTAATTGTCTCGCTTTCTCCGCCAGGGCTTGATATGCAACCAGTAATACACTAGTGTATAGGTGTGGATGCATAGATGCCAATCCAACCGCATATGCCCTAGATTTGGTAATGTTCTGAGTTTTCTGGGTTTCCTCAGAACTGTAAAGCAAATGCGTTACCGAAATAATCTTAAGTCGCTCCCAGTGCGCCATGGCAAATAATAATAATAGCCACTCCTTCCCGCACAGGTCCCTGAGAGGACCTAAGGGGTTACTCTTCGGAGTAATTATAGGGTGAGTATTATTATTATTATTATTATTATTCTTGGCAGGCCGCCGCCGTGCATAAGGGCAAGATCGCCGAGGTGTCGGGGCTGCCGAAATATATCGGGTGGCACAGGACAATGGCATAGGTATCCTCCCATTTTCACCTAACTAAAATAATATAGTGACATAATATACCTAAGTAATGCATAAAATCTGAAAATTTGCAGTTCCCTTAGGCGCTCTATTCATTTTTCTGTCGAAAATGGCGGAAACTTAATTTTGTATGGGTTTAGTGGTAAAAGAACTTCCTGCAGATTCGCCTACCATCGGATCTGCAAAACACCTGGCTAGGATGATAGGCTAGGAAGTAAATGCAACATGTTACAAAGGATTAAAGTAAAAAAAAATATAAGAACAGTAGGTACACATGTACCGGGTGGGCAAATTTCGATGTTTTTATAGGGTATCTCGGTAACTGTAAGGGCTATGGAAAAATGAACCCACCTTTCCCGACCTCTTTTTTCGAGATAAATTCATTGGTGAAAACCAGAATTTGCTATATCTTTTCGTTTTCGAGTTGTAAACGAAAATTGATTTTTTTGAGTTTTCGATTGGTGTCGATAACTCGGTTGTTTGTAAAATTAGAAGAAATCTGTTTGCACGTTCTACAGGCACTTTTTTAAGTAGAATAGGATTTCCTTAACAGATTTTTTATATCTTGTGTAGTTTTCGAGTTATGGCATAAACTTCTATTTTTTTTAAATGGAAACCATAGTTGGCTATGATTTAGCTAAAAAGAGGATTTTTTTCTCTTTACAACGATATATAGTTTGTGGGGTCTATGATGAGTGTTTATGCGGAAACAGTTAAAAATTTTAATTTTTTGTATAGGTATACTTACTTTGTTTTTTCTTTGCAGGAAGAGTAAGTTTCTATAGTAACACATTGTTACAACAATGTTTTAATAATAATAACTGTTGCTATGGAAATTTACTCCTGCGAAAAGTAACATAAATACATAGTAACAGTCGTATAGTTATTAAACTTAAATAACTAATTATGACATATTAGTGACTAATTAATAATTAATTATAACATATTCATAACAAGAAAGTTTAACACACTTAACAATCAAATTTGTAACAAATAATGTATGTAAAAAATACGATACAATATATTTTACAAAAACCAAACTAGACAGATTAAAAAAAAATACGAGCATGATTATTTACCTAATGTTTTCAAATTGTCGTCCGTTGTTTGCGATGCACAGTTCACATCGCTTTGAAACACTTTTTGTTGCATTATAGATGTGAATATTTGAAACGGAATTCAGACAGTCTATAAGATTTTCTCTCAGTTGAACCAGTGTATTATTTGTCTTTTTGTATAAATTGTCTTTAATGGTTCCCCAAAAAAAAGAAATCTAACGGTGAGAGATCTGGCGACCGAGGAGGCCACTTTACTGGCCCATTGTTCCCTATCCATTTCTCCCCAAAATTAGTATTTAATAATTCCGAGATTAAATTAGTATTATGGGGTGGTGCCCCGTCTTGTTGAAAAAAATACATGTCGTCTTTCGTTAAGTGGCAAGTTGTCTAAAAATTCTTCTACTATGTGGTAGTTTATCATATTGTAATACCGTTGACCATTTAAATTGTCATCATAAAGTTGGTAAGCTAAAATGCGGTTATTATATAGGGCACACCATACACTAAAACCGAAACGTCCTTGATTTTGAACATCAACAGTCTGATGAGGATTATCTTCAGACCAATAATGTTTGTTGTGTCGGTTGAAAATTCCGGCACTACTTACGTAACTTTCATCTGTCCAAATGATATTTTTTAAAAAATAATTGGTCTTGCTCAATTTGTTGTAGGTACCAATTGTAGAAATCCAGTCGGCGTTCAGGATCAGTTGGAAGGAGCTGTTGTTGTTTCCTTATTGTATAAGGTCTAAATTTGTGTTTTTTTAAAACTGAAAGTGCTCTTCGTCGCGATATACCAGACTCTGCTTCAATTTGCCTACTTGAAATTGAAGGATTTACGACTACCATACCAACAACATTTATGACAACATCCTCAGCATCTTGAATACGATAATTTTTTGGTCTTGGTTTATTAAATCCTCCGTATTCAACTGTTTTCTTTTAGTCTACCAAAGATGGACATATTAGGTTGTCTCCTTTCAGGGTAGCGATTAAAATATGCTTCCGATGCAGCTTCAGAATTATATCCATTTTGAATAAAACACTCTAGCATATTAAACTTTTCGTAATTTTGATACGCCATCGCGCCTTGTCAATTTCTTTAATCGAAACTTTAAAACTATAATGCAAGCAAAAACCAAACATAAACAATTAATCAAACAGTAATGTGTAACTGTGTATTTACATCCCAATATCCAACTGTTCTGTTTTCAAAATGACAGGCGCCTACTGTGCAAAATCATTGAAATTACTATACTGTCCTTTATTAGAAAACATATGTTTTTAACTGTTTCCGCATAAACACTCATCATAGACCCCACAAACTATATATCGTTGTAAAGAGAAAAAAATCCTCTTTTTAGCTAAATCATAGCCAACTATGGTTTCCATTTAAAAAAATAGAAGTTTATGCCATAACTCGAAAACTACACAAGATATAAAAAATCTGTTAAGGAAATCCTATTCTACTTAAAAAAAGTGCCTGTAGAACGTGCAAACAGATTTCTTCTAATTTTACAAACAACCGAGTTATCGACACCAATCGAAAACTCAAAAAAATCAATTTTCGTTTACAACTCGAAAACGAAAAGATATAGCAAATTCTGGTTTTCACCAATGAATTTATCTCGAAAAAAGAGGTCGGGAAAGGTGGGTTCATTTTTTCCATAGCCCTTACAGTTACCGAGATACCCTATAAAAACATCGAAATTTGCCCACCCGGTACATGGAGTATCTACATACAATAAGAAAATATAGGTTAGATTTCATCCGTCGCATCCGAATCAGACTCTTTTTTTAATGTGGTCCGATAATACGTAAAATTAGTGAGATTAATATGAGCACAAGACTTATTTGTCACAATCTGTTTGTATAAGTGCAGGAATGAACGGTATTACTATGGTCCTTGATCAACCAGTGAGTATTGTAAACGGTGTACATATCGCTATCTGAAAGCAACAGTGAGATAAACCCGAAAGATTTGATTTTGAGTATAATGTGAAAATCTCTTTCTACCTAAATTTATTCATGTCACATCAAAATAAATTAATTCAATATTTAATTTCGATATATCTTACACAGAAATGCAATTTACGTAAAAACAAAAAAGTTTAGTTTTATCCCATCATTGCTCTCAAATATTATGTTTAAATCTTTACGAGGATCTTAATTTTATTTTCGCCTCTGACAAGAACGAGAACATTTGGATTGATACTGTAGTTGCGGAGTGTTGTCTTCAAGACACTTGGGTAAAAAAGTATGTCCTTGACAACTTCGATAACAAAGACTCCAAGCTATTAGGTACCGCCAACAAACAGGTAGACGTATTGTTCAATGTCTTGACAAAAATCACTATGATGGTTGAATCACCACAGTTTGACTTACCCTGTGTATGTGCACTTCACGTAAAGTAATGCCTTAAATTAATTTAATTTGCACAAAAATGATGGAAGGTTTTACTACGAGTTCGCCAGGAACTGCCAAGCAATAATTATGCATGGTATAGTATAGACATCCAAAAAAAACGTCATCAACTCTGGCTATGAACGGAGATAGAAATAGCGGTCATGTCTAAGCTTTTCGGTTATGTCAAACTTTTGACAAGTGACTGTCACAATTTGTAAAATAAACAATAGCTGTCATATGATGTGACAGTTTTGACAAATAAATAAGGTTATAAATTCGAATAAGAATAGAAATACGTCTTTTTTTTCTTGGCCAACTTTGATGACGTTTTTTTGGATGTATATTAAGTAACTATGATACCACACCCAGCCTACCTGAGATTTGTTGAAGCTGATTTGATGGACCGAATATGCCACTTGTTAGTTTTGGTTAACTGACAAGTTTGGTTAACCGAAATCTTCCAATTCATTTTCGAATTTTAATTTGCGTCACGAAATCTAATCTGCTGTGACCGAGGCTTTTGCTCTTATATGGTTCGAATTTCGAATTGGATCTGGAAGATTCCTTGTTTACTTTCCCCAACTTTTTTCTCGATATTCAGGACTGTGAATTTTTCGTCCTGGTGATTACGCAATGGGTAGAGTGCCACCTCAGAGAGACTGCTGACCCGGAGATTGGTGTCCGCGGCTGGAGGGGCGAGGGGGGAGGGGAGCGGCGCGCAATATTTGAAGAAGGCGATTTTTGTGCCGAATTGCGTTTTTGAAGAAACACAATTGGTTGAGTTGTGTTGAATACGATCTTCGTGGCATAATAAATAATATTTATAAATTAAATATATTTTAATGAATTAATTTAACATTAAATTAACATCTCTAGGTTGCACTAAGATAATATCTTAGATTGTACTATATACCGATACCGCCCTCTAGAGACAGAAACGCGCCAGAATTCAAACAAATAATCTATATTTTAAACGACATATACATGGAACTATTATATATGATTCACAATTACATAAAATTATAAATACAAATTTCATTGCTGTCATCTGTCAAATTATATCAAAGTTGACCCGGAGAATAACGTAAGAAACCCGGAGCCCGGAGATACTTCGTGGAAACTCGGAGTCTCCGGGTCATTTTCATGGAGGTGGCAACTCTAGCAATGGGTTCTCGACAGTAACATGTTTAACTTTATGCATATCCTTTTTATCTTCTAAGCTTTACAACTCATGATGACGATCCCAGCAGGGCGCATTGTGGCATTCCTATACATTTCTTATATCTTCTAGGGCTGCCGGATTGGTTATTTCGAATTGTACAGCGAATCAGAGCAAAGGTGCCAAATTCAGGTAGAGAATGTCACGAGGTGCGAAACTCATATAGGATGTACCATGTGTAAATAACTTATTAGGTATAACTATTGAAATATTTATAGTCAATATGTAATTTATTAAAATAAAATAAAAATAATTAAGTCCACGTTTTTTGTACTTACATATGTACATAAATAGATGAACAAAGATTAATTCGGAATTTGCTTTGAGGTGCAAAATGTGTTATAGAATACTCAGAAGTAGGTATTGGTTGTGTGTAAGTCTAAAACAAACTTCTGTCTTTTGCATTCTAACAAGTAATTATTAGGTGGTATACAGCTCTTATTTAGCAAAATTAGCGCCTGTGTCCTATTAAAAATGATTTACCATTGAACTCCAAACATATTCGAATAGGTACGGAGTGACTTGATGACTCTTTCAGAGCTAATAAAAAAATGATATTAAAAAATGGATGCCCCAATGGGAAATCTGTATCATAATCGATAAATGTTAATTATTAATTTGATGCTTTTATTAATGATAATAAACCACATCATATATATATTCAAACCACACCATATCTGTGATGACGTCACAATTCGAGTGCTGGAAATTAAAGAAGAAACGACAGGTGTGATAAAAGAGTAATGGGGGAATTATTCCATACAATCAGAGAAATATTTATTGTATTGGTCTTCCTTTGATACATATCATTCATTACATTCAATTACATAAGAAACATTAAAACATTAAGAACATTCAATTTCAGAGATAGGTAGGTACACAAAACGAATGTATTTGATTTAGTAAATATTTAAATTTACGGTCCCATTTTTATATTTAATTGTAAGAACTGAAAAGTATTCCTCTTCCTATGAGGAGAACAAACCTTTTACTTTCTCTTTTGAGTCTTATGATCACTAGTACCTAAGTACCTAACTCATTTCGGAGATGCGGGAAGTAAGTTCCCGCAGTTACTAGTTCCCGTTTTATAAATGATGACTTTCTTGATTGTATTGCGAAAACAGAACAGTCAAAAATGTATTATTTTTCATACTGTTCATCACAAAACATATAGGATTCTGTTCATCAAACGAGAAATCGCGAAAAATACCTATTTGAACAAATTCCCTGGTTAGTAACTTCTATACATATTGGAATAGCGATTGGCGACACTGACCTAACCTACAATAGTCTGTGACAAATGTCAAAATAAGAAGTAGGGGTTAAAAAATGGATATGGAAGATATACATATTTAATGTAATTATCTAGAAAATATCAGTAAAATACAACGATTTTGAAGTGTCATGTAAATAATATAATAAACACTTTAATATCATGGTATGTAATGTATTGTATTAACTTATAAAGACATAAAATCTTAATTTACATTATTCTAACCTATACGTCTCCTAATCCTTTGTTGCCTTTTTTTAAGTTCTCAAATGATTTATTTTTTAATTTTGCATTACAGGATCTAAATGAAAATGGATCTTTGGTCGTACTAGAACATTTATTGGAAGAATTTTTTTAATCCTTTAACCAACAATGTTCGAAAACATGAAATTGAACTTCAGCTTAACTCCTTTAAGCATCTACCCCATTTGTGGAAATTTTGTGTTTACTTTATTATACACACATCTAGTCAGTATGTGACAATGTTTGCCTTATCTATATTGGAGGTAAACTTTGGACGTTTTTCTATATATTTAATTAAAATGTACTAGTCAGAATCAAAAGTTTATTTGTGCAACTGCGGAATGATTTTGGACCCTATTTTGCCAGATGAGCCGAGTAATTACATGCTCAAAAGCCAATTACAATCTGCATTCTTGCCATAGGTCATAAGTCTATGATTGTGCACAGGAAAATTGCGAAATCCTCTCGATCCAAGAACCTATGATTTAGTGACATTAAGTTGCACAAAACAACTTTTGGTTCTGTCCCCAATATGCACATAGTGTGTTGGTCAAGCCAGACTTACATCTCGTGCAATGAAGAAACTAAAATAATTCTACATGCCTATTACTCAGAAATGTCTATTTGAAAATTAATAAATAAAAAATGTATTAGACAATTTAAAAATTAAATGTGAAATTAACCGAAATCATAGGAACTTCCGATTTCAGAAGTTTGTGACGTTGCAAAATGACGCCTCTAACAAAGTTTTAAGCCAGTATTTAGTTTCCCATTTATTTTAGAGTTAGAATATACATTTTTAGGTTTACCTAGTTTATTTTACGCGTTCTGTAAATTTCACCAAGTTTCGTTTAAATAATCTGTTAGCATTGGTAATAATATATATCTTACTAGATCTCAGGTAATAGAATTACAGATGTTATAGGTTATCAATTATCTTAAGGAACTTTTTATTATCTACAAATAGTAATTTAAACCTCAAAGACAAAAAAAGGTATCTACAAGATGCTGTTTTACATCCACATCAACGTAGTGGAGTGGATGTGTAGGACTCATGAAATTTTTTTAAAATTATTGGATAAATAGGCCTAAAATGTTCTGAAACGTCAAGATTTTCAGTTAAAGCGAAAAATAATTTTCTTTCTGTCTGTAAACGTTTTTTGTGTACACAATACCTCGAAAACACTTAAGATAATAACATGAAATTTGGAACACTTATGTACCATGAGATCTGGAGCTGATTAGTTGAATCGAATATATAGCTGTATTAGTTGAATTGAATTGAATTTATAGCTGTAGATATATCCATGAAACATGTTAAAATCATCATTTTCCTTATGCAGATATCTAATTTACAGGTGAATATGGAAATGTGCCTTTACTCCAAAAATTTGTGAAATGAGTTATGAGTGTGATTGAAAGTAAAAAATTTAGTCACAGTTAAGTGTTCTGAATTTCCCCAGATATGTTTGAATATATAAAGTGTCGAGAGACGTCCAGTCAGAATTTGTAGATTCTGGAGGAATAAAAAAAGTTAACTCAACGTTGTCGATTGTCATCTATTACGTCTACTAAAAGGTCAAGCACAATAATCACTACATGCATAATAAATAAAGAAACATAAACGTCTTTATATTTTATACTATTATAAATAACAATTTTTTACCACTCTTCAGATGTTTCCAGTTTTTGTCCACTTATAATACTGTAATAATAATCAGTTGACAGTCAGCAGTTAAGTGGAGCAGTTTATTGATATTACAATTAATGAAACAAGTTTTATTATCCACAAAATAGCGAATTTTATTATCCCTAAATAAAACAGGTTCTTACATTACCACTGAATGCCGCAACTACTTTTGAAAAAGAAAATACCTGTACCAGTTTGTAGCATGTGATTTGTGATGACTCATTTCGTTATTTTTTTTTTTTAGTTTATCTAATGTTTATTGTTCCATTCAATATAAATATTTTATAATTAAATTTGAACATCTACAACTACATATATTATAAAAATAATACACCACTAAAATGTGGGGGATTCTACCACAGAGTTACGCAATAGGTAAATGTGTATAACGTCTTTTAACGGGTACAGCTAATGTCTTTTACTACACATAAAGTTCATAAATAAGTAATAAGAGTTCATAGTATAAATAAGGCATATAAATAATAAATAAAACAGGCCTAACCTAACCTTTTACACTGTTGCTTACATAAGTTCAAAAAGGATAAAGGCTTAAAAATAAGACACCTTTGTTGCAGTGTAGAGGATTATGTACCCACTTACCTATTGTGGGACACGACAGTGAAATACCCAAAATTTATCATAAGTTGTAAAAATGCACTAATTGTATGTAGAGTTATAATGATTGAATTATAATGTAGTGAATTCATTTTTGTTTTTTCAGTCTGTGATAAACCAACAGTGGTCTACTATTGAATGGTCAAGTAAAGATGTAATAAAAAATGTTCTACATCGCAATTTATTAGAGCAAGGAGTTTCAACCCCACATCTTTTTAGAAACAAATATGCAAAATTGTTGGTTGATATTGCGAAGCAGGATTGGCCAGAAAGATATCCAAATTTTTTCTTAACTATTGTAGAGGTATGTGGCAAGATTTTGACAATATATTAATCTTCAAATCTATTGTTGTATCGATTAGCAGAAAAAATGCCTTAAAGTACTAGCTGACAGTAGTAATATAATTTTGCATATTTCATAAAAATATGCAATGACAAAAGAATTTTTTATTTTTATTTTTTTTAAGAACTTTTGATGACATTAGTTGATTTAGAACTTTTGATGACATTTAATAAAAACGCAAAATTCCATTCAGATGATGAGATGATTTAAATGAGTAGCTAAATACACCTTGATTATGTGTTTTTTTAGGCATATCTGGTATTTAGTTTTTCGTTTTAAACTTTCTTAATATTTTCAAAAACTTTAACAATGTTGAGCTTTTAAAAAAGTTTGACAAATATTTTTTTATGCTTAATAAATTGTCTATTATACCATTTTTGAACTTGTAAGTATGTCATCACTCAAGATTAAACATATTTAATTTTTATGCAAACGGACGTCTATTTTTATAATGCTGAAACTTATTTAAATTATTAATTTAAAAATTTAAAATGTTTTGATGTTTCGATTTTCGATTTTCATAAAAATTTCGATAACTCTTGGATATTGATATAATCTGTGTATGTAACTACAAATATAATGTTTTCAGTTTCTAAGATCGGAAAGTAATCAGGTGGTTGGTTTAATATTGCTTAAAACAACCAGTGAGGAATTTATGGGCATTCATACAACATTTGAGGGTAGAAGAAAAGAAGAAATTACGAGACTGCTACAACAATACATTCCTGTAGTCTTTGAGATACTAACAAACATTTTAGAAAATTTAAGTAAGTGCTTTATAGACTATTTATAGATATTAATATCCTCTACATCATTCGTAAACCTTAATTTACTGCTCTTAATTGCTGGCACATGGAAAAAAAATAACAAGCAATTGTTGGCAACAAGTTGTAAGAATTTTAATGAGAATCTGTGAAGAATGTGTAATTGTGCATGTAAACTTAAATTGTCATGTAACGATGTAACTAGCTTTCCATAATTTTTTCATTTAGTCATTTTCTCAGTTCTCTAGAATTTATGTACAAGATTAATTAATGATCAATATTATGAAAATTCAAGAGATTCTGGTTTTGACACATTAAATCACTGATCCAGTAATATTTTGCTAAATACTTGTCATTCTTTTCTATTTGGAATTCAGGATCAATAGTTAAATATAAATTATTCATTGTTAACCCTTTCACTGCAACACGATGCAGCAAGTGACTAGTTTGCCTGGAGAGACACACAAAATGTTTGTGTAAATGTACAACAGTTTTGGAATTAAAATTTCAATGTTTCATAGATAAAATTGTTAAAACGCTAAAAAAACACGTTTTTAGCGTTTAGTGTTTTTTTCTTGTTCCCGCGTACATGCGGTTCAGGCGCAAATAGCAAAGTCACTCAGTCAGAAGCTTTTTGGTATATGTGTGCCATGCGCACTTAATAGGTTAATCTACATTCATATTAACAACATAATTTAGTTAATATTAATTATTAACTTTAGTTTGTAACAAGCCATCCAAAGAATAACATCATCAAAGTTGACCCAGCAAAAATGACATATTTCTATTCTATATTAAATGTATAACCTTATTTAATTGTCAAGGCTGGTACTTATGTGACAGCTATTATTTATTATTTATTTATTTTTTTTTTAAAAATAATATATAATACATTATGTGATAAAAAACAGACTAACTATTATTGGTGCCACGGTTATTGCAAAAAAAAAAAAAGGGTCGCTGAAAAGGGGTGTGTCGGTTATTTTACAATGGTTAAAGTTATACAGCCATTATTGCATTTTGGGGGAGGGGGGGGAAAAAAAAACCACCCCCCTTTACAACAAAAAAAAAAAAAAATTTATAAATATAAAGTTTGTAACTTACTAATGATAGAAATGTTTTCAGATTTGTTTTTTTTTTATTTTGCACTGCTTCTCTGCCAATTTGGGGGATAGAAATTTTATTTTAATCATTTATCCTTTTACCAAAAAAAAATTTTTTTTTCTTCAAACTCATTAAATCTTAAAGGTTTTTTTTTTTTTTTTTTTCCTTCTCTTTTTTTTTTTTTTTTCCCCCCCAAAATTTAAGTTTTTATAAAATTTTATAATAAAATTATTTTTTATTTTTATTTTTAAATTTACTTTTTCTCTACAAGTTTTTTTATTTCAAGAATTCAATTAAATTTTAAAATAAATTTGGAGATCCAATTGTCTAAAAAATTTTCACATTAACAAAACTCGATTTCACCCAAGGACGCGAATGATGTTTCCCTGTAAGACAGCAGTCATCTGTGGTTTGTTGGTATAGACTAAAATCTGAAGTGTCAACTGACAGGATCTAGAGAGCCAGTTGATATCACTGCTTTGTGACATAGTGGAACAACGCGGAATGGACTGTTTAGGTTTTCACGCACTCATTCCTGAACAACAACAATATTTTCAAGGAATCTTATGTTTCTGTGATGTACATTTCAGCGTTTTCCACTTGTTTGTGATATATTTAAGTCACGCCCAGATACACCCATTAGTATTCTACGACTAACATTACAGTGGAAATACTTAGATTAGAGAAGGATGCCCAGTAAGACGTAATTCTTATCAAATACAGATGGTTGAACAGAGTCGAAATTGCTTCATTTTGAATGTGTTGATCCTTCTGTTGTGTTGTTTTTGTATTTGGTTGTGCATATACAGTATTAACAAATTTGAAAATGCCTCGAGAAGTTTCGAATGCACAAAGTAGAAAACTTTAAAGGGACGGCAGAACAGTTGTCACCGAGACTTCAGAAACAATCATTGATTATCATAGATAATGCGAGTATCATTCAAGACTTCTGGAAAAAAATCCAAATTCCCAGTTAACCAAGGATGAAATTATACAAACTGGGTGACAACTAAACAAGGCTGCAAACTAAAAATATACCCATTCCTCAGTGTGCCTTTAAATGTGGAACTTTTATAAATTGTGCACCAATTTAAGCATCACAAAATAGCAGTGGCGGTGCGTGATATTTCAGTTAGCCATATCTTGAAAACGACGCATGGGACCCACTTCACTTTTTAGGTGATGACTATACACCTCTTACAGAAAGGATTTATAGTGAAAAAACCGTCAGCAAAGTTTGCGAAAAAAATTTTCAAAAACACTGGAGCACTCCCTGGGTTCTCAGTAACGCTCTGTGGAATATTTGCAGTATATTTTTTTTTCATAATCTAGAAACAAATATAAGGAGACGTTTTTCGATTTGTTACAAAATATTTTTTGTTTCAAAAAGTTATGGCCATTTTAATTTTGGAAAACAAAATGTTCCTATAAAATTAAAATTAAAATGGCCATAACTTTTTGAAAAAAAAAATATTTTGCAACAAATCGAAAAACGTCTCCTTATATTTGTTTCTAGATTATGAAAAAAAAATATACTGCAAATATCCCACAGAGCGTTACTGAGAACCCAGGGGAGTGCTCCAGTGTTTTTGAAAATTTTTTCGCAAACTTTGCTGACGATTTTTTCACTATAAATCCTTTCTGTAAGAGGTGTATAGTCATCACCTAAAAAGTGAAGTGGGTCCCATGCGTCGTTTTCAAGATATGGCTAACTGAAATATCACGCACCTGCAAAATAGTGTATGCGACTGATGAATAAATTTATAAAATGGATCATTCACGACCACCACCATACCACTGCCAGTTTAATACCATTGAAATAATATAGCCACAATGCAAAACGTTCTATAATAAGAATATAGAACAAAAGGGCTATAGTGAAGAGGCTGTAGTTAATACACTGGGTAGTCAAATTTACCCATTATAATTAATGTAAATGAAGATTCATCATCAGAAGAAGATAATTATTATTCTTCAGACGCAGAGGAGTGAGAAGTTCTTTGATGCTTTTATTAAAATATGTAGCTGTTACATATATACATTTCATCTCATCAACATTTTATTGCATACATCGCCTTCCAAAAACGACTGAACTATAGCTGAGCATGCCTTGTCAATATGACAATACAATATATATATATATACGCTCTCGGTGTGTGGTCATGTACAGTTGCCGAACATCGAGCGTCACTATTGAAAAACCTTTGAAGGAAAAACTGCCTCAATTTATTTTATCAATTGCAGTAGAATATGGAAAACATGTCTTATTATAATTTACCATTATTGAATGTTCTGACTTGTGCCATTTTTACGTAACAACGCCAGTCCGTTTCCAGACAGTTTGATAATTGGGTTAGAATTTTTGAAAATATCTTCTATTAATGGATCTAAAATCATAAAAAGAGTAGGTAGTAACAACTTTGTAATGGTCACATTTCCTAAATTAATTTGCATATACAATAAGAATTTTTTTAAGTTTAATAATAATTCGTTTATAACTATATAAACGAACTAACTGACCCGAAACTAGCTGACCCGGCAAACGTTGTTCTGTCATATTGAAAATTTGGATTCATTATTTTTTTGATGCCAAATAAAAAAAAAAATACAAAAAAAAAATTACAAAATAGTTAATAATAATTTAGTTTAATAATAATTTGACTATATAACAAAATAAAACTACTGTTTTTAATACTCCATCATTCATATTGCTGCACACATTTCTGGATTTATTGACTAGAAGCCCTGGGATGGTCTGTGACAACATTTTTAAAAAATGTAACTAAAGTGCAAAACTAACCTGGGTACAATGGTGTAATCTTACCTGGATACCATGGTATAATTTCCCCTGGTTACATTGGGTACACAATGTGCCCAGGTAATTTTTTTCCATATCTCTTCAATACCCCTTACGCTTCCATATTGCAGTTTTTGCAAAAACATAATGAAGCAATTTAATTTCAAACTGTTCCAGGCACAAAACCTCGACATACATCCACTGCCACACCTCCGCCTTCACCGACACATCCAACGTCCACGCCAAACTTGTCACAACAGTTAGCCACTGCCACTTTCCGACCTGATAGCAAGGCTTTAAATAAAGAAGCTCTGGACACTGTTCAACATCTTTTCACCTGGGTACCAATCAATCAAATACCCCCACGCATTATTAGAGCTATCTTTAATTTTACCAACATATCAACATACGCTCAGGTAAGTGTATATGTAAGTTTTAATATGTTTTTATCTCTAGTTCTATGAATGATGAGCTTAAGTTTCAGAAGTAACCAATAAAAGTGAACAGTGTTAGAACCTTGTTAATTTGACCAAATGTTAATTTGATAAGAGGGCCAGTTTGAATTTTTTAGATGTAATTTATTTAACTCTAACAATTTTTCCTCCTCTTTCGAATGGATATATGATGAACGCCTTTGAAAGGATTACTATTAGTAAGTTAGTTTAGTGGCCAAAAGCTGTGCGTTCAACCCAGTCATGAATTGCTGCTTTATTTTGAACCTGCTACTAACTGCTAGCTAATCTTTTGAATTCCAGAGGCCCTTTTTGGGTCCAAAAGTAAATAGTTGTTCAATGAGTATATAACAATATTTTATGGTTACCTAATATGAATTAGTTTAGATATGGACTCATCATACATGAAGTTCAAAGCACGCTGACAGATGGTCCAGTCCATAAGAAAATAAATCCGATCATTTGTCAGACATGTCTTACAAACTGATTCGTCAAAAAAAGGGTATTGAAATGGCCGAATCTTGGAGTGGTGTAAATCTGAGCTGGAAGAATCAGTTTTGGACAATTTCGAAATTGAGAACATTAATATGGATCCTGGTATCAGCAAGTAAAATTCAGTATATTAGTCATTATTTTCCATCTGTGAAAGATTTTCTTGATGGAAATGCTAGAATTGATGAAAATATTGCTTGAAAGGCAATGAGCCAGTCAATTATTTTGATCATTTCTTCGATTTTGTTTTTGCTATGAATAATAGTAGAAAAAATAAACCTCTACAAACATAGAATCCTGAACCTCTTACATTTTATCAATATACAATGCTTTTTATGTAGGTACATGGTACATAATATGTGGTTCCTTCGAGTGCTACATATTATCTTAAGTAATCTAATTTTCAGGATGATGATGATATGTGTGTCCTTGCCATGTCTACAATTAATGAGCTTTTGTATCGAAAAAGCACACCACTTGACAGTCAAGATTTTTTTTGTACAACTTTATCATCATACACTTGAACTTTTGAGAGATGTAACTAATTCATCCAATTACAGAATGGATACATTAGACCCAATGTAAGTATTTTTTCCTATTTATAATTTTTAAGTGTTATTTCAGTATTAACTTTATTGTGTGAACTTTCATAGTAAGTTGATACAATAATAAACTAGTTTCTTATGTAGGTATAATGGATGACAAAGAATCAGGATATACCCCCTTTTTGTTTATTAAGACAAAGTTTTCAACTTTTCAGCATCTCATGTCAACAACATCAAATGTCAACATTAAGGATAGGTTCCGTATGTTCACCAAAGTAACCAAAGCGGTAGCTGAAAAAACGACACTGATTTGTTGTTGGTATGTGAACCAAAGACAAACTTACGGAACACCTTTCATATTTCTATTATCTGTTGTTTTAGGAATTTTTAAATGGTGGTGGTTTTGTAGCTGTGTGAATAGATTGATATATTGATTGATATTGATATCAATCAATTGATATTGACTGATATTTATAGATATTTACCTATTGCATGGTTTATTGTATTAAAAAAATACCATTTGTATACACTACAGATAACCATACATAATACAAAATTCCCTAGAAAGCACTAAAATTCACCCGTATCACTGCTGTCAAACGCCGATTGTTTTGATACATCTAAAACTACCACTTTTTCAGTAACCATATTCCAATACCAAGCACTTTTCAGAAATAGAACACTTACGGAATATTAGACCAGCAAGCTGGTACTTTTTTGTTAACATATGAGACCTATTCTTATCTAACTTCCAATTTCAATCGAAGTGTCACCTTCCTTACAATTTTCAAATGGGACACCCTATATATTATTGCATACCTTTTACAATTAGAGTAACCAATTTTAATTCACTTTCATAGGCGTGCGCCTATATTAAATTAAAACACAATGTAATAGTAAATATTTAACTGGCAAACACGTAAATATATTTGAGTGGAATGGCTAAAACTACCTGCGGGAACAAATCCTCACAAGTGATCTGACCTTAGGCCGAGCGGTCATTCACGATAGATTACGGGCAAGCTGGTGGATGCTACCAGAAGTAAAATGATAATTTAGTACTTTAATACCTATTTAATAGTGTTGTTAAATGACCGGTCATTTATTATATAGACATCCAAAAAAAACGTCATCAACTCTGGCTATGAATGAGAGAGATGGAAATAGCGGTCATGTTTTAGCTTTTCGGTTATTGTATTGTTTCGGTAAGTGACTGTCACAATTTGTAAAATAAATAATGGCTGTCATATGATGTGATAGTCTTGACAAGTAAATAAGGTTATAAATTCGATCAAGAATAGAAATAACTCTTTTTTTCCTCGGCCAACTTTGATGACGTTTTTTTTGGATGTCTCCATAGAACACTAATGACTGATAAAATGACCGTCATTTTTAATGATCATTTTTGGTTGACTATTTTTTGGAGTGAAACTTGTTTGAATATATATATATTGGTTTCTTTAGAGGATCATTTTAAGACCAAACACGGACATGTGTGTCAAGGGCATAAATCATAATTCTGATACATTTTCTTGCAAAAAATGCAATTTCAGTATTTTATGCCTTTTATGGAAACTTTTTATAATATTTCCAGATGACACTGTCTGTTTTAAGGGCGCTTTATAGTTCACAATTTTTATTGCACACTTGCGTATTTATGTTTGTTCCTGCAACTTCTTGCAGATCAAAATTTCAAACTTGGAGTTTATGGTGGGTTCATGCAGAAATTTTTAGTAATAAGAATAAGAATAATAATAAGCATAAAAGTTAAACCTTCGTTTTATAATGACCCAGTTCATGCAGCAAATCCTTATTTTTAAAATTATTACTAAAAATTATGTTTACTGCATGAACTGAGTCATTATAAAACGAAGGTTTAACTTTTATGCTTATTACTATTCTTATTCTTATTACTAAAAATTTCTGCATGAACCCACCATTATTTATAATTATTACGGCTATCTGCAATTTTTAATTTTTTTATTTGACATTTATTACATATTGCCAACTGTTCTATATAACCTCAATGTTCAACGTGTGGTGGCGTCGTTTGTATTGTGTTTTGTGATATCCAAAATTTCTGTATTTTGTGGTTTTCTGAATTTACCCTCACTGAGATTGAATTGTCTATTTTGTTTATTTAAAATGGATATAAACCTTCTTGTAACAAGTGAGTTTATCAGTATATTTTGGTAACAGTGGCTGTCAACAAAAATTGCCGCAAGAAAAATTGCGACCTATAAAGCGGCCTTTAGGCATTTTGGATTTAGCTTTTCGACATAATCTGAACAGAAGTAAAAACTAAAAATTTTGAGGTTAAAATTAATCTCAAAACGCGCAAAAAAATGGAAAAAGTGGCTGCAAATTTATCATTTTTAAAGTGACCGACCGAAGCCTTGATGACCAATCAATAAATATTCGATAAATGACTAATGTAAGTCACTGCGATCATTCAAATTAAGTTAAACCTCAAACTTAATTTTTATTTTTTACTTCAGTTCCGATCACGTTGAAAAACGAATACCAAAATGTCCAAAACAAACAGTGTCTTCTGGAAATACTGCAAAACAATTTCCATAAACAGTAGAAATTTTGGAAGTGCATTTTTTTGCAAGAAATTGTATGAGGCTCAACTAATTTAAAGTTAGGAAAGTATAAAGTAAAGGTATAGGCATTTAAATTTCGTTAAAATTTTAAGGCGCCCGTTTTTTCATCCCAGTCAGTGTATTTTGAACATCGCAGTTATAGCTACACCAAACAGTAAAATGTGATATTTTTATGTAAGGTATTATTTTGTATTGACTAAAGACTGATATTACGGTGTGACTAAGTCTCGTCGGGACAGTTTTGAATGAAGGGTCCGGAAAAAAAACCAACGGTCAGAAAAAATTGAAATTTGGCACACATATTCAGATTATACTCAGGTATATGGTAACCGAGTTTCGTAACCCCACCCCAGAATAGGGGTAGTTTTGACAGTTAAGGGGTGATTTTTAGGGGTTGGATTTTTTTCTTATCTGAAATTGAATTCTACGTTCAATTTAACCCCTCGCAGTCGAAGGTCCCACTCGAACACCCCTTCCCCAGGGGTAGTTACGGGGTTGGGGGTGGCAAATTTTAAGATAGATATTTTTTTTTAAGTTGGATTCGAATTATACGTGCCGATTTACGTCCGGACGCGAGATTTCAAATTTTTCTGAAAAAAAAAAAATTTCTCGGATTTTTGGACTGTCGTTTTTCATACCGGAGGATAGGAACTAAGGATTACGGGACACTTTTGAACCGACGGTCAGAAAAAAAAACCAATGGTCGGAAAAAATCGAAATTTGGCACACATATTCAGATTATACTCAGGTATATGGTAACCGAGTTTAAGTAACCCCACCCCTACTATTACTATTATACCATATGTAAACTACATTGTATTCTCCAAATGTTAACAGAGACGTTCATTAAGTAAAACAGACACTGACATTACCCGGACTTTACACAAATCAGAGCGAACATCCCCCATGCCAGTCTTAGGCTTCCGCGGTACACGGGCTCGGTTTTCATTGAAAAAGGACACAAAATCGACAACAAATGCGAATTGCCCTATCACGTATTCACTGAGCCATCCATTAAGTGGAATATGCCTGTTAGGTAAATTACATCTGTCTTATTCTATCCTTCAGTTAGGTATTACTTCCTTTCCTTTTTTTTTTTTTGGTTGGCTACTAATTTCAAAATACATATGGTATATTATACAGTGTCGTCAAAGCCACATTTTCCATGTGTGGACCGTATGGTTGCCAAATGGTGTCTCATTTGTTTAAAAAATGAGGCAAAGAACATTATTCACTGTAAAATAAATATTGTGGTGGATGGGGCCATCGTGAGGGGTAATGTTATTGATCCATAGCCCCTTCCTCTAACCAATTAATTAGTTACATCAACTACTGATGGAAGGTGTGACTACCAACGCTGTATGTCCTTTAAAAGTGTTTAAAGTTTTTAAGTAATCTGTTATTTATTTCTAAATATAATAAAGTGGTGTGTTGTTAAAAAAATGTTTATACTTTGTTTGTTGTAGCTTTGTGGAGAAACTTTCTGAATTATTCATTCTGCTAATAGAACAGCATTTTTGGCGACTTGAGATGGAACCTAGCTTTTCCCCACTAGATTTTCTTACACCACTGTATCATCTCACCATGCAACTGCCGACTGTACAAAGTTATTTACGCTGCTTAGCTGTGTGGGCCACATTTATTAAGCAGATTAAGCCACAAAATGCACATAGGTAATTATAGGAATTTTATACAAATGAATTGTATGTATGTCAAAAAATCGTCTTTTTTGCACGTTTAGGTTAGGATATATCAAAATGCTGACATGGTAGAGCAAAACTAAAAATAAATTCGAATTCAGCGTCGAAAAATACATAAGAAACTAATGGTCTGACCCCAGGTCAGACCATTCTGACCTGGGGTTTTCTTCTTTTTTTTTTTTTTTTTTTTTTTTGTAAACCTGTGTTATTGAGGAACAGACATCCATGCAATATTTTAAAAATTATGAATTAGATACCTTTTCAAAATAATTGGATTGTTTATATAACAAAATTCACTAGACAACTAAATGTTCAGACATCTTTTTATTCATTAGAAACAAACAAAACTTCAAAAAACAAATTTCTAACTGTCATTATGCATGTGTAAATGAATTTTAATGACATTAGCATATGTTTATTAACATAATGACTCGCTGAGTTCCAACAGATAAGAAAGTGAGTGAAATCATAGGTCGGTTGTATGCTTTAAGTGAATAATTTAAAAAAAAGCAGATGTTCTTAATGTGTTAAAATGGATCATTGGGGAGATAATAAAAAATATGGAGCAACAGGAAACACTGATGTTTGGGGTAAATGCTCTGGACGATCAAGGATTATCCATTGACCAAAACTGACCAAAAGCAGACATAAAGTTTTTAGAGGATTTTGCCATTTATGTAAGTCCTGTTATGGATTTTACGAGATAAATATGATTTATGGCCAAAAAAAAAATGTAATCATTCAATCAAACAAAATCCAAAGTAAATTGGACCAAAGAAGACATTTCTTCTTTTGGGCATCAGTGAACAATGGCTTTTCTTTAGCCAAAAAATAGAAATTGTTTTAGTAAATCATCTGATTCATAATTGTCAAAATATTGCATGAAATATTGTTTAAACATTTGTCTTAATAATTATGTATATGTGTATAACACCAAAAATTTAATTTTCCTTTTTGTGGTAATTTTCACGGAATTTCCTCTTAGAAAATTTGACACTTGTTAACAAGTAAAATTTTTTAGAGAGAGGTATATTTGCTTAAATTTATGTACAAAGCATCTTATACATATACTTAATTAGTTTTGTTAAAATATATATTGGGACAAATATGTTTTATCAACTCAGTTTGTTTTGTTTATAAATACTTTTCTTTTTTTCTGGATTAAGTTAAATTCTGTAAATAACCTCTAAATTTGTTCCTAAGGAATATATCCTTAGAATTAAAAAAAACACTAGAAATACATAACATATAGGTGGGTCAGAATTTCTCAAACGTATCACCTGAATTACGTGAAAATTCAAATTTGATTGTCTTTGCATTTTTTCCGTAGCTATTGACAGTGCAAACGAAAAACGTTGGATTTTGAAAAAAAAAATTTTGTTCCAGATATAAACAATTGAGGTTTTTTATAATTTTTTTTTTCAAAATATTCATTACGGACGATCTAATTAACCAATATTTACAATATAAACGTAATTGTAATTGCCACAGATTACTTTTCGATTGTGTATTTTTTTTCAATCAAATATAATTAAGTCAATTTATACTCATAAATATTCCGTTGAGAAAAAAAATGGCCCGCAATAAAAAAAAAGTAATATTGTTTTAAACATTGGAGCGCGCTCGGACTTGCCTAATAGGCAAGCTAACGCTCCGAACGCGCTCCAAGCGTTGCGCGACAATGTTTAAAACATAACTTTTTTTTCGATTGTGGGCCATTTTTTTCCCAACGGAATATTTACGAGTATAAAATGCTGCATATGTGGTATTTTTTTTTGAGTGAAAAGGAGGTAAAGAAGACATTTTTTTTGAATTTGTTATAAACAATTGTATAACAAATTGACTTAAATTAAATATTTTTGATTGAAAAAAAATACCGATCGAGAAGTAATCTGTGGAAATTACAATTACGTTTATATCGTAAATATTGGTTAATTAGATCGTCCGTAATGAATATTTTGAAAAAAAAAATGATAAAAAACCTCAATTGTTTATATCTGTAACATTTTTTTTTTTGCAAAATCCTATTGGATTTTCGTTTGCACTGTCAACAGCTATGGAAAAAATACAGACGATCAAATTTGAATTTTCACATAATTCAGGTGATACTTTTGAGAAATTCTGACCCAGGTACATTTAAATTTTCCCATTTACTTCGTCAAAGTGACAACCTTTGCCATTCGCCATTTTTCGTTTATTTTTTTTAAATTTTCGATAAATCGGTAATTTTGGAAGGTGATTTATCGATTTAATTTTATGTAATTTACCACCTCTAATTTATATGATTTGTATCATTATATAAACATAAAAATGAAAATATAATATATAGTTTCTAATAATTAAATTTACTTTTATACTTAACCCTTTGCGCACCGCAGCCGATTCCCCTAGGAAACGCTTGAAAAGTTAGCGTCATTTCGTAGCGGTGGCAGGCTGAGTCACGCAGTAAGCGGTCTGTCGCTTGAAAATTTTTTGTTTTTGAAGTTATTGACTTCATTTTTTTTTATTTAAAGGTTAGAAGATGACATTTAATTTGGTGTAACTTTCAACTTTTCGGTATAACTTTTTCTGTTTCAAAAGCTTTGTGTAAAATTTCGGACTACAAAATTTTTGGATTTTTTTTTGGGGGGGGGGGGGGTTATTTTATTTTGCCAATATGAGGCTAAAATTTTAGCTCAGTTACGCACCGCGAAAGTATGGCAGAAAGCCTATCTTTCGGAGGAACAAACGGGACTCAAGTAGGAGTAACATTTTTCCCACTTACATTTTTCCATCCACCTCTTGTGCCATTTCCATCATCACCCCCTTGCGCTCACCCCCTCTACCCCCATCACCACTATCATCACGACATTCACTATCACTCAATCCATGATTACCAATATTGTCCACAACTTCGTCATCGCTTTCAAACATACTTCCGTCACTATCACTTTCAGGTAAATCTCATTCCTCGTCACTATCACCGGGGCTTCACCGACAAGCCTCGAGCGCCACGGCTAGATCAGTCGGGGCTTCACCGACAAGCCTCCGGCGCGCAAAGGGTTAAGTAAAATTATTAAATTTAATTTTATCCTTGTCTTTAGTTAAAGACAAGTTTTAGGTAATTTTTTTAAGTCCATTGGGAACAATCGAGAACTAAACTAGAGATCTTAACCAATTAATTTGATTAAATTGAAACAGATAAATAATTCATCTTCAAATACATTTCTAGAAAAAGTTGAAAATACTAGGACAGAAAGAAGGACAAGCAAGGAATTTTGATTTTAGCAACTAATGATGCTTTTTTCTTTAATA
Organism: Aromia moschata; assembly: GCA_029963805.1. Taxonomy (NCBI): domain Eukaryota; kingdom Metazoa; phylum Arthropoda; class Insecta; order Coleoptera; family Cerambycidae; genus Aromia; species Aromia moschata. The sequence continues at coordinate 468,160 of JAPWTK010000151.1, read as the reverse complement.
ATATTTATTGTAGGTATTCAGAGGTATTTCTGGAATTGTCAGCAGCTTTATTAAAAAAAATCCAGTTTACCTGTAACTGTGTTCAGTTGAACCAGATAAATGATACAGATGTAGATGAAGACGTAAGTATAAATAATAAAACAAAAACATGAGACAATGGGAATGCAGTTTTCTTATTTTAGAATGAAACCGAGTGGCAAGTATTCTTGAAGACATCAATAGAAGTAATAGCCATGGTAGCAGAATGTACTCCCATAGAGACATTTAATCAAGTAGTAAGTCCATTTGTATGCTTTAAAGATCAAGTGAAATATATTCCTATGTTTTTAGTTAGTTCCATGGAAAATATCACATGATATATATAAACATATAGAACAAGCTGTAGATCGTCAAAATTATTCACTGAATTTTGAAATTTCCGAGACTGAAAGACTGTGTTATGTACTTAAGGATTTCTCATCTCTAACACAAACTTTAGCTAGATTATCATCATTATTCATTGACCAAGGTAAATATAATGATTACATTTAAGTTAATTTTTTTCCTGCTAATTCATGCCATAAAACACAAACTCTCAGACCAAAATTATTTCCGAAACTTAAAATTTCTCTGATACCATTTTTTATACCAAAGATTGAATGAAAATTTAACTTTAACTTTTATTTCATTTCTATATATAGTTATTATTAGATTAAACTTTTAAAATACTTTAAAAACTGAAATATTGAATATATAAATGTATACTGAGTGTCCCAGAATGATAACAAATATATCACCTGTTAACGTCATTTTGAGATATGGGAAGATCTGTCAATATGTCAATAAGGCAAAGTAATATTTATGAGTTATTGTGTATATCCGTTACAGTTGTTTTTGAAACTTGTGTGGTCCATGCACACAATAGGTAATAGTATCAATTTAAAATAGTGTCAAAAAACTGGACGTTTTCCACGAAACACCGGACTACTACACTTTTCTCGACGCGTGTTTCGCCAACCAAGTTGGCATCTTCAGGAGAAGATTAAAACTTTTAGTTAGTATAGTTTTCAGTTTTAATCTTCTCCTGAAGATGCCAACTTGGTTGGCGAAACGCGCGTCGAGAAAAGTGTAGTAGTTCGGTGTTTCGTGGGAAAACGTCCAGTTTTTTGTTTCTACGCCGAAGGTTCCAGTACCCACTCCAGGATTAAAATAGTGTGTCCATTCGTAGAGAAACATACAACATACATATAGACATACAGTAGGTATGCACTACTGCAAAACACACCAAAAGCCCAACTTATATCTTAAAATATGTCTTAAAAACATGGATTTTTAGGACTTGGTACTCATTGAGACTTTCTTGACATGTAGAACCCATCGTTTTACATGTCAAGAACTACCAGAATCCAAAGTTTCTTTTAGATATTTTATGTGCAAGGGGCTCTTTATATGCAAAGTTCATAATGTCAATCAGTTTGATTTTGTTCAAATATTTTTTGAATAAATATGAATAATTGTTTCCCTGTTTTCTTTTTTCTGAATCAAGTTAATTATTAATTAAGTAAAATTATTCTTATGTAAAATATGCCTAGTATTAAAAAAACATAAGTATATACATAACAAATGTATTAGGTATTTTTGGAAAGGTCTCGGCACAGGGAACCTAACTATTAAATTTTTTGTTTAATTAAAAACGAAACGTAAAAGTTTAAATTTTCACTTTTATTTCAGCCCCATGACAATCGTTTTGTTTTGTTTTTTTTATTTTCTCTGAAAATACTTGTTTGGGATTATTTTATTGACTTATTTTTAAAATGAAAATTGCCCCAGAAATGTTTTTTTTTCTTTTTATTTTTCTCTTTGAAAATATCCCAAAATTTCGATAGCTTTGAAAGGAAATGTACTGATAAAATTGAATTTTACGTCATTTACGCACTTCTATTTATAGAAATAGTATATGTTATATAAGTATATGTTTATATTATATAAGGTTGAAATAACAGTATTTGTTGCTTAAAGTTTAACACTTAGAATATGTTGCCAGTTGAACTTCAAGTTTTTTTTTTAGAAAATGAAGACATAAGCAAACCTGCCACTCCTCTGGTAAATAGTTTGATAGAAAAAGTATTAGAAAGTGCCTCATTAGCAACATCAGTAAGATTTTATAAGTTGAAGCTGAGAGAATCGAGACTAATAGACTGTTTCATTGACATGTAAGTATACACAGGTCATCAAATATAGCAGATGCACACAATCATTTTGCCACACCCACAGATACACAGTAGACGATGACTCTCACTTGTTGCTTTTGAATCAGTAGGCTTTCATTCTTTGAGGATAAACAGTTCGACACATATGAACTTCACTGATTGGGCTGTTAAAACTGCGCGTCATTTCGAAACATTATCATTTTATGGAACATTATAAAATATGGAGGACTGACATCGCTTATGTTAGTTAGATACTGGTGTGGTGTAATGGGAGGTTTTACGTTTTGTGGGCATTTGAAATGACTACTTAGTATAGTGGAGAGAATCAATTTTCAGGATAAAATCAATTGTGCAATAATAGTATCTAGTGGGGTTGAGATAATTACCCTTCTCAGAAGCTCACAACATCAAGAGTTTTTGACAGTATACTTGTGATGTGATATTAGAACATAGCTTGATGCGTTAAAATGCATTTCCCAATTTATTACTGTCTATTATTTTTTTCATTCAGTTAATCACATTTTCTTGTCTTTTAAATTTCATTGTATGTTGTGTTTTATTTTTCAGATTAGTATGTCAATAAAAAAATTGTATTAAAAATCGTAAAACACGACTTAATTTTAAAATAATTCAGAAAAAGTATTATTTTAGCATGTTGTTAGAGATTGCTTTCTTTCGTGATAATTTTTGAATTGTAAAGATGTGAATCATGATTACATAAATCTGAGACAGATTCACAAACTGTGTAGGGAAAATAATGGGTTTACTTGATGATGTGTATTAAGCTTTTATAACTTCTATGGACTCTTATGGAACTGCAATTTACTAGTTGTACCATTGATACAATGATACTGCTTTACAATGATCTGAATCCAATGATGAAATCTATTTAACCCAGATATGGAGAACTTCACCATATTTTTGAATATATTGCCCTTAAGTTAGAAATGCACTTTAGTGCCTGCATGTCAATTGCATTCTATTACCTTGATTAGAATAAATTTTTGCTTGTTCCAAGATTTTTTTTGTATTAGTATTATTTGAAGTTATGTCTACCCAGGATCATGATCTAAAATGAAAACTAAACAAAAATTACAATTCGGAGAGAAAATGATATTACCAATCCGAATCATTAAATTTGTTTGAGTCATCCAAAAAACAAGGGAATTCCTACTACTTAGTGATCCTGAGTTGACGATCATAACATGTTTTTTTTTTATTCTACAAATGTTGTCAAAAGAAATCAGCTTATATTAGAACATTTTATGTTGTAAATCTGTACAAATAATTATGTTTAACAATTCTGTAAAGTAACTTTAAAAAATATTTAATTCAAATCATCAAATGTTATAGTTTACTTGGTATAAGCCGCTCAGATTTCAGTCTTACTGGATATGAAGATTCTTCTAGTGAGAGAAAATATCTCAATTTACCATCAATATGATGAAGTACTGTAAATTGAACCTTTTCCAATATCATTAATAACATAATATCATTTTGAATCTGATTAATTAGAGTAATGAATATTTTTTCAAAATTATAAATGCTAACTATAGAATAACCATTAATTTGCAGTATATTCAGAATCACCGAATAAACATTAAAATTTTGAAGTGATGTATAAAAATTGTTCATTATTTCCATCCAAATTGACCATTAAAAAAATCATCAATGATGTTTTTGATGATTTAGGACATCATGTATAAATATTAAAAATATGCAATTGTTAATATTAATCAAAATGTCTGAGCATTTTTTTGGAATCGATTTTGTGTTTGCTGTACTGAATTTATTTCAAGTTAGTGACTGACGGTGTATTGAAAAGGTAATTATTTTATACTCTTAATCTATTCTTGCTGGAGTGGGATTGAAATATTAAAGCCATAAAAACAAAAACAAACTTAAACACATTTTCCATTGCTCTGAAACAATATTTACAGTTAACGCAAGCATCAAACATGTTGGCATCATCAAGGACATATTAAATCTGTCCTGTAATATATCCCTTTTTCTGGAAAATATAATAGTTCCATACAACACAAATATTCATAATGCTTTTTTATCCAGTTTACTACAGCACTTACAATACCTAATCACTTCTTATGTTGTAGTCATAGCCAGCTGCTAGCAGCTTTAAAAACGTGGCTCATTTGGATGACTCAAAAGGACAAGATGTCTAATCACAACATTGAATTAATTGTTGATATAACATTACCTATTTTACTTGATGGTGTAAATGTTCCAAACAAACTAAGTCACTCAGCTGCCCACCTCTTGCTTGGTTTTGCTAATACAGTGTTTGCGCAAAAATTAGTTGTATTACCTATGGTTGTACAATTTATTCATGTTGCGCCAAATATGAAATATTCAGACAGAAAGACTAAATGCGTAATAAATAGTAGTGTAAGTAATCTATTGCTCAAGCCCTGGGGTGAATTGAGTCAGAATGATTCGATGCAAAGAAATATTTTAATAGGAATGTTTTTTGATAACCTAACGAAAGAATTCAGAGAACTATCACCCAACATAAATGAAGGCAGAGCACTGGATGTAGTAGATAACATTTTACCATCTTTATCCAGCATTATTGAACACTGTAAAAACTATCCATTGGCTTCTAAAAAATTACTTTATATTGCTATTAAGGTAAGTTGAACAACATATGATTATAGTTTATTAGATATATGCTCATAACAGTATTAAAAAAGATTTCAACAGCAAGATCTAACACAAAAATCTGGTGATGGCATATGGTACACGGTTGCCAATAGTGCAGATTTATCTTGCGCACTAGATGTGAGTCGTAGGATGTAGATGGTATATCTCAACTACAATAATGCCCTACGACCCACAAATTGGGCATACAAATTAAAAGCGAGGACATGGAAGGGTTTGCAATAAATTAGCATTAGGATAGTGAATGTGCTAACATTGTATCATATTTCATTATAATTTTCATATACACGTATGTACAATTCGTGGCCAATGGCCACAAATTGTAAGACCAAAAGATCGAAAAAATTGTTTAGTATTAGTATTGTTTTGCAACATTACAAATGACAAGTGTTAAATTACATATCTCTTTTGTTTTGTGAAAGTTATTGTATTCAATATTGTAGTTTATTGTAGTTTTTGATCTTAACCCTAATCAAGAAGATAATTATTCCAGAATAACTTCCATCTGGTCCCAAATTGTATGTCTTACACTGCATTATACTTTATATTTTCTGTTTTAACTTTATGTTTTATGATTTACATTACTTTGTGTTTTAGCCAACAATTGAACATGCCTTATTCCTTTTACCAAGTTTTGTTAAATATACTGAGATAAGCAATCACATGCTATTATTTTTTTTAAATGTTCTTGGAGTCTTACAACAACAGCTTGGTGTAGATGGTACAAAAAATGCTGTTCAAATCTTTCTGCAAGTTGCTGTAAGGTTAGTATGATAATTGTGATGATTTCTTGTTAGTATAGTGTAACACATTAATGCCTGAAATTACGTATTTCACATACACAGACTTTAGCGTAACGTAGCTTCGATGTTGTTGCAGAATTTCGCAGAAATTCATATACTTTTGTGAGGGTGCTCTACTCGATTTTGATGATTTTAGCCCATTTCAATCCGTTTTTCCCGGAAAATTTTGGAGTTCAATAATAAGAAATGATTTCTTTTTTTTAAAAATGGCTGTAAACTACCTCCAAAAATTTTTCAATTGCCCTCTTCTAGTGAAAGATTATGTAATTGGACATCAACCTTCAATAATCCATCGTGATCCCCAAGAATTTTTCCTCTTCCGGTTTGATATCACAACCGGAAATCGGTCATATTTTTTTAGGTCCGAAAAAGTAAGTTTTTCTTGTTTTTTTTTTTCTGTATAAAACGTTAATATTGCCACCAAAACTTTTCAAAATCATTTAGAATTCCAATATTTTCGCCAAAAATTCGCGCGCGAAAGTGCTTTTGACGTTATAAGTATCCCGCTAAACAAGTGAATTTCAATCCGAAATTTTTCAAGTTCACACAAAACCCAAGTTTAGTTTTTTAACATATTTATTGACGCAAAACGATTATTACAATATCTGAACAATCATCTAGTAATGCCTCAGCATCTAACATGTGAAGAAAGCAAATGAAAACACGCACGATCAAGATATCAAGATCTGTGACCGAGAAAAAATGCTGACTTTTGGTCGCGATATCCAACCGGAAGCGGAAAAATTCTTGGAAATCGCGATGTATTATTGAAGGTTGATGTCTAATTACAGGATCTTTCACTCGAAGAGGGCAATTAAAAATTTTTTGGAGGTCTTTTAAAGCTATTTTTAAAAAAGTCACAAAAAAGAAACCGTTTTTTATTTTTAATCTCTAAAATTTTCCTTGAAAAATGGATTGAAATGATGAAACCATCAAAATCGAATAGAGAAAAATAGTCGTATATGAAAATCTGCAGAAACAAAATCGCAGTTATATTACTCTAAAGCTGCGTATACAAAATATATGTAATTTCAGGCGTTAAGGGTTAATGTGCCTGATTTTATTTATTATATCAATTTTTACAGTTATAATATATTATATAATTATTTGTAGTGAACAACAAGCCAGCAATTTGACTGGTTTAGAAAAACTTTTGCAAATCCTACAGCTTGTAGCTGAATCACCAGGCTCTTCATATAAAACATTTCTACCTGGAATTCTCCAATTGTGTATGGAAAATATATACCCCTTAATTGTGTTACATGCTAGTGAAGCTCCCGATGTTTTTGTCGCATTATTGACACTATTATATAGGTAATTATTATTATTTGAAGGATAATCATTAATAGAGTACAGTAGATGTAAACCAGATACAGTTATTACAAGTATGACAGCTATGAAAATCTGATGTACTCTATATTCTAAAGATATGTAACAAATCTAATGAAATTGATCAGTGGAAATAAAAACTCCCTTAATACATTTCTCAAAAAAAATTAATGGACCAAAACAATTTCCTACATTTTGTGGTGATTTTTGAAAGGCAGTGTATATAAAGGCAGTCAGTGAAAAATAGTGGTATCTAGATTATATATATAAAAAAAAAACATTTTGATGTGTCAAGTTTCTAGTTTTGAGATCTTTTGGCAAAAAAAATATTGTTACCTCGGTTATCATGCAACCCTAAGAAATAGCGTGAGAAAAAAAAATGTAAATTTTTATTTTCTTTTTCTTGGTCCACGGACTTGGAGAACGTTTTGTTAAGTAAATCGATGGGCCAGATAGCTTGTTTATGCAACTTCAGTTTGCTGTTTTATAATCTCTAAGACAATTTATTGCTGACATATCTGACTTTTAATGAAAAAGGATCCTTTTGTCTTTGATCATCGATATCTCAGCAACCAATGACCGCACAGAGAATGTAGGGGCAATTTCAAAAACTGGAATAAACACCCTACAAAATGCTTTTACGGTTTTTTGAAAAAAAGATTTTTTTTCACCCTCAACATTGATTTAAAGAAAAGAGAAGAAAGTAACATATTTCGCTATTTTAGTAAATATACAGCATATTCACAAATATTGATGGGGAGACTAATGTTATCAGGTTTTTTTACAGCTTAATGTACCCCAAATAACCCTGTAAATTTTTAAATCGATCCATTAAACCATTTTCTTAGACCGATTGATCAAAGTTGTACAAAAGAATTAAAGCAACAAGTGTGTTGTTTCTGAACATTGTAAATCTTCAAAATGGAAAAAAAAAACAAAGACAAAAGGATTCTTTTTAATTATAAGTCAGATATATCAGTGACAAATTGACGTAGATGATAAAAAAAAAAAAAACAAATTGAAGCTGAATAAACAAGCTATTCGACCCATTGATTTAATTTAAAAAAAAATTCTCCAAGTCCGTGGACCAAAAAAAGAAACTAAAAAAAATACATATTACAATAAATTTTTTTCTCGCGCTATTTCTTAGGATTGCGTGATAACCATAAAACATTTTTGCCAAAAGATCTCAAAACTATTTGACGCTTCAAAACTATTTGAAGCTTCAAAACAGTTTTTTTATAATCTGAATACGATCATTTTTCACTGAGATACAGCCTTCAAGAAATCACCAAAAAATTTAGAAAGTTTTTTTTGTTCCCTTAATTTTTTTGAGAAGTGTATATTACACTCAGGTCCTATTATAAGAATGTCTTGTAAGGTGTATTTAGTTTTAACAAATGAATGATAAGGGATCAAAAATTGGTTATTACTTTTGTGTGTTTTTTTTTTTACAGTATTTTACTCCATAGATGGCAGTATTTTTATATTTCTCAAGTACGACTAGGTTATTCTCCAGGTTGTAGTGAATCAGAAGTTGGTCCTGATCAACCGCAAAAACCTGAACAATTATTAGCAGTTCTCCAAGTATTTGGTCAAGCTCTATTACAGCCAGATATAAATATATTTAAGCTTAGTCTAATCGCCTTAGAAGATCTGAATGCTAAGTGGAAATTGTATCACAAGGTATATACATTATACTTAATGTGTATTTATTAATGTTTATTATAGTTAACACTTAGTCTGTTTCGCTTAGTCTCATATTGCATAGGTCTCATATTGCACTATAGCCGAGAGTGTCATGTCAGGATTCCTGTTACAAGGCATAAGTTTTTCCTGGTCATAGGTAAATATGTCTTTGCAGTGTCCTTACTAGGGTATTGTATAAATTGTCTAGCAAATTGACAGCTAGTTGTTATATTCCACACTTTCCTGAATTTCTCGTAGGTGTTTCCATTGATCATTTCTATTGTTGCTGCAAATGGCAGCCTACTCTCTATGTTTCTCATCTGCTAACTACAATGGATGCATCTTATATATTCTGCGAAATTAAAATTTACTTACTGATATTTATGAAATGCTTATATGAGTAAGAATAAATACCTACATGTACAAAGAGAAACTTATATGATTCTTAAATTACGTTTTAACATTTTAAACAGTAGATTAAGTAATGTGATGTATCTAACAATTTACAGTAATAGTGTGACTGCCGTTTTGTTCCAATCATCTCAAACATATAATAAACTAATATCTATATTTGATTATTCTTGATTTTTCATGTTGACAAACAAAAGCACAACTCTAATAGAAGAAAAATACCAGTAACATTTAGCATTGGCATTTTTATGACATGGTATTGAAAAATCATGATTTATTAGAAGTTATAAGTAAATTAAAAAAAAAAAACGCTAAATAACTAAAAAAACTATTAAATATTATATAGGGAATGTTAATATAGATAGATGTACTATTACTTAACATCCATTTTATCATAATATTCCAATATTTTTTCTGACATTTTCGTGTTCTTTTCTATTTCTTTAGATTTTATGAGATTATTTTAATAACTGCACAAATGAGAGTGTCATGAAACTTCAACGACTAAAGAAACCCTACAAATACTTATTTATTTTTCAGATACTTTTTCGTGATCACCTATTATCACAGTTTTTAACAGTTCTTCTCAATTGTTTGATAGACAAATCTCAAACATTATTATCTGAAGACATTCAGGTAGCAGTTTATAATATGGCGGCAGTTAACTTTGAAGGATTTTTCTCAACATTCCTTAGACAATTTGTACAAAATTTGAATGGCATAAATCCCTCACAGTCAGAAGTACTGTTAGGAAATTTTGTACATAATCATGATAAGGTAACAATCTCCTGCCACATGTAAAGATTACATTTTAACTGAAGATAGTACACTAGAACCCTGATTAACTGAGTCTCGATTAATCAAGTCTGGATTATCCAAACCTATTATGACTTGCACCTGTGAACTTGTACAGCTGGAGTAACCGAGTTATTATAAATTAAAGTCCGCACTATCAGAGCGGTTATTATCAGTAGTTATGGTTATTATCATTATCAGAGTTATTATCAATTATTATGGTTAATCCTTCATATTTATTTTTTGAGAAAAATATTTGAAAAAAAAAACGAACGTTTTCTACGAAACACCGAACTACTATACTTTTCTCGACGCGGGTTTCGCCAAGTTGGCATCTTCAGGAGAAGATTAAAACTGTTTTAAAACCGACAAAAGTATAGTACTTCGGTGTTTCGTGGGAAACATCCAGTTTTTTCTATGCTGAAGGTTCCAGTACCCACTCCAAGAAAAATAGTTGAAATGAAATAAATTCGGGTTAAAGTCAAGCCCACATTAGCTCGTATAATTGGGGTCCTACTGTTATGAGTACCAAGGCACTGCAGCAGGTTTTAGATATTGACTACAAATTTTATGTACATACTTTGGTTATGACCATTTCAGTTTTTATTTTTTATAAATTCACACATTGTCATTTGGCACAACTTGGTACACTATCTTTTTTCGGTGTGATTAATTTTTTTTTAAACAATTGTAAATAATTTATATTTTGTTTCAATTAATATTTATGTTTATGTTACCTAATATGAAATGTTCTTTAAAATCCATATTTAAACAAACAATTTACATTGTAAGGTAATTAATTGTCATAAAATTTTGTAGGACATGCCAACTTTTGTCCACCATCTACAAAGATTTGTAAGTGAAGCTCAACATTGCAAAATGTGCAATATAAGTTCTATAATTACTAATTCATAAAAATCAGTAAGTATGTAAATTTTATATGATACTTTTTGTATTGTAATTAAAGCTCAATATCTGTATTTAAGTAATAAAAATGTTTTTGGAGTAAATGTTGGGTATTTTTTATTAAAATGCAAATAGATTTTCAAACACTAATAATCTTTATTTAGGTCACAAATAATTATAACATAATATTTTCTATTTTAATTTAATATTTAATTCTTAAATATAATTTCATTTATCTACAGTAAAATAGAATTTCATATATATTTTTAAAATCCAAATAAACAATAGAGTATACTATTTATTAAGATGAAAACATAAAAGTATTGATATGTTTGTTTTTTTTTTTTTATGTTCAATAATTGGGATATTCCATTTTTTAAATTAGGATGGACACAAATTAAATTACAGTTTATCATCAACAATATGAATTTAACATATAAATTGGTCACAGTTAACTTGTTTTTTTTTTTATTTCCAGCCTTAAAAAAAAACAAGTCAAGTTTTTACAAAATGTTAGGTAATTACTTGCCTATCGAGTCAGAATGTTCTGTATGAAATCAGTAAACAGATTGTATTATAATTGAAAATAGAAAAACTGATTCAAGAGGCATTGACAAAAACATAGAGGCTTGTTTGAGGTGATCAAAAAAGGAACACAATAAGTTACACAGAAATGAAGATACGAAATAGATTCTTTTCTATGTAGTTTTTTGTACAGTAAATACTCCGATTATTCTATTTCTGCTATGTTGACTAGAATTTGATGTGACAGTCACATCAGTATTTTTTTGTCCTGAAAAAGAAATAATAAATATGTAATAACCCTCTTGTTTCCAATAAACAGTTTTTGGATACAGTGTCAGGTACCTATGTGTTATATTAAGATATCTATAGACTACAAAAAGTATCGGGACAGCCGATTTTCTTGAAGTGGTGACCTGATAACAGGAAAATGACCTGTATAAAAGTTGTTGGGTTTTGAGATAGGAACTTAGTCATGATTAGGGTTCGGAAATGTGTGCTGCAAAGCAGGGCTCGGCACTATGAAACTTTATAATAATGAAATAATAAACTGTTTTTTTAAGCGCCTTGTAAATTATATACGCGTGTATTTCTTGTCCCTGTACGCCACTGACCGATCCTGCCAAGGTACCAAGACCCGCGAATGCGCAGTAATAAGCCATCTCGGTGCGGAAGGGCAGGATAATCTAATGCAGTTTAACACGCAAGAAGGCAAACACTCCGAATCCTAGTCATGATATTTAACTTGACCTTGACTGCAGCCTTCCAGGTCATTTGAACGTCAACCAAAAAATTTCATGGGTGATTCTATATCACCCATTTTTTACCCTGGATTCGGAAAGAATAGACATTTCCACATTCAGATTAGTACCTTTACTATAGACTTTGGGATCTCCAAAGTTGGTAAAAAAACTGTCAATATTGAGGTTTCTATAGATGAAGTTTTGTGTGCACCACTTTGGAAAAATCAAGGAAATTGATGATTAGTTCAAATTGACCTTGGTTTGACCTCCTATGACTTGAACTCTTGGCATGGTAATGATTCTGAATATAAAATGTTAAGATCTTTTTGATATAGGGTCAAAAATAGGCGATCTCATTTGTAATTTTCAAGTTGACCTTTAAATGGCCTTGACGTTCAGAGTCAAAATTAAGTTAAAGGTAATATTTAAGTTCGTCTCTCAAAACCAAACAACTTCTATCATGTCATTTTTCCGATTTTAGGTAACTACTTCGAGAAAATCGACCAAATTGATTAGCTTAATCTTGGTCTGATGATGTATATTACCCCATGATGTGAATATGTCTGAAATTTAACGCACTGTCCGAATCTGGGATCAAAAATGGGTGTTTTCGTTTGAAATTTTTAAGTTGATCCTCAAATGTATTTGTGTTTGAGTATCGTTGTATTTGTACAAACATTTGATGTATTCGCAAATATTCCAAACATGCCATCCACACATACAGCAAAACACTCAAACATGCCAAATATGTTTGAATATTCAGAATCAGTGAATACAGTGACGGACGTGTATAATATCTTACATTATACAGCCTGTATAATATCTTACATTATAATTCATAACTTCCTCTACATTTTTCTTATATTTAAATGCAACAACCATTTTTTCCAATCAGCACATCTCATGAATTAGTATCTCCTGTTTGAAATTTATACCAACAATTAAAAAAAACCTTTAATTTCCAAATTCTACGTTTCATAATATTCATCGCCATAATATGGCTTTGAAAGCCCAAATCAAAATCCCATGTTAGTAATAAAATTGACATTGTACTATACTAGAGTTGGGTAAATTACGTAAATTTAAATTTGATCGGTAAAACCTTTCAGAATTATTGAAATTTTAGGAAAAAAATCAAAGATGGCGAAATAACAGTCTTATTGACGAAATAAACGTTCAAATTTAAATTGTGAAAAGTTTCGTTTATAATACAATAAAAAAGTTCAATAGTTAGGTTATCTGTGCCGACAGCTTTAAGAATAGAGCTGGAATAGAACTAAAATACACTCAACATCCACATTTCCGAACTTTTACGTTCCGCAGACTTCCACATTTCCGAACTCTCGTCACCTCGGGATTACCGAACTGCTGGCGCATGCGCAAAGGGTTTTTCTGGCTCATTCTAGTACTTTTCTTTTTTTCGAGCTTTTTATGCAAATGTAATACATACATACACTCGAACCCCTTTTATTTCACCTTCGCTTAATTCACATCCTCTGTTATTTCACCACGTTTCCCCCTATTAGGTCGCGAAACCGTCCCGGTTAAGTAGCCGCCTGTAAAAGTTTTAGAACTACGTTTGGAAATTCTGGATGAATATGTACAAATTTTATTGAAAAAAATGATTGTGTAATACATTTATTGATTTAAAATAGGTTAGGTGTCTTTTAAAAATATTTAATCTTTAAAATATTCATTCGAGTGGAAAATTGAACATTGTCACGCACGACTGGGTATACTTACATTGATTTTTCGTTCAGTTGGATCATTTTTCGTTATAACAAGTACTGTGCAAATTTCTTTCTCAATATTTATTTTTGCAGTTAAAACACAAAAAAGTTGTTTCAAGACTTAGGGCAAACTTTCGCGACTTAAGGAGGGAAAATTTGCGGGCTAAGCGGGGGTAATGATGCACGGATTTGGCGACTTAAGAGGGGTTCGAGTGTACATGTGTACATATTAATAAAAGAACGTTTTTCTAAACAAAAAAATGTCAGGTGCAAAGGAGAGAGTGATGCAGGTAATTATTTTGTAATTCAAAGTAAAGGTTTGTTTTATTGAACATTTTGTTGACGTAACCTATAATAATTTCAAACTGAAATGAAAAATTATGAGAAAATATGTATTTTTAAGAAAACCGTGATACAAAACAAACATTATTGTACTGTTTATTTGCAGAGAAAAGAGCCTGCTAAGAGGCTAACCTTGGAGCAAAAGCTGGATTTGATAAATCACGTAAAAAATGGTGTTAAAAATGTTGATCTATGTAAGATGTACAATATTTGTATATCGTCAGTAGCAGAAATTCTTGGAAAAAAGAAATTTACTTTGAAAAAACTGAAAAAAGACGAAAATTAAGTGGACTGATTGACACAATAAAGTGCGCCGGTACTTATGATACGCCATTTGAAAGAAGTGTTTTTCACTGGTTTGTACAAAGAAGAACTCTTGTCTCAGGTGTGCTGCTGAGGGAGGGCGATTTCGTCTTTGCTGAATTCTGTGACAATCGAAATGTTTGAATACAATCGCATTATTGTGTTTACATTTTTTGTTCTCATTTCAAATTTCGCGGTTTTTTTGTCGTCAACCAATCAGCGACAAGTTCGGTTATGTGGAAGTACAAGTTCGGAAATATCGTGAGAAAAAGTTCGGAAATATCGTGAGTTCGGAAATTTGGAGTTCGGATATGTGGATGTTGAGTGTAACCAAATGCTGTTTTGTGCAACTTAATTAGATCACTAGATAATTCCCCTAGAATCCTCCCAATCCTCCTGGGATTGGGAGGGATGTCGCGTTCTTTCCATGAGGTAATTAGTGTAATCACTAGGGTTCGGAAATGTGTCCTACAACCCAGGGCTCGGCACTATAAAATTCTATGATAATGAAAATATAAACCGTATCTTTTAAGCGCCCTGTAAATTATATACGCGTGTATTTCTTGTATAATGTTTTTTTTTTTAACTTGACCAATGATTTTTAAAATAAAGCAAAGAAATTTTAACAGAACTAAATTTATATACATGAGAAACATTCTACATAAACTTAAGCAAATTTACATAACTTTAAAAAAATCTGCTTGTAAATAAGTTTCAGATTTTCCAATAGAAAATTCTAAGAAAAATTTCTCAGAAAGGAAAATTGAATTTTTTGTGTAAATTACTTTCCGAAATTTACCTCTGAGTAAATTGGCTAATAGGTAATTTATCAGTTGCTCACATCTATATTATATTATATTGTAATAGGACTATTAATAAATACTGTTTACTTTAGTTTTTTACTTTTTATAATAATTATCAGTGGCGGTTGGTGATATTTCAGTTAGCCATATCTTGAAAACGACGCATGGGACCCACTTCACTTTTTAGGTGATGACTATACACCTCTTACAGAAAGGATTTATAGTGAAAAAACCGTCAACAAAGTTTGCGAAAAAAAATTCAAAAAACCTGGAGCACTCCCTGGGATCTCAGTAACGCTCTGTGGAATATTTGCAGTAAATTTTTTTTTCATAATCTAGAAACAAATATAAGCAGAGGTTTTTTCGATTTGTTACAAAATATTTTTTTTTCAAAATGTTATGGTTATTTTAATTTTAATTTTATAGGAACATTTTGTTTCCCAAAATTAAAATGACCATAACTTTTTGTAAAAAATTTGAACACATCGAAAAATCAAAACCTCTCCTTATATTTGTTTCTAGATTATGAAAAAGATTTACTGCAAATATTCCACAGAGCGTTACTGAGATCCCAGGGAGTGCTCAGTTTTTTGAAATTTTTTTTTTCGCAAACTTTGTTGACGGTTTTTTCACTATAAATCCTTTCTGTAAGAGGATATAGCCATCCTAAAAAGTGAGGTGGGTCCCATGCGTCGTTTTCAAGATATGGCTAACTGAAATATCACCTACCGCCACTGATAATTACAGATAGCGGAGTAAACAATTTAATAAATGTGATTTATTAATTCTCTTCTTTATTTAATATCCCATCATAAGAAAGAAGAAATAATCCTCAAAATTAAGATCCATGTTTTTATGTAACTTAACAAATCCAAGCTTATTCCTCAATTTTCATATACTATTGAATGAAAAATATTACTGTTTTTCATTCTAACATTTGCTGTTTCTTACTTGTGACCAATATAATTTGTATTGTTTTATATAGCATATAGGTACACTACCTAGACAATAGCTATAACTTTATGGGAGGCTAGATTAATATTTTTGTAAGTTGTTTTAGGAGACTCATAAAATGTCAATTTTATTACCATTATATATAAAGTGTTTCTAAAACGGGCGGTCAAAATATAGGCAACATATATAACAAACAAAATAATGTCGAACACCCCATCAGAATTGTGCCCCTGAAGATAGTTTTTGCTAAATACCTTGAAAACTATTAAACATAAAGTCACATAAAACTGAAATTTAGTACTCACATATAACTCTTGATTTACAATATGGAATCAATTTTTGAAAATAGTTATACCGGGGGTGTGGATGAATTTGACTGAAGTTTATTTTTTGTGTGTCATTTTTTATTATTTACAAGGTAGGATTTTTTAGAAATTTTGGATATTTTTGTAGAAATTTTGGATATTTTGCAAAAAAATACATTACTCTAAAATGTATCCGACTAATAAGACTTGTATTTGTAAAATTGTGATTCTCAAAAGTGGCTCACCTCCACAACTTTGTCGTTTTCAGAGATAAAATAACGAAATCTTAGAATTGGATATTAGACATAAATAACTGCATTAATTGACACAGTCGGCAATTTTTTTTCACTTCCGATTTAATCAGAAACGATCATAACTTCCAAATCTTTAGTAGTGGTATACCATATTTATTTTCACTTGTTTTAATTCTAAATGCCATTTTGAGCACAATGAAACGTCATTTGTCACTTTTTGATACAGCATGTCATTTATTCCTTTGATTTACACCTTTTAATCTAGAGTGCTTTGTTTTCTATTTTTTTTTTTTCGAATAGATTATTCAAATTGTGCTTTTTGTTACCAACATTTTGATAGCTTAATTTTATTGCACGGTATGTGCAATAAAATTAAGCTATACTTTACATACAAGCTATACTTAACAGCCGGTAGGCTGTCTGATAAAAAAACACCGCGAGCCATAACTCCGTTATTTTTAGCCTGATGTTAAAAAAAATCAGATGAAATGGCTCTAAATGAACTATAATATGGAACGCGATAGTCAACTTTTTTTTTCAAATGGCAATATATGATTTTTTTGTAAATTACTATGCAAATTTGTTTTCTGGATCCAACGATATATAGGTAGGTACCTAACAAATTGACTTTTGTGAAACATTTTTTTTCTGCTAAGCTTATTTCACAAAAATAACCTAATGCAGAAATGACATAAAGTAGAATGCGAAAAAAGAATGGGACGCGGACGCTGAAATGACATTTATTTGCTTTGTTGTATTATTTTTTGTTTTCCACGGCATACGTGATTAGATTAGTCAAACTACGTTTGGTATCAGTTAGCCGGTAGGACGCCGATTGCGATAATGACAAACATTTTGTCACTTTTTCTGCAATAAATGTTTCACAAAAGTCAATTTGTTATCCCTCGTTGGATTCAGAAAACAAATTTGCATGATACTTTACAAAAAAAATCCTATATTGCCATTTGAGAAAAAAAAGTTGACTGTCGTTTCAGAAAAAAAAGTTGAAAAATACTGCAGTAGTCTCACTTATAGTTCCTTTAGAGCCATTTCATCTGGTTTTTTTGTTCTTTAACATCAGGCTACAAATAACGGAGTTATGGCTCGCGGCATTTTTTATCAGACAGCCTGTATATTATATTGGGTGGCTTCGAAACCAAAACATTGTTGTCTCTCAAACACCTTAAACAGACCTGTCAATTTTAATACATATTCAAAATTGTTTTCTTTCCGTCGTTTTTTTTCAACTATTAAATTAAAAATGCAGATATAGCAGAAATGAGCAAACTGGCATGCTCCTATTTAATGAAGAATTCAGAAAAAAATATTTCGAAGAGTTTACGCCAAAATATATCTAAAGTGACGTCCTAACTGATATTATTTTATCAGACTAAAGTAAATGGAAATATGCAATTTTATGTATCTATTAAAACTGATAGAAGTATTTCAGAGTCGGCAAGATTTTGTTTTCAAAGCCACCTAATGTCGTCGCATTATAATCAAGCCGTATTTTGTGTTAATATTTTTGGGTATTTGATGTTTTATTGTATTTTTTCTTGATAATTATTAAGTAAGTGTTAAGTGTGTAACATTAAAATGTTGGTAAAAAAAAAACACTGTTTGGATAATCTTATGAGCTTACTGTTCCCACTTGAAAAAAAAATGAGAAAACATTAAAAAATTCTATTCGCCATATGTAAACTATTAAAAAATAAAAACTGTCAACAACAACAAGATAAAACAACTTTTCTATGTCTACTTGACTTAAATGGAAACGTTTTAATAAACTCTAAGCGCTCTAGATTAAAAGTTTTGAATTCAAAAATAAATGACATGATGTGTTAAAACGTGAAAAATGACGTATCACAAGTGGAAATAAATATGACATGTCATTAAAAATTCGGAAGTTGGAACAATTTGAAGAAGTGAATAAAAATTGCGGACAATGTCAATAAATGCAGATTTATGTCTAATATTCAATTTTATCTTCATTATTATATGAAAACAAAAAAAGTTATGGGGGGTGAGCCACTTTCGAGAACCACCCGGATATGTAATTAAACCTTCATATCTTATTCATATTTTTTTTTTACCGATACTATCCCTCCATTTGACTATGAATATCTGTAATAAAATGTCGGAATCCCAATTACGATACATTTTGGAGTAACGTAAACAAATATTCAATTTGATATTACTCGAAAGTGGTGTGTTATATAATATAAATTCGACAAGAGTACTAGTTATTTCGAAAAGATCTAGAGCCATTCACCCTCACCCCCTAGCGTTTCACACCTCTGGTATAACTATAACAAGTATAATTTTTCCTGATCCAAAAAATACCATATTTAGGTAGATAACTTACATAATTTATATCCTAATTATATGTTTTCGTTCCATTCACTGGTATCAGCCTCATTTTCAGTTAAAAGTAACATCAACTGATTGATGTCTAGCTGCTGCCCTAGTCGATCCAAATTCAGTTCCGAATAATGCTTTGGGTCGATGATATCCTTAGACATTTTTTTCCCTCTGACTCCGACGAATTTTCCCCGGAATTCATATGGATATTTCTTACCTCTCATACCGAAAAATCCAGATGGCTGTTTCTTACCTTGAATAACAAATAATGTATATTAATGTCAATATTAATTTGTCTATTTAACATATTTAATTAACTGTAAAATAAATCATCAACCATATATTGCAAACCACGTAAAAAATAATAATTTACAAAAAAATCCACGTTGGTAAAAGAACGTACACATTTTTCATTCTTCGGACGAACAGTTATAATTTCCCATTCCCATTTCCCAATTAATTTGGTCCCAGTTATAATTTCCCCCTCATATCTCATCCACTTTTTGAAATTCCATACTACTTCTACACTCACTTAATATTTAATTATAATGATATTAATACTTTTAATCATAATAGTAAATTTACTAGTAGCAGGTGTTGTCAAAAAGTACCAAAAAGTGGAAACATTTTCAAATGTCTATTTCTACACTGAAAGTTCCATTTATTCTACAGTAACTATACAGAATCTTTATTTGATTAAAGTAAAAAATAATTATGCGGTTCCGTACCGCATAATTAAGTATCTTAATATAACGTCTTCTATTTAATGGAGAATTAAATTATATTAATTTTTGTTGATTTCAAAAATACAGTGCGTGTCAAAAGTTCCGGGACGGCTGTATGACTAGAAAAATACGCCTCCTAGAGAAAAATGACCTTCATAAAATCTGTAGGATTTTCGCCTGGAAATTCAATTGTGACATTGAATTTGTTCTTGTCCATGACTTTGATTATGTCAAGGTCAAGTCTGTTTTATCAAATAGGATCCCCTATTTTTGACATCGGAATGACAAGAACGGAAAATTTTGCAAGCGATTATGGCCTTGACCAACTCTTGGGATTTGACCTTCAAGGCTATTCTAAGGTCAAATACAATTGAGGCATTATATTGAGTAAAATTGTAAGTAATATGTAAAAATTAAGTTGAATGCCAAAAGAAAAATCCTCCTTTTTTTTCTTTCCGGGTGCAAAAAAAGGGGGTCCTTTTTAAACCGGGGGGCCCCCCCCGGCCCCCCCCCGGGGGGGGGGGGCAGGGCCAAGTTGACTGGTGTTAAGTTCCCGGAGAAAAATCCTACAACTTTTATGCAGGTCATTTTTCTCTAGCAGGCGTATTTCTCGGGGTATACAACCGTCCCGGAACTTTTAACACGTACAGTATATGACGCACGCACACTATAGGATTATTATTTTTAGTTTTTATTTTTTTAATTATTCAACAAAAAAGTCCATCCAAAATTTACATTTATATTTTCCTATCAGGAAAATTTAGAGTATGCAGTGACAGGCATCAAACTGATCAGACAGGAAACAAAAAAATTGCATTGCTTATTTCTGTCAAACAATTGTTTAGATTAATGTAACTTATTGTTGCAAACATTCATCACAGCGAAGAAACCTATGTAGGGGAAGGAGGGGAGCATTCGCCAAAAACATATTTTGTATATAAAAATTTAAATTCAAAAATAATAGAAATATTTTTTAATTGTACTTTGAAAATAATAATAATATAAATAAAAAAAATAAAAAAATTTAAAAATATTTTAAATTAAAAAACTTTAGCAAATAAAATAATAAAAAAAATTAAATTTTAAAAAATAATAAATAAAATTAAACTAAATATATAAAAATAAAATATTTCAATAACTTTTTATTTTATTATATTTTTGACCTACTTATTATATAAAAAATATACACCCCCTTTAAATATTTTTTTTATTAATAAAAACTATTATATTTTTTTTTTTTATTAAAAATTTTTTTTTAAAATAATTTTTTTTTTTTAAAAACTTTTAAAAATAACTCTACCATTTTCTTTTTCTATTTTATTTTAAAATTATTATACTTCTTATTTTATATATTTCCTTTTTCTCCCTGGCGGACTCTCTTTAGAGGAGGTACCATAAACTATACTTTTTTTTTACTATTTTTTTTAATTTTTTGAGCATATTAAAAACATTTTATAATTAAACTCCAACTAAATAAATATTAATAATTTTTAAAAAATTATAATTTTTTTATATAAAAATATTAATTTAAAATAATTTATATTATTAATATATATATTATAAAATCCCCTACATAGATATTTTTACAGCAGGGGAACTGAAGACAAAGTCCAACTGAAAACTGAAGGCATAACAGACCCTAAACCAGTGGCGGCCGGTGGAATTGGACATTCTCGTATTTTTGTAAGGAGGCATGGGACCCACACCATAATTTAAGGGGTGGTTACTAGACCAAAGTAGAAGGCTATAATGGCAACAAATCTTCAGGGAAAACTTGCGAACATTTTTTTCCGAAAATGACTGCCATCGGGCAGATCTTCGAAACGGCTTGCTAAATATTTGCGATTTTTTTTTCATAATCGCCGAGTAATTTACAGTAGTAAGTAGTAAGTCTTGTTATACTTGTGATTTTCTTGACATTTTGAGATCTGTAAAAGTTATGGTAATTTTAATTTTTTATTTCATCCCAATCCCAATCTCAATTTCGTCTGTGAGATTTTACAATAGCTGTATCTTTCGGCAACAAAGAATTTTAAAAAAATCACAAGCATAAAAAAATAATTGTATTTACTCGGTGATTATAAAAAAAATATTTGCAAATTTGAACCGTTTCCAACATCTGCCCGAAGGCAGTCATTTTTGGAAAAAAAAATTCGCAAGTTTCCCCTCATTTTTTTTGTCATTATAGCCTTCTACTTAGATATAGTAACTATCACCTAACATATAGTGTAGGTCCCATGCCACCTTACGGAAATACGAGCATGTCAAATTCCACCAACCGCCACTGTATAAACCTCTCTATTCTATGAAGAGACCATTTGAATATTTCTTATATTAGTAGCATAATATATGATGTGCGAACGTAGAGGTTAACTACATATGTCTCTATCAATAAAAGCAGTACCCTCTTGTGGACAGTTACCCATTTTCTCCCAAAACAAATGTGTGTCCTATGCTCAAGGAATGTTGTTTTTATAGATTTTCGATAAAAATTTTTCTTTTTCGTGCTTGCTACATTTTCTTCTCGTGTAATTTTAAGCTATTTTTATTCTTTAAGCTTCTTAAAACAATATTACATTTGTTTTTTAAAGCTAATTTAACTGACTTTCTTATGAGCGACTGACATAATCACGAAATTTTTAAGTGATACCGTGTTCTAAAGCCAATTCCATCTGTGAACTCCACGAAAAGGTAAGAATGTGAATGTGGATGGAGTTCGCGACTGTTTTCACGTAGTTGTGAACTCGAAAGTCATTTTGGAATTGTTGAGGAAAGTCGAATCATTTGGACGTACCTATCTATTAAAGGAGTACGAGCTGGAATAATGAATTAGAACAATATTTTTTAGGATATTATCAAGAGTGACCAATACATAATACAGTGCAATACCAACAAAATACAGATATAATAAAGCTAGAATTATAAACCACGATGCTTGTGTTATACTGAATATTCATAAATGTATAGTATGCCACTGCACACAGTGTTACATCAGCAGCGACGGCCACTTCGAAATCCATTTCGAATCAGTACGTATTCAAGACTGAAAATTGTGCATGTTGAGACGTTTATTCTTCGCGCGAGAATCTTGGCGTGTATTCACGCCGTGAGTGTGGGCCAGTTTAAGAAAGGACAAAACGGGCCAGTTAGGACGTCGTTATTTTTATTTACAATTCACGGAAGGTTGGACCCAGTGCATAAATTGCAAGTTATGGCTCATGTGTGTTGGAGCTAAAGGTGAGAATCACGAGGCTGTTTTGTTAGTGAATAGTGTAACCGTGAATATCATTTGTTTTTGACGTAGGTATTTCGAGGTAGCTAGCCCACATTGACTTTAACTTTATTTATATCTAACAAAAGGCTTACTTGTTTTCAGTGCCGATCTTATACTGTTAGCTGTCTGCGTGCTAGAATTAAATTGGCCGCCCCCTTCCCCCTCCTTGATCAATTCATTAGCTTCATTTTAGTTAAAAAAATATTTTAAACATACTATTTAAATGAAGAAAATAACGCGAGAAGCAAATTAATCAGACAAAATTGTAGGTACATGTTTTTAATTTTGTTAATTGTTTTGTTTTTTTTCGATACGGTCAACACCGTCGCTACAAACACCCCGTATAAGTTCTCGTAACATATTGGGTAGCGTAATGGGCAATGCCTCAGTGTATAAAGTCTAACATTCTTACGATGCTGGCTTATTTTCTTAAAAAAAGTAAAAAACATTTACGGGTCTTGTAATTTTTTTTAATGCAAATAATTATTTTATATCACCAAATATATTCCTTTAAATAATTGAAATAAAGTATATTAAGGGAATTTAAAAAAAATATATACACATTCATTAATTGTTAGGCATATCGTCGGTTTAAAGTTAAAACTCATCAGTGTTAACATCAAACCAGTTTTTAAAAAACTTGCCATTTTCTCAAAACAGGAGAAGAAAATATTATTGCAAAAAGTTCTAAAGATGCAATACTACTTTTTTTATTAGCCCATTACCCATATTACAATTATAATTGGTTTGGTGTTATTTATGAATTTTACCTTTAAACCGACGATATGATTATTACATTATTACAAATTTTCTTGTAAAACGTTTCAAATGAGGTAACAATTAATCATTCGATAAGATGATATGTAAGAATGTAATAATCATAATAATTAATGCATTAATGAACGTACATATATATATATATTTTTCAAATTTAACATTTAATATTATATTTAGTTATTTCAAGGAAATATGTAGTCTCGGTAATAAACTCAAACCTGCTGAACACCTTACACGCTGAGCCATTCAGGCCCTTTGGCGTTATTTATAACAGCGTTATAATTTTTATCCAATCACAATTTGCATTTTTAAATAATACCAATTTCCGATTGGCTGGAGCTGTTAACAGCGGTGTTATAAATAACTCCAAATGATACATTATTTCCAAATGATATATTATATGCCTAATTGCCCATTACGCTACCAATTTATACAGGGTGACTCATGAGGAGCTTTACACAGTTCTGTCACATAAACAGCCCACTCTGGGGAATAAGGCCCACAGCAGACGACAGACAGTCGGTCAGCGACTATTTTGTAGGAAGACACCGCAGACCGACCGACAGTATGTCAGAAATCGGAAATCTAGAACCACTGTTCGCACACGTACAGCCAGTCGGATATTGAAATAGAAATTAGAGTAGAGAGTTAATGTAATAGTATATGATAATATGATATTCTCCTACCTCAAATATTACCAAGTGAATACAAAAACTCTTTATTCGTTTTTTTTTTTGCAAAATTTTCATTCTGCTTTCAGACACGACACGACTATTGTGAAATCTCAAAAACGAAATGTTGGGATGAAATAAAAATTCAATTTACCACATCTTTACAGATTTCCAAATTTTCGAGAAAAACATAAATATAAAAATACGTTTTTACTTGATTATTAAAAAAAAAAATAGCAATCCGTTTCCAAGATCTGGGAAAGCAAATATTTTTTTGAAAAATGTTTTCGCAAGTTTCGTTTGATGTTTTTTTTTTGCTATTATAGCCTTTTACTTAGGTCTAGTAATCACCCCCTAAAATATGGTGGGTCCCTCCTTACTAAAATACGAGCATTTCAAATTTCCGCGGTCGCCACTGGCTTATAGCTACAACAGTGCAGTCATTTTCTAGAGCTTTCTCCTAAATATTAGGACCAGAATTTGACGAATTTGTTATTGCTTATGTGTTCGACCATCTTGTTTTCTGAAAAAAATTTCAGTCCCATATACACTTAGAAATAGTTCTTAGTCGTCTGTCGGATGCTGGTTTCACGCTAAGATGTAAAACATGCAAATTCATGCCTGAAGAATTATCTTATCTTGAATATATATCTTAACTTCCGATTACAGTAAACCAGATTCATATTCAAAACATATTTTCTACTATATTTCTGAAACAAGGGTTATTGAGTTTGTTTAAAAAATACATTGTCCACTACATTAGATCTACATCTTGGATAGGACGCTTTGGATGGTCAGGACAAGTCAGTCACGGCCGAGGGGTTGTTAGAGGTTGAAAAATATATGTATATTTTTTACCATCCCCTGTATATATTGCAATTTTTTTCTTCATATCCGTAAACTGCATTAAAAATTAAATGTGACGCGTCTGTGTTTTGTTTTTCTGAATGGCATGAATGAATGAATTATATGGCAACTACAGTAATTTGAAGATATCCTTTCCTAAATTTATTTCTCCCTATATTTTTAAAATAAAATGAAAAATCCAAGTGAATTTAAACCAAAAATAATTTGTTATGGCCCTACGGATTATATATGTTACTATGTAAAAAATAATAGCTCGAATGTGGGGGAACGGAGGCTGTACAGAAAAAAATCGTTATTATTATTATGTTCAGTGGCGTAGCTATGGCACAGCACAGTTGTGCGGTGCACAAGGGCCCAAGCCTTAGGGCGCTCCGCGACCATTCAAAAATAAAATGTTAAAATGTAAATTAAAGAAAAGATGAAAAGATAACATAATTTTAAATTTAATTAACATATTATATGTGATGCGGTCTGTGAAAAGGTATCAGATGTCGGAAAAGTGAATTTTGCGCTACAGCCCTAAACGTAGTTTCAAGTCGAAAAATGTATCGCCCATATGTATATATCGATAGAAATATATCGCACATACCCGCAGAATCTGAAGGTACATATTCGCAGGACATCATACCAAAATTTCAGCCAGATTAGAGGAATAGAAGAAGATATCAATTTTTTTCTCAAAATTACAATTTTACATATTGAAACTTTACCTACTTCCAGTTCGAGCTATATTAACGCTAGACTTCATTTTTTTTTTAAATAAAGCGAAATTTTCCTCTATAGAAATCAACCCCCACCCGAAAACAGTTATTCCGACATCTGGTGTCTTTTCACAGACTGCATCACATATAATTAATTTGTTATAAAATGATTTCGCAGATATACATATATGCGAAATGTTTAAGCTTGTTAAGAACTGGTACTAATTCCTGTTATATTTTTTTATATATTTTAGAATGTCTTATTGTTTTTTCTTATAATGTTATTATTTTATGTGAAATATAAAATAAATCATAAACCCCATATTTTGTTTGTTTTCGTATAATAATTTTTTTTCGTTAAACAAGTATTTTTAATGTGACTTGAGGGCCCAAATAATTTTTTCTGCACAAGGGCCCTAGGCATCCTTGCTCCGCCACTGAATATGTTCTAAAATTATTATTGCACAATATAGGAAACAAAATACAAAGACTTCATATGTAGGTATATTAAGTGAAAAAAACAACACATTATAATTAGGGTCTGAAAATGTCTGCCATAACGTAGGGCCGGTACTGTACAACTCTATGATAATTAAAGAATAAACCGTATTTTTTAAGCGCCTTGTAAAATATATACGCGTGTATTTCTTGCCCTTGCATACGTACGCCACTGACCGATCCTGCTAAGGCGCCGGGACTTGCGAATGCGCGGTAGTACGCTGGTCCCGTGCGGAAGCACTGGATAGTTAAATGCACTGTACCATGCGTGAGAGCAAACTTTCCGAACCCTAATTATAATGTTTAGAATATCAAACTATTACTAAATATTATAATACGACAGGAATGAGTACCTGAAAACTTAAAATAGTTAAGGTTGATAATCTGCACAGTTGTGGTAATTCATAAAGCAGTGTTGTACGCATAAATACTCTTTACACCATCCACATCGTATTATGGCCAGGGTCCGGTGTCCCCCAGACATTGCAGGGTGATAACTGTAAGCTATGGAATGGGAAATCTACTGATGTTACAGAGGTCACCGGATATCCTTGAAGGCTTTTCTTCCCAAGAATGAACTTGATAGCTTGGTGAGGAAAACTAAGTGGAGATGTATTAAGCTTTGTAAACGTAAAGTGTCTCGTTGGTGTAGCTGGATATTAAATACTGATAAAGCACTAGTATCTGATAACAGAAAACTTATACATCCAGGGGCTGTATGAGACCAGTGGCACATCATCTTCGACGTCTTCAGGAAGTTGACCTGACCAGGAATCCATTAATAAAACGTCTTCTGGTCAATATGGGGAGCATATACGTGAATGGTCCACTCTATTATTAGCTGTTTATAGATTCCTGGATTTCGTGGCCATAATATAAACATTTGGTGGACGGAATACGGTTTGTTCGACCACTGGCCCCAAATATCTACTTACCTTCTACAAATAGACTAATACTACACTGACAGGGGACAGTAACTTTCCAGATGCAGATATTGTAGGCTGCATGGTGTAACTATTTGTGGTTGATACAACTGATTGAACAGCTTTGGAAGATTGAATTGCCAACCTTTCCGAATCCACGTTCCACCTAATTTGGTAGGTATAAATATTTTCTAAACCATATTAATCTGTGCATACTTCTAACAAATGCTCTGCTTTCTGCAGCGATATCTGCGGTACCTGTAACTTGACTTCTTTTTCTGAACGTTGTGATCTTTAGGGAAACTATATTGTGATTAATTTTGAATTTTTTTATACACCTAGGCACCTTCTTTCCATTTTTTCCAGAAGTTAACAGCATTCCTCTTGTAGTTAATATATGTATGTATCAGTGGACTCAGGACGTTCCTTGTCATGTTCAGGATCACACGTTTCTTCGTCGATGTAATAATTTACTGTATCATCTTCGTCGACATCCACCAGTTTTGGCCCAGGAAAATCGGAAGATGAATTAATTCAAGGGTACTAACGTCTACGACTACAAAATACATAATGTGCAAGGGCTGCTTCACCCCTATTTTGTCGGGTTGAGGTCGATGTAGTCAACACGTCAAACGGATTTAATGCGACACCTGCCAATCTGTGTACATATTCGGTATGTTAAAACTATATGTATAATGCTGCGTATAACAGAATCGGAGGAAGTACTGACTGACGTCGACGCTGATGGTCATATCTAGGGTTCGGAATGTTTGCCATAACACATGTTAAACTGCGTTTAACTATCCTACTTTCCCTCAACAGGACCACGTACTACTGCTCATACGCGAGTCACGGTGTGTTGTCGAGGATGGTCAGTGGCGTACGAATGCACGGGCAAGAAATACACGCATATATAATTTACAAGGCGCGTAAAAAATACGGTTTATACTTTAATTATCATAGAGTTGTACACTGCCGCCCATGCGTTATGGCGCACATTTTCAGACCCTAGTCATATCCTTATATACTTTAATCCTTATATACCCTTGGGAATACGACAGAGTAAATACGAGAGGGAAACAATAGTAGTTGTTGTTAATGGGCCAATGGGCCTGCAAATGTTTGTTTTTATTCGTTATATTCTTCTGTATCAGTAAGCCCACCGCAAAAAATAACAACCCCAATATTTTCACAAATTCTCAAGTATTTTTTAAAAGCAAATATTTATTTAAAAACTCCTTTCACAGGAACAAAATCGTACGTATATCATTCGACATATATGTACGTACTGTATTTCCATTCTAAATTGAAAATAGGTAGAAAAAAGCAAGGTTGTCAGATATATTTTCTAAAATTGCTAAGCTCACTATACAAGTATACAAGTATACTTCATACTTCAGTAAACTGTTAGTTCGTGACGTTCTTAGAAAGCTAGTTTGGAAAAATAAAAAAAAAATACATAGATATAAATTTATTAGTTAGCATTAAAATAATTATAAATTAAAACAACTTTATGTATGTTACTATACTTAAGAAAATTTTGAAGAGCCAGCAACGCGATGCCACGAATGCACCAGCGAATGCCGACCATTATACTATTGGATGGCTTTATATGTAATACATGCCAAATACTTATTCGGTCCACTGTGCCATAAATTTTTTACGACGTCGTTAAAATGATTTACGACTCTAGAAATTCTAGGTGTTTAAGGCGCCAGTGACGTGTATTTCAGCTAGGTTTATTAACACAGACAATTTTTTGAGATTGTCTGGCTAAATGAGCATTATTTACAGCAAATTATATTACAAATATTAAGAGTTTTGTATGCAGGCTAATTTTAATATCCTATATTGATTTGAATGAAAAAAAATATTTCACAATTTTCGAATTTATAAAAAGATATATGCACGCCCATGGAATCATAAAGCTGCACTGCTTTTTTTTGTTCTGTCTTTCACTGTTTTGTTCATTATTTAAAAGAATACATTCACCCTTATATTCGTACTATAATTTTTTTTACATGATAACGTGGTATATAATCCTGATCGTAGTGGCATTAACAAATTGTTTTTGGTTTAAATTCACTTGTAACATTTCATTTTAAAAAAAGAGAAAATAAATTTAGGAGAGGATATCTTTAATACTGTAGTTGTTACAGAATGAATATTAAAAAAGACATGCAACTTTCAATTTTAATGCAGTTTACGGATATGAACGAAAAAATAAATCTGGAAACCCTGTAAATATGTATGTAAGGCAATGTGAGTTTAATCTAATAAATATAAGGCGATCCGGGAAATATATTTTAACCGCTAGTATTCATAAACATTAGTTTCAATAATTGATTGCCTACATTTTTTGAAATGACGGTTGTAAAGAGAATAGAGAAAAATTCCCAGATCTCTAAAAGTTATGGTAATTAGAATTTTTTATTTCACCCCAACATTTCGTCTGAGATTTTACAATAGTTGTATATTTAATCAAAATGAAAATTTTGTAAAAATCACAAGTAATAAAAAAGACTGTATTTACTCGGCGATTATGGAAAAAATATATATTACGCAAATATTTTGCAAGCCGTTTCTAAGACTAAGCAGCCATTTTTGGAAAAAAGTATCCGCTGAAGATTTTTTTGCGATTATAGCCTTCTACTTATGTCTAATCACCACTCCATAAAATAGGGTCCCATGCCTCCTTACAAAAATATGAGCATCTAAAATTTCACCAGCCGCCACAGATAAATAGATCTTATTTATAAGATATCTACGTATTAGAAAATCTATCTAAAATAGCTCCTTTTCTCAACCACGCTTTCTCAGCCATGTCTTCTCGATCCGTTTATTTGTCCGCGTATTTTATCTTTTTCGTAAAAGCTATCTTTTGATATCAACAACTTCTTACAGTTTTTTTAATCTAGCAAACTTTTCTTTATATTCATGTCGTAATTTTTTGTAAGTACCTATTTGAAACAAAAAGTTGAAGAAAGGAATAGCCATTAAAAAAATTCTCAGTTTACTTAATTGTTTACATAGATTAATAATACAAGTCTTACCTCTCATTCCAAAGAATCCAGATGGAGCTCTTTTATCATCATATGGTAACTGTTCTTCAAAACTTTTTTTGCCGCGCATTCCTAAAAAAGCCCAGCGGTGTCCTTTTGTCACTATAGTAGCTGTTAAATTTAAAATCGGGGAATTGGTTTTCCTTTTTGCCTCGCATGCCCATGAATCCCGATGGCGCCCTTTTGTCATCTAAAATAAAAACACATATTATTACTAGAGCACGTAGGTTAATAAAGCTCGGTCCGGTCTAGGCGACTGGAATATTGTTATAATGAGCCATCCAAGAAAAACGTCAACAAATTTGGCTATGAACGACAGAAATACAAATAGCGGTTATGTTGAAACTCGTTAACGAAATATTGTTGTTGTCAAACTTTGCCAAATGACAATTTTGCAAATTGTCAAATGCCTTTGACAAATGTAAAATAAATAATGGCTATCACATAATGTAACAGCCTTGTCAATTAAACAAGATTATAAATTTAAGATCAAGAATAGAAATTCGTCTTTTTTGGTCGGCCAACTTTTATGACGTATTTTTTTAGTATTAGTTAACCTGCACTGTTCGATTCATCATTCGTGTGCATGAAACGTTAAATAAGTTTGTAAAAATGTCGGGACAATGTCCGTCGCGTGTTAAGGTGGAGCGTTGGATAGACAATTTTGCGGAACTGACTGGCAATCGGCATGTGACAGTGTACTGACGTGCGTTAACCTGCTGCAACTAACGTTTACCTGCTGAAACAACTGTTAGACGATTTTACATAGCACCACTGTGTGAGGACATAAAAAAATATCGTTTCGGAATTACACGTTAAACCTATATGGCTTAGTGTTGACGAAACAACGGATGTGAAAGGACATAACATACCTAGCGTAGTAGTTGAGGGACTGAATGGGTATACTCGTATACTAATTGAATCCATGTCACATGTTTGGCACACGGGTTTCACCGAATTGCCGACACTGTTACTCTAGTGTTGACAGCAAAAACGTTTTCGGGCGTTCTATCAAGGACACCACTACCAACGTAACCTATTGTGACTCGTTCGGGCACATGGTTACAGGCAGTTATTTTAAGTGATAGGCGCTAGAGTTGACTCCTGAACATATGGAACAGTTATTGATAATTTATGGAAACTCAACTGACAGTACGAACACGTTATAGCGTTAGTTACCGCGTGCATGCAAGTTTTATGTCTTGTAATTATGGTTCCTTTTCCGATTAGTTGGGCTACAACAATCACCATCACATGTATGAGGTAAGACCTGTTTAATATTTCGGAACGCACCAATAGTGGTATCCTGGAGTCGCCCCTGGTCACACGGATCTATTATTAATATCCGAGCTCTAATTATTACTTCTGCGAGTAAATTTGAGATTCCCGTTTTTCACTACTTTTTTTAGCCTTTAGGATTTTTGATTTATTTAAAATTTTTGGACATATAAACCTATCTTTCATGAGACAACAAAAATGCTCAACTTTTCTTAAATTTAACTCACGTATCTCTTTTGGTTTAGAAATTACAATGCAATGCAATTTATTGCAAAAAATGACCACCCTGTAAAACAGTTATCAGTTCTTGACCATTTTGTGTTTTCAGTAGCAGATTTGAAAGACCTTTTCTGTGGAAATAGACAACTCATACCTACGAGTAAAGTGCTCTGCAAATTTAGGACATAAAGTAATTTTAGGTAGTGAATAAAACGAAATTTAATTTACCTGCCTCCCTATAGAAGTAAGAGAAAACAGGATTTAAAGCTTTCTCATAAGTGAATGTCGAAACGACTCAATATAGGGTTTTTCTCAAAATTTTCAACAATGGATGTTATGAATAATTAATTAACTGTAGTAGGTACGTGTATTCGAAGTTTATTCTGTTGTTTGCAAAGCTTTTATTTGCATTTGACGTACGAATATAAAGCCCGTAGTTAAACCTGGCGTATTTCTACTTGTAATTTGTGTAGAACAAGATGAAATGATGTTATTAATTTTGGATGCAAGTCTTCCACTTGCACTAATCTCCATTAGTGCAAGTAAGCAAGTAATAAACGTATTATCTATACGTTTATTTCAATTACTTAGAAAAGGGAAGTTATGTGACCCATCAATGTATTAGATCCCTTGGAATTTTGGAATATTATATATAGTAAAACGATGTACAGTCAAAGCAGACCATCGCTTTCTGCCATATTCTCAAACTTCTAGAACTCTCTAAACTGCTCCTACATGACTTCACATTTTTGTACCAATATAATAATTTTTTGATATTATAGTAGTGTACAGAACTGAAGTCGATTATGCAGCAATGTCGGAGGGAAAAGAGGAAATAAAAAGTATTTTATTTCCTCGAGGAGTACCTCGGGAACAAAAACCTGCACCATCCATGGAAATGGAGACAAAGAGAAGACACATAGAAAAGAGCTACCTGGGGATGGCCAGGACGCGTTTAGAGCTGGTGGTAAACGGGACAATGAATATACAGGTGATCTATTGATAATTTATCAAACTACAACAGAATTGGTTTCCAAAATAAACGAACAAAACCAAGAACATTGAAGAAGAGCAATAATAACAAGAAAGTCCTGTCCGACACATGAATCAACAAGACGTAATCTAACATACGCTCCTGAAGAACTGCAAGTATAGTATATATAAGGTCGACAAGTGCACGAACCAGAAGAAGATGATGCCAAATACGTAGAACATAATACGGAAGTGAAAAAAAAACATACTTAAAACGGATATAGAAGATTGCTTCAACATAGTACTAACAAAGTATTTTGGAATGGATCCGTCAACCTGGCCTACTATGTCTAAACCAATGACGTCACGATCCTTCAATAAAATTATTTACATACTTAACAGACGTTATTTCTTCACTTCTAGAAAATTGCAATGAATTTGAAAAATCACATCTAATAGTTATACTGTGCAAGACATCCTCCAAAACGTTACAAAATGCAATGAAACGAGAAAAACAACAGCCAATTAAACCACCATGGATGAAGCGGATCGAAAAACGAATACAGAAATTTAGAGCCGAGATCGGACAACTAAGACAATACAGACCTGTAAACTCAAAATTCTGGGTTTTATAGAAACCGAAGTCGCTTCTACTGGACGCTGCGAAATCAATGAACCACCCAAGCTGAAGCACCTACTATCGAAGAAACTAAGGAATTTTGATCACATATGTATATGGGCATGTAAATATGGGTATGTAAATCTCGGCAACATATAATTGAAATTACAACTGGATAAAAGAGGAAAAAATAAGATCGTTGAATGTTAACAATATGCAGAGCATTCAGCTAAATGAAGAAGACATGTCAGCAGTAAGAAGACTAATAAATGGAAAGCACCAGAAATAGATAACATCCATAACTTCTGGTTTAAAAACTTCGTAAGCACTAATAAAACCATAGCAGTGTTTTAATAATGAATTTACTTACGTACAAACAAGATCCCCCCTCTCTTAGCGGAAATCTACTGAGCAATCTTGCCAGATCTAACTATATTTGGTAATTAATTGAGGATAATTTCATTTTCACACTGTGTTGGGTACAACAAACATTTATTGTTATCTTTTTTCCAACTTTATTAAGGCTTCCAACTTTTTCCAACTTTATTAATTTAATTTATATATTCCAAAGTATATGGCACATGTATGCTCTTGAAACAGGAACAGATCATAGCTGTTATTGTAAAATTCTGGATACCTCGACATAGCGAAAGAGTCTAACCACATCAGCAGGTAAAGCTTATGACCCAGTTAAGACTTAAGGACTTAAGGAGGAGGATAAGTAATAAGCTTTGCCTGCCTATGTTGTTAGAATTTATTACATCTCGACATATTTTACGTCATGTAAAAGTTAGCCCCGTCCAAACGTCATTTGGATCTGGCAAAATGGTACAAAACAAATTAAACACTTGGTTTACCATTTCCAAATTAATTTTTCCGAATTGCATGGAGTGGAGCCAATACCCAAAAAAAGTTATGACGGTTGTTTTAGACTCTAATATCTCAGAAACCGTTGGATTTAGGTATAAGTTATGATATACGTTTTCCACTAAAAATTGTACGCTCTTTCTACATTTGTAAAAATATACAGTAGATCCACGATTATTGTTTCCAGGAGGACAACAACTGTTATTTCTCATTTTACCAAAATAGTCGTTTTTGAAAGAAAGTTTTGGTTGTTTTTAGAAAGATATTAACATCGATAACTATAACATTATATGTACCGGGTATTTAAAAAACTGAAAAATTGTAAAATGGTAAATTGCCTTTATTTTAAAAATTGTAAACAAATGTTATTAGGAAAAGTTGCTCAGAATTAAAAGTTTTGCTTAAATCCCAATCTGTGAATAAATTGAGATGTTCTATTTGAAAAAAGGAACTTAGACAAAGTATGGAAGTATACGAACATCCTGTAGATTGGTCAATTTTTTTAAAAAGTTACAAACAACCTAACATACTACATTTTAGCATTTATTATAAAACAACGATTCTATAAATCAAATACTCACTAAAACCTCTCTCTCAAAACAGCAATCTCAAAAACATGCTTTGATGTACTGTGTGGTCATTGTATCTTGATAACATTTTAATGCGTCATAACTCATTTATTTATCACATAATCAATTAAAATCATTTGTCATATCAAAATGAACCAAAAACGAAGTTGCACTAGACTTTATATTTTTTATAACGTCGACATAGGAGCAGAAAACTATTGGTTTTATTTTGGTAACTGCAGCCATATACATAAAAGCTTTTTATATAACCTTCAGTAACCGTTACTATAAGGTTGGTGAAGAAAACGTTTCTGTTACTACTTTATAAAACCTAAACTTTTGGGTCTTTCAGTAATTTTATATATTCATTGTATAACTTCGTAGCCAATTGGTAATATTATAAGCCCCTAACATAAACTTAAAAGTCTTATAAAAATTGACTGTTACTTAAGGTGACGAAAATTATTCGATATTTTTCATTAGGTGAATAGCATATGTTGTTCTGTAAATCCGTTACGGTCACGACCGCATTAAAACTTAAATTTTCTGCTTCTTAAAAAAATCCACGATAAAAAATACGGATATACATTTTAAACAATGACAGTGCCCTTGATATGACTCAAGGTCATGGTAAAGGTCATAGTTAAGGTCATAAACAAATTCCCGATAAAGAATAGGGGTATCCATTTTTTATGTCTGAGATCTTGATATTACTCTCAACGTCATAGTCAAGGCCATGGTCAAGGCCATAATCAAGAGCTTATTTAAAAGTCAAATTAACTGCTTCATTTGAATGATGCAGAAAATCCGCGATAAAAATAACAGAAATACCTCTCAAGGTCATAGTCAAGGTAATGACCAACATCAGATCTGGACGTAAAATTTTCCGCTCTCCATATCCACGATAAAAAATAGGGGTTTCTATTTAAAAAAATTCTAGTGACCTTGATATGACCTTCAAGGCCAAGCTTAAATCTAAGGTCACCGACGGAAAGCCAGGGAAATTTCCTGAACCTCTTGTCTAATACATGTTTCTCTAAAATGCACTGTTCGCGAGATTCTTAAGGGTTTCCATATTTTTGACTCACCGTGTATACTAATATAGTATTATTCAATTTATTAAAAATATGTGTAAGTAATCCTGCATCTTGGTTTTCGGTTCATTTTGATAACTTGAAAAATAAGTTAAGTTGATAACTTATAAACTAAAAATAAGTTATGTTGTAAGATAAATGAGTTATGACACATTGAAATGGTATATAAATAATTGATACAATGACCACACTGTACATGCTCCTATCTAGTAGATTCAACTTAAAGAAATTCAAGATTGAAGCCCTTTAGCTTCTTTATTATAAGTCTTAAAGAGTTTCTGCAATACAAAAATATACAACTCATCAACCAGAAAAAAGGCCGTGAGAGATTTGGACGAATACATAGTAGAGGATCCGCAATAGAAACGACCTTCACCGATCTGTTTAATGGATGAAAAGTATTTTATATAAAATTAAAAATATTAGAAAATATATCTCGGGTGGGTTGGCTAAAAAATTCCTGGCCAGACTATGATTAATTAAAAATTGAAAAATGGCTTTTTATTAAATATTGCACTTATGAGTTTAACGAAAAAATTTAATACCAACCGAAAGTAGGTATATGCTATATATAGGTCCACAGTAGGAACCAAAAAAGCATATTAAAAATTGTTTTTGCTTAATCGCTTTGAAATCACTTCAAATGAATATATTCTTACTGTAAAAGAAATTAATGTCAAAAAGATATTTTTTTCAATAGGCCTTTTTGGCATCCATTTTTTATTTTATTTTTATATTTCTGAAGTACTACTGAAATGCACAAAGTTTACAGTCAAAAAATTAAAATGAAACCAAATGGTAAGAAACATACTCTAAGGATCTCGTATTACGTACAAAAATTTTATTACAATATTACATAAATACAAAAATTAGATTATTGAAAAAAGTTCCAATTAATAATTATTAATCTGTATCCGATTCATCAGAAGTGAAAGTTGGATCCTCGAATTCAGTACATAATTTCCTGTCGTCATCATTTTCTGTCATCTCGACAATGTATTCTATTTTCAATGGCACACATTTTATGTCTGTTACATTAAGCGATACGTAGTAACAAGTGTTCTCAATATTTTAGGTTATTGACCACTCCAAAATAATACTCAGTATTTACTAATGTATGTTGCTGTTGCATGAACAAATGGCATGCGCACTCTCTTGCAGCATCAGCTGCAATGTTGCGTCCTCTTCTATCGCACGGGATAGTTAGCTCGGACCTCTTTGTCACAAGTTTCCTCTCGCATAAAATTTTCACCTTTCAAAACTCGACAACCGTCATTCAGGCCAGATTTTTTTACAGACAACCCTTCAACAATAATGAAAATTCACTGATTTTTGTATCTTCATAGATACTGATCAATGATCAAGGACGTATTTTAATGTTGATCAGATACTGGGACCCAGATTTTACCATTCTGCCAATATAGTGTATGTAGAGTTCGTCTTGAATTACCGCGTATGTAATAAATATTATATTTTTTTCTTTTTTTGTCATATCACCTGACAAATTAGTTATTTTTTTATTAAGTAGTTCCTTTCTACTGCAACAGTAATAAAAGCGAAGCAACAGTATCACAGACTGACATAATTTATAATGCAAAAATGAACTACGATATAACTCGCCTGTAACTACGGAGAGCTACCTTTGTACTGTTATGAATTAATTATACCTTCGTCACACAGGGAAAAATGTACGATTTACCGCCACTTAACAAAATAGCTTGTACGTAAGTTCATTTGCATTTGGTCCCTAATGTTCGCATACATGTTTTAAAATAGCTGTGATTATTATGCGGTTCGTGGTTTTTAATTATTCCACTAGTGATGAATAACTTTATTGAATGGATTAAAATATTTTTAACACGCGAAAAGTCAAAAAGCTTTTCGCACTTTATATAAGTTCTCTTTTATATGTATCTAACATCCATAAATTCTTTCAGATTCATCGTTGCTGATGTTAAAACAAAATATATGTAGGTATGTGTATACCTTGAAAGACGAGTCAAGTCAATTATCCAATTAATGAACCGGAAAAAGGCTTGCAACAGTTCTAATAATAGTTTCCTTTCTGAGTACCGGTAAGTGAGCAGTAGATTTGAAATTAAAATTCCAAATGATTTTCTTTTAGAGGTTGTGTATATTTGCCACCTTCAAAAATGCAGATATTTTTGTGAAATATCACAATGTCACAATGAATTATTTTTTGGCATAGAGTACTATTTATTTGTTATTTTGTTATATAAAGTAGTTGGCAAAGTTACTATATCAAGTGTTTAATTTATTGTGTTACATTTATCCAATTATAAATCGAAATAACTTCTTTAGTTTAAATGGAATACCCTATATTTTTTCGATCCAAGTTGTCTAACTTTCAGTTCCCTTTTTGCTCATGTGTTGCCTTTTTTTGGTCATGGGGGTTAAAGTGGCAACTTTCGGAGATATTTCCGACTTTTTTTCGATTTTTTAAGAATTGTTTTAAGTTACCATCAAACTAGACACGAATGGATACAAAAAACTAAAAGAAAAATAATTAACCAAGATTCATTGCTTTTTGTCGATGTACGTTGCTCTATGTCGATCTACGATAAAGAAACATTGTGTTTTACTATATTTATCTGTACTCTTTTTCAACCCTCATGTAATTTATTTTTTATATTTTGAGTGACCACCTTTAGGTGGTGCACTATACCTAAGCATGGTGTGACCATGCGCTACAGTCAGCGAAAGAATTGGAAATTCTTCGTCACCCTCGGATATCTTGTCCGATCACAATATGTGAGAAATTTAGTGGTAGCGTAGGAATCTATTTTATGTATGGATAAAACTCGTTAACCCAGAAAAATTCACTATAACTAATACATTTCAATAAAATACTTCACCTAAACAAACTATAACTATTTAGTTACTAAATATACCTGCTACTAAGTGTCGCCTGCAATCTTCTCCGCTGTTGCTGTTAAACTACATATACAGTGTGGAACAGCCAAATGGAATAAATTCTGTAGCTCCATTATTATGCATTTTTTTTAGAAAATCCTGAGATACGTCAATTTCTAATTCTAAATTGACATCTTGCGACGTAAAAATGTCTCCCTAATTCCACCCCCTTCGGGTGACAGCTACAACCCCTACATTTTCAAATTGGAAGTAGGGGCTTGTGATACTTCATTTGATTGAAGGTATTTTCATTCTCTATTCAAAACTGCTATGGTTTTAAATTTTATTGCAGAATTTCTGCAATAAACCAATTGGGATTATCTGCAATTAGGATTATTTTCACTCCAAAATCTTGTATTTTTAGAATATAAGATCCCGTTCATTGTAAAGGTAGCTTCAGCGATGAAAATATTGCACCTTTTTCATCGCTGTCTTCCAGCAATTGTAAAATTTCAAAAACAAAATATTAGGATGAAATAAAAATTCAAATTACCATAATTTTTACTCAAATCTTTTCTCGAGAAAATCGCAAGTAAAAAACGCTTTGATTTACTTGGTGAATATGAAAAAAATGCAAATATTTTGCAATGGAATATTTTGCCGTTTCGAATATCTTTTTGGGACATATTCTGGAAAATTGGGCAGACATTTGATTGAAGGTATTTTCATTCTCTATTCAAAACTGCTATGGTTTTAAATTTTATTGCAGAATTTCTGCAATAAACCAAACCCGACGATTTAGCTGACTTAAGGGATTACGCCTATTTGAATTGTCTAAAATTAAACTTTTTTTTTAAATCAAAATTTTTTTGATGATACAATTGAGCAATCAAAATAGAGTATTGGGGGTTTATTAAACATATCAAAAGGTGTATAAAACAATGTTTTTTTTTCCTCCAAAATGACGGCAGTACAGACGTCTGAAGCAGCATGTCATTTTTTAAGCGGTCTGCGGCCTTACGAATAAAACTTTTCCATTTGCACCTAGGACAAAAAATGTTTTTCTTCATATCCTATAATAAAATTACCAGAGAAGTACATACGATTATGAAAAAGAAATCTTTTTTCGGTGAACTTGAACTTTTTTGTTTTCTTTTTTAACAAAAAATTTATATTTAATCGTTATAAAAAACGTAATAGTGAACGTCTCTTTAAAATATATCTAAGAAGCTGCAGTTAAAATTTCAAGTCGATCGGATGAAAATTGCAGAAGTTATTTGTAAAGCCGTGTTGAAAAACATGGTTTAGAGATAATCGCGTTTAAAGTCTTGAAAGGTATAAAGGTTATGCAGGTATAGACTGACCACTCGATTAAATTTTAGTACACCTGTACCAGCGCCATCTATACTTAGTATGAGTAACGTTTATAAAAGTACTCACTGAGCTAAACGATTCCGAACTGTTACTATAAACGCGCCAAGCGTTCAGAAACGTTATGGAGCATCAGAAGTTAATTAAAAAATTTAGCTCTAAGGGTCATTTAAACAATTTTTTGGATCATGGTTGCTATTGGATATCATTTTTGGGTTGTTTTTACGTCATTTAAGCTAATAAAAAAAATCGAAAATAAAAAAAATCAAATAGGTGTAACCCCTTAAGAAGCACAACACTTGCAATCAGCTCGATTACCCCGCAGAAGTTAACTAACGTTAGAAGATATTTCTATTTATGTCTAGGATGCTGCCAAGATGCTGGTGGCATGCATATTGAACATCTGCTGCATTAATAATGATTTGTTTTTTATTTCAACGTAACGAATTTCCTACGCTGGAGAAACTTATCTTTTTTTCTTGTTAATTTCTGCAATACAATTTAAATCCATAGCAGTTTTGAATAAAGAATGAAAATACCTTTCAAATGAAGTATCACAAGCCCGTACTTCCAATTTGAAAATTTAGGGCTGTCACTTGAAGGGGGTTGGATTTAGGGATGACATTTTTACGTCGCAAGATGTCATTTTAAAATTAGAAATCGACGTGTCTCAGGATTTTCTAAAAAAATGCATAATAATGGAGCTACCGAATTTATTCCAATTGGCTGTTCCACACTGTATTAAACTGTGACTGCCTTTTTTTACCACCGATCATACGAATGGCATATTTTATTATTTATTTGTTGGACTATACGTTCATTCTGCAAAATAACTGGCCAAACGACGTAGTAAAAAAGTGGTTTTAAAATTGCCAAAGTTAATAATAATTTCGGGTGATATAAACATGTGTACAGAGGACTAAATTACTTATTTGTCTCTTACTCATTTACTCGTCGATTTCATGTCAATAAATATCATAAAAGTTTTCATTTCAACTTTTATTATTATTTTTAATAATCTAAACAAACTTGCGTTATGCAATTCCAAGGTCTGTTTTTAAAACCTTTCCTTTTTAGAAAATTTCAAATGTAAAAGTCCATAGGGGACAGATAAGTCGCGGGCATAAGGTGGCCATCTTACTATCGGACTCCTTCCAATTCACTTGTTCCAAAACCATTGGTTAAGCCAATTAATAAGAGTGAATGTATTGTGAATTGGAGCTCTTATCAGGTGCAGTCAAATAAATATATCTCCTTTTTAATAGTTTTTTTTCTACGACCATTATTCAGAAATTGAAAAAAAATTAACCATTCAAGTTTTGATAAAAAAAAGAAGGGACATATTACCCTGTGTTCTGAAATTTCACATTCCTTTTTGCATTAATTATAAAATTAGGATTATTTTCACTCCAAAATCTTGTATTTTTAGAATATACTAGCGACCCGCCCCCGCCTCGCACGGTTTACGACATCACATTAGAAACCTCTAAAATTATCAGTGTTTCTGTACTATATTATGCATGTATTATACATATAAACCTTCCTCTTGAATCACTCTATCTACTAAAAAAACCGCATCAAAATCCGTTGCGTAGTTTTAAAGATCTAAGCATACATAGGTAGGGACAGACAGCGGGAAGCGACTTTGTTTTATACTATGTTATGAAGATCCCGTTCATTGTAAAGGTAGCTTCAGCGGTGAAAATATTGCACCTTTTTCATCACTGTCTTCCAACAATTGTATAATTTCAAAAACAAAATGTTAGGATGAAATACAAATTCAAATTACCATATTTTTTACTCAAATTTCGAGAAAATCGCAAGTAAAAAACGCTTTGATTTACTTGGTGGATATTAAAAAAATGCAAATATTTTCAATGCAATATTTTGCCGTTTCGAATATCTTTTTGGGACATATTCTGGAAAATTGGGCAGACATTTTCTGAAAAACTTTCT
The DNA here is from genome assembly GCA_029963805.1 of Aromia moschata. NCBI lineage: Eukaryota > Metazoa > Arthropoda > Insecta > Coleoptera > Cerambycidae > Aromia > Aromia moschata. The sequence goes on along the minus strand of JAPWTK010000151.1, from coordinate 425,728 downwards.
CGCAAGTTTCATTTGAAGATTTTTTCCTGGGGTGGGTACTGGAACCTTCGGCGTAGAAACAAAAAACTGGACGTGTTCCACGAAACACCGAACTACTACACTGAAGTTTTAATCTTCTCCTGAAGATTCCAACTTGGTTGGCGAAACGCGCGTCGAGAAAAGTGTGTTCGTGTTTCGTGGAAAACGTCCAGTTTTTTTTTAAGATTTTTTGCTACTATAGCCATCTACTTAGATCTAGTAACCACACCCTAAAATCTGGTGTTCAAATTCATATTGCACTTAATTTGCAAAATTATTCAAATCCACGTTGCAATTGATTTGACATTATATATTTGTAAACTCCTACACGTTTATAACCAAAAAAAGCAACGATTATACTCACCGTAGCCGACGATTTCATTGTCCTTCTTGCCCCTCATGCCCATGAATCCAGACGGACCCCTTTTGTACAGCGCATCCGGATAGGTTCCCTCCCACGGCTGCACGTACGTAAAGGGTTTCTTTCCTCTCATCCCCATGAAGCCCGAAGGGGCCCTCTTGTCTGCGCTGACTCCACTGTCTCCGTCGGAAACTGCCGCTGAATAGTCTTCGGGCTTGAGCAAAGTTTCAACGCCCTCAGACTCCTCGACGATGGAATCGTATGCGGAATCCGGAACGGATTTTTTTCCCCCGGACGCCAGTGAATCCCGAAGGCGCTCGTTTGTGGTGCTCTTCCGCGAAAATCGTGCCTGACGCGAGACTTATCGATATGTAGAGAGCCGTTATAAGGTTCATCGTACGTTGTGGTCTGTGCGCTGCAAATAAAGAGAGAGTTATCTATTAGAATGTAAATTTTTACCGCCAGGTACAGAACATGTAGGTACCTATTTCAGATTGAGCTATTCAACATATATATAATACAAAAATATAGCATATGGGGGAAGTTTTTTTTATTTACTTAATTTACCTAGCCATGAAAATTTATTAAATTTCAAGTAGTATCAAGTATCAAGACCAGTGGTGGCTGATGAAATTTGAAGTTCTTGTACCTCTCATCACGGAGCATGGGACCAACGGCCACATCATGATTTAAGGTGTACTAGACCTAAGTAGAAGGTTATAGATGCAAAAAAAAAAACATGAACGAAAACTAAATTTCAAAAGATTCTAAACGAAGCGAAAACAAATTCAAAAGACGTGTGCACTATCAGAAGATATTGAAAGCGGCTTTCAAAATATTTGCAAATTTTTATTTTATAATCACCAAGAAATAATAGTATTTTATATATATTTTTGTTCTTCTAAATTTGTATATGGAAAAGTCATGATAATTTGAATTGTTAATTCATCCAGCATTTCGTTTTTGAGATTTTACAATAGCTGTAACTTTAAGCAAAATGAACATTTTGAAAAAAGCTCAAGAATAAAAAGTTTTTGTATTGTCTTAATAATTGTGAAGAAACAAAAATTCGCAAATATATTGCAAGTCGTTTCCTAATTTTGAAATTAAATTGAAACGAAAATGAAATTAAATGAAACGCCAGCTAAAGGGACAAAAAAGGCCAGACCTCCGCTTGCTAAACAAGAGGTGGGTCCGGCACTTCAAATCTGTATGTAAGAGCATCTTAGGAAGTATCAGTTCAGCAGCAACTCCCGTTCGTCTCTAGTTTTTGAAAATGAACTGAATGAAATTTCAGCTAATAATGCTAATGGTGCGGAGTAAGAATAATAATAACATTTTTCATCCATACTGTACTTTCACTCTATGTGGATGTGGAAGTAATTACGCAAGAGAAAGTTTTATATTTTGTTTGCAAATTTTATTTTTTTCACTTTATTTATTTTCCATTCACAGTTTTGGAATTTTGTTCCGTAATTTTGCTTTCATAACATTATAACTATTTTTTCTTGTTTTATGTTTTATTTATTTTTCTTAATACACTTTTAAACCTTTCTTAATACATTTTTTTCTTTGTCGACAGGAAATTCGCAAACGATACAATATAGGCATTTCAAATTTGATATACGTGTAGCATAACACAATCTGCAAATATAAACGTTTTTAATTTAATAGAATTAAGGGTTGAGGGGGGCTTAAGGTGGTAACTATTAAAAATAGGTCAAATAAACGTTTGTAACATCAGTTTTAGTAATTATACCGTGAACGGAGGTCTAAAAAGGTTCCTGCTCTTCTGCCCCCCCCCCCCCAGAAGGTACGGGAATAACAAAAACAAAATGTAGAATTGTTAAAAATTTGTCGAAAAATACATGTCTTATTACACATGAAAGGTTTGTATTTGAGAGGTTTTTGAGATGGAGTAATTAAATATCACATTAATCAACTTCTACTCTCATTTCCACGTATACTTCCAATTGTCAAATAATATTTTGTATCGCTAGTACTTAGTACAAAGTTATATGTACATCCTTTAAATACTTATTAAGTAGTTAGTAGTTAAGTTAACATAAACGGAAAATAAGTTTTGTATTTACTTTCACATTTGTTGGTGCCAAAACCCAGAAGAAGGGAGAATGGCGAACGCGAACACGAGGAACTTTTGACAAACGAGGTGTTTGAAGTAAGTGAAAAGGCAGTTATCAAGAACAAAGGACTACTTATACATCGTTAAAACAAGAAAGTAATATTGTGATTACTATTTAAAAAACAAAGCCATGGTATTTCAATTCAAGAATGTGTTGATAAATGCGCGATATGAAATTGATAAATACCGCTCAGGAACTTTCGTAAATACCGAAGTGGGTATTGAAGATGGAATTGTCATGCTGGAGAGGTTAAAGGTGGTTCATAAAAATCTGCAAGAAGCAAACCACGGAGCATTAGCAACCAGAATAGATATGACTGCGAGCTCATATTAGACTGCGACAAGGGTAGGACAATTTGAGATGCTTCAAGCTGAGTATGGGAACAAATCGTGTATGTATGGAAACAAATCGATCATAGAAAAAAAATCGAAAGAATGTCTTGTCCAAAAATACTAGGTTTTTGATGAATTGAGTGTAAAAGTAAAGTGGAGTCAATAATAAATTATTTTGGAGAAGAAAAAATAATAATAACAATACATAGTATCTTAAAAGCAATTGCAGGAATATATGATCTAGTTTTTGAATCCATTTTATTGTCTAAAATTGTAATGCAAGCAATCTAGAAAGGAAATTTTCACTGGGATATTGTATTGTCAGACAAATTTCCAACGGATTGGAGAAATTGCGTTTCTGACATTTCGCTTTTAAAAGAATTATCTTTTCTAAGATGTATAGTGGGAAATTCTAAAAATCCAGTTCATCTACAAATTTTTGCACATGTCCACAAGCATATGGAGCTTCGCCGCTTCAGCCTATATTGGAACATACGACAGTGGTGTTTACTACTCAAATTTATTCGTGTCAAAAAATAAAGCAGCATTAATAAAAGTCAATAATCAAAATGAGTTATCATTACTGAGACTTGAATTAACAGCTGCAGTATGTGCTGCAAGGTTGCAAAATTATTTAGTTTGAAACACGAAAATATTCATTGAAAAAATATATTTATGGACAGACTACAAGATAACCTTGCACTGGATCAAGGGAAAACCGGAAAAGTGGAAACTTGTTGTAGCTATTGAAAGAGAGAAATTCAAGCATTGACAAGTCACTGCATGTGAATAAACTGCCTTGGAACGGAAAATCTTGCTGATTTGGTGACAAAGGGAATGAAAGCAAATACATTTATTATATCTGTCTTATGGAAAAATAACCCTATTTGGTTACAAGATTCCGAAGAAAATTGGCCAAAAAATGAATTTACAATCGAGGATGAAATATCTATTTTAACTGTCCAAACACATTAAGATAAACCCGATACAAGATTATTGTAAATACGAGGTGTGGCTATTAACCCTTTTGTGTTTTTAGTTTGGCAAAACCACTTTTGTGGCTTTATACAAATGTCGACACTCTCTGTAACATGTCAGTTATAAATGTGCACTAAATTTCAGTGAAAAAATATATTCATTTGTATGAAAAAAATGCCGGTATTCTAAGGGTTAAACAACTGAACTGCTGTCATAACACTTTTTATTTGTTATTAATTACAGTAGAAACTTTTTTGTCTTCAATGTACTCCCCTTGGCGATCTCTATATTGCTCCATACGACTCTTACATTGTTGAAAGCAGTGCTGGAAGTCCGCTTCTGTCAGCTGGGTCATAACCTCCGTCGCTTTTGTTTTAACCGCTTCCACACTTTCATCACAAGTAATCACCATGTCTAACAAGCTTGGATCAGCTCAATGTTGTTTAGAATATCAGCGCAAATGTTCATTCTTGATTCCTTTTGCTCGGGGTGAGGAGTTTTGGCACCATTTTTGAGCAAACTGTGTGCATGTTGAACGATTCATGCAAAATTTGGCGAACACATTCTTTGTTGTCGATTCGTGTTATTTCAGCAAGCCCTGGGATGCTTAGACGACGATCTTCGCGATTTCATTTACCAGTTTTTTTTCAATGTTTTCGTCCGTTTTTGACGTTGAGGGTCTTCAGGGCGTGATTCGTCTTTGGTCGTTCAAGTCCCTCTTTATCGTTTAAACCATTCCAAAAGTTATTGTGTGCGAGATAAACATTGCATAAGCTTCTGTAAAAGTTGTCTCCAGTTTAACAAGAAACTTGAAATTAACCCGTTGCTCCATCTGAACACTTGTTCGAGGCGTGACTGGTGCGTAGACTAATTCAAACGGCTGCTATAGTCAAACTGAGCGACCCTCTGACTCGTCCAGTGAGCTCAGGGGTGGGGAAAGTATCACCAGATACAGTTCTGTTCAAACTTTGGCATCAGTTCGGTTATTTAATAGCCACACCTCGTACAACAGTTTAGAGAAAATCCTAATAAATAGTAATGCCTTCCACGATAGAGATGGCATGGTAAGAAACAGCTGCCTCCTAGTGGAATAGTGCATAGGATCAACGTGTGCTACAGTAGTATGAAAAAGTTATAATAGAAAAGAAAGTGTGTGTGACGTAAACTCAACTGTCAAAAAATATTTGGTATCGTTGGTATTTAATAACGAGCCGTCCAAAAAAAAAAACATCATCAAAGTTGGCCGAGAAAAAAAAAGACGAATAGAAGTATTTCCATTCTTAATCGATTTTATTTATTTTTTTATCTATTTATAACCTTATTTTCTTGTCAAGACTGTCACATCATATGACAGCCATTGTTTATTTTACAAATTGTGACAGTCACTTGTCAGAAGTTTGACATAACCGAAAAGCTTAGACATGACCGCTATTTCCATCTCTCTCGTTCATAGCTAGAGTTGATGACTTTTTTTTGGATGTCTCTTTATAAAGTTATGTGTATATCCTTCCAATACATACATTAAAGTTAACGTAAACGGAAAATTCGTTTTATATTTATTTTCACAACTTATGTACCATGACGAGGTCTGGAGCCGATTATATTTTTAATCGGAGTTTAATCGGTGAAGAGGTTGGGGGATAAACAGATAAACAGTAATATATTTTTTCCTTGTCTGCGGGTAATTCGTAAACGATGAAAAGTTCAACGATGAACTTCAAATTTGATATACATATACAACATAACAGAATATGCAAATATAACGCTTTTTAGCTTAAAATGCTTGGGAGTTGACGGGGTTGAAGGTGATAAGTATACAAAATAGGTGAAATACATTTTTTTTATATACATTTTAAAAATGACAGTGAATTGTTCTATAAAATTGCTACTGCTACTATTCTTATGCTCTACCCTTTTAAATTATATAACATATGTATTTGTCTTTATTTTTTATAGTTGAAATAATGGTTGAAAAGTATGTTTCACTAAAACATGCTAAGGCTAGGTGTGATCTTGTCTTGGTAGTGGGTTGATATTTTGACGCTCTTTACTAATAAATACTGACCTATTTTTATTTTACGAAGCATTAATATTTACTTATCTTTATTTATAAAATTTTTCCACATACTACACTTCCATATACTCGTAGTGGAGTGGAAGTATAGTATGCGAAAAAAATGTTGTCTGTCTGTCGGTCTGTCTGTCCGATAACCTTACTTGTGTACACATTAACTCGAGAACTAGCGGAGATTTTAACTTCAAATTTGGAATACTAATGTGCCATATGAGTCATACTATAAATTAGTCAAAACTTGTAAGATGAAGGTTGCAAAAAATTTGCTATAACTGAATTTTTACTAATCCCTATAATGGCTATACAAAATGATCCGCATTAATACATAATATTTATGATAGTCACTACTAGATGTCACAATGAGATTGGTAATAGTACAATTTGACTTTTTAGTACGATAATACCGGTAGGCCTAGTAATTATTTCTATTAAACCATACTTATATTTAAAATTACTTCAAAAACATAATTATTTTACGAGTTGTGTTTAACAAACTCAACTTCTGAAGAATTAAAGTAACATCCTTTATGTAAGACACAATAGGTCTTCAAAATATGGTGAGTAGTAGTCAGCTAATCTAGTTAAACTGTAATAAAATTTAAGTTTAAATGAAGTTTGTAAACTGAAAACTTCGCTAATAGTTACACTACTTTCGACAATAAACGTGATGAAATGTTTGCTTACACATCTATATGCTGCAGTTTAGAACAAGTTTAACAAAATTTAACCGTTGGTAAGCATTGTTAGGCAAATGTGTAATGTAAACTGTATCTGCAAAGTACGTGTATCTCCAAAGTTACAATATTAAATACATGAATGTTGTAATTGAAAAGGAAATAAGTTGAAAAAAATATTCAGGACATAGCTCGCGTACGTCAAATTGTTGTTTCAAAAGTTGAACAAAATCATCAGGCTACGCAAATCCAAAAACAACATAGGTATTTTATTACGAATAATAAAATAAGTTGAGATGAAAATTTCAAAAGTTCATTTATTCAAGTAATATGCTGGATGTGTAAAAGAATGCTGGCTGTGTAATTATTATGGATCACATTAATTGTTTTATTTTCCAGAAACTGGAATTTAATAAAAGTTTCAGTGTTTTCAGTGATATTGAAATAAACTCTTCAAATGAAAGCATCATGTGTTCTTTCAATTAAAATTCATAAATTTGCACGTTGCAAGGCTTGGCGTCGCGGCGTTCGACTTGTTTTTCTTTTAGCCACCTGTATTATTTGCTTTAGAACTTTATTTAACTGACTAAAACAGAACTGCAAAAATTTAGTAAGTGCCAACATTCAAAGCATAACTAGCTCTATCCTAGCAACAACTCCACTATTAATAGTTTCTACATTTCTAGAAAATTTTTCTTTTGACATCCAGACTATTCAATATGTAATTCCATACAATTATTTACTAACAGCTAGTGTATAAACTAAATAAACTAAATATGTAAATTATAAAACTTAATAAATGTCAGCTGTCACAAATGTCACTTTTACAAATGTCACAATATTTACAGTAGTAATATAGTATTCATGTAAATTGTATTTAATTATTGGCCGAATAGGGCTAAAATTGACAGTTCACATCCACGTAGTGGAGTGGACGTTTAGAATTGAACATTTGAATGAAATTGACATGAAAACTTTTGAAAAAAAAATGATTGGCTGAATAGGGTTAAAATGTAGTGAGACGAGATTTTAAGTTTAACTAAATTTTAAAAACTAGTAACTGGACAGTGCTCTAAAAAATGCTACTCCTTTACAACATCCCACCTTTCCCATGGGCTACGGGTGTAACTACAATGTAACCCCCAACCCCCTTAACCGACCTCGTCATGGTACATAACTGTTCCTTTGGAGTCTACACAAAAGAGGTTAACAGACAGACAGATAGACAGACAGACAGACAGACGTATGTCATCTCGATACTTCAGAACATTTTAGACCTATTTAGCTAGTAAAAATTTTTAAAAATGTCATTAACACTATACTTCCACTCCACTAGGTGGATGTGGAAGTAATTAGATTATCAAAAAATATATTAATAGTTAGCATTATTTATTCCAAATGATGTGAACTTTCGTGCACACTTTACAGGTGACACAAGTCGTGGATGGTTACTCTTTGTTATCAAAAATAAAAATAAAAATTGCTGTCTTGGTCCATTTGTTGCTTATGTCAGTTATCACGCGTCAGTTAAACACGCGTTTTAAGGGCTATTAATGCGTTCAAAATATTTTTGTAAATAAGTATTATTTGAGGTAAAATACCTTAACTGAGTAAGGTAGCTAAAAAAGAAAATATTTAAATAAACTGTCATTTCGAGGTGCATCTTTTAACGTCATTTTTTCTGTATTGTCTATTCTGAAAAAATAAATATTTCACAAAATTGACATGTATGTTTCAGTAGGTACTAATAATCATAATTTAAAAATTTGTTTCACACATAATGAATAGCTCTTAAAACGAGTGCTTCGTCGATATAAGCAAGTGACCAACAAAGGGACCAAGGCAGCATCTTTATTTTTCACAACAAAAAGTATCACTACTATCCACTGCCTATTAAAAATTACGTCACATTCCGTCTTCGTTATATTTCAAAAACCTGTGAAAGAAAGTATGACATACATTGTAAGAAGAACAAGGCGAATTCAATAAATAATAAAAAAATAGAGGGTGTTCTATTAAAAACATAATTTTAATCAAACTGCTGCTACATTTCTGTTTCAATTGTTTTTCTGACAGTATATTCTAAAATTTCTGGAAAAATAAGTTATCCCTTGAAAAAATGTTTTCGTAGCTCTAATAATAACGCAGAAAAGGAAAGTGGGAATTCTTCAAACTAACCCTGTACATTAAAACGAATGTGAATAATTATATATTACTTTATATTAGGATATCGATTAATAAAGCAAGTTGCCGTCTTCATGAATAAAACATATAAAACGGCAAACAGAACAGTTCTGTTGACTATCAGTATTAATTACTTGGATATTGCGTACATTGGGGTTAGAATTCCTATAAAAGCCGAGAGGATTGTATCTAACTTTCTTAATTTTAATATACAAAAGAATAAGTTTGTCTTTTTACTTCATTTACGCTTATACCTACTCATTGAACTGATATTCTGTACGACTTCGTGAGATCGTGAGCAGTTAACATAACATTACAGTAATGTATCATCTATGCAAACCGCAATTATTAGTTGAGCACTATTACAACACAATTACCTTTTTGAACATGTTTTATTCATAAGTGGTATGTATTTAGAATAGAAAACTTCATATTGACTGATATACCGGGTGTGTCTATAAATATAGATTATACTCAATAACTTTTTTCTGTATTAATTTTAATTTAAGTCGTTCTGAGAAAACAGGCATCAACATAATGTTTTATTCAATTCAAAATTTCGGTTTTTATTTTTAAATCTAGTGTTGTGGATGAAGTAAAAAAATATCGAAGCATTCTAATTATATTTTATTAAAATTATTTTAATCTAGAAAATTGATAAAAACAGATTTTTATTAAAACTGTAAAATTACGAGCGATTTTTAATTTCAAATCTCGTTTGACTTATTTTTTTCAAATGGGAATACCGCAGATACACTATGTTTTTAAAATGTTCTTTTGTCAATGAAAATTCTGCTTTTCAATGGTACCAAACTTGTTCGGCTTCAGGGCCACTTGTTGAGGCCTCATAAAATGAACAAAAAAATATTATTTTTATGCCTCTTTACTCAGAACGACTTATAAATTAAAATTACAAAGTCTTGTTTATTTTCAGTTTTGTCAACCATGTTGGTATAATCAGGAGATGATTAAAACTGTTTTAAATTTTAGTCATATCTTGATGATGAATGGGTGATGCATGGATGAATGAAGTCATCTCATGGTTGGCAATGTCAATGTTTCGGTGTTAAGTGGTGAAGTATTCAAATGTTTTGTTATCCTAAACCACTCACGGCAGGAGTGGCTTAGGACAATGAAACGAAGGTTATGGGCAGGGTGCGTTTTTTAGTGCGTATTTGGTTTATAGAATCGTTGTTTTATAAAAATAACTAGCGACCCGCCCCGGCTTCGCACGGGTGCACGCGGACTTTTTTGTAGACCTTTTTAAGGTGTACAATACTGTAGTACATTATTTTGATCTATCTCGTAGGGTTCAGCCAGCGTTTGCAATGTAAGCGCAAAAAAATGTGTTAATTTACGACATCACATTAGAAACCTCTAAAATTATCAGTGGCGAAGCGTATGGGTAGACAAGGTAGACATTGTCTACCCAAAATTATTTCCCTTTTTTTAAATAAAAATATTTATGTATTTTCATTTTCCAATTATTGTATTCAAATCAATTTCCTGATGCCGACTGACCGAAATCATATAATATTATGTTATATCATGTTATTTCAATGTCCTGTTATTTGTTCTCTTAATTCTCTAAATTCTCAGTAACTAATCTAGAGTCCGACGCGACATTAAGTAATAGCCGGGTAAACATTTCCGAATTTGTCTGTCCTATTTGCCAGTGGCAGGCGATTGCACGTAGCACACCGCGGTGGCATATCCGCGGAAATTGGGCCGATATGCGGGTATCAAAGACAAAACATCATTATTTGTCTACTGTAGTCGACGAGCTAAGTAGTGCGCTGCTGTCCCGTCTGTATACGGCGGGATTGGACGTATGCGAATTCGCGAATGCATGTGGTCAACTGCAATTGTTGCAATACTCCGCTCCTCCGCTCATCGCGCGCCCGTTTGAGTTTGTAGCTTATTCTTATTATATTTTATTTTAATTTCATATTTATTCTGGGTTGTGTTTTAAATTGGTCATTGCTTTAATTGTTTCGTTGTTGTGCGTTGTGTAATAAATAATAAATATTGAAAATAGGTAATAAAATGACAAATATAGAAGATCCTATCGTTTACGTTAAAGAACATGGTTTTTCTTCGCTATTTCTAGAAGAAAAGTTGAATTTAAAAAATTCCCAAAAGCGACCTGACTTGAATCTATCGCAAAAAGACGGAAAAACCGTTCGTAAATTCCAAATAGTTTGGTATGAATCTTTTACCTGGTTGACTGGAAGTGTGAGCACGAATGCAGTCTATTGCTTTCCTTGTCTTCTTTTTGGTGGAGAGGAAGTCTGGGCAAAAGATGGTGTGGATATTATAAAAAAATGTTGTTCAAAAAGCTAACAAACATGCTGCCTCAAAAATACATATTACCTGCAACGAATTTTGCGAGTGACATTCAAAATGACCATATCGAATCTGTGAAATACGTAGTTCACCAAATAATTTTGGACGAACTGAAAAATACTGATTTTGTTTATGTTCAAGCAGACGAAACAACAGATGTTTCGTGTCGAGCGCCATTTAACATAATTCTAAGGTACATTTACAAAAACGAAATAGTTGAGAGATTTCTTGGATTTTATGATGTCTCTAGTAATAAAACGGCAGTTGGACTTTACTTTAGATACTTTAACACAATATAACTAAGACGTTTGTCCAATTTTTATTTTTTATTCCCAATGTCTACCCAAGAAAAAATCTCACGCTTCGCCACTGAAAATTATCAGTGTTTCTCTACTATATTATGCATGTATTATACATGTAAATCTTCCTCTTGAATCACTTTATTAAAAAAAAACGCATCCGTTGCGTAGTTTTAAAGATCTTAGCATACATAGGGACAGACAGACAGCGGGAAGCGACTTTGTTTTATACTATGTGTTATGATAAACTAGAATAACTATGTAGGGTTGTTTTCACCGTTTTTACCACATTTTTAATAAATTGCCGAATCTACAGAGTGTTCATATACAGGGTATCACATTCTTAAGAGACCACACGAAACTACAGATTCTTTGAGTAAAAATATTACGATTTAATAAAACTGACTTAGTCCAAAAGTTATTGGTAACCAAGATACAGGGTGTCAAAGTTATAATTATTGTTTCGACTTATATTTTGTTACAGAATTTGGTATTTTGAGGGGATGAATTTTAATTTGTCAATCAAATTAAACAATTGATGTAAGTAGTAGAGGGCGCTTTCTGTAGTATTCTGAATATATAAAAAATGTGTAAGTTTTTTTAATCTTAGAATATCAATGTTTTTATTGAAAATATTGATTTTTCTATTATGTATTGACAAAAAAGGGGGTACCTTTTAAATGTCGTTCCGATTGACTGGTTTAGAGGTATTTGCGTTTAAAGTGTTGGAAATTAAAATACGAAATTAAATATATAAATTAATTAAATATACGAAAATGAAATGACCTTTTCTGTCAATAAATATCTTTACAAGCGGTTCTCAAACTGTGGTACGCGTACCACTAGTGGCAAGTTAAACAACTTATAAATAAAGTTGTTTTGATTTTTTATTTTTATTTCAGTGGTATGAAATTGATTTACATTGCACATGAATAGTACCTACGTAGAAAAAATATTTGAGAACAAGTGATATGTACTGTCATTTGTAGGAAAGAATATTATTTTTGTTTGTAAATTTTTAACATTTTCAGTTGAAAACGTATTTCTGCCTTCTGTGCTAATGAGTGGTATATACATCTATGTATAATCAGATGAATATATAAATACATTTTAAGTCACGATATTTTTTATATAGAGTGATTAACGACGAATAACGACGCAGAACATAGGTAAGTGCCATGAATTTAATGCAGGTAATGAGCATTAAAAACGTTCTCATAATAAAATATAATAGTACCTAGTACAAATAACATTGTTTGCCACGGATTTGATTGATGACAGTTGCCATAAATTTGGTTGTTGCCAGACATATTTTTTTTGCCGAAATGATGAATGATCATCTAACTAACACTAATTCGGCTATATAATATACCCTTTGGCTTCACATTATTACATACATGCATATGTTCCAGAGAGTAGTTTTATTAAGTAAGGTAAGTATTACTTACATTTGGACGCACATTGTTAAGAGTAAGTTACTTTCCACTACATAGATATCGAAGTACTCATAAAATAAAGCAACGCATTATTTATATTCAGCTGTCAAACAACTACTTAAGATACTTTATCAAATATATAATATGAGGGGCACAGATGCAAAACTCACATTATCCATAATTTTTCGAAATAGAGTTAGTGGCGCTATATTGTTCATCGTGTTGAACTACACCATTTCAAATGTTAAAAGTGGTATAAAACTCACATTTTCGTATTTATTTTAAATTGTGGAATCTGTGAATTGTTTTAAAACTCACATTCTCCTAAGGAGAATATGAGAATGTTAGAACTTTTTACTGTCAACATTGTTTATTCTTTGCAATTTTAGTTTCATTATAAAAATATTTCACTTCATCAGTCAATGATGATAATAAAACCGTATTCTAAGTATTTTGTGCAGCTTTTTATTTTGATTACGAACTACCATATTACATAAAATTTTTATTGATATACCATTGAGTTTGTTTCCAAGTTCCTTTTCCTAGCTTAACTTCATGCATTTTAGTGAAAAAACTAATATTATGTAGAATAATTTGGAGCAAAATGACCATTATCCAATAAGTTGTATCAAAACTCATATTATCCAAATTCACTTTTTTGGAGTCAAATATTTTTTGTGCTGTCATTTCACCAATTGAGAAGCAAATGTACAGGTCTAATACAAATACCAAAAAAAAAATTCAGAGCGTCAAGTCACTTGAAAAGTGAGAAATCAGTAATTCCTTTGTAATATTTTCATCCGTCATCAGTAATTTGTTCATCCTTTGCCCCTTTTCCTCCTCATTAGTTACATCTTATAAGTATTTGTAAGAGTCGTAATTAGGGGAACATATTTTTGTGTTTGGTTTTCTTATACTTAGGATTAAAACAAAATCTTATTTGCATTTACATCGTATTCCTACTTATGATGTAGACGCATAACGTGAGTACTCTGTGAGAGCTTGCACTTGACTGATGGATCAACTAATGTTGTATTTATATATACATATGCTTTATTGCTTCGAAAAACCGATTGCAATGGTATTTACTTTTAAGCGGATCTATTAAAATTTATCGGATCTGTTTACACAGCTAAAATCTGCATCACATGGTTTCTGCTTCTATGGTTTCAAATCGCCTAATTATGAATTTAAATGTACAGGTATATTCGAGTATTTTGGATACATGTAAATCCAATGTAAATTTGTTTGATCTTCTTGATGTGATATTTGCAATAGTTTCATAATGCTTTCCATTCAGTATATTGAGAAAACTACGTCAGATTAATGTTTCGTTACATCTAACTATGCATGCAACTACATGGTAACAGGGGCGTATGCATCATACAGAGTAAGAGGCAGCCTAATGCGTACATAGGTGGATATTAAATACATATTAAATGATACATTTGTATGTCATAGTTAGGCGAATTTACTACTAGCGTCTAGCTAACACCAGGTCACGGGCGATCCTATCAAAATCCTCTACCAAGATCCTATCAAACTGAAAAAGAAAAACGCGCATGCTTCTAGACAATTTTAATGCTGAGAAATAAAATAAAACTGTAAATCCTGTAATCAATTTTCATTAAATAATAAGACAATTTTTGTCTGTATTTTCTTAAAAACTAAATTTTAATATAAAAAAAAGAATCAAGCTGAGTTAGTAAGGTGATTGCTTTAAACCTTTCATATCAAAGTTTTGTGACTTACTGACTTCAAGTTTACCGCCTTCACCGCGTTACACAGGAATTTCTCATTGGCCAGGATCACCCGTGACCTAGTACCGGCTAGACGCTAGTCGTTTATTGTCGTACTTGTCGTTTGGTTAATTTATATTTTATATTAGTATGCGAATGGTTGTCTGAAGGAGATGTGCTGGCGTATGTGTTTTAGCTTACACACATACGTAAATTCATTGACAAATGACAATATTGATTGATGATACGCACTTTTCTAATCAGGCACTAGACCAGAATAAAATATAAAATGGTATTTCAAATTTTAACCCAATCAGCCCTACCGACAAACCGGATGCCTTTCATACGCCTGCGCTAGCGTTTGGATTGGGATTGGTTCTCACCTCACGTTTACATCTACTTTTTAATTTGCTACTCTACTGAACAAAGAAGTTAAATTATCAATTGCCCTTCATTCGGCTATGTACGCATTAAGGTGCCGCTTACTGTATGTGATACACGAAAGTAACTAATAGCCTTTCAAACGTTGCCATAGTTTATTATGAAATTATACCACAATATTCAACATATACAGCAGAGGTTGCGCAACAGCACACAACAGCAATAAAATCAAATTGGGCAACCCCCATCACATGCTACGCGAGTTGCATGTGTTGCGTCGCCGTATGCCAACCTTAATGATAAGTAAGTGAATAGTAAGATATATCTAACCGTATCTAATCATATTATTATAAATAAGCACTAGATGGAAATATTAATCTTTAGAGCTCGTATATTAATAATATATTCCAGGACCGATCTTCACGCGACTGGAATATTGTTGTAATGAGCCATCCAAAAAAAAAAAACATCAAATCTGGCTATGAACGAGAGAGATGGAAATAGTGGTTATGTCGAAGCTCGAAGCGAAACTTTGTTGTTGTTACACTTTTGACAAATACTGTCACAATTATTGTAAAATAAATAATGGCTGTAACAGTTTTGAAAATTAAATATGGTTTTAAATTTAAGATATAAGAATAAAAACGTCTTTTGTGTAAGGCCAACTTTAATGACTTTTTTTTATGGCTCGTTATGTGCTACTTATAAAGTACATCGTCAACTCCTGTACATATGTATGTATGTACATCGTGCAATCGTAGTTCAATGAAAAAAATCACAGATCTTGCATCTTACACAAGTATCGTAGGGGTATTAAAAATACCAGACACAGCTCGTAGAAAAATTTCTAAAGTAAATTATAATAAAAATAAAACACAGTTTTGTTCTTACGATTTTTGGCGGTTTGACCCTGAAAGTCTTGTCGTTTTAAACGGGTTATGTTGCATGTGATATTCAGTCAAGTTTGCGATTTCTTTGCCGTGCATATCCTAACAAAAATGTTTTCGATTAGTAAGTTGATCGTCATGATGTGCCTTTACAATGGCCTTGCTGCCGTGGACACACGGTACACTGCAGTACCGAGAATGTAGATGCAGTTGCGATGAATTTGGCCCGTCGTATTCTTGAAAATCATTTGGGGCAGGGATATGCTCTAAGAGACTATTACTTATTTTCACAAATAGGCAGAAATCCATACCGATGGATAGCAGAATACCGGCGCGGCGTGTGGATAACATATACCGACAAGATTGTGAATATCTTGTAGATGTGAGATCGGCGTTTAAACAACATTGTTCACCAGGATGTGAGATTTCACAAGTGTTGGTGTCTGATAGTCCCAATCGGCATTTTATACAAATACAAATTTTGGTGAACTCTAGATGCCAAAAAGTCCCGAGGCAAAGAAGAGGACTGTTCGCAATAGACTCCTCACAGCATTGTCAATCCTCAACTTCGTTCAATGGGGCATTCGTAAGAGAAGCCGCCTCTACCAGCCAGTCTAGCTGTTAAGAAGTCAGATATTCAATGCTTTGTTGACCTGTTGACAATTTCTTGTCAATTGTTTAATATATGCTTACATAACGTAACGCATAAATTAATTTTCAGCCACGTTTTCATGCAAAATTCGAAAAGAAGTCAATGTTTAATTTAATTTGTTAGGAACTGCAGAACTGTGTATCTACCATGTTGTAAACAATACTCCAACTACTTTAACAAAACTTTAATGGATCTTGTCAAAATTCAACAAAGTATTAATAATAATAATCATAATACCTAATTAGGCTTGGATTCTAAGAATCCATCCACTCAGCAACCTTGAATTCGAACGTGAGCCAGATGATTTCAAAAGTGTTTACAATGTAAACAATTAACGCTAGATGAATAGCTTCCTTTTCATTTTCTAAAACACTGCATTTTCGTTTCTTTAATGGCAACATTATTTCCTCCATAATTTCTCAAATGAAAGTTGCGTCAGCCTAAAACTATTTTTGTTACGCACTTTATACATTCCATAGTCCATTATATTTATACAGAGTGTGATACCAAAACCTTTCATTTGATGTATCTAGAAAATTATGTAAATCTTCCAGTTTAGAGATTACTTATTCTTAATAAATCACCCTGTATATATGTTAGTGTAAATTAATAAAATAACAAATCTGCTCATCCTATTACAACGATCAGTAAATATCAAATGTTTATTTTACATTCAACATCAGTTCATAAAATACGCAAGCAAATTTTCACTAAACAGTGTACTGCTGGGAAGTTTTTTTATTCAACGTACTCGATTTATGTACATATGTATAAGCGCCCTGCATCTCGGATGTCGTTTTGCCATTTCAGCAAATCACTAAATCTCGGTCATCCGACGGTGGCCCGACCCCTTGAACAGTCATCAAAATTGTGGATGACTACACATGTAACCCAAACATAAAGACAACTCCCATTAATACGCGCCCAGAAGTATTTTCAATACTAAAACGTTTCAACGAAATACACATATTAGGTAGAATATACAGTTCAAACAAGTTGTCATAAACGATGTGAGTGGAAAATACGTGAATTTAGTTTGCCTGCAGAAACAACTCTTAGAAAGCGGAGCCTATTGGACTCGTTGCGGCACATACATAGATACAGGTATTAATTTTAAGTGATGGACGCCAAAGCTTAACTCCTGAACATATATTATTATATTATAAAAAATGTCAGTTCTATTTACAAAATATGTTTATCACATCTAACACACTTATGTTAGATGTGATAAACATATTTTGGTATCTTTATTTTATGTATTCCTAATTCTTCAAGAATATTTAAATACGTTTAACGATTGCAAAACAGCGTTCGACTTTGTTATCATCATTTTTAAAGCAAAAGGTAACCCCAAAGCCTCCAAATTTCAAATAAAGCCGTTAATAAAGATTTTTTCTGTATGATGCGCACTTTATGAACACTGTATTTCATGATTATTCTAATATAAAGCTGATGTATTAGAATATTTACTTTTTCTTTTCTATTTGCGATCACTCGCGATTGCGTGATTTCTTTGATTTATGGAGGTCTACAATATACATAATTTCAGGAACCATCTATGTGTTGTAATTTCAATAAATTTCCCGTACTCTAGTAGATATCGTTTGGTATTCTAGTCCCCCGCGTTGAGATACTAAATAACTAATCTACTAACAGTAAATGTCAAGTGAATGAGCTAATCTTAAGGCGTAATTTCTTGAACTGTATCTGCAAGGTAATAAGGAAAGTGGAGTACTTTGAACTATTATATTAGGTACAACTTGCTAGTTACGCTCTCATGGCCCATTAATAGTTGAAAGAACGGAGAATCCGTGACGATGACTGGAAAGTGATACAAAATCTCCAGGTAGCTCGAATTCTCTACTGCTTTAAGTTGCCGCAAATTACGTGGCACATTCGCAGCATTTACATCTTAATGTGTATACTCTATATTCGTGTAAAATAGGATAATCACTCCGACTATTACATATGCATTAAACTCATTGTCACTTGTTCTAACAATTGGAAGATTTAACGGAATAAATGTGGCCTACCAATAAGAAATACAGTCGAAGAAATGAGTGATGGAACCAATATGATAACTTCAATGGAAGTTTCAGTACTCGAATATTAAAATATAATTGAAACTAGTGATTATAGATGGTTTGTTTGGAGTAAATTAGATGAGTATTAGAAAAATGGTCGGACTTTTGCAAAAAAATACCATTTCCAGATCGTCTTTTGCTTTAGAGAATTTAGTATACTTTAAAATTTCTAGATTTTTAAAAAAGCCATATTTCTCGAAAATTCTCCTTTTCAACATGTTATTTATAACATACTTTTTGAATCCGTTAAAAAGAATTAGGGTTGCGTTAAATAAAAGTACAGATGAGTACACAGCTTGAAAACTAAAGACAATCTAAAAATAGCATTTATTGAAAAATGTGTCTTTTTGACATAAAAACTCGAAATTGCTGACCATTTTTCATAAAAAACTTTCCGAAAAAGGGCTTATTTCGCGTTTATTCCAAACATTACGACTTCATTGTAAATTTTAATAATACACTTGTTGTTGCTAATAAAGTTGGTTGTAGATACTTGTAAACAACAAAATAAAATAGAGATGAAGAAATCAAAACCTAAAGCAGCAATGGTCTATTATCACAACATAATATTAACATTACAAGAGGACAGCTGGTTAAAGAAAGTTACACAACACTGTTATCCTTTTCGGTAGAACAACTGAAACACTTTCAAATTAAATCCCCCTTTTATCGTTTTCCAGGGTATTCGATAACAAAATACAAGATGTTTCTTTTATTCCAAGATAAATAGATTCGAATGATAATTATTTCAATAGTACAAAGCCATAAATTGAATTTTTGTTTTGTCTGCAAACAAAAAGATAACTTAAAAGGTCTTCTTACATTCAGCAAAAATTGTTTTGGGTTGACTTTAATTACCAATTGAGTTATCCTTTTTAAATGCAGATTAATTTGTCTTTTAACGATTATATAGCATTGCTGGGAACTGTTTTCTTAAATTGTATTTTATTTTGGTACTCGTGTGCAGGGTGTTTTACTTTTTTCGATGGGACTGCATTCGTAACTTCTAAACAGGTAGGTTGTATATTTGTGGCTCATGAAGACGGTGCATTTAGTCAAAAGGATTAAAAGAAAACAGTTTATGAACAATTCTGAAAGAACTGAAAAACGCTATGTACTATTTTGCAAATAATATTAATCAAATACAATGTTGAGTGGTTATCATCTCGATGTTACGCGTAGCGATGCTTAGCTATTGTTTTTCTTATTGACAACTGTATTTTTATACAAAACAACCAAAATACAGCATTTACCATTTCAACGATAAGTGTCGCGACTACCAACTTTTGTTTTTTTTTGGCGTGTGTAATTTCGTTAAAGAAATCGACGAATAATAATAATAATAATAATAATAATAATAATAAGATCATCATAGACATCGCAGTGCCACTTACTCACAACATTCAGAAGACTGAACGGGAGAAGATCGCGAAATACGAAAATCTATCAATCGAGCTGAAGCGCCTATGGAAACTGGAGAAGGTGGAGACGTACGCCCTAGTAATATCGGCAGAGGGCGTGATGACGACCAGATTCGCCAAGAACATCGCGGCATTAGGACTGTCTTATAATATTATTCGAAATGGCCAGAAGGCAGTTGTACTACAAACCTGTCATATTGTAAGAAAGGTTTTGGGACAGGATGAATTTCCTCCCCTCGCCTGAGCCTAATTTCTGCTGGAGGCGGGGATGAGATATCAAGCCATCACTGTCTGCAGCAGGAATGGGTGAATGTTTCCCAGCGTTTACGCTGAGAAGTGTGACTATAAAGTCGGCGAAATAATAATAATAATAATAATGGGGAGCCAAGTTAGTGAGAGTAACTTTGTTTTAGGAGTGGCAATCCTGCATATCCTAGCTGCGCACGGAGAAGCAAAGTTAGTGAGGGTAATTTTGTTTTCGGGTATGACAACCTCGCGCACTCCAGCCAAAGCACGAAGGAGCAGGCTTGGTGGGAGCTTACCTGTTATCAGGTGTGGCAAACCGCCACACTGGGGATTGTGAAGGGAGCACCTCATAACAACTCAGAGGTGGATGCCGACATTCATCAACTACCACCAGAAGAGCAATACCGTTACCTGGGAATGTGTCAAGATAATAAGATCAACCACACACAACTGAAGAAAGAATTCCAAGAGAAATACAAGAACCGCGGGACAAAGTTGCTGACTACGCTTTTATCTGGAGGCAATCTTATCAAAGCCATCAACTCGTGGGCTGTCCCAGTGCTGATATACTCTTTCGGTATTGTTAAGTGATCCGTTACTGATCTCGATGAGCTTGATCGACTTACCAGGCGGCATCTAACTAAATTTAGACACTAACATACTAACTCTTCAGTAATCAGACTCTACCTGCCTCGAAGACGAGGTGGGAGAGGTCTATTAATCATAAAAAATCGGTACCTTAACCAAGAAGCTTCCTTAAGAAGAAAAATACTAACCAACAGGGACCCGCTAATAACGGCAGTAGCAAGAAGGGACGCTGGTACACGCCTTTGAGCCAAGGATGGGAACTTCTTCCGGTCGACGTACCAACAGAAGAGGAGTTCCAGACACAGTGGATGGAACATGCTTTACAGGGCCGTTTTCCAAAAATGCTACAGCCAGCCACATTGACAAAGATAAATCTTTAAAATGGTTTACCGACAGCTGTGTGTACCCCCCGCTATTCAGGACAGTGTTAAAAAAAAACAACAAGAAATTACCAGAAGCATATCCTGAGGGACGACTTCGAAAGTATATATAGGAAATGTGGATCTGCAGGCAAAACTATCAAACATAATAGGAGGGTGTTCCTCGCTAGCATAGTCAGCATATTTCGGTAAGCACAATCAACTTGCGAAGATGGTTCACCAAGTATCACTCAAGTATGGCCTATTAGCGACGACTTCGCCATACTACAAATATACCCTGAAAACTGTGCTGTAATCAGAAGTAGTAGTTATGTAAAGAAAGAAAGAGCCATATATTCTGCTTCAGTTGATGAAGCAGCTACTGAGCTCTGCCGTTTTGTATTCCAGGTTATTCTACAAGTATCAAACAGTTTAAATATATACCCGGTTATACTTCGTCGGTCAGTTTCATTATTTGCCCGGTCTGAATCAACATAGCCACTTAACTTTTCTTTAAAGTTATATCTTTTGTATACTAGTTTTAATTCAATTGTACCGTTTACATAACGTAAAACACGCTTTAAGGATTGCCACAATTCCTTGTTTGATTTTTGTTGATATTTACTTATACAACATATTTAGTGAGGTACATAAATTTGGACGTGTACATATCATTGTATACATTAATGGACCAATTAAATTTCGACTGGGTGCTCCACAATTTTCATCTGACTCTAAAGCTTCATAATTTAATTTAGTAGGTAATGGCGTACTAACTGCGTTGCAATCGCTCATATTATATTTCTTAGTTTTTAAATATATACTTTGGTCTAGAAATATTTCAGATGCCGTTCTTTGCATTCTAATTCCAAGAAAAAATTTGTATTGCTTTTAAATCAACCATTTGAAATTTAGACATTAAAAAGTGTTTAAAAGCATTCATTGTATTTATTTCTTGTGTGACAATTACAATATCGTCTACATACAACATGACATAAATATTCCTATTTATCTGCCCTTGAACTCGAAAATATAAACACTTTTCAACAGATGAGTTTATAAAGCCGTGTTGTTTTAAAATATTATCAAAACACTCATACCAGCATCGAGCGGCTTGTTTCAATCCGTATAAGGATTTTTTTAGTTACCATACTAAATTTTTATTGTGAATGGTAATGCCATCAGGGACTTTCATAAATATATCCTCTTTTAAATTACCATTTAAAATGCTGTTTTTACATCCATTTGATGGATTAATAGATTATACTGGTTTGCAAAAGCTAAAAGACATCGAAAAGTACTAATTCGCGCCACTGGAGCAAAAGTTTCTTCATAATCTAACTTATACAACTGATTAAAACCACGAGCTACCAATCGTGCTTTATATTTTGTCAGATTGCCATTTTCATCATGTTTTAGTGTGAACACCCATTTACTATCAATTATGTTTACATTATTTGGTTTTTGTACCAACGTCCACGTTTTATTTTGACTCAAAGAGCTAAGCTCTTCTTCAATTGCTTTTTCCCACTTAAGCTTATTTTTACTTTTAGCTATGTCGTCATAGCTTGTAGGAATTTCGCCATCTAAAGTTTGAACATTTAAAATATTGTAACTGTTTATTTCTAAATCATGATCTTTGTATGAAATTGACGATTTTTTCTTTAGCCTTTCGCTCCTTCTCACATCCTGTATTTCATCTCTTTTCCTCAGCTTGGAGGAACAAGGATAGCACAGATCTTTATCATCTGGTTCAGGGACATCTTTTGCTGGAGATGTTTGACCTTTCCCACCTGACTCTAGAGTACTAATTTTTGATTGAATGCATTTATCAGTGACACATTGTTTATTCAAGGTTTAATTGCATTTTTCTATTATTTGATCTGTTTTACCCGGATGGAGATTATCTACGGATTGTTTCTCACCCCTTCCCCTGAGAGTTTCTCATTCCTCATAGTTTGTACTGAGTTATCCGTATTTTCACCTAAGCATCTATCAATTTCGATCATTTCATCAAGTTCCTTTCTTGATGTTTTAAAATTTATTTCATATAAAATTACATCTCTAGCAACTATAAATTTTCTTGATTTTGTAATAAATATTTTCTACCCATTTGGTACATACCCTACACGAATTCCTTTAATTGATTTATCATCAAATTTATGTTTTCTTGTTTTATTATGTACATATGCAGTGCAACCAAATACTCTTAAAAACTGTAACTTTGGTTTTTTATTGTGCCACATTTCATACGGTGTCTTTGGTATTTTAATAGCTTTTGATAGGGTCATGTTCGTCAAATATGTAGCAGTTAACACTACTTCGCCCCAAAACCGCTTATTTAGACCTGCACTGTACACCATTGCACGCGCCTTTTCTGTCAATGTTCTATTCATACGCTCCGCCACAGAATTTTGTTGCGGAGTGTATGGCACCGTCAAATGATATGTCATCCCCTTTTGTTTACAAAATTCTTTCATATCGCCAGATACATATTCTCGACCGTTATCGCAATACAAGTGGACCACTTTTAAATTAAAATGAACCTCACTTTTGTTTACGTAATCTTTAAAACATGTAATTACTTCTGATTTATTACTCATCAAGTATGTTACCGTATAGTGAGTGTATTCGTCAATAAAATTAACAAAATAATTTTTGTCATCAATTGTGGCTGGAGTAATCGGACCACATATGTACATACGTCCGAGTGTACAATATACAGTGGCCTTTGAATATTGATTTTATTTTTAGATTTTGCGAATGGGAGTCGCGCTTGTTTGCCATTTATACAAGCTTCACACACTGACTAGGGGATTTATAGAATTTAAATGGTCGATATCTTCGGCTAGTTCTTTTGCTTTAATTTGAGCAAATTTATTTTTACTTATATGTCCTAACCGTTCATGCCATAATTTACTTTTAACATCTAGACTACTTAATGATGCATGACCATTTACTGACAACGCATTTTTAACAACAGTGAAGTGTACAATATGCAATTCATTTATGCGCTTACCTGTCATCGTGTCATGTTGGTCTTATTGTCGAGTTTTGCAAGTACTGCACCTGTGTGATGAAAAACCACATAAAATCCTGCCTCCTGCATCCTGTATCCATTTTTCTTACGGATAGTAGATTTAATGTAACCTCTTTAGCATACAGAACGTCGCGTAGAACTCCTACATGGCCCATATTACTGATAACTTCAATGTTACCTATATGTGTTGCCCAAATACACACTTCCTTTTTCGCAACTGAAATTTTAATGGGTTTCTTCAATTCCTTGTAGTCTTTGTAGAAACTCAAGTTGTTGATTAAGTGTTCTGTAGCTCCAGAATCGAATACAAATTGCAATTTTTCTTTGACTTGCTCTGTTTTACTTTCAGTATGTATCATGAAAGCAAAACTAGTCTCCTGTTCTTGAGGGGCTACTGTAGCAGTCATTATTTCAGGAGATTGTCTGGCCTTACGGGATTGTGCCTGCCTTCTTGGGACGTGCAGTTCTTGTTTCTTCAGATGCTGTTTATAATAATAACAGTCTTTCTTTACATGGTTTCTTCTGCCACAAAAGAAGCATTTTTTTGTGTTGTTATATCTTGGTTGTGAATAGTGATTACGTGAGTAAGTTGCTTTATGTATTGGCTTGTAGCTTCTTGGGAATCTATTAGTTAATTGAAATTGCAGTGCTTTGGTACTGGTGTCAGCATTTTCCTTTTTCAGTTTTTGTTCATGCTCTAGCAGCACCTTTTTGACAAATGCTAAGGTGAGACGATCATCGGACATTGTTTTTATTGCGGTAATGACTCCATCATAAGTGTGAGGTAATGTGTTTAAATAATACCACACTTTTGTCATCTCATTTACACTAGTGCCACATGCAACTAAATCTCGTACCTATCATTTCATCTACTTCTATAAAATGTTTCTTTAAACTCATTTGAGGCGTCAGTTTATAATTGAAAAGTTTATCTTGCACATTTAACTGGGTGGCGAGATTCTGACAGGCATATGTGGAATTAAAATGTTCAATTATTTGCCGCGTTGTTGCACCTTCTGGTATTTCACCTAGCATGGAATCATCCAAATGTTCGATTATTTGCCCTTTTGCAAATCGTTCCCATTTTCTCCATTCATCCGTTATTTCGTCTGGCACTTCTTCATCTAGTACATTCAACGCACCTTCCTGTTCAACGATTGCACGTAATCGGTACTTCCACACTAAATAGTTATCACCATTAAAAGGTTTAATATTATGTTTTGTGCCTTTTTCGCTTGCCATTGTTTTTAAGTCACAATTGGAATTCGCACACTGAATCCGCACAAACACGCACACGTTTTTGCTGTTCGCGTACAGTAACTTTAATTTTTGTTTGCAGTCTGGGCCCATAACCTATTGGGATTATGGGTTTAAATAATTATAAACACAAATTAGAGTCACGCAGTTTATTATTATTATTTTGTAGTTGACTTTATAAAGGTTTGGTATAGACTATTATCTCAACGAGAGCAACGAACGAGAGGACTTGTGTTTACAATTCTTTTGGTCAGCGTTTTCCGCTAGCAACTTGGCCCTGGTGTGAATTATATAAACATCACAAATAGGTCACATGAAACACATACATAAACAAGTTGCTTTGATTTTTGATATTTCCAACAATCTTAAATATATGTCATATTGTCCGAAAGTTTTTAAATAAATGACGATCGATCCTAATCCCTGAGGTACTTCAAAGATAATTATTCTTTAATTCAATCGTTTTAAGTGGAGCATGTATATTAAGAAGGAGCTCTATAAAGTGTTCAATTAGATGAAATTATTATGACCCTAGCTAACATTTCTCCATCTTAGGATTGCAAATATGCAATGTAATTTAATTCATGTATTCAGTTAGTTATATTAGCACAGTGACATATGAATATGAAATTAATGACACAACCTTATATTTTATGGGTTATTGACAATTAATTCAATAAATAGCAAATATTATTGATTAATAATAATTGCAAGTATGCAATGTATTTTCACTTGACTTTCCACTTGTTCTTATTACTTAAACATTCACGCAGAAGAGTGGAAATGTAGTGTTCATGAAAAAAAATCAAAACATTTTATTGGCTAAATAGACTTAAAAATCGCCTCACTATATTATGGTTGCTTAAATATTAAATAAGAAGTTTTTTTTTGCCAGTATGCTGCACCGTTTTAAATCTAGTACTACGGGCATAATGTAAATATTTCTCAGTGTTAACGTTTTCCAAATCGATAAAACCAATAATAACAGTGACATATGAATATGAAATGTACCAAAGAAATTAATTACACAACCTTATATTTCTGGGTTATTGACAATTAATTCAATAAATACCAAATATTATTGATTAATAATAATTGTTAACACAACTTGGTATCAAATAACATAGGTAGTTGCTTTTTTCAAGTTACAATAACTCGTTCCTTGATTTTAGCAGACCATAAAACAGTGGATAGGTGATGTGATATCTCGAAACTTACGCCGCCAGAAACGCCCAACGTTCGGTTATGCTCAATTTCGAGAATTCCCATGACAATAATTGGTTCAGTCACTATAGTGTTGAACCATTGAATAATTGGTCCAGTTACTATATCTGTTAACCTGTTAATCGACCAGAGTGTATAGAGAGATTTTTGATCATTCTCTTTTTAGAAATGGCTAAATTTAATGGATTAACTTCAGTTTTCTGTTCTTATCTTTATGTAATACACTTTTTTTTGTGTTTTTTTTTTAAATATTAGTTACTATTGTAATTAATGTTGATCTTTAATATTTTTTTTAATTTTTCTATATTTTTATAAAGGTTATGTACCTTTGTAAATATCTAAGTGTACTACTTAGGTACTCGTATATTGCCATACTCATAAAATGATATTGTACAAGATACCAGCAGAGAAATGTAGGGTTGCCATTTTAAAGAATATGGATCACAACGACGTCATCGATAGTTCCATATTCCGTAAGAAATTCTCAATGACATTTTTTTTTGTTTCACACTTTTTGGTGTAGTAACTATCCGCTATGGTATAACTAGCATTATAAATATGCTGCTATCCGCGATCCTGATTCATATCCGGATCGTGTACTTTTCAAGATATATGATTTATTCCATACATGAGGAACTTATAGGTACATTTGTTAATCAGCAACAAAGATATCATTAAATTAAAGTATAAGATTATAACTTTAATAAAAAAAAAAACAACGTATTACTGATGTAATTCCTACTACTGTTCAATTATTTAATTTCAAACCAACCAGTCCTGACAATTCAGGTAAAATAAAATTATTTAATTAACTGTTAAAATACATGGTACAGGCATCATAATTAAAAAACCCCCTTACCACATAACAGCGTGAAGAGAATGTAAAATAAATTCAGAAATAAGACTTAATTACCCAAGAGCCATGACTTTTTATTTAATCAGGATCACTGAATTTAAGTAGGCACGTAAGTATACGAACTTATAATTAGATGTGCTTGTAAAATCCTTGTTAAATAAATGACTTGTTTTAAGCTACATTTTTTGTGGAAACATAGCCCCCAGTTATTAAAAAATGTAGTTACTTTACAAATAAAATATTATTTAGGTCTCTACAAATGTGTGTCTTTGCCAACTTATATAATCGGTATATACAATGTAGTAGCTTATATATTATATACATATATAAATAGAGAGACTATTCCCAACTCAGTGAAAATGTTACGGTGGAGAGAGAGATTAAAAATATTGATAACTGTTTCCTAAATACGGTTACACATTTACGTACTTATATACAGCGTGTCCCAAAAAGCAACGTCAAGCCGAAAAGGGGTTACCAGGACGTCACATGACGAAAAAAAAAAAAAAGAAAGTGTTGAAAGTTTCGAGATATAGACACTTTTGTATAATTCGTGAAAAATCGCTTCCCTAAGTCAATAATTTCAGTCGTACAGTACAGTTTGTTTTATTGTTTGTTTGTGGGTATCTTTTATCTCTGGAGTAAGGTCGTACTACATTGTACTACGTTGAATATGCACAATTCGCGGGCTAAGTTATTATGGCTGTACTGTACATGGTACACAACTATCCTCAAAAGTTGGCGCGTTTATTCCAAAATATTAATAAAAGCAGTATCTTTAATTATCAAAAAAATATATTGCTATTCATCCACAGCAAGTTACCATTTTCGCGAAATAATTTTCTTATGTCTGAAACTCGATGTAAATTGGTGTTTTTTTCGTTTTTTTTTTTTTTGTATGAAAACTGTGTGAGGATATTAAAAATAAAACAATAAACTAATATTTATTAAAAAAAGCTAATCGCTTATAATATTACTAACTTTTTACAGCAATAGTTGAAGTATAGAAAAGGGGTGATGTAGTTGTCCTCGCACATATTAGACGAGATAGATCTTGAGAGACCATTATGACTCGACTGATCACATTCCATGGTAAGTTCGTTGCACTACTCCGTTTGGGTTGCACACTGTTTTCGCCTT
Organism: Aromia moschata; assembly: GCA_029963805.1. Lineage (NCBI taxonomy): Eukaryota > Metazoa > Arthropoda > Insecta > Coleoptera > Cerambycidae > Aromia > Aromia moschata. Next base: position 397,008 of record JAPWTK010000151.1, on the reverse strand, counting down.
CGTGTATTTGTACTACCGACCTGGAAATGTTACTCTGGAAAGAATTTACATCGAGTTTCAGACATCGGAAAATTGATGACATACCGTGAATACGCCAATTTTTGAGGACAGTTGTAGATTCCATGTACTACATTTTACCTCCACATCCACGTAGTGGAGTGGAAAGAATTCTTAAAAAAATCTGTTGATTTAAATAGGCTTAAAATGTTCTGAAACGACGAGCTTTTAAGTTTAAGTGAAAACAAATTTTCTGACTGGTCTGCCTACCTGCCTCTCTGTCTACCCGATAGTTAGTGAGGGAAGGGAGGACAGATGGAAGTTAATGAGGTCAATGAGGACAAGAATCTCATGAATAAACGAGGGCAAGGACTGTAATGAGTTAAACAGGACAACGTAGACAAGGAAGTTAAGGAGGACAAGGAGAATAAAAGGAGGTCAAAGGAGCAATAAGGTTAAGGAGGCCAAAAGGAATTTAATTAATTGTTCATTACAAATTAATCTTTAGAGTTACTGCAGTGTTAATAATATCTGGACATAATGTTAACGCAGTAAGTGTCAACGCCAGCATTGAATGATAGTAATTTTCGGTATTGACACAGGGAACAATTGTGTAGTGAAAGATATTTAATTTGGTGGCTACCTAATTATCATGCGTATTGGTATAGCAATTTTGAAGTTTATTTTTATTTCATGGTTTTATTTATATATCTTGGATATCTAGGTAACTGAACCGTAAAAAATCATATCAATCAAACTAAAAAAAAATATCATAATCAAACACCAATAAATAGAACTTAATATTCACCTATTTGTTATCTACACTTTTTTTGGAGCAAGTAAATTTAATCCTGATAATTGGCTTGGTTTTTATTGAATTTATAAATACCTAGTAGTAGACAGCACGCTACGTTGGTTTAGATATTACGTAATTACTGAATGGACAAACCCTGCCCTCAGTCTGGAAACTTGCCCCAATATAGGTTTAACAAGATATTTCTGTCACATCAGCTTATCGTAAATGGTTCTCCTATGAAACGTTTGAGTTCAGGACGTTTCTCTCCTAACCTACTCCCTTATAATACGCACGCATCTTGATATAAATTGACAAAATCTAACAGCGATACTATTCTTAACAGCAATAACACCTCCTCCCCGAGGGTGTACGGGGGGTAATTAAAACAAAATATCAGGAGGTTATTAAAAATTTGTGAAAAGGTATATGTATGACCAAGCTAAATCACATATTTATTTGGACATGGCTGGTGGTGTTATTTGTTGGCCTAAGGTAGAAGGCGAGCAAGGGAGTTGTATTTTAATACGAATTGAGAAAGATATTCATAATATGGCATGTCGTTTTGTAGGTTTTTGGGTGTGGAGAAATTCAAATATCACAAGTATCTACTCTCATTTTACATCCACATCCACGTAGTGGAGTAGAAGTATAGTATTCATGAAAAAAAATGGCTAAATAGGCTTCAAATATTCTGGACGTCTAGATTTTAAACTTAAGCGAAACAATGTTTTCTGTCTATCTCTCTGTTAGTTTGTCTGCCTGTTTCTTAACCTTACACCGTACCCGATAACTCGATAACACTTTGAAATATCAACTTGAAATTTAAAACTCACACGCACATATGTATCATGCCGAGATTTGGAATTAATTAGATTTTGAGCTTAATTGATTGAGGGGTTGGGGGATAAATGAGGAGGAGGATAAATAAACACTTTTTCCTAGTTTGTAGGTAATCCGCAAACAATGCGAAAAACGAACTTCAAATTTGATACGCATGTACAACAGAACATAGTCTGCAAGAGTAAAGACTTTTAATTTAATAGGGTGGATGTTGAGGGACTTGAAGGGGGTAACTTTACAAAGTAGGTCAAACAAAATTTTTTGATATAAATTTTAATATGTACACAACGGTTGCTGAGGTCAGTGGAGTTAATGGAGTTAATCCTGATGATACCAACCATGTTGGTATCATCAAGAGATGATTAAAACAGTTTTAGTCCTCCCTTGATGATGCCAATATGAATGGTGAATCGCGCGTCGAGTACAAAAAAGTGTTTTGGTGTTATGTGATGAAAAATGTTCAAGTGTTCAAGTTTCTATACCGAAGGTTCCAATATCCCCCTGGACTAAGTAATTAAATATGGAAACTATACTATCGAAATCTATACAATATATTTTTTCGCCTACACCATAGAACCACTCATGGAGTTGCTTTAAATTGAGTTGGGTTGAATTGACAAAATAATTGGATCGAGTTGAGATGAATTCTCAGGTGAATCAGATCGAGTTAATATCGATTTGATTTGAATTGATTTAATAATTACAAACCGAATAACAACTGAATTGTTTTAATAGAGTGAGTGAAATGAATGCAATAGAGTTGATGGACTTGAACTTGGACTTGGAACCGAGTTGAACTTAATCTCAAAAAACAATCGTCACGAATTTGTAGAGTATAATTATGAGGTTAAAAACAAACGGTATTAATAAATGTTGTAATTGTTGAGGGCTGACTGAGTAGTTCTTGGGTTTCCTTAGTCTTCAGGTAAATGCCGGCCTACGCGGGATCTTTCCCAAGTTATATAGTCTAATTGTTGATAAAACGATATGATACGATTTAATAAAAATACAATCTTATCCTCATCCTATAAAGAATATATTATGGATGTATAGAAGAACATATATTATATACTGATGCACGAGTGCGTGGATGGAAGGATGTATGAAAACAATGATGGAACAAAAATTACACACTTTACTACATTCGGTTCAACTCAATTAACTCTCTGAATCCATTTCACTCACTCAATTAAAATATTTCAATTGTTATTCGGTTTGAAATTATTTCATTGTAATCTAATATTTAATGTGTTTACGTCGTTCGATACAATCAGATTCAACTGATTCAATTCAATTTAATTCAATTCAGTTGCATTCCATTAAAATCAAATCTATTCACCCTCCACATAAATTCAACTCGATCCGATTCACCTATCAATTCATCTCAACTCGATCCAATTTATTTGCGAATTCAACCATATCCAATCCAATTTAAAACAGCATCAACCCTGAATTCGATTAACTCGACCTAACTCAATTAAATTTTACTATGAGGTTGCTGAATTTCCAAAATAATCCTCTGTTACAAATATTTCGTCCTAGAAAATCGTAGAAGTGCACTTATGAAGCAAACTGCATTTATTATAGAGTACGCCGAGTATACCATACTTGATTTGACACTATTCGCAAAAGTGTTTTTCCATGATATTTTAACATTTTATAGGGTACATATAAGGAAAGTTTTTCAGCAAGTATGATGATCAGCACACCGGTAAATGAGTGAAGTGAAAGGATATTTATCTCTAAAACCAAAATCCCATATAAAATTGCAAATACAAAAGGCCTTTTTTTTCTCATAATAAAGACTCAAATAAAAAAAGATTTCTGTTTATTATTAGGTTTATGTAGATGAATCAATCTAACACATTCTGGGTTTGAGTTAAAAAATGGCCTTAGTGACCCTTCTTTGTATGAAATTTAGTACGATTTGATAAGAAACAACATGAGAACTAAAACATGTGTTTTCCGTCTCCGAAAAAAAAAAACGGGGATGTAAAAATTGGAAATATCGCATTGATTTCATTTACTTTACAATTTGTCACAAACAGAAAGGTAAAAAATAAATGACAAACGAGTTCCTGTCAGATTTAAGTGAATCAATTAATCTTACGACCAGAGTTTATATAATTTTAAATTGTGAGTGGGTGAATGAAAACGTTATTACCAGTATCAGAAATATTAACGTTACTTTCTTTACTTTTTTCTTAACCCAGCTGAATATATAAATTACTACTTTATATGTAATAACAAGACGATATTTCAGAATATACATACATATGTATTTACATAAATAATTATTTTATTTCCTACTCCTACTGTAAATGTAAATAAATCATTATGATATTATTGTGATTATCAGACAATTTATCGGACAATTTCTATATTCGACAATAGGTTTAAAATGTTCTGAAACGTTGAAACTTCAAGTCTGAACAAGATATAGTATTTGTCTATCGGTCCGCCAACTTTTTTCGTCCCACAAATTCCAAAACTCTTCAAGTAGTTAGAATTTGAAAAATTCGCGTATAATATCAATATTTGGAGTTATTTTGAACTTTATTGGTTAAGAGATTGAGTTTTTGTTAATGCTTTTAAGTTTTTGGAGTTAGAATTAGTTAAAGAGTTGTATACTCTTTCTTTGTTGCAGATAATAATTCGAGGTTCGAAATATTCAATTCAAGGGAAAGTCATTTTAATTTTAGACATAGACATATACATAAATAAATAGACAAATATATAGACATAGACATAAATGATTTAAAATTAATTAGAAATGTAACAAACAGTAGACAGTTGGATGCTTTTGAAAGTTTATAAATCATAAAATGTAACAGCAGTATGAACAAGGACAATGGTCCGATACCCACCAGTCCACTGTTTGCTCTGATAAACAAAGACAGATGTTACGGTTCAGTGAGCCGTGACGGCAGATGAAGTATGAATAGATCAAGTGTGTAGATTAGAATTTAGTTTTAATCTTCTCCTGAACTTAGTTGGCGAAACGCGCATCGAGAAAATTATGGTAGTTCGGTGTTTCGTGGAAAACGTCCAGTGATTTTTGGAAAATTCTTATTTTACTTAAATATACAACTACTATAAAATCTCACAGAAAAAATGGATAAATTAAATAAAAATTCAAATTAACATAACTTTTACAGATCTCAAAATGTCAAGAAAAGCACAAGTAAGAAGATCTTCCCAGAGGCAGTCATTTTTGGAAAAAAAAATTACACGTTTTCCCTGAAGATTATTTATATTATGCAATTGTAGCCTTCTACTTAGGTCTAATAACCACCCCCTTAAATTATGGTGTGGGTCCCATGCTTCCTTACGAAAGTACAAGCATTTCGAATTCTACCGGCCGCCACTGAATTAATAATGTTAAATTATACAGGTAACTTTTATTAACTTAAATATATATATAAATCACCGAATAAACTATTTACTAATGACTAAATCTGTCATTACCCCAAATTTAGTCCATGAAATTACTAAAAACTTTTCACCGTATCGATAATACTGAATATTTCATTAGTCTCTTGGGTCTCGGGGTTTCAAAGGAATAGGAATAAATTCTGTACGATTAGATGTTCTGGAAGGTTTTTGGCCTTGATGGTTTAAACGTTAAATATTTATACCAATTTGTAAAGTTTCTAGCTCATCAGGAGGAATTCATTATAAATAGGGATATGCAGGATAGTATGTTCCAGTTTACTTAACTTCAGAAATTTTGACTACGGTTTTAATACTTAAAAAAAATGTATTTATTTTAGTAATATATATTATAATATATTAAATAAAGAAGTGATATATTAAAAAAAAAAACAATATATTTAGTGTTTTTGTACTATATATGATCAATTCCATACAAACGTCAGAAGACTTCAAACAATTCAAATAGTTTTTATAATAGGTACCCAAAATTTTCGGTAATTTTTCGAACAACTAGGTATAACGTCGACTTTTTTTGAGTGGAAATCCCCAATTTTTATTTTGGATTAAAAAAGATTTAAGATTGGATTGGATGCCGCACATTTCTTCTAGGAAATTCCCATCGGTGAAATTGGCTGAATTTTTGATATTTTGCTATTCATGACCAACCCACTAAAAGTAGACACTTTTAATCGGTTGGTCATGAAAAGTGTTTATGGGTTCAAAGGGTTAGAATCGGAGGTGGGAAAGATACTTTAAAGTAACTAAGACACTTTTTAACGATACTCAAGACAAAGTATTTGAGTTACTTAATTATCTAGATTTTTTTGTTGAAATATTTAATAGTATCAATACCTATATGTATATGAGACAGTATCGTATGGAATGTTTGGCAATCTTAAAAAAAACGGTATCTAAATAAAATATTAGACTAATTTATTGCCAGATGTATGCAAAATGTGTTATATCGTTCCTATATATAAATGCTACTCAATATAAATACATCCCACTCTTGTATGAAAATATGCTATTCCAAACTGATACTGTCAATTGTATTAATGAAAATGTACAACCTCAAGTATAAAATGTCAAGAAAAGCACAAGTATAAAAAGACTTTGCATTTACTCGGTGATTATGAAAAAAAAATTGCAAACTGTTTCCAAGATCTTCCCAGAGGCAGTCATTTTTGGAAAAAAAAATTACACGTTTTCCCTGAAGATTATTTATATTATGCAATTGTAGCCTTCTACTTAGGTCTAATAACCACCCCCTTAAATTATGGTGTGGGTCCCATGCTTCCTTACGAAAGTACAAGCATTTCGAATTCTACCGGCCGCCACTGAATTAATAATGTTAAATTATACAGGTAACTTTTATTAACTTAAATATATATATAAATCACCGAATAAACTATTTACTAATGACTAAATCTGTCATTACCCCAAATTTAGTCCATGAAATTACTAAAAACTTTTCACCGTATCGATAATACTGAATATTTCATTAGTCTCTTGGGTCTCGGGGTTTCAAAGGAATAGGAATAAATTCTGTACGATTAGATGTTCTGGAAGGTTTTTGGCCTTGATGGTTTAAACGTTAAATATTTATACCAATTTGTAAAGTTTCTAGCTCATCAGGAGGAATTCATTATAAATAGGGATATGCAGGATAGTATGTTCCAGTTTACTTAACTTCAGAAATTTTGACTACGGTTTTAATACTTAAAAAAAATGTATTTATTTTAGTAATATATATTATAATATATTAAATAAAGAAGTGATATATTAAAAAAAAAAACAATATATTTAGTGTTTTTGTACTATATATGATCAATTCCATACAAACGTCAGAAGACTTCAAACAATTCAAATAGTTTTTATAATAGGTACCCAAAATTTTCGGTAATTTTTCGAACAACTAGGTATAACGTCGACTTTTTTTTGAGTGGAAATCCCCAATTTTTATTTTGGATTAAAAAAGATTTAAGATTGGATTGGATGCCGCACATTTCTTCTAGGAAATTCCCATCGGTGAAATTGGCTGAATTTTTGATATTTTGCTATTCATGACCAACCCACTAAAAGTAGACACTTTTAATCGGTTGGTCATGAAAAGTGTCTATGGGTTCAAAGGGTTAGAATCGGAGGTGGGAAAGATACTTTAAAGTAACTAAGACACTTTTTAACGATACTCAAGACAAAGTATTTGAGTTACTTAATTATCTAGATTTTTTGTTGAAATATTTAATAGTATCAATACCTATATGTATATGAGACAGTATCGTATGGAATGTTTGGCAATCTTAAAAAAACGGTATCTAAATAAAATATTAGACTCTAATTTATTGCCAGATGTATGCAAAATGTGTTATATCGTTCCTATATATAAATGCTACTCAATATAAATACATCCCACTCTTGTATGAAAATATGCTATTCCAAACTGATACTGTCAATTGTATTAATGAAAATGTACAACCTCAAGTATAAAATGTCAAGAAAAGCACAAGTATAAAAAGACTTTGCATTTACTCGGTGATTATGAAAAAAAAATTGCAAACTGTTTCCAAGATCTTCCCAGAGGCAGTCATTTTTGGAAAAAAAAATTACACGTTTTCCCTGAAGATTATTTATATTATGCAATTGTAGCCTTCTACTTAGGTCTAATAACCACCCCCTTAAATTATGGTGTGGGTCCCATGCTTCCTTACGAAAGTACAAGCATTTCGAATTCTACCGGCCGCCACTGAATTAATAATGTTAAATTATACAGGTAACTTTTATTAACTTAAATATATATATAAATCACCGAATAAACTATTTACTAATGACTAAATCTGTCATTACCCCAAATTTAGTCCATGAAATTACTAAAAACTTTTCACCGTATCGATAATACTGAATATTTCATTAGTCTCTTGGGTCTCGGGGTTTCAAAGGAATAGGAATAAATTCTGTACGATTAGATGTTCTGGAAGGTTTTTGGCCTTGATGGTTTAAACGTTAAATATTTATACCAATTTGTAAAGTTTCTAGCTCATCAGGAGGAATTCATTATAAATAGGGATATGCAGGATAGTATGTTCCAGTTTACTTAACTTCAGAAATTTTGACTACGGTTTTAATACTTAAAAAAAATGTATTTATTTTAGTAATATATATTATAATATATTAAATAAAGAAGTGATATATTAAAAAAAAAAAACAATATATTTAGTGTTTTTGTACTATATATGATCAATTCCATACAAACGTCAGAAGACTTCAAACAATTCAAATAGTTTTTATAATAGGTACCCAAAATTTTCGGTAATTTTTCGAACAACTAGGTATAACGTCGACTTTTTTTGAGTGGAAATCCCCAATTTTTATTTTGGATTAAAAAAAGATTTAAGATTGGATTGGATGCCGCACATTTCTTCTAGGAAATTCCCATCGGTGAAATTGGCTGAATTTTTGATATTTTGCTATTCATGACCAACCCACTAAAAGTAGACACTTTTAATCGGTTGGTCATGAAAAGTGTCTATGGGTTCAAAGGGTTAGAATCGGAGGTGGGAAAGATACTTTAAAGTAACTAAGACACTTTTTAACGATACTCAAGACAAAGTATTTGAGTTACTTAATTATCTAGATTTTTTTGTTGAAATATTTAATAGTATCAATACCTATATGTATATGAGACAGTATCGTATGGAATGTTTGGCAATCTTAAAAAAACGGTATCTAAATAAAATATTAGACTAATTTATTGCCAGATGTATGCAAAATGTGTTATATCGTTCCTATATATAAATGCTACTCAATATAAATACATCCCACTCTTGTATGAAAATATGCTATTCCAAACTGATACTGTCAATTGTATTAATGAAAATGTACAACCTCAAATATAAGTTTTTTAATAACTTATTTTTAAAATTAAATAAAAATAAAAGGTAAGACGAAAGATAAAGAAACAATAATAAATAACTTAATAAAATAATATGTAAATATAAAAATTACAAACGAGTAACGAAAGCACAAAACTAAAAAAAAAATAAAAAAAAATATAAATAGTGTAACAAAAGCTGTTAATAAAAATAAGGTGGTAGCACTTATTTTATCATAGGTATTATCTGCGCCGGTTCGAATTCCGCCTGTGGCAATTGGTACCTGTTAGAAGGTTTGGTTGTGTGTTCTACGTCTTTTCATGTGTACTCTCCTTCTAACACCATCGAAATGATTTCTAGAGGGAGAATGTCAATTTCTGTGGTTTGTGGTTTCTGTGGTTGGTTTGGTAATTTTAATTTTTTTTATTGTAAGTCACTGTTTGGGTTCTGAAAGTACCTACTGTCAAACTTTAACTTCAATTTGGGTTTTTTGTTCATTATGAACAGAAAAAACGAAAGGTTAACATCCTCAGATTCAAAAAAGTTTACAAGTAGTAAACTTACATATATAGTTTGTGTAAAGCCAACATCGGCCACGTTTGAAAAAGGACAAACAGAATGAGACGACAGATAAGAAGCAACCGCATGCGCATCGAAGGTAGTGAGGGAATAAAACCGACCCACTCACAACACTTCCTAATTTTCTAATTTAAGTACCTACATTTGTGTGTGCCATATCATTTACCTTGTACCTTTGGTAAATTTCGTTTTTTTTTTTATTACAAAAACTATGTAATATTACGTACGATAAATTTTAAAGATTTTTATTTTGTATTTTATGTTATTACAGTCTTAAAACCAGTGTATTATTTTGTCATCTTTTAATTTTGGCACAAACGACGTATTTTTGTTAACTTCTTTGTAGCCATTTTTTTCTAAATGACAAACTTACCACATAAGCGACAAATTAACGTCGATACATGATATATGTTTGGCACAAACGTCTATGCTACTTTTGGTATAATCACCATTGATGTGTACTGATTTGGCATAAGCGCCATTTTTTTAATTTTTAATTGTTAGGTAGGCAAACACAGTCACATAATTTTTTTTTTAAATGTTATAAAGAAAAAAAATACACGTTCTTAATCTTTAGGCGATCTTTTAAGACGGATATCAAAAAGATTAATTGATATTATATGTCTCCTGTAAAGTTCACCAGATTACGTTTATGCCGTTCTGGCTTGACAACGTCGACATATTCCTAGGTACTTCGATGCACTAAAACTGTTAATATCGATAAAAACTGATTTCAACCCCCTAATCGCCCCCAAACCCCACCCCAGTAAAATTAAATCTGGTTGCTTCTCACAATCGGGGTGCTTTATTCGGGGGATCGTGAGCAAAAAAGCACCTCGATTGTGAGAGGCGGGTAAACTCACAAAAATAAAGAACCCCGATTGTGAGAGGCGAGGGACTCACCTTTCAACCCCCCTGGGGGGTAAATGGGGGTGCTGGAGGAAAAGTGAACAACTAAAACTCATTCTTATTGTAACATATTATTTTAGCACACCTAAATACGTAATATAACTAAGGTTTTTTTCTTTTTAACATATTTGTAAAATAGGAATCTATCAAAATTTTTCAAAAACGGTAATTATGCTATCAGACTTCTATATTTCAAATTTGAATATAAATATTTTGGTAATATTTTAGTAAATTCTCTTTTTTATATTAATTAATTACCTGATTCTTTGATTTATGATTTTTGATTTCAAGTTGGTTTATATAAATTCAATTTAACAGATTACCCACTGCTTTCGAACTATTATTAGAACAGCACTGATTCTTTTTTTTAATCTCTGTATGTAAACACCTTCTGGACAAACGGCACGAACCAAGGGTAAAGAACACCGACCATCCTCGACCAGTGGCGTACGGGTAGTAGAGACCTTGAGTATAGCGTACGCAGTACGCCTAAGTAGTAATAACATCCCGTCTACCTCCGAAAAGGCAACTCTCCGCTGCTACTAGACCGAAAGCTGGCACCCAAAACCTAACATTTTTGGAGGGATGGAATTTCTTACCTGGAAAAGGTTCGACCCTTCGCGACGAAACAAATAGGCTTCTGCCACGGGGCGCGCTGGGGGCTATTAGCGGGGATGGGTGCTTGAACATATAAATTTCCCGGTGAAGAAACAAAAGGACCGGTAAGGCTGATTCTTGTTTTAATGCATCGGGGAATATGAAAGAAACCCGAGAAAAATTTGGCAGAAGCGTAAGTGGGGGCGAAAGGGCTGGCAGAAGCTGACAAACTGGTAGAAAAATTTTGGAAAAATAACATTTTGAGAGGGACTTCTGGCAACTTGCTATTTTATTATTTACATCAAGAATAAACGAAATGTGAAATTCCAGAAGTTAAAGTGGAGGCAATAATGAATTATCAGTGATCAAAGTCCGCCAGCCCATTTCGCGCGCGCGGCGCGACGCCGGACCCTTACACTCCAGAAAAATATAGGTATAATGAGAGATATAATGAGAGGTACTCCTGGCGACCTGTTAATCTGTTATTTATACTTGTATAAAGAATAAACAACGTGTAAAATGCCAGAACTCAAAGTGGGGGCAATCATTTTTCATCAGAGCACAAAGTTCGACAGCGTTCTTTGTGCACCCGGCGCGCCGCGCCGGGCGCACTGACCGCGTTTCTCTTCATTTTCTCACGTTACATGTTCAATCAATGATACTTCTGAAAATTCATTCGAAAATTCATGTAAAATATCTTTTATTATCCCAAATATCTCGTACAGAAACGATCATGGGCTCATTTTATTCGCGAAGACTTGTACTTTCATGCTTTTAAAAAACCAAATCGCTTTTATTTAATTTTTGCATAAAAAAATGCGTTGTAAAATTTTATCATTTTTTCGAACCGGTTTTGTCGAATAACTTGTTTAATTTTGGTTTTACATTTTTGGCTGTTGCATATTTGAAAACTGGCATTCAAAACACGCGTTTAAAAAAATGAAGGTCCTACGACCTCAGGGAGTCTCATTTTACAACGCATTTTTTTATGCAAAAGTTAAAAAAAAAGCGATTTGGTTTTTTAATAGCATGAAAGTACAAGTCTTCGCGAATAAAATGAGCCGACGATCGTTTCTGTACGATCATTTTTGCCTCTGTAAAAGCTGATTTTTTTAAAACGTCTTTTTTTTTCTGTAAATCGTTATAATTCGAAAAAATAAAACTTTTTTTAAATTTCTGAAAAAAATAATCATTTTCCGCTTGTCTTGGGCTATACTTGTAGTTAACAAGAAGTCTGTTCAAACAAAATTGGAATTTATACAGCAAAAATTAAATTTTTCTCAAATATTTATGAACCGATTTTTTTCGTTCAAATTACATTCGACGCGCATTTTTAAGACCTACAACTTTCTAATTTAACTTTTTTGTGTAGAACTTGAAGCTTTTTTTTTTGCAAAAAAAAAACGTTTTTTTTTGACAATTGCGAATTTTTTTTGTTATGTTTGCCATTAAAACGCGAGTAGCAAAAAACGCTATCTTTCTAGAATTTTTTTCTCTATACGACCATATTTTTTGTTTTCTGATAACAATTAGTTAACATGGGGGCCTATTAACATGGGGGCTTTCGCTCGTTGATTGGACTACTATGCGATATAAAAGACTGAAGACTGAAGATAAAAGAGAAGTTTTATTGTTTAATGGAAACGAAAAACCATCTGTTCCCGTGGATTATGCTGTCAATATGAAAGAAACGTACGAGAACATGCGTATATCACTTCAAAACATAAAATACGAAGATCATAAATTGAATATTTGTGCCGATCTAAAAGTTGTTGCACTACTTACAGGACTGCAGAGTGGCTACTCCAAATACTGTTATTTTTTATGCGAATGAGCCAGAAAATGGGATATCAGGCCGTTACTTGAAAACATTGTGCCCGGTCTGAAAAACGTCTTTAATGACCTTTATCTAATCTGAGTATAATAGCGACGAAGACCCTGATTTTGAGGAGGGACTATTGCAGTTCACTTCATCATTATGATATTGATCATAATGATGAAGTTGAATGATTTATAATAAATACCTTACCTATGTAGAATTGTTTCTTAAGATTGTCATTATAAAGCTAAATTATTTATGATATGTGCATAATACTTACCGATTAGTGAAATTTTACCTTTACATTGTCTAATAAATAGATTCAATTTTTTTACATAACCACCTGAACGATAGTTCTCTCAATAATTAATGAATATTCTAAAGAATTTTCAGAAGTATCATTGATGAACATGTAACGTGAGAAAATGAAGAGAAACGCGGTCAGTGCGCCCGGCGCGGCGCACCGAGTGCACAAAGGACGCTATCGAACTTTGTGCTCTGATAAAAAATGATTGCCCCCACTTTGAGTTCTGGCATTTTACACGTTGTTTATTCTTTATAAGAGTATAAATAACAGATTAACAGGTCGCCAGGAGTACCTCTCATTATATCTCTCATTATACGTACCTATATTTTTCTGGAGTGTAAGGGTCCGGCGTCGCGCCGCGCGCGCGAAATGGGTTGGCGGACTTTGATCACTGATAATTCATTATTGCCTCCACTTTAACTTCTGGCATTTCACATTTCGTTTATTCTTGATGTAAATAATAAAATAGCAAGTTGGCAGAAGTCCCTCTCAAAATGTTATTTTTCCAAAATTTTTCCACCAGTTTGTCAGCTTCTGCCAGCCTTTTCGCCCCCATTTACGCTTCTGCCAAATTTTTCTCGGCTTCTTTTTCATATTCCCCGATGCATTAAAACAAGAATCAGCCTTACCGGTCCTTTTGTTTCTTCACCGGGAAATTTACATGTTCAAGCGCCCACCCCCGCTAATAGCCCCCAGCGCGCCCCGTGGCAGAAGCCTATTTGTTTCGTCGCGAAGGGTCGAACCTTTTCCAGGTAAGAAATTCCATCCCTCCAAAAATGTTAGGTTTTGGGTGCCAGCTCTCGGTCTATACGTTAAGTAAGACTGTTTTTGTCGTACCCTGCCGGTTCAAGGAATTTATGTAAAATCAGTGCTCCGCTCACACATTTGTATTGGGTATATCTACATCACTGTACACTTCTAGTAATATATTATTTGTTATAATTTTACATTTTTTGAATTTTATTATTTCTCAGGTCGTATCAAGAAAGCTTTCAACTTATATTTATCTTTATTAAATTATAGGAAGTCACAATCAAAAATTTTAATACCAGGAGAACCTACCCCGAACCGCTCTGCTACCGGAGTTAGGTCAACAGTTTTCCTATCAACTTTGCCATTTTAACAAAGGAAAGGTGTTGCAATATAACGAAAACATCATTTTTTAGATGAATCTATTGAATATATAATTATTATATTGAATATATAATAATTCGGACAACAGTAGGTAAATCGTTTTTTGGCTGTCCTGGAAAACAAAATTTTTCTGGATTTTCTGGAAAGTCTCCTTGTATTCTTTTCTGGAAATTCTCCTTCAATTGTCATAAAAGACAATTATTGAAAAAAATGTGTAGACGTCACAGTTACATATTTGAAAAATTCCTGAAAAAAAAATAGAATCGAATGGAAAATACATCACAACATGAAAATTCTTACTAATCTTTCGGCGTGTTCGAACGGTTTTTCCAAAAACGTTTCGTAAAACATTTTTATCGAATGTTTTCATTACTTTGCGCAAGCACTATTGGAGAGTATACACATTGTAATATGCCTTCAATAAATAATCGTTGCAAGTGCAATCACTTTGAATCTAACTACGTATTTATATATGTATGTGTGTAGATATCTTCAAACTATATTTTGATCAATTATTATTGTAACAGCTTAAAGTTAACTTATTTTCATTCACGCTTATTTTTATTACCGAACATCAGGGACATAACTAGCATTTTCGTAACGGGCTGTTTATTCTGTTTAATCTACCCTTATACCACTGTTGAGAACTTTATTTTGGTTTATACCTTTATAGTGACCTTTGTGTGTAAACATACATATATTACACTAATCTACGTTGACCTCATAATAATATGTACATACACCTTGATAATAGGTATAAACTTTATAGGTTTCTCTCGCATTGCTTGTTTAGATTTTAATTTGTTGCTTCCTAATCAGGATTTCAGTTGATAAGAGTATTATTTGAATACCTCACTAAATTACAGTAGATAATACATATAAACACAATACCTACTGTAAAACCCTTATAGTTCATATTACATTAGGGAACGTAACCAAAAGTTTATTGGATATACTCGTACAATGTGGTTCATAAGATATGTAATGCTATATAGTGCAGCAGGTCAAAGTAATACCATTTACTAAACTTATTTTATTCCAATTGTTGATGGTTACCAAGATATAAGGTGTTACAGTTTTAAATTCTGTTTTCGATTTTGTTCGACGTGGTAAAACACTATTGTGACGTAAAAAACCCTCGGCCTAAGGAATCACTACTTCCAACTCCATTTTTTCTACATTAAGTTAGAGTAACTCGCTAAAGTCATTAGGTTATATTCTTAAACGTGTGATATTAAGTTATTATTAGAACCCGGCTCAATGGTCGGCAACAAGCCACCGTTATCGAGTTATTTGACAAATATCCGTGTGTGGTGAATTTTTTAAATACACTCGGACCCCTCTTAAGTCGCCAAATCCGTGCATCAATACCTCGCTTAAGTCGTGAAATTTTGCCTCTCTTAAGTCGCGATCATAACTTCAACTTTTTTGCGTTTTAACTGCAAAAAGAAATATTTAGAGATATACCGCAGCACTTGTTATAACGAAAAATGAGCCAACTGAACGAAAAAATCAATGTAAGTATACCCAGTCGTGCGTGACAAAGTTCAATTTTCCACTTGAATGAATATTTTAAAGATTAAATATTTTTAAAAGACACCTAACCTATTTTAAATCAATAACTGTATTACACAATCATTTTTTTGCAATAAAAATTGTACATATTCATGCGAGAATCCAATTTCCAAACTTTTACAGGCGGCGACGTAACCGGGACGGTTTCGCGACCTAATAGGGGGAAACGTGGTGAAATAACAGAGGATGTGAATTAAGCGAAGGTGAAATAAGAGGGGTTCGAGTGTAACTCGAATAACTAAAATAATAACTCGAGAACGGTGGCTCGTTGCCGACCATTGCGCCGGGTTCCAGTTATTACTATATACCACATGGATGTGGAAGTAATAAAGAGTATAACGTTTTACGACCTGGTAACGGCATCTCTGGAACGTGTTTGTTCTAGAAC
Source organism: Aromia moschata (assembly GCA_029963805.1). NCBI lineage: Eukaryota > Metazoa > Arthropoda > Insecta > Coleoptera > Cerambycidae > Aromia > Aromia moschata. The sequence continues at coordinate 380,763 of JAPWTK010000151.1, read as the reverse complement.
TCACGAAATTGTTTTTCGAGTACATCACAGACATTTAGCAATAAACTGAGTTCTCAAGGGCGTACATAAACGTAAGTCGAACATAAACTGAGAGACTGACTCTACACATTACGGCCGTATATAAAAATAAATCTTCGAAATCACCGACGTTATGATATTATTCACATAGTCAGCAAATGGTTGTTTTATAGGGGTTTGAACGTGTGACGTTTCATTATTAATTTAATACCAACGCCGACGACTTACACCTCGAACACACTAATAATAATGATAAAGTCTGCTAGACGGTCAGGCGAAACGACTGAAGTCATTGACCCGTCCGACACGCGCCGTTGTTTTACGGCACGACGGGCCAACTAAATTAATAAATTAATGATCGGTACGATGTACCGGGTGGGCAAATTTCGATGTTTTTATAGGGTATCTCGGTAACTGTAAGGGCTATGGAAAAATGAACCCACCTTTCCCGACCTCTTTTTTCGAGATAAATTCATTGGTGAAAACCAGCAAATTTGCTATATCTTTTCGTTTTCGAGTTGTAAACGAAAATTGATTTTTTTGAGTTTTCGATTGGTGTCGATAACTCGGTTGTTCGTATAATTAGAAGAAATCTGTTTGCACGTTCTACAGGCACTTTTTTAAGTAGAATAGGATTTCCTTAACAGATTTTTTATATCTTGTGTAGTTTTCGAGTTATGGCATAAACTTCTATTTTTTTTAAATGGAAACCATAGTTGGCTATGATTTAGCTAAAAAGAGGATTTTTTTCTCTTTACAACGATATATAGTTTGTGGGGTCTATGATGAGTGTTTATGCGGAAACAGTTAAAAATTTTAATTTTTTGTATAGGTATACTTACTTTGTTTTTTCTTTGCAGGAAGAGTAAGTTTCTATAGTAACACATTGTTACAACAATGTTTTAATAATAATAACTGTTGCTATGGAAATTTACTCCTGCGAAAAGTAACATAAATACATAGTAACAGTCGTATATAATGAATGGTATATTAAACTTAAATAACTAATTATGACATATTAGTGACTAATTAATAATTAATTATAACATATTCATAACAAGAAAGTTTAACACACTTAACAATCAAATTTGTAACAAATAATGTATGTAAAAAATACGATACAATATATTTTACAAAAACAAAACTAGACAGATTAAAAAAAAAATACGAGCATGATTATTTACCTAAAGTTTTCAAATTGTCGTCCGTTGTTTGCGATGCACAGTTCACATCGCTTTGAAACACTTTTTGTTGCATTATAGATGTGAATATTTGAAACGGAATTCAGACAGTCTATAAGATTTTCTCTCAGTTGAACCAGTGTATTATTTGTCTTTTTTGTATAAATTGTCTTTAATGGTTCCCCAAAAAAAGAAATCTAACGGTGAGAGATCTGGCGACCGAGGAGGCCACTTTACTGGCCCATTGTTCCCTATCCATTTCTCCCCAAAATTAGTATTTAATAATTCCGAGATTAAATTAGTATTATGGGGTGGTGCCCCGTCTTGTTGAAAAAAATACATGTCGTCTTTCGTTAAGTGGCAAGTTGTCTAAAAATTCTTCTACTATGTGGTAGTTTATCATATTGTAATACCGTTGACCATTTAAATTGTCATCATAAAGTTGGTAAGCTAAAATGCGGTTATTATATAGGGCACACCATACACTAAAACCGAAACGTCCTTGATTTTGAACATCAACAGTCTGATGAGGATTATCTTCAGACCAATAATGTTTGTTGTGTCGGTTGAAAATTCCGGCACTACTTACGTAACTTTCATCTGTCCAAATGATATTTTTAAAAAATAATTGGTCTTGCTCAATTTGTTGTAGGTACCAATTGCAGAAATCCAGTCGGCGTTCAGGATCAGTTGGAAGGAGCTGTTGTTGTTTCCTTATTGTATAAGGTCTAAATTTGTGTTTTTTTAAAACTGAAAGTGCTCTTCGTCGCGATATACCAGACTCTGCTTCAATTTGCCTACTTGAAATTGAAGGATTTACGACTACCATACCAACAACATTTATGGCAACATCCTCAGCATCTTGAATACGATAATTTTTTGGTCTTGGTTTATTAAATCCTCCGTATTCAACGAGGTTTTCTTTTAGTCTACCAAAGATGGACATATTAGGTTGTCTCCTTTCAGGGTAGCGATTAAAATATGCTTCCGATGCAGCTTCAGAATTATATCCATTTTGAATAAAACACTCTAGCATATTAAACTTTTCGTAATTTTGATACGCCATCGCGCCTTGTCAATTTCTTTAATCGAAACTTTAAAACTATAATGCAAGCAAAAACCAAACATAAACAATTAATCAAACAGTAATGTGTAACTGTGTATTTACATCCCAATATCCAACTGTTCTGTTTTCAAAATGACAGGCGCCTACTGTGCAAAATCATTGAAATTACTATACTGTCCTTTATTAGAAAACATATGTTTTTAACTGTTTCCGCATAAACACTCATCATAGACCCCACAAACTATATATCGTTGTAAAGAGAAAAAAATCCTCTTTTTTAGCTAAATCATAGCCAACTATGGTTTCCATTTAAAAAAATAGAAGTTTATGCCATAACTCGAAAACTACACAAGATATAAAAAATCTGTTAAGGAAATCCTATTCTACTTAAAAAAGTGCCTGTAGAACGTGCAAACAGATTTCTTCTAATTTTACAAACAACCGAGTTATCGACACCAATCGAAAACTCAAAAAAAACCAATTTTCGTTTACAACTCGAAAACGAAAAGATATAGCAAATTCTGGTTTTCACCAATGAATGTATCTCGAAAAAAGAGGTCGGGAAAGGTGGGTTCATTTTTCCATAGCCCTTACAGTTACCGAGATACCCTATAAAAACATCGAAATTTGCCCACCCGGTACAGGGTTATTTCGTATATTTAGACAGCGCCGCCAACTCTGAGATGGATTACTAGAGATGGAAAAAACTTTGAATACAAAAGTTGTAGGGTATATCCTAAATCGCCAGAAAATGTTACATACCATAACAAATGAATATCTCAAAGTTAGTAAAAAATACAGGCTTGGTAAGTTTTTAATGGGACACCCTGTATATCTTTAAAAAAAATTTGTTTGCATGTTTATATTTGGTTTAGCTGTTTTCGAAATATTTACGTAATGATTATGATTACATTGTTTTACCAAATCCCAGTTACCATGAATAAACCAATCAATGGTCAATATTAGTGGATTGAAACTTATGGGATCATTAATTGGCCACTAAACAGTCCTAATCTGACCCCTTTTGATAATTTTCTATGGGACTATCTAAAGGATAATATTTACAAATAAAGAAATTAACATTTGGAGGATTTGAGAGAAAGGATCCAAAAATGTATCGTTTCATTTAATGAACCTCTTGAGTTTATTAATAACGCTTTGTCTAAATTAGAAAAAGATAATGTAATTTCCTAATGTCTTACTTCTAACTTCTTAATTTCGTTCTTCTTTCTCTAATTGAATTTGTTTAAACTGCGAAGGCCACAATCAAGTCTCATGAATTTTCATGAATTATTTTATTTCAAAAAATAATTTATTTTAGTTCAAAAGTTTGGAAGCAAGCATACTTTTGATTTTAACAAAATATTTATTTTTAGTATAGTCCAAGATACCACCTGTAATAAAAATTTGTTTTCAATGTCAACACAATCTATAAGAAATACTTTGTTATCTACTTGTATTTCTCAGAAATCCTTAATGGCATGAATCATCATTATGTAGGTGTTCAACAATGGTTCTATTTGCAATGGCCCTCGCAATCGCCAGATATCTCTCCGATTGAATTAGTGTGGGATAAATTAGACAGAAGAGTCTACCGTCCAGTGCTACACTAGACGGCAACAAGACGGCGGAAACTATGGCAATATCTTCAGACAGTGGAAAACGTTAAATGAATATTATTTTAAAAAAATAATCAAGAGTGTGCCCACTATTTGTTCGGAAATTTTTTAAAATAAAGGTGGTCATTTTGATGAGGCTAAAGTTTAAGTTACAAGAGATTTCTCCTTATATTACAGCTAATTTTGCTGTAAGCTAATTCGCGATTACAATAAAACATTTAAAACATTACTTATTGTCATTTTATTGAAGAGTTTCTATATGCTTCCAAACCTTTGAACGGTTTGGAAGCATATAGAAACTTCAACAACAGCTAAATGAAATGACATACATATTATATATTTTTGAATTTAGGAAAAGAAAAGTATCGTTTTTATATACAGGGTGTTCCATTAAAATCCAAAGTTTGTGTTTCTTAATAACTTTGTGATATTCATTTGAGGTGTTACGGAATTTTTTTGACGATTTTGGATAAACCCCTATAGATTTTGTATTATTTTTTTTTAAATTATATTAAATTAAATCAATTATAATAATAATTTAAATTTGAATACATTTTTTTAAAGTTTTTTTCTATATCTTATCTAAATTAGATAATTAGATAAATCTAAATTAGATAATTTAGCTAAGAGATTAGATTTAGATCAATATCTAAATATACGGTATAACCCGTACAACATAACCGTATAACATACAAGCTGTACGACGGACGGTACATTGTATTTACGTTCAATTTTTGTTCAGTGTTAGTTAAAACGTGGATATTACCATTTACTACCGTATTTACTTATTTTAGTTTTCTGAATTGTTCTTAAATACATACTTGATTTATACCATAATTTTAAATAATTTACTTCTATTCTGCGACGTATTGGTTTTTCCTTAAATCGCCAGTTCATAAATTCACAAAAGTAGACACTCCTTTTTAATTCATATTCAGATTGCATTACATATTCTATTCATAAAGCTCATTTCTCTATTAAATTTAAATTAATGTATTTAACACAAAGTACGCCAATTTGAAAAATAAATAATAGTTATCGGGACTGTAAATTAACAGTAATTAAATTGCATAATCTTGAGAACCGTGACAGTGCTGCCAATTTCTTAACTTGATCATCGTGAACAAGTTTATTGCTCAAGATTTCTCATTATCATCTATATTGTCTCTTCCGCTGAAACAGAACAAGGTTATGTCTTTTGATTGAGAATTACCGTAGTTGAGTTATTGGTTTTACTTTATTGTGAAATACAGGTTGTCCCAATTAATGTTCAATCATACTAATACTGTCATTCACTTTAAACAGATACATACAGGACGTCTACTTTTATTAATGCTATAACATAAATTATAGTTAAAAGTGTACGTATTAATATACTTCATTAATATGTAGTATAATTTATACAAATTTAATGTAATTATATTTTCTTACATATGTATTAATGTTTTTATATGTATTGTTTTTAAATGACAAATGTTGACTGGAATATTCACTACTCAATGACTTGCTACAAATTTTTATACGTAAAGTAATCAAATAAAATGTATCGATCTATATCTAATAATAAATAAATAATATAATAAATGTATTCGCACTTCTACATTAAACAATACATTATAGTTGTAATTAGATATATTTATATATAAAATCAAATTAAAAGTAAATAAAATTAAAGAACATATATAAAAGAAAATGGGAAAGGGCACTAATTATTATAAAGGGTTCTCCAATAGGGACGGGCCGATGTTGACAGGCTCTGGTGGCCATGTTGTATTGGCAGCGTCTGTCAAATATGTTGTCTATTATACAGTCACTGCTGCTAAGTCAATATGGAAAGTTACACGATTGAGCAGCACATCCAAATGATAAAACTTTATTATCAAAATGAGTGTTCGTTAGTGAAAATGTTGCGCGCGTTGCGCCCATTTTATAGCAAACGCGATGACCCTTCAATGTCTACTCTCCAACGTTTGGTGGCCAAATTCGAGAACATCTCCGCTGTCCGTGTAAGTGTGCAGGAGAACCCGAGGAAGCCAATTCCTCGCCGTGCACAAGAACTTGGCATTTCGCAGACTTCAACTTGGCGAATTTTGCGTCGAGATTTGGGCCTGCACCCGTACAAGATCCAACTGACCCAGGACCTTAAAGGTAATGACCACAGACAACGTCGGTTGTTCTCTGACTGGGCTTCGGAGCGTTTGGAAGAGGACCCCAATTTTGGTCGAAAAATCATCTTTAATGACGAGGCGCATTTTTTGATGAATGCCTATGTTAACAAGTACAAGTTTCGTATACTGGACGACGCCAACCCACACGAGGTTCACCCGGTGGGACTAAATCCACAAAAAAGCTGGCCGGCGGCGTCATTGGTCCGTACTTTTTCGAAAACGACATTGATGAGGCCATCACTGTCAACGGCGACCGATATAGATCAATGATAACCAATTTCTTTTAGCCCAAATTGAACGATATGAACGTGGACGACATGTGGTTTCAGCAGGACGGTGCTACGTGCCACACAGCGAACGCCACGCTGGACATCTGCATGAACGATTTGAGGGTATGGTTATCTCTAGCAGAGGTGACGTGAATTGGCCACCAAGAGCGTACGATTTAACCCCGATAGACTTTTCCTTGTGGGGTTTTCTGAAGTCGCAGGTGTATGCCAATAAGCCGCAATCGACTAATTCCCTCAAAGTGAACATAACCCAGGCCATCGCTCAAATTAGGCCGGATCTATGCGGCAAAGTCATCGAAAATTGGACCCGTCGCATCCGTGCCACCGTGAGAAGCCGTGATGGACATTTGAACGATGTCATATTCCATACATAATGGCATACATGGGTGTTTCGAATGAAAAAAGAGTTTTGCTAATACCTTACACACAGCTTGTTTTATTCCATTTCAACATCGACCCGTGCTTCAATCAGTTGTAATTCACAAAAGTACTTAAAACTTGTAATGAGCTGTTTAGTGTGCGGCAGGAAAGCCATTGCTAAAAATAAAAAGTAAATAAAATCCCTAGTTTACAAACGAAATCGAATAAATTGCGCGAGTATTCTAATATATTAAATATAAATTCCGCGATTATAATTTATGAACTTTGGCTAAGGTGCTCAAAACAAAATAAATAAAAATATTACACTCTATAAAGTTTATAAAATTCTAATAAAATACCAAGTATTATAGCGATTAATCATAGACTGTAGTAAGGAGTACTATGCATGAAATACGCGATTGAATAAAAATGTATATGGAATGGTTGTAGCGAAATTGTCTTTTTGTAATTCGAGTTAAAGTGATATTTCGCATTGTGAGCATTCTAGTTTTACCCACAACGCGGTATTAGTACTTTCTATTTATTAATGTTATATTTTATGTTTCAGTATTTTCCGGATTTTGTAATCGGTAATAAAATAAGTGTAACGGATTAAAATAATACATCAAATCCAAGAAAACAAATATAATCAAGATAAGTGAGTATACTGTGTATTTTAGGCTTATCTAAAATACTCAGACCTAGTGTTTTGTAAAACAAAAATACTCAAAGCTGTTGTTACTTTCAAATGCTCATAGAGAGAAGTATTACATATATTTAGCTACTAGCTAAACTTTAATGCTCATTATGTGTTGTAGATATTTTTCGATGCACATGGACCGAAAATAATAATTACCCAGAATGCGTTCTGGAAATTTATGTTTACCCACAATGCATTGCGGTTAAAAAATTCGAGCAATGGGCGAACTCGGTTATTGAGAGTATTTATACACTATTTATACACTACATAAGTATTTACCATAATTATGTTGATTAGTTATTTTTGGCAGTAAGTTTAGGCAATGCGTACTTCTTCCCGACATGAGCTTTTGCTCTACTTCTTGTTCTATCACGTGATCCAACGATGTAAAAGGTAAAATCTGCTAAAGCAGATAAATGGGAATCGTTAATATCACGTTGTTTTTCAGAAAGCAGAGTGAAACGATATCTCGAGATCCAAGAAATCTTTCACGTTCGCGCTATTAACATCAATCATACCGCTCATAACCGTAAAACCGTCACAGTAATTAAAATGTAGTAATTGAACTTATCTGGATACAAACTTTTTACATTTAGATAACGGTCCTTATCGATTCCGAGAACCCTATTAGAACGTCGGCGTCGTGTTTTATACATATAATAGAGTTTAGAAAAACAAAATGGATTCCATTCGTTTACCAAAATGGATTGTTTATTAGGTTTGGTTGTGCTCTCGGAGTATTTCAGAGTACGTGTGCTGGTCGGGGCAGGCCAAAAGTACTATATTTTATTGTTCGGTTGAAGTCATTATCGACTTTTAATACATCGAAAATAAGTTATTTCACCAGAGTCCAGTTTTTTACATTTCGTCCTGTTACCGAAAACAAAAACGGAATTTTTAATTTTTGTCTGAAAACATACGATGTAATTCGTCAATAACCTTTCTATCAAGTACAATAATTTTTATACAACTGGTAGGTGTTGTGATCGATTGCTACGTTGGAGACTAATGTTAACAGATACATTAATGATAATAACATACAAAAAATACATGTAATCACACCGCGTTTTTACGTGACAGCACTGTTTACAGACTTTTTTAATAAAGATATCGTTACTGGTAGCATACCACTAAATACTTGTAATATTGATAAGTTCCGTTGACTGTGATACGTCATCAGAAATCATAGATCAGGATTTCGACCTTATTAGCACTCATCAGTGTGAACGAACAATAATGAACGAGAGTGTCGACTAATTTAGTGGTTGCTGACTTTGCCAGACCAAGACCAGGTCAAAATCCGGATCTATGACCTATAACCGATGACGTATAACAGTGAATGGGAATATACACGACTAGTTTAGAATGGGAATATACACGACCGAATATACATTTTTAATCGGATCTGATGATTGCATTGATCTTTTAGGTAATAAATTGGTAACGCTTTAGTGTTCTAACTAATCTAACATGTATGTGTATTCGTTAATATAAAACGCATAAAAATATATTTCCAACGAAAGTAGAATTTTTCGTAGCTCGACGCAATTACTGAGTTGATTAAATCGCTTAGATTTGGGGTAGGCATATCAAAGTCATAGGTAAATCAAAGAAATCCCCAATATTATTTGGCAAGTTCATAAGGGTATAATAATTTTTAAATCGAATAAAAGTTTGCAAATAAAACTTTGATACGAAAGTATTGCTAATAAGAACGCGGTGTAAAAATAATCCATCCAATTTCAGTTTTTTTCTCGTGAACGACATGTTTTGAAAAAAAAACACGTTTTATATATCTCTGTCTACATTTTATGGTATAAAAGCACTATGAATAATGTTACTTATATGAAAATCAAATTACATTGATTCAAGGAAAGCATACTTGTAAGTTTCTAGAAAGATGTTGGTGTTGTAGAAAATTAATGTTATTGTCTGTTTCAGTTATAGTTTCTTCTGAGACGAAACACTTTTTTTATAGGGTCTTCATAAGTTATAATTCCGTTATAGTTTCCGTTTCTATATTCCGTTTATATATTTTTTATTATATAGTTTATATATTTATATATATTATTTATTTTTTATTATATATATAAACTATATATTTAATATATAGTTTATATATTCCGTTTTTTAGCTGTATTGCGATTATTCAAAATTCTTAGGATTATACTAATAGACACTAATAAAATTATAACTTAAAATATAATAACTGAGGTGCCACGTGAGGTGCCACGTGCTAATAAGTGGAGCACGATCAGACATGGAACACTTCCAGACATTTAAAATTTGCCGTCAAATTGGCGCGTACCTTCATAGGTACGCATCAATTACTCATGTAGTTTACCCATGTAAACTACATACCTTAAAATTGCTGCCTAAGGAATTACTACTTCCACATTCAATTTTTTCACATTTGATAGGTGATTTATGTCCTAGATAGGACATTTATGACCTATTTGATCTGTATAACGCACATGGTTTTTATTACCTATATACTATATACACTATATGTATAGATAGTACAGGTATGTATGTGATTAATAATACTATATGACTATATAGATATTACATTTATGACCTATGTGAATTTTATGGCTAAATTACCTCTATGACCTTTTCTTAATTATCCTAACCTCAGTTTATTTTCCTTGTCCGCACTAACCTCCATTTGACCTCCTTAACCTCTTTGTCCTTCTTCTCCTGAACCACTTCTTACCCTCCTTGCCCTCTTTAACCTCATTTTTTCCTTCTTGTCCTCTTTATCCTCCTTTTGTTATCATTAACAGGGTCGTGACATTAGACGATTACCTAATGTGCTGACTCTGTTATCGATAACAAAATAAAGTTAAAGAGTTACCGGTAGATTTACGGTAACTCTTGCTGGGACACAATAGTCCGTGACCCACCGATGCGTTACAATGTTGCGAACGTATTACCTTATTTTTATTCTCCTTGTCCTCCTTCACCTGCATTTATCTCCGTAACCTTCACATCCTCCACAATTTCCTTGTCCTACTTAACCTTCAGTCGTCAGGACGTCAAGTTAACGAGGATAAGTGTCTTCATTAATTTGGCCTTTTGTCCTTCTTAACCTTGTTATCGTCCTTGCGCTCTTGATCCTCGTTAATCTCGTTATCACTATTGACTATCTTGACCCCTGATTCCCCTCTTGTCCCTTCTTAACTTCTTGTCATTCTTGCCTAGTTTGACCTTCTTGATTTCTACCTTGACCTTCATTCATCTTGAACGTCTCTAATTACTATCTTGATTCTAATAACGTCTCTAATCACTATCTTGAATCTAATCTTGAATATCACCTAATTCACCTTCATCCATCTTGAACGTCTTGATGTGAACCAATTTACCTTTTTGACGTCCTTGATCTTCATACTTTTTACCTTTAGTATCATCTGAATGTGGAAGTACAAATTAGAATAAGTATACCTACTTATTTTCATAGATATTCCAAGTTGTATATTTTCATAATTATGAAGAAACGTACCATGTAAAGTATTGTTCGGTTGAAGTCATTATTAAGACTTTTAATACATCGAAAATAAGTTATTTCATTAGAGCCCAGTTGTTTACATTTCGTCCTGTTACAGAAAAAAAAAACGGAGACAATTTGGCCTTTTGTTCTTCTTAACCTTCTTATTGTCCTTGCGCCCTTGATCCTCGTTATCGCTATTGACTATCTTGACCCCTGACTGCCCTTTTGTCTCTTCTCAACTTCTTGTCATTCTTACCCTATTTGAAATTCTTGATTTCTACCTTGACTAATTCACCTTCATCCATATTGAACGTTTTGATGTGAACCAATTTACCTTTTTGACGTCCTTGATCTTCATACTTTTTACCTTTAGTACTATCTGAATGTGGAAGTACAAATTAGAATAAGTATACCTACTTATTTTCATAGATATTCCAAGTTGTATATTTTCATAATTATGAAGAAAAGTACCATGTAAAAAGTGCATCCAAACCACACTATTTAAAAATAGAGTGAATTGTTTGTATTCTCGTTTTATGTTGGTTAATATCCACATGCAGTATGTCCATGAAAGTTGTCTTCACATAGAAGAGTTGTTGTTATTAATCATTTTTGATAATCTAATTCGCCATACGTTAGTGGATGTTAAGTATATATGGGGCGTTTCATGTCAACTCTCCTAGCCGCGGCGCTCGAGCGCCAAATCACGTACTTTTCAACTCGCTATTACGGCGTCGTAATTTGTTAAAAAAAAATGAAAACATAGGATCGATGTGTTTTTTCCTCAGCTTTCCGACGAACTTATTATTTTTTTTTGAAAATATGCTTTTATAACCTCAAAAAAACATAAAACGTCTTATATCTCAAAAACGGCATTTTTAATATATTTTTTTATAGACCCAATCGAAAGATCAGCATTTTTTACGTCGGTATAACAATTTTCAGAATACGGTTTTTCGTTTATCTCCAGAAATTGAGCGACAAAGTTGACGCCCACGGCCGGGCTGCAGGACTCGACGCGGCGCGCGGCGTGGCGCACGCAACGCTTGTATTTACAATCTATCAAATCAAACAAAAAATATCTTTAATATACATATAAAAAACGTCTTTAAGTTATGAATGTCAAGTGTTTCCTGGAAAAATAATTAAAATACAGAAAAAAATATAAAAAAAAACCGAATGTTGTGATTAAAAACAACATTTCTCAAAAAAATATAAAAAAAGCTTCAAAAGCAAAGAAAAAATAATGGTGATTATTATAATATTTGATGTAAATATAAATATATGTAAATTTGTAAGTAAATAAAATTTGGTTAACTAAAACAAGGTACAAGCGTTGCGTGCGACACAGGCCGAGCGTCCCGGCAGCCCGGCCGCGCCGCGTCAACTTTGTCGCTCAATTTCTCGAGAAAAACGAAAAACCGTATTCTGAAAATTGCTATACCGACGTAAAAAATGCTGATCTTTCGATTAGGACTATAAAAAAAATATTAAAAAATGCCGTTTTTGAGATATAACACGTTTTATGTTTTTTTTGAAGTTATAAAAGCATATTTTCAAAAAAATAATTAGTTCGTCGAAAAGTTGAGGAAAAAACACATCGAACCTATATTTTCATATTTTTTTAACAAATGACGACGTCGTAATAGCGAGCTGAAAAGTACGTGATTCGGAGCTCGCGCGCCGCGCTAGGAGAGTTGACATGAAACAACAAAATATGTAGTATTTTGCTCAAATGAGATTACGGCGCTATTTTGCTTGTATGTCAAATTTGTCGTTTAAAACAAAAAGTTTTAAGGAAAACCGAGGAAATGTGTGCGTTTGTAAAAAAATATTTCAGTCATCCCGCCGTCTGTATTCGATTTGTTTGGTTAATTTGACTACTTATTTTACTACTATTTGATTTTTCAAATAGTTGTATATTTCTGGAGCTGAAATCCAAAAAAAAAAAACAAAAAACAAAAACTAATAGAGAAGGTCGCCAAATTCCCCACAGATATGGAAAATGAAAACTGTATTCGATATTGTTGTAGTATTTATTTCCGATAACAATTTCCAATTTTACTAAAAAAACGTACGTACATTTAAAATACGTACGCCATATCTGAACGCTCTAGTAGAACATTTGTTTTTTGCCACTTACTAATATCTACATAACATCCAGAAAAATGAAATATTTCCAACTTCGAAAAAAAAACACTATTTCGGTAGATTTACCACACTACTAACTATTTATTACAAAATATCAATTAAAAAGCGCCTTATTTCAGAACAAATTAGAATAACGCTTCTAAATGCTGTTATATTTGATTATATGTTATATTGCATTTGGGATACAAATTTGATGAAAATTTTTTTTTTCTGTACAAAATTCATGCTAGGACAATAGTAAATGAAAATAATAATAATAAAAAAATATAATTTGATATACAAGTGCCGTAACCTCGTTTGAGAAAAATATATAATATAGTTAAAACATACACTAACACATCCCAAAACTAGTAACAAAGAATCTAATAACAACTAACAGTTTTCCCTTAGTATGCTAACAATCCACATTTTTTACTTTAAGGAATTGTTCCACGTTGTTAAGTCTTTAAAAACCCAATCTAAATAGATATTGCCGTTTGGAATAATCCACAACCAACACATTCTGTCACTTGTATTGTTTTGAGAACTTCTAATACCCCCTATTTGTTGTATTACACTACACGCCAAGATGTTACTTTATGTTGCAAACAAAAAGCAATCACTTCGTCTTTATAACGCACGGGGAGGACTACAATAGCTTGACTTAGATGGGTTTATATTATACCGAGCTGAATCTCAGGAAAACAGGAGTTCTTTTAAAAGGCAGTGTACAAACGTAAGCGTGATAACGGGCAGGCTGGCTGGAAACAATCCCCATTAGTAGCTATATACATTTGCACTACTCTGTCTATCTGACAATGGAACGTTATCTTTTTTCCGTCTTAAACCTTAAACGTTGGTAGTTACATTGTGTATGAGAAACAATAATGAATTGGAAAGACTGTCCTTTCACAGCAGTTTTGGAAGAATGAAAAAAGAGCAAATGAATATTTCAGTGTGATATTACTGATATCTGGAAAAATATTCTCTTTTTTGATGTTAAAACTTATAAAATAAAAAAATATAAACTTTTACTGAGATTTTTTTATAATCTAATTTCGGAATATATTAGTGTATGTCTTAAGTATACTATATTCCTTTTTCGTTAAGTTTCACATTTCAAAAAAAGAATTGCGAAAAATCAAGTTTTTGATAAAAATATTTGAAAGTTATTTAGAGGAACGCTTTTATACGTTTCAAATAATATTTCGTCAATTATTTTTTTATATTCTTCAATATAATTTGATCTAAATTATGATAAGAATTTGATTTTTAAATTGGATGTATTTCGTATCAAAGCACCAAGTAAAAAGGTTCTAAATAAGTTCAAAATTGTAATTGTGCGTCAAGATGACATTCATAGATTGTAATTTCCTACCAAAATTTTAGACAATGATTAATTTTTGTTAAGAAACGAAACGGGAATCATAAATTATTAATTGAGATAAATATTATACAATAAAATATCGAGTAGTACTGAAAAAATTGAAAAAACTGAAACTTTGTATCTACACTGTACACACTGCACATCCTGAAATTAGATTGTCAAAAAAATTAACTATGACAAGTTTTCCCATATGAGGATAGCTTTCGTGAACATACTGTATACATAAAGATTAGGCTATGGTTCTAACCAAAAGTTACATTATGTAATTGATACCACCAGATAAGTTCCCTAAAACAATCCCCTGGGATTGAAAGTATGTTGAAGCCTTCTTATGACGTATCACAGGCTTGTGACGCAACTGACTTTTCATCTGGCAAGATACGGAGAAAAATAATTTCACTGTTGCACAATTAAAATTTTGGTTAGGGCTAAAGTACACTACAACCTTTTTAATTCGAACGGCTCTTTGCCAGACTCTATCCGGGAGTGGATACTGGAACCTTCGGTGTAGAAACAAAAAGCTAGACGTTTTCCACGAAACACCGAACTATTATACTTTTCTCGACGCGCGTTTCGCCAAATAAGTTGGCATCTTCAGGAGAATGTTAAAACTAAATTTTAAACTACACATTTTCTCAATTTATACTTCATCTGCCATCACAGTTCAGTGATGGCAGATGAAACAGTGGACTGTTGGGTATTGGACCATTGTCCTTATTCAACTACTGTTGCATTTAATAATTTCAAAACTTTCAAAAGAATTCAACTGTCTACTGTTTGTTACATTTCTGATTAATTTAAAATTATTTACATCTATCCTATGGTTGTTGTCAAAAGCATGTTGGGATACACAAGATTTTTCCATTCTACCATATTTTAAATGAGCCATGCGTGTTCTTCAAATCTAGTCAAAATAGATCTTTTTGTTTGCCCAGTTTACTGTTGCTCACAATCTTTACAACTTATTTCGTATGTTCCTGAATTTTCGTTATTGTCGATTTTATCTTTGTGGTTGTCCGAAAGCGTCTGTAGCTTATTTTTTGAATAATAAACCAAATATTGATATTAATATTTTTAAAAACTTTATCTAGTCTGCGGGTGAATTTAGGTTCATATGGTAACGAAACAAATTTCGAATTGTCAGTATCTACGAATATTCATGGAATTGTATATGGCTCTCTTAAATGTATGCTTCCGTATTAACATATCTATTAAACGGATTGAGTTAACCTTAGCTATGTCCTTAATTAAATTTTTCTCATGTTCAAACCTGTCTTTACTGAGAGGGAAACTAAAATTAAAACTTAAAAATTAAAACTCCATCCGGATTATCGAACCATTTGGATTAATGCATATACAGGTACAATAACAGCAGAATTTTTGGCGTATTAAAAATTGTAGTGGATTATTTTATTAGGTTAATATTGATATTTTAATTATTTCATTTTAATATATTTTAATAATTTAATCTATATAATTCGGTAAGTAGGAATGTAAATATGAAAAACATTTATGACAACCACTTACAGAAAGCCGAAAAAATATTGTACACCCACTTTTTAAAGGCTGCTTAAATTCTGGTAATTTTTGTACGACAGTATTTATTTTGTTTTGCTCTAACAGAATTACAGATTATGAAATTCTGCGTCTAATAATACTAAGTTGTAGGTGATATGTCGAATGTGTGAAAAGCTATCGCTAAAAAAGTAAATATACATACATGTTTTCAAAAAACTGAAAGTATTAAATCATTTTCAAAGTTATTGGACTCATATTAAAGGGAACTCTTCAGAGTATGTATCAAACTGACTTTTATTTTTTGGGAAAAAACATTTTGGGAAAAAAATTCCTGGACGTGAAAAATTTCTAAATTTGAACCGAAAACATTATCAAAATTACTACCCACCTTACTATAGTTTTCGTAAAAATCACGGTTTTAATTTTAATAAGACACTAGAAAAAAATTAACACATTATTTTTTATGTATTGTGTTTTATGTTATGTAGAGTTTATTGGCGTATAGGGCTTTTTGGAATTTTTATGACATTTTTGGTCAAGTTGTGGTCAACTGGAAAAGTTTTATGTAAAGGAAATTTCCAAAATGACCCAGTCTGTCAAGATAATCTGAAAATGTCCCTTTAATATGAATCCAAGAACAGTGAAAATGTTCTACTTATTTTATATTAGTCATTTACGATTTTTTTTAAAAACTCGCGGTTTTTAATTTTTTAGTGACATAATATATCATATGGAGCTGAAAAGGAGGGGTTTCGATAAGGCCCTTTATCAGCCCCCTAAATCATATTTTTTAAAGTTTATTATCTAGATCATTCTTATTTTTTTTATAATGTGAAAAATATAAAGTTTTCAAAAACACATATATTTTTTGTGTTACTTAATAGGATCTTTATGAAAAGAACCACTTAACTTGAATTGTTTTACAAAAATACGTAATTTTTGTAGTTTTTGCAATCTTTATCTAGTTATTTCATATAGAGCGCAACCGAGTAACAAAGTGATTTTCATATATATGGTGCACAAATACATAAGCTATTACATACATAAACACCGACGTGTTACTATACTGCGCTCATGGTAAATAAATGAATTGGATTTCGGCTAATATTTAATATTGTATTGATTGATTGATTTTACTATATTTTCTTTCCAAAATTTCAACTTGGCCCTTGCTTATTTTCTATAGGCAAGGGCTAATTCTTTCTATTTCAAGGGCTATATTTTCTTATAGTATTTATAGACGAGACGTTGCGACCAGTGTTCCTAGACGGCACGGACAACTAACGCATGCGCAATAGCGGAGGGTGGCACCTAAGCGCTCATTGGCGGAACAGTCCGCGCGTCGTTCAAACGCGCTTAAGTTAAGCGCGCTGAGTAGCAGAGTTTGTGCGTTTGAACGACACGCGGACTGTTCCGCGAATGCGCGCTTAGGTGCCGCCCCCACTATTGCGCATGCTATTGCGCATGCGTCAGTTGTCCGTGCCATCTAGGGGAACACTGGTTGCGACGGAGAATTGGGGAACGTTCTCACGTGACGTCCCGCTGAACCCCTCGCCCGCGCGGGCATTAACGAGTTAGCGATGCAATTGCATCAGTCAGTCAGTTTATTCATTGTATTCAAGATGCTGCAGCTGGATGGTCAGATCAAGAAGATGACTCTACGTAATATATATTATAGTAATATGTTTTTTGCACCTTGCATAAGTTTGCTTTGTCAAAAAAAAAACGACAGTTATAATATTAATTAGTATATTCTGTCACTTCATTCTCATCAATTGTAAATCAAACATATACCTTAACCACATAAATAGAGCAAATATTGGTTGATGATATATATATATTTGTAAATTTTAAGTGTAGTCCTATTAACACAATATTAAAATACAAAAAAATTCAGAGGGGCCGGGAAAGGGTCTTATCGAATCCCCTCCTTTCTGTTTGGGAGTTTTCGAGGATGTTTTACACATCTAATATGGTGATTTTCTGGTACTTCCAATTATACCGAAAGTGAACACTAACTTCGTTTTTTAAATGGCATACTATATTTTTTTATGTCATTCTTGGTTTCTACGCAAAAATGTAGTTATTTTTTTCTGTGACAGGAAAACGTTTGATATTTTATCCCTGTTGAAAGGTAACAAAATATAACTTTTTATGAAATTACTTTTTTTCCCGGATATATATTCACATAAGTAAAGGTAATAGAGAGAAGAGTCAGAGAAAACTCGGAATCAGACAATTTTTAACTTTATATTATTCAAAATAACTACTAAACAACCACAAGTCCGCAAGTTTTAAATCAAATCACAGAATTAAATTGACAGATGTTTGATTACTTTAAAGGTTTCCTTAGCAACGCAGGTCTAATTGTCGCTATAAGTACAACAGCCTACCAGTTTAAAACCTGAAATTTCACATCGATAATTTTCTGATTTTAATATATTGAAATAATATGTTTTTTTAATATTAAATCGTCGTTTTTTCCATCACAGAAAAAAATAGTGTATTATAGAGGGGAAAAATATTAGATTTTAGCTCTCGGTTTTTTGTAAATTATTATGAAAGCGGATATAAACTGTGAAACAAAAATATAAAAAAAAAAATAATAATTAATAAACAGATTTGTTATATTGCCCATTAAACTATTTCAGCTCTTCGAAATGCTCCCCGTTCGCTTACAAACACTTCATTATTCGGTTAATAACATTCCTAGAAGTGGCTTTCCGAATTTCACTTGTATCTAATTCTTCGAAATCTCTTCTAACCCTACTTACTATATAGGCTACTAAGTACATTTTATAAAATTAACTACACGTCCATTTTCTTACACTTTAATACCTAACCTCGTCTGACTTATTTAATACAACCAATTTAACTAAAACTTAAATAAAATTTGTAGATAGTTTACTAATACGACCACTTTTAGTTATATTCATTAGAAATTCAGGGTCTTTTTGAGAAGTTTAATCATATTCCCGAGGTGTCCCACTCTCAAATACAATTTTACTATCTTTTTTTTTTTAAGTTTGTTCTGTTCTAGGTCTTGACCACAATACATCAGATCTGATTATGTAACTATTTGTGTCAGATTCATTCATGAAAATACCAAGTTTCCGATCTCTTTTCCGACCCTATTGCATAAGAACATGCTGGCCTGACGAAAATTTTGGTAATTTTCTAGAGTTTCTATAGAAGCGTTTTTTTTTCTATTTAAATTGTTTTTCTTCCAGTCTCTCATTAACCCTTTTTAAAAAATACATAGGAAGTAAGAGACTTTTTGCTAAAGGGAAAGTTGTTATTAACCTTCGCCCTATCAATAATTGACATGGAGATGGGATGTTTTGTTTAGGTGTTAGGTAGATTATAATTCAATAATTAATTAAAAATTGATGGTTAAAAATTTCAACCATACCATTAGATAATGGATAATAAGGACTTGAATTTGTAAGTTTACTAAAATATTTGGTTGCAAAAACTATAAAATGTTTAGAAGTAAAAGGTTCTATGGGTAGACTAAGGGTAGATTTACAGTAAAAATAATTTTTAGGGTAGAAATACTACTTCAGCTGCCTTATTTGCAATTTTTATTATAAAATTATTAGTCCTATTATTATAAAACAGTATATCTTTGTGAAGAAAAAGCCATTCTCTATAGACCAATTTTTTTTTCGAAACAGGAGAAATGTTACTTTTGTCAGTGGGCCATCCATTCTTCACATAGTGTTTAATTATTTGCAAAACATTGTGGTTTTTTATTTCCATTTGTAAACGTTTCTTCTTCTCTAGTGAAATTAAAATAACAATATACTTTGTGGTTATTACCTAAATATTCAATATTAGTAGTTTCCCTGACTGGTTTTCGGCTCAACGTATCTGGTATTTTGATTTTTTCCGAGGTACATATTTTAAGTCAAATTGATACCTTAATAATCTTAATTCTCGGCGATAGCTTATCTAGAGGTTTATTTAAAAGTCCTAGTAAATGTCGACGATCCGTATCAATTATTATTTTTCTTAAAATAATTGATATACCTCGAAAACCGTTCATATTAGAGATATACAGTGGTGATTAGTTGAATAGGTACCACTTTAAATTAATGACCTTAATGAGTAGAAATATGGCATAGATAAAATATAGCATATCATACAAAATATAGCATGTCACTTAAAATAACGAAGTTAGTGTCACTTCCAGTATACCCGGATTTGCTAGAAAGTCGCCATTATTTTAGATGTGTAGAGCATCCCCAAAAAACCCAATTTAAATTTGTAGATTCATATAATTTATGTATATTTCTAACAAAACTATTTATAGGTCGTGAAGCACCCATATGTATGTATGTATGTACGAGGTGTGTAAATTAAGTAATGAGATTTTTTTATTCGATTAGAATTACAATTCATTATTGTCTTCTTCAAAATAGCTTCCTTGGGAAGCCACACAGCGCTGGAGACGGTTCTTCCATTCCTCATAGCAGTGGGAAGAAAAAAAGGTCACAAGGACTCAAGTCAGGCGGACAAAGAGGCTAAGGAGCCACAGGACTGTTTTTACTGCTAAAAGCTGGTTTACTGAAATGGCACAGATTTTTCTTATCCCAAAATACATTAGTCAAAATGATTAACAGTGAGTGATTCAAATTTAACTCTTCGCCGATCATTCTTGCCGTCAACCGACGCGACGATCTGAACGCACAAGATGTCGACAGAATGTATTCTGTCGACATTTTCAATCTGTTCTTGAACATGAAAACCTTCCGCTGCGTGGTTCATCTTTAATCAACTCTCTTCCTTCTGAGAAAACGTTAAACCACCGAAAAACCTGGGCTGTTGAAAAACAATCTCCGTCGGCGTGTTGAAGTTACGCAAAAGTCACGCTGCGCTGTGTCCAAGTCTGAAGCAAATCCTGATAATACACCGTATTAATGTCACTCATTTTTAAGACGCAATAGAAAAAACCGGTTTACGAAAACAGTCACAAAGAAGAAACGGGTCTTTCCAAGTCCCGTCTCCGCAGTGTTGCTAGATCGGGCGCTACATTGCCAGTCTCATTACTTAATTTACACACCTTGTATTTGTGTACTCTACGTAACACTTGTTTAAATGCAAAGTGTTTATGTGTATATATCTGCAAGTATTTAGCGCAATTACGCTAAATCCGCTTGTATATGATGGGATTTTGTTTAACTGTAAATTCGCAGATTAATTAGATTATCACACCAATATCAAACGAGGGATGAGGTTTACCAGCAACGGGTAAATTAAACTAAATGTCAGTTAAATTAGTCAGTGTGGCAATAATAACAAATACATGAGATGTTCATTTCAGTGCAAATAGCAGGTAGGTAGGTAGATTTATGGATATCACAAGGGTCCGGAAAAGTGTGCCACAACGCGAATCTAAATGTCTTTAAAACTCTCAGCGTCTAAGAAATATATATGAACGATTGCAAGGAATACAAAAAATATGTGATCCGCCTTTTGTAAAATCGTTGTAATTTTCAATCAACTTTTTAAGTCTATTCACAAATGGTAACGACTTTGCCATTATTGCAAAAATCTACACATAAAATTAAATTGAACTCGGCGTTCTACGGTCCATCCGCTCGCATCGACGTCAGGTAGAACACTAAAATTCGGCACTTGTCGACTCCGAAATATGCGGCCCGAGATATGGTTAAACTGCAGTGCGTATCTTGTCTTCCCGCATGGGACTGGGGTACTAGTACATTACCAAGATCGGTTAATGGCGTACGTATACACGGGCAAGAAATATGCGCTTAAAAAATACGGTTTATACTTTAATTATCATAGAGTTGTACAGTGGCGATCTGCTCTTATGGCATACTTTCCGGACCCTGGTTATCACCTTAAATAGTTCATCATTTAAAACTACATTCAAAAAGCCAATACCAGATTTTTTTTTCTGTTGATAGAGCTGTCATAAAATGTTTTTAACAATCCTAAGGACTACTTACCTACTGGGATATTTAATCCCACCTTCTCTTTGTTTTGGTGTTCTATCCTGAAACAAAACATAGAAATGGTTTAATAACACAGGTCTACAAAATAAAAAAAGTTCTGTCTTTGCAGTCAGACCCATCATTTTCTATGTATTTTGATGCACTGAAACCAAATTTGGCAAAAAAAATTCTACCGCATCAATTTTTCTCTGCACCCCCATATAACCCCCATAAACTATTATAGAGGAAATTTTTTGAAAAAATTTCTTTTTTTCATAAAGGTCATACAAATTTTTTTTATGACCTTTACATTGGTTTTTTGGTCGCTGATCACGAATCTGAAGTCAAGAATAAATTTCGACTTAATGACAGCTGTCAACAAGCTGTCAAAAAGTAAAAAGTTGATATTAAATGCATATTATTAAGTACATGTTTATATACAGGGTGGACCATAACTCGGAAATAACTCGGCCTGTAAGCGAAAAAATAAAAAAAAGTTGTGTTAAAAAGTTGTTGGGCAAGGAGGGGGACGTACGACCGTAACCTTAAATTTGACCTCGACGTTGACCTTGAGGGTTATTTGAAGGTCAAAACAACTCTTTCAAATGGAGACTATTTTTGACCCCGGATTTGAAGACCGGGAAATTTTACGTCAAAAATGCTACTTCCCAACAAAGTCATGGCAAGGTCGAATGAAGATCAAATTTTCGAAAATTGTTAAATAACGAGGGCTAGCTCGGGATAGAGATTGGAAACGGTAAAATGTTTCCGATTAAAGTTGTCAGGGTCGAATAAGGTCACTTCCTGATACCAATGACCTTGACGTTAAACGTTTCAAATCAGAGGTCAAAAGTAGGGTTTCACTCTTGATAAATCACTTTGACCTTGAAATAACCTTAAAAACCTAAAAATCTAATTCCAATCTCCATCCAAATGTTTCCAATCTCTATCCCGAGCTAGCTCTCGTTATTTAACAATTTTCGAAAATTTGACCTACATTCGACCTTGTCATGACCTTGTTAACAAGTACCATTTTGGACGTAAAATTTCCCGATATTTTCAAATCCGGGGTCAAAAATAGTTGTTTCCATTTGAAAAAGTTGTTTTGAACTTCAAATAACCCTCAAGGTCAACGTCGAGGTAACATCATGTCATGGTCGTACGTCCCCCTCCTTGCCCAAAAACTTTTGTATAAAACTTTTTTTATTTTTTCGCTTACCGGCCGAGTTATTTCCTATTAAAGGTTAAAATGGTACCTTATATACTACCCTGTATATAAACATGTACTAAACATAATCTCTTTACCTTTTTTAGAAATTTTGACAGCTTTCTGACGCTGTCATTAGGTCAAAATTCATTTTTGACTTCAGAATCGTAATCACAATATCAATTTTTTACTTTTTAATGAATATCAGCCATATTGTTCCCATTTAGAAAAACTGAGAAAATATGAAAAACTCTTTGCAACATTTAAACACAGAAAAAATGAAAACCTTCAACAAAAACAAGTGATTTTACTTGTTTACTAACTAATCCCTACTTAACTCAAACTAAAACATTTTAACAAACTCTAAGCACACTAGATCAAAACATAAATAAAAAAATAACCATGTATGACCATGCAAAAAAATGATCATGTACAAAAAAAAAGAAAATGAAATGAAATATCATTGTGCTTAGAATAGTATTGTCAATCAAAACAAATGAAAATAAACGCGTCCCATAAACATTGGGCACATGGGTTGAACCGCACGTATTTTCACTCGCAGTCCCTCCGTGCCAGTTGTTCGAATCTTGGCCGGGGAAACCAATTTTTAAGTTTAAGAGTTTTCTGGGTTCCTGAGGACTGTAAAGCAAATGCTTTATCAAAAGAATTTAAAGTCACTCTCAGGGCGCCTTGGCAATTAATAATAGTCATCTCTTCACCACATAGATCCTTGGTACACTAGGTACACTACGTATACGAAATCTGTGTTTAAGTGAGACTTCCGAAGGAGAGGCGATTAGGTTATCTACGTATATATTCTTAAGATTATAGAAATATTATTAAAAATGGCTGAACACTCTTTAAAATCTAAGACCAACGTAGAAAACCGTTGCCAATGGAATCATTATTTCTGCATCCAATTTCTCCACATTTAATTAGATTAAATCATTGAAAATCTCAGGTTGAATTCTTAAAAGTATTAGGTATGTATTTGGATATGACCTATTAACATCTATAACCTGTTTGGCCTTTATGGCCTTTATGACCCATATTACCTTCATAACCGATAGGATCTTTATGACCTTTATCACTCATATGACTTTTATGGTTCATATTACCTTACAACATATATATCAATGACCTAACTTGTGGTCCGTCAGAGTTTCACAGAACTGTATTAACCGATCAGGATCACCTTCAAGTTCGTGCACCAGATTAACTCTATGTAGATGATACTTTTCTCTTTCAATTAACCGTAAAACTGATCTTTGGAAATGAAGTTTCATTTGCAGTTGCAATTCGTCTAGAACTTTTACGTAGCCTGTTTCTCTGAACATACTTTCAATTATATTATACTAACTGCAGTTCGATTGATGAGTCGATATGATAGTTCGCATTAAAAAAGGTAGGTGTACCTATGGCCTAGCACTCAATATGGCCTATGTCATCTGATCAGGTCAAATACCTAAAAAAATCAAGAGATGGCAACATCAGCATATTCCAGACACTTATATTGCTTGTTTATACCATTTCCACTTCGTCTACACATGTCCAGACCTATACAAAAATGCAAATGGTTGCACGCAGTTGTTGAAAAAACGTTCGATCTAACTGCAAACAAATAAGTTCTTATAGTTAATACATATATAGCAATATATTGATAATCAAATTTAATATTGGACTGATAGCTAGTGTATTTTGTCCTCTTTTAAGTCATGCATGCCTGTCATTTATTAACAATAAATTTAAATCACTCTCGACGTAAAATGTATACTGTTGCTAGCGGAACCAATTTGGCCTAGGTAGGCCGTATTGGGTATATTAGGTATAAGTATGTGAATTTTTTTTAATTTTTTTGTTGTCATTCATGTCGAGTAGCCATTATTGTCGAATATTGTAGTGTAATGTCGAGTAGACATTATATACAGTCATCTCTGATGAGTTACTTGCATTTACAAAAAATACAAAAATTATTATAGCTTAGGTAGGCCATATAGGGTACACTTACCTTATATCGCAAACTTCTCATTGCGTTCAAGATATATCGCAATATTCTATAAAAAATTATATTCTTTACGTTTCCGAAAATTCTCCATGATCGTGAAGTGGTAAATGGCCGTGAATTGAAACCACCATATATTAATTTGACGATAATATGAGTATTTGTACGAGCTTTCGCTGTTGACTTGAGCATATCATAAAATGTTTATTTAAATATATAAAAATATGATATGATTAAATTATATAAATATTTTGAACCTCTTAGTTAACAAAAAGTTTGCTTTATCATAATTTCTGGTTAATGACTAATAACAATAATAGTCATAGCAGTGGAGTACGTTAAACACATTTGCGTTTGCACAATAACTGTCAGCGTATAAATTGCAGTACTGGAACCTTCGGCGTACAAAACCCTGGACGTTTTCCACGAAACACCGAACTACTATATTTTACTCGACGCGCGTTTCGCCAACTAAGTTGCCATTTTCAAGAGAAGATTAAAACTCAGTTTTAATTTTCTAAACTCAGTTTTCTAAACTAATTTTAATCTTCTCCTGAAGATGCCAACTTAGTTGGCGAAACGCGCGTCGAGTAAAGTATAGTAGTTCGGTGTTTCGTGGAAATCGTCCAGTTTATTTAGTGTATAAATTAGTTAAATAATTGTTTCATTTTTTTCTTACATATTGCATTTTTTCCAAATATTCTAATGCATAATGGCAACATTTGTATGTAGTCGTTTTAATTAATACTAAATTTACCGAAACTAAAATAGGGGATTCCTTTTGAAAGAATTGAAGATAACATCATCTTTTGAAAGCAGTTGAGGATTTTAAGGTGATTTGATTCGTGATGAATTTTACTTGTTTAGTTTTTTTTTACGAAAACTTGTTTCTTTCGTTTTATTAAATTTGTGTTATACTTTTGCCACTTTCTATACAGTAGATCCCATTAAAAAAATTGTGATGTTTAACTGATGTATTTATCAACATTCAGGACATTCATTTATTTTTTTATTAATTAGAAATTTTGAAAATAAGATCAAAATTGGATTGGAAATGATTTTCTCTTATACCTACATAATTTCAGTTGGCGGTTTCTTAAATACCGCTATGTTAGCTTCATTTTATATTTACTTGTGTTATTTCTCCACTTTAGATAATAAAAACGAAATTAGCTCACGAAGCTACGCACGTGAGGCCATGAAACATTCTATGTCTTTGGACCCATGACGTCATGCGTCACATACATGATGCTCGATAGAGTTTTTCCCTACCCCTGATTTTGCCCCTTCAGGTTATACGTCGGGCCGGCGAACAGATGTAGTAACCGCGTGACGTGACACATGACGCAATATTTCCCAGGGGCAATCCCATAATAAAGCCATAGAATGTCAGACGTGACGTATGACGCAATATTTTCCAGGGACAATCCCATAATACCCCTTCAGGTTATACGTAGGGCCGGCGAACAGATGTAACAACCGCGTGACGTGACGCATGACGTGTCACGACCATAATAAAGACATAGAATGTCAAAATCATTTTTTAAAACTCTTCCACCGACTTGTTTTATACTTTTACTCAACTGGGTGGGTGTGGAAATAAATGACGAAGGTTGATCACACAATTTTTATGTAGTATCTTTCAGTAAATATGATATATTTGAGTATAATTGTATTTAGAAAAGTAAATTCTCTCTAGCCGAAATGTTTCCTAAAATTATTATAACTCAGGTTTATAAAAGGCACCCACTACAAAATCAGCTTTCCTAACTATATTTTCATACGAAAATTTGGTTATATTTTAAAACGAAACATTTATATAAAAAGCTAAAGTTAATAAAATGTCCACGTCAAAATAAAAATCTATTTTCCTGTTCTCTCTCGAGTTGCCTTAAACTCGGATAAGACTTGATGAAGTTTATTTTATTTTATTCGAACATCGCTATTTAACATTCCATGAAATTTATTCTTTTAGGAAACTGTATAATCTCCCTTTCTGTGTTATTTATAAAGGATTTTTCTCTCTTCTGTTTAAAAGTGTAGATACCTACAGATTTCATGTAACAAAAGTATGTATGTTTTACTCTAAGTAGGTATTTTAACCAACACTATTCTTAATTTATATTAGTTGCATATCTGTATTATGTATATGTAACTTATACAGATCTTTTTTGAGGTAAAAAAGTGTTATTCATAAAAGAACTCTTCATAAAAAAGTAAACTTATGAGAGTTATACATAATGTGCATAGTTCCGTCCTCTAGAGCATTCCATTTGTGAGGTTCCCTTCATATCTAGTTTTGTTACTTGCTGTTTTGTAACACCACACTTATTTTAGAAATACTTAACTTAAAATTTATACATTCGGAAACCATACTTCATCCAAAAATAAACGAAGCCATCACAAGTTACGCGCTACAGACCGGCCAATATATTTAGAATCACTTGCTCATCAAGGATGAGAAGCATATTATCCTTCCACTGAAGTTTACTAGTAGATACCAAAGCTGGTGTAAGAATCTTGTTTCTTTAAGTATAATATAATGTGTTCATAATGGATCATTAAATTTCAAATGTAATTCCAATATTTCAAATTTAATTTTACTTTAGTCATATACACTAAAGGTCAATAAAATACTTCACTAGTGCAAAGCGTACATAATTTTATATTATCAACTGTCAACTGATTATTGTTACAGTATACAGCATCTCCTGCAACCCCACCATTGACTACGCTGACATTGAGCACTTTTTTTTTTACTTCTGGTCACGACAATCACTCAATTCAATATTTTTGTTGAAGTACAGAGAATCTCTGGGTTCCAGCGGAAAAGCCAAAGGCCAGTATTCTGTTTGCTGGAGCCTTACCGGCACATGACATATACACTCCTTACTCTGTAAGGAGTATTGACTGTACACTCCTTTGATGTAATTATAAATGTGATTTTCGGTTACAGTTTGGCGACATGATCAAAACTTGTCGTGTATAATGCTCTAATGTAATATACTTTTTAGTGATCAAATAACCAATTAGAGTTTATTTTTTTCTGAAGTAGAAAATATAAGATACAACTTTTCTACGTTTTGTACGTTTCATTTCATGTAGAATGTTCTGCCTATTTTGAAGAATGGTACCAATAAAGGTAGGTAATACTTTTTGAAAGAAGAAGCTCTGATACACAGCACCACAAATTTTTTTTTTTGGGCGGCACCCGAAACCTGGCCATGTCTCTTATATGTTTTTTGGGGCGTTAATTACGAATCTGAACTCCAATTGCTCTAGCACATCAAATTTTTGTTTTAACTTAAAAAAACATCCAGAAAACCAAGAAACAACTCAATATTTGAGCGTTAATCGAATAAAAAATGATATTATCACGGGAAGATAGCTGGAAACAATATAGTAAGAAATTTGTATAACCAAAATCTACAAATTCTACGTCAATAACCCCAAATAAAAAACATCCAAACTCCTGAACTCAAATTTTTACTATGTAGTAAAAATCTTAACCAAACGACTCTAAACGAATCAAATTTAACACAACAGAAAGGCAAACCCAGGAATCTTAACCAAATGACTCACAACGAATCAAATTTAACACAACAGAAGGGAAAACGTACCAAGATCTTAATCAAACGAATCTAAACGAAACTACATTTAACACAAAACAAGGAAAAATCTTAACCAAACGACTCCAAACAAATCAAATTTAACACAACAGAGAGATAAACACAATCATTTATATTTCTGTTGTGTTAAATTTGATTCGTTTAGAGTCGTTTGTTTAAGATTCCTGGGTTTTCCTTTCTGTTGTTTTAAATTTGAATCGTTTTGAGTCGTTTGTTTAAGATACTTTAGTTTGCCTTTCTGTTGTCTTAAATTTGATTCGTTTAGAGTCTTTTGATTAAATTTCCTGGGTTTGACTTTCTGTCGTTCTTGTGTGTTGTGTGAAATTTGATTCGTTAAGAGTCGTTTGGTTAAGTTAAAAACTTATGCATAAATTTTTAAACAAACAAATACTATCAAAATAACAAGCCCAAAACCTAAAAATTATTTGCTCTTAATACATAATCATTAAAACTCAAACCTGGACCTAGAAACTTAACACGAGGCCAACTACAAATCCCAATATCTTTTTTTTAAGCTTTTTGGGCTGAAACTATGCTTATTCCTTTCATTTTGAGGTACAAGAACATATTTTAAACTTTATAATGATCGTTTACCCGAAGCATAGGCTCATTGGGTTTTGGGATTTGGATCTGCTCTGAAAGTTTGTAGGTTTGTAGGATTTGTAAATTAGGTTTGTGATTTTGTTAGTTAGGGTGAGTGGGTTTTTTTAATTAGGTTCGTGGGTCAGTGAATTTGGGTTAGTGACTTTGAAAGATTGTAGGTTTTTGAGTTAGTGGTTTTGGGTTTGTGGGTTTAGGCTGACGGGCTAGGGTTCGAGATTGTGGGTTTGAATTTGAATGATTGGATATTAAGAGCATAGGATTTGTAGGTTTTGGAGTTTGGGTTGATCCTGCTTGTTAGGTTATGGTGATAGTATTTGGTTTTTTTTTTAATTATGTTCGCATCAGTTTTTTACTATATAGTAAAAATTGGAGTTCAGGAGTTTGGATTTTTGAATTTGGGGTTTATTGACGTAGAGTTTTTAGATTTTGGTTATACAAATTTCTTACTATATTGTTTTCCACTATCTTCCCGTGATAATACCTTTTTTTATTTGATTAACGCTCAAAAATTGAGCAATTTCTTGATTTTTTTGGATGTTTTTTTAAGTTAAAACAAAAATTTGTTGTGCTAGAGCAATTTTGAGTTCAGATTCGTGATTAACGACCCCAAATACATATAAGAGATATGGTCCAGTTTCGGGTGCCGCCCAAAAAATTTTGTAGTGCTGTATAAAAACACTGGTAAAAATGTATCTGTTGTGAGAGACAATCCAGAAAATAAATACTTACTTATTTATTATAATGTACGTAAAATAAAATTTGTTGGGTGGTAAAAGTTTTCGAAACGTAAAATACTAACGTTTCAGCAAATTTAACACCTTTCTGCTTATCAA
This sequence comes from Aromia moschata, assembly GCA_029963805.1. Classification (NCBI taxonomy): domain Eukaryota; kingdom Metazoa; phylum Arthropoda; class Insecta; order Coleoptera; family Cerambycidae; genus Aromia; species Aromia moschata. Next base: position 350,602 of record JAPWTK010000151.1, on the reverse strand, counting down.
CCCCCATACATAAGCCACACTATCACCAGTTGCAAATCTAGAACCAGATTCGCACATCCGCAATATTTTTGGATCACATTTTCCTAGTTTATTCGGCGTGGTCATATACCTACTGAATAAAATCATCACAAATAAACCGTTCTCTATTAACATGATTTATCAGGACATTTATGAAATACATCCAATTTGTTTTACTTCCATATACATGGAGGAATGGAAATTTGGTGAATGGCGGATTAGTGAAGAACTTTCATGGTATTGTTTTAATACGCTTAAAATGTTTTCAATGTCGAGATTTTGAAAAAATGGGTACAAATACTAAAAATATAGTTACGCGAAAGTTGTACACAATATCACAATATTAATCCTCACAGGGAACACTATCACTTCTCGACGATTTAGGCGCACGTGGGTATGTCATACCCATTGTTTTTATTAATAAAGTCATTAATAATTTATTGTTAAAATTGATCGATTTGAATTTTTCTTTTTTTTAATCTATGTATTCCTCAAACGACATAAAAATGAAAATATTTTTGGAAGAATGAAAATAATTAAGAGATATAAATAAAAAAAGAGATATAAATAAAAAAAAAACGAATGAAGAAATATAAGAAATTCATAAAAATTTAGTTTCTCCTTGGGTGTACCATACTCAATTATGACTTTATGTACATGTTCTATGCCAGTTGAGAAGCATCTGTAGTGGAGTTATTTATTTACACTATTCAATGGGTTACAATTGGGTTACGAGTTACGAGAGAAAGTTCCGACTAGTATAACCTATAAGAAATATACATATTACAGACGTATATAAAAAATTACTAGAAACACAGACGGTGACTATAAGAAGACTACATATGTATATACTCTTTTTCCTGTGACTCCACCACTTCGTTATCTCTTTCCTCACTCCCACCCCTTCTCACTCACTGTATTCCATTGCTGTCGTGTCAAGAAGCTGTTTTTCTTTCATGTCCAGACGTGTACCTCTACCAATCGAAACACATTCAGTCGTATTCTATCTTCTTCGTTTTAAAAACAGTTTAGTTAGAGAGCGCTTCGGTCACTTTACTTGCTTATATTCGCTTCACATTCTTGTGTAACATGCGTGATGAAGGGAGGTTTGTCTCATCCGTGAGGAAAGGCCTGCTGACAACGAAAGAAAATCAAATCGCCCTAAGAAGCAGAGGGAGAAAATGAAATTTGCAGTGGAAGAAGGGATGCTGCGTGCACCAGGAGTTGACATGGACTGATTAATTCACCACTAGATTTCTTCAAAGTATAGAAATTTCACAAAAATTATTAATCTCAGTATAAACGTGTTTTGAATAAAAAAAAAACGTAGCACAATCACTTTGGGATTTTTCATGGGTTTCCCACAGGCATATTATGTCCCATTGAACTAAGAATTACTGCCGAGAAGGGAAATTTAATGAATGGAAAATATGATAAAACCCTTTAAAAATATCTTAATTTGTAAAATATTCGTACCTTAATTTATTTTCTATTTAATACGAGGGTGTATTTACATAAATAGTACTGATTTTTTTTAACTGTAGCTTTATTTCACAGTATTGACTTATGTTTAAACATAATTTCATTCCGTAGAGACGCATTTTTCCCAATGGAATGGGTGCTTTTTAATCCCGTAATTCTTAGGACGTTTACGTAGTCGTTGGAGCACAAAATTCTCTACTGCTTGGTCGTCCTCGAAAGGCTAATTTTCAAACGCTTTTTCAGGGGACCAAAAAGATGAAAGTCATAAGGTGACAAGTCAGACTGGAGAGAGAGATTGTTCCAACATTTCCTAGCCTAATATGTTTCATTATCGCATCGTAGCGTTTGCTGAATGAACTCATTGTCTTGAAGAAGAATTACATTTTTAATCGATTGCGCCTTTTTTTCCTTCGAACTGACAATTTTGCGGAATTAAGAAGGACCTAATAATATTACCCATTAACCATACATAAAAATGTCACTGTTCTTCACGACAACGCTAGGTGTTATTCAGCAAATAACACTACGAAGCAAAAATTAGATAGGCTGGAAATCGTTGAAACATTCTCCCTTAATTCTAGATTTCTTTTTCTCCCACCAGACAGGGATCGCTGAAAGAAGCGCTTGGAGATCAGCAAAAATCAAACAAATCAAACTAGCATAAAGACTCAATTACGTGATCATCAGGTTTCCGTTTTATCGTGTTGGCAAACATATGGTACGTCTCACAATCAGAAGAAATTGCAAAAACCACCTCTTTAGTGGCTTTGTACTTCTTCCTCAATCGCTACCGGATTTACGTGCCAACGCCACCACGTCGTTAGATATCCATATTCCTCCACCCATTTTATTTTTACTCGTGTTCGAATGGTTACCGACAACGTGGTGCACCAGAAAATTGCGCACACATATTGCAACAAGAGATAATATATCAGAATAAGGCTTCCCGTGGCGGGCGTCGACCTTTTTCCGAATAAAATAGTAAAAAACCCTAACTTCTGGTTTAACAATACGTTTTACCAAAAAAACTGTTAAGAACAAAAATTATTGCAAATTTTATTGCGAATGTTTTTTGCTTGAAGCATTTTTTTATAACATAAACCATTTTCAAGATAAGTAGATAAAATGAAATCTCGGTCGCCATTTTCCAAGATGACGGCCGTAACATAATTTTATTCTTCGGGGACTTTTGGTATGGTTAGTCAGGCGAACAAACACTATATTTATACAAAGTCTCTAACATAGGTCTCTAGCTTAGACTATTATAGCCTGCTAAGAAGAAAAGTTCTATCGACATATCTTATCCTATGTAGATAGGACTTTTCTTCTTAGCAGGGCAGTATTGTTGTTTGTCAAATGAACATTTAATAATTCACAGTTTTCTCGAACAGTATGTGGTTAATATTATAATAAATGTTAAAATATAACACTTTTATTATTACTTTTAATACACGGATTAATGCCTGCGGATTGAATTATGTAAGTATGACGTACAGTAGAATATCGATTATTAGCAATTAGCCAAACGCTCAGAACACTCGGTTTTTTTTTTCTTAAATAATTATAATTATATAGGTATATATTATACAAATAGAAACATAACAAATGTACTTTAACCAGGTACTGGGTGTTCAGAAAATAAAAAAGTTAACGCTCCGTTATATTTATAAAATATGTACATATATGTATGTACATATACAATCAATTGTCGGATTTTCTCAAACAATGGCATGACTACTACTACTCACGAATTTACTACGTGTAAACATCGTTATAGATACCATATATAACATAGCATTGAGAGACTCAGTCTCTATAAGCGTCTCCAGTCAGAGGAACGATATAATTAGATAATTATGGTCTAGTCAAAATCGTAGTTTAGAACCGGCATGCGGCGCGTGTGCGCATGTGGGCGACGCCCTACAACAATTTTTCAGTTAATCCAGAGTTCTGGGAAAATTCATTTCGGATAAAACGGAGGATGATGAATCAGTTCCATGTCGGATAATCCGGATTTTGGATAATTATTACCCTAATGATAATGATGACCCCAATAATCCCATGACCGCAGTGATCTCATGACTTCAATGACCTCATGATCCAAACAATCCCATGATCGCAACAATCCCATGATTTCAGGGTTTTTATGATCTCAATGATCCCAATAATCCCATGAACCAAATGAATCCATTGACCCCAGTGATCGCCTGACCTCAATGATTCCATTGACTCCAACGGGATCATTGGTATTAATTATTTCCCCATTGACCTAAATGACCCAACGAACTCCATTACGTGGATGTGGAAGTAAAATCAGAGTGAAGATATTGCAAATTACCAATAGACAAGGAAAATTTCAATCCCTTTACCGATTAGGCTCAAAATCTAGTCAGCTCCAGATCTCGTCATCGTAATATAAATGTGTCGAAGTTAATACTTAATAATGGCGTTCGTGAGTTATTGTGTGCACAAGAAAAATTAACAGTCAGACAAACAGCTCGACAGACAGGCAGACAAACGTTTTTTGTTTGAACTTAAAATCCCAACGTTTTGGACCATTTTAGGCCAACGAAAATTTCGTATAAAATTTTTCAACTCCACTATGTGGATGTGGAAGTAATTACTAATTACATTATTATTGCCGATTTCAGAGTAGAATGTGCGTTAATTTCAGTTATCACCACTAGAAGCATTGTCAGAACAGTACTAAGAATATTACGTATCTACGGAGACTGTGGTGTTGCATTTCGTGATATTGGCAGAGTTATATTTACACACAGGTAATAGAGCGCGCTTCTTCCAGGCAAGGGATTATTTGAGGGAAGAGTCGAAGTTGAAGGGGAGCTACAGTGGAAATACATGTGTTCTGCTTGATAAAGATGTGTTAGAAAAACAGTACAAGAATAAAAAGATTTACAAAGAGTAAGAACTAAGCACTAAATATGTAACCCTAATATTGTCTAATAAGTACCTAGTTAATAATATCAATATTGATTAAGAAAGAAATAATTGTTCGAAAAACAATTTTGCCTGTCTGCCTGTTAACTATTTTTATGTACACAATCACTAGAGAAAGCTTAAACATATTATCTTCAAATTAGGAGTGCTTTACTTGGGTTATTCTGTATTTCTATAATACAACTCTTTGTTTTGTTTTCAAAAGTTTAGAGAAATTAATGATATAAATAATTTTCATGCAACCTTTATAGACCACGCACTAGATATGTCAGAACCAAGTGTTTCAAGTTTCTAAAAAATATTTAATAGATTATATAATTGGTGAGCTTACCAGCAATTATCTATTCTCAAAATTTTCAAAAAATTCAAATTCAAAAAAATTCAAAAAAATTCAGATTCTCAAAAATTATCAACTACAAAAAATTGTTTTTGAATAAAGGTTGAGCTTAGCTAAAACATAACACAACAATACAATAACATAACAATAAAAGCAAACGGCTAATAAAACTGTACCCTTAAGTCATAGTATACGGGGAGAGTTAGACATTTGACATCGGCTCAAGAGAAAAGTACCTTAAATATCAATTTGTTTCACACAAAGAAAATTGTGTGGGAAAAACATTTACAATTATTACAATTTCTTTTATATTCGAATATAATTACTTCTTAATCTTTTTATGACCTAATCTTCCCTCGCAGTTCTAATTACTTCCACATTCACGTAGTGGAGTGGTTATAAAAAAAAATCAAAACAGTATTGGCAAAATAGGCCTAAAATATTCTGAATCGTAGAGATTTTAAGTTTCAGCAAAAAACACTTACATACTCGTATATGTATGTACCATGACGAGATCTGGAATTGATTAGATTTTTGAGCTTAATCGGTTGGAGGGTTTGGGGTTAAATGGGGACAATACACTTTTTCTTTGACTACTGGTAAATCGCAAACTATGTAACATAATTATGCCCTTCAAATTTGAGACACATACAACAGAGTCTGCAGATGTAAAGATTTTTAGCTTAATAATGTCAGGGGGTTGAGGGAGTTGAAGGCGGGTAAATATAGTAAAGTACAGCGGAAGGAGCTCTAAAAGTTCTACTCTTGCTGTACCCTCCCCACTTCCCAGGGGTATGGGGGTAACTAATACAAGATATAATCAAATTATTGTGAAAACGTATATGTATGGCAACACTTAATCACGCATTTATATTGATTTAGGTGATGGTGTTATTTGTTGTCCCACGAAAGGGGTGGGGGGCAAGGGGGGTTTTATTTTAATATGAATTAAGAAACATATTAATGCGTGACGTGTCGTTTTATGGGTTTTCGTGGTGGACGAATAAAAAAAACACAATAATAAGCCTCTACTATTATTTTCCCTACTATGTCCATTTCCAGTACAATAATTATGACCTATTTAACATTATTTCATAAATTACAGGTATATTGGTCATAAAAATCATATTGATGAAATTGGTCGTAAAAGTCATTAAGATCATACGGACATAATTGACTCTATATTGACACTATACATGAGCCATAAGGGTAATATAGGTCATATTGGTCACATGAGTCATAAAGGTCATACAGGTCATGATGGCCATAAAAACACATGGGTCATATAGATAGGTTATAAAGGTCTTATTGGTCATAAAAATTATGAGTCGTACGGGTCATAAAGGTCATATAGGTCATAAACATTTACAGGTCATAAAAATATGTAAAGGTCACGACGTGCATAGAGGTCATAAAGGTCTTATTAGTTATAACGACCATATAGATCACAGATGTCTCTCAGATCATAAAGGTAACATTTTTCATAAATAATCCGAGGGTCATAATCCAAGTCCATAAAGGTTATATCCAAATTTACTTTTAAAAATGTTTTTAAAGATTTAGTCTGATAAAATATGGAGAAATTTTGTGTGGAAATAGGCAGCAGTTTTTTATATATTAGTTTATCACTACCAAATACGTTGTTATTTGTATATAACAACGAGGTATATAAAGTGGTAACAACGAGGTATAATTTATACTAGTTGTTATTAATGCTTATTATACAAATAAATCGTATGTAAAAAGAAAGTACGTATTTTTTGTTGTGATGGAATTGCATTGTATATAAAATTTATAACGTCTAATTATTGAATTATAACTTATTTTTAGTTTATATTTATTTTATATTATAGTTTGTTTATTTTTAATAATTTATTGATGAAACAGTTGCATTGCAACTAATAATTATGAAAGAAAAATCGGCCATTAAATTACTTACGTTACTGAAAATTTACATTCAAATAGAGAATGACACAATAAGTTTTTTCTATACAAATTTTCCTGTCTCTGATATTTAGTATATTTTACTATTGCACGTATATCAACTTTTTGAATCTCCTCGTATACTGTGAGGAAAGAGCACGGTCAGTTACTTTAATCTCTTTTTTTCTAGTGGGGCACTATGTTTTTTCGAGAATAGAATTTTCTAAAAAATAGAGTTTTCCAAATGTTGCAAATTTTAATTATCACGGAGTATATTGATTTGATCGAGACATTTTTTTTTGTATCATTATATTTACTATAATTTTAGATGTAACCTAACTGTAAAATAACTGTAAAAAATCATGTTATCTCTTCCGTACTTCTAAGGATGTCTGAATCCCAATCAACATTCAAGGCATGCCTTAGAAGGACGGACACACCTATTGAATATTTTGTGTAAGAAATGCTCTCAATGAAATGACCACATATAGTGCTATAACGCTTGATATACCTAAATTCCATACATTACGAATGTATTAATTTGAATAAATTTTTGATACCTACTTTTTTTAACGCAAAGTTTCTGGTAGTTTTTTTACTTTACTAATAGATTCCGTTCTGTTACCGAACTCAGTAAAGTCTCTTGATAAATAAACAAGGAGCAAAAGATTGAATTAACGTGAAGAAATCAGTATTCCAAATGACCGATTACCATGCAAACGGGGAGAAAATAACAAGAAGTATGGACTGCGGTTTAGCTACCATTATTCGGAAAATAAATACAAGTAATTGTCTATATTGCAAGTGAAACAGACTTTAGATTAGACTCATGTCCTTTCTAATAATATATACTCATACGTCATAATAATGACCATATTTTTAGGCGTCTTGTAAATTATATACGAGTGTATTTCATACCCCTGCATACCCACGCCACTGACATATCCTTCCCGATGCCCCGGGTCTCACGTCTGCGCGGTAGTACGCCAATCTCATGAGGGAACGCTGGATAGGTAAATGCAGTAATTTTACTAGCGGTAACACCAGCAAAAGCAGACATTTTCGAACTCTACTCATAAGTACATGAAACGTGCGCTGCTAACAACGTAACTACCCAATGATTCATTTACGCTTCTTAAAGGCGAGTAAATTTCAGCAAGTAGGTACAATATTTTTTTAGAAATGTTTCCTGGGAAAATGTAGAAAAACATCTTTTTCTTATAATCAGTTGCTTCCTCATATTTTATTTACATGAGAAACTTGCAAACGAGTATTTTATATGTGTCATTCATCCGAAAATCCTTGTAAGAAACATATGTATTCACGCGTTTCCCCCATTTGAGCATCATATTATGGTAATAACGTACATGTGGAGCAAAAGCATTTATATGTATGTATATAACTTTAAATACCCTGCCTCAGCACACTAAAAGGGGCATGTGTAGAAAGGTACGCACATTATTTGCCTGTGTTACCCTGCAGGATTCACTATAAACCATAAGTTCGTAATGTATATGTTAAAAAGAGTATTACATTTTATTACCTTGGTTTGAAATAGTTTAGGCCTTCTGTAGATCTGAATAAATCTAGTGGCTGCGTTCTCGAGATTTATTGTATGAAACTTTAAAAAAAGCGATTTAGAAACAGCATCGAACGTATTTATTGATGAAAGTATTATAAACATTTTTATACATATATATCAGAAATTAGTTTAGAGAAATCCCGATAACTCAAGGTGGATCAGGATTCAATTTTTGAAGTAACAGCTTGGATAAAATTCATATTTTCGTTCACATTGAAAGTTTCTTAATGGAAAATCGTAAATTATGTACACTCTCCATTAGTCGATTTCAAAAATATTATTGAATCCAGATTAACATTCGTTGTGGGTCTTATCTGATGAAACATTTATTACCTTTTTAGCTTAAAAAGGTAGGAACGGTAGGTATTCACAAAAAAACACATTTTAAAGTCGCTGATGTAATAAGAATAAATCGAGTAATATAAAGTACTCACATAATTAATACTTGATTACTAGTTTACGTTACGATTCTTTTAAATTTTATATTTTAATAAATAAAAGCTATTTATGGATAGTGTGTCAGTGTCAATTAATATATTGACAATTAAATTATTATTTCTGGGAGTACAATAATTGAATAATTGAAGTACAATAAACGTACTTCTTAGAGATTTCAATATTAAGTAGTTCGTAAAGATTTTTTTTGAAATGTTTGTGAACTCGGAATACATATTTTCTTGTTCATTATTCAAAATACAAGTTGACCCATTAATACGACAGAGTAGCATGACGCCTTTATTATATGAAATGCAAAAAAGTTTCATACAAAAGTTGTAAGGTGGTAAAAGCTACATGAAATAAAAATATTTTTGATATACAAGCTGTTCTCTGTGACGCTACCATTACATCACTTTGATATTGTAAATAGCACACCCTGCATATTGTTACATCAAGCGACAGTGCTTAAAAAGCTCCATCCGAATATATTTTTTTGTTTTGGATGTGACATTGCCAAGTATTTTTTAAGAAAACATCTAATAACTAAATCAACTGCGGTAGCCTTTATACTGACCTTAGGATAATAAAGTTTTAGTCTTGGATTGTACAAAGTTAGTCCTATGTGACCAATTGTGACGTATCTATGCAAGAAATATCAGTGCCTTGTACCTACAGAGTATTTTTATTAGTTTTCAGTATAAGAAAATATTTGATCCCCCAAAATAGATTAGTTAAATAAAATGTATCGACCTTACTTTGCAACTACATTTTCAGGATATGTGGCCTTTGGTGGCGGATGACGATGAACGAGGAATTTTTCACGCTTTACAGTTAGACAGTACTTTGGGAAGACCATTCGGCAGTTATCGACTTTGTCGAACCTCCAATATATATATTATGTCGATTCAAATTGAAACGAACTATAGAGTTATATCGCGATGACAATGCCACCGTATACCAAAACGACAGATGTTAGTTTGCTGATTTTGAATGTAACAGCCTGTATATCAGAGAATTTTTTAGGTCTTATTTTGGATTTATTTTGAATTTTTAATTGAGAATACGTGTGTACCCCCATATTCTTGTAATGAATTTTGTTTTCAACTCTCAAAATAAGTTTTTTCCATTGCTTAAATATTCGATTTTCTTAACTTTCAATATCTAAATTAATATAATGCTTCAAAAATTTTTTGTAATTATCATCCCCGTGATTGCACCTAGTTAAAAAAAAAAAAACAGTCGCAGCGTAGTTTTACAGCGTCAGTGGCGGGGGTTGCAAGCGATGCAGTATACAATAACGGTAATAACAATCAGGTGGTAGTCGAGAATATAGGTTATAATTAATTCATATAATAAAATAAAAGAATGATATAAAATAATAATAGGGAGAGTAAATTATTAGGGTCCGGAAAGTGTGCCACAACGCAGGGTCGGACTTGTAATCCGTCATGTCATTGACGGAAGGACATATGAGAGACCAAAAAAGACAGGAATGAAAATGTGTACAAATGTGTACAAATATACACAGTACATATCGCTTGTGTCATTCAGAAACACCGACTGCCTTCAGTACGTTACCAGTAGTATTTCTGCATTTCTTTTCGTTAAACGTGAGCGATTTGGCCTGTACTATACGCATTAACATTTGAACATTATTATGTGTTACATCTACAGAGGACAATGCACGTGTTATCACTTTACTATTTCCATACTTTTATCCGCTGTTTGTAAGACTCGTTTACTATACCTTATTACTGCAAAAAGCTGTTGTTTAGTCCACTGTCAGCCACATAAATTTCTTGCGTATGTCTTCTTTGATATTTCCCACGACACCTTGATATGTCTTCTGTAAATATGGTTTATGCAATGTATGACTACTAGTAAACATGTATATATATATTATTATATATGTCTAAATATTGTCGACCATCTTCCACTAAAGGCTACATGCGCAAAACATTATGCACAAATTAAACGCAAATTCCTCTTTTGTAACAGTACCAGTAATATTTTGTTGATGGATATTAGAATATATCTTTCACAGCCTCGGCGTCTATACTATACATACATACAATACATAAAATATATAATTCGTTTATTGTAAAATCGTCGTAATTTTTAATCAACTTTCTCAGTCTATTCACACATGGTGACGACTGTGCCATTATTGCAAAAATCCACACAAAATCAGATAATATGTAAATACACTACACGAACTTATAACATAACATTATTATACACTTACGACATATAATTATTTTGAACTCAGTGTTCTACCGCTCGAATCGAATTAACGCTGTTCGCTGTTCATCCGCTCGAATCGAATTAATGTAAAACACGGAATCGGCGCACATAGCGTGGCTAAACTGCATTCCCAACAACAAGTATCCCGACCACCACTTGCATGGGAGTACTAGAGTCCCAGTGCGAGTTGCTAGGCACGGTCAGTGGCGTACGTATGCACGAGCAAGAAATACACGCGTATATACTTTACGAGGCACTTAAAAAATACGGTTGATACTTTAATAATCATAAAGTTGTATAGTCATATAATATATAACTATAGTATAACCCTAGTTAATATCCACACGTGTTTTAATCCCGCCTGATGCCATTTTCACCTTTTACAGGGTTTGGGCGTGTCTCCCGCGTCTTTTCTATGTGTAATATTCAACTGACACAATCGTAATGTTCCCTAGAAGGAAAATTTTTGTGGTGTGATTTTTTTTTAAGGTACGGCTTGTTTAAGAGGGTAATTTTTTGGTATTCATTAGGTATCGGGAAACCTTTTCACTTAATGTAGCTAAATTTGAATCACTGCGATCAGTTTATTTGTCTCTAAATTAACACATTTGTTATTGCTAAATAAAACAGATACCTATGCCACTACTGAATATGTCGACTATAGTGGAAGGACCCGTGTGTGATGGGTATGTAATTCGTAATACCTTTGCCAGTTTGTAACTTGTGATGACTCTTTCATTATTTGTTTGTTATACTTTATTTTATAAGTGACTGATTTTTATTATTGAGAAAAAAAATGTAATCATTTTATTACAGTATCCCGTATCTTTAAAACTATTCTCAGTGTTTGCTTTAAATATAAAATAATATTCAAATCAAGCAGATTAGCTAGTCGGCAAGAATTATGCAAACTCTCTGGACGAATTCTGTCACGCCACAGCTTCTTTAACAAGACTAAATGCGGTTTCTGATTATTTCGTTACGAATTTTATTGGTTGTACATTTTCACAATGATTACCTGAATCGTAGCGAGGTCTACAAGTAGACCTCGTTATTAAATAAGTTTATAAATGGCGAAGTTCATCTCGACTCGAACACAGTTCCTTAATTGATAAACTTAATTACATTTTATCGTTTTTTCAATTAATTCACCATTTCCTTCGAAAGTTCGGCCTCAATATTTTTTATAACCTTGTACGAGGTACTAGAAAGAAGCTTGATAACGGCTGCAACTTTGGCACTATTACGTACGTGTTTTAGAAATAGCCCAAATAACCGTTTTCAGTTAAAACGTCTGGAAGAGCACGGAATACTTGAATTTTATGTACTCCTATCTACCCTGTTCAGATACATGATGTCGAAATTTCGAAAGTTTGGCACATCAGCTTTACAAAAGAAATTTTTTATTAAGTAGGTAGATACAGGAGTTCGATTCTTTTGAAGAAGGATTTTAAAATGCGTATGATTATTTCTTAGTGTTTAATGGATTCAATTGTTGAAGAATGAAATTACTTAGTTTTAGCCAATTACTGACAATTTTTTAGAATGTTTTAGTTCATTTTGAAGCTGTAGATGGTCTTAGTTTTTAAATTATATACACGAACTGAAATCAGTTATCACAAAATTTAAAAAAATGTGTAACACAATGTTTTACAATGAAACTTGGGTGTGTATATTTTTTCGGAAACGAAAACAATTTTCATATTTATCAATCAACCAAAATTGTAGCCTAGTGTTAATAAAAATAACATACTAAATGCATGAGATTTAACGATGATTCGTTTCTGTTACTTCCTGCCTGGCCATTATGGATACACGCTTTGCGAAAGTGTGAAATTCAGAGTGCTTGCTAAGCGATAATGAGTAAATTAATTGCTTAAATTAGGGACTAATTTTCGTTTTAATTAAAACGGCTTTACTAAACATGCAGTTAACAGTCTTTAACACTGCGTCAATTAACAGTGGATGAAATACAGATAGACATACATATATATTATATACACACAATAAGGTATCTCCGTATGTACATACAAATACATATTATTCAAAAGACACATGAAAAGGTTTGAATATATTTAGTTTAATTCATATTAATTTGGGAGTTCAACTTAATTCATATTAAGTTGGGAGTATACTTAAATTAAATGAATGTGCCCAATGAAATTAATTTACGTTTATTAAATTATTTGTAGTCTGGTGTTCAGTTATGTACTTGACACACGCGTAACAAATATTCACAAACGTGAAATGGCTACATTCTTTTAGTCTGGATACAAATTATAGGTTTAACTGGTTCGTTTATAATAAATATAAACTATACAAGACATATTACACATAACGTTCAATTATTGTTGGATAGATTTTCGAAATATATACATATAAAATATGGTTTATAACGTCGTATTATATGTTTAGGTATTATTTCTTCCATATTCCTGGTATCACACATGTTTTTTCCCACACATTATTTCTGTAGCAATATTAATGGGTCACAGTCCCTTTCCGAACTGTTGAATATGTGCAATATTGTCTCATACATGTATTTAAGCGAGACAAGTTACGTCCGTACAAACTAGTACTTGTTCACGAGTTAAACAAAGACAACTGTAGGATGTCTGAATTTTGTTAAGGCGTGATAAAAAGATGCAATAACAATAATAACTTCTCAAGAAATATCCCTTTTTCAGATAAAGCTACATTAAATTTAAATGGTGGTGTTAATAGACATAACAGCCGTTACTGGTCAAGTCAGAACCTTCATTTGTTCCAAGAAGCGCATACCCAAAAATGTCCAAAACCTTAATGTTTGAGCAGGCATTGTTGGAGGATGTATTGTTGGACTTTTCTTCATCGATGAAAATTTAAATTCTGAAAAACATTTAATCTGCTAAGAAATCACATCATTCCATCTGGCAGACTATTGTTTCCGGGTGAAGATAATGTTATAACCAACAACTATGGTTCCAAAAGGAAGGGGCACCATCACATGTTGCGGCAAATATCAGGGAGTATTTTGATTCACAATTTCTAGGACGCTGGATAGGCAGAAGAAGTACAATTGAATAGCCAGCGCGCTCCCGGGATCTATCCCATCCGGGGAGCCTTCCCCTAGATTTTTTTCTGTGGGAGTATTTAAAATGTTTAAATAAAGCTTATATCAATGGACCAGATAATATTGTAGATTTGAAACAGAAAATTTGAAGTGAAATCCAGGCCATTTATGAAGACTTCCTAGCAAATGTTATTAGTAGAGCTTGGGCATTGTTTAGTGGAAAATAGAGGTTACTATCAACACCTCATTCGCTAACTATTGTTCTGTTGTTTAATTTTTAAAAAGTAAGTAATTAAGTAAGCAATTACATTAGTTTACAAAAATTAATTTTGAGTTTTTTTCGAAAATGTCTTAATGTAACTATATCAAATTTGTAGTGTACAGTAAATATAAAAAGTTGCTCTCTCAGATATAGAGAGAAAACCTACGGATTGTCATTAAAAAAATTGTTTTCTCCATAGCAACCAAACGCGAAAAGACAAATTATTTCATGCTGGCAGAAACATGGCAAACAAACTGTTGAAAAAATGTTATTCAGGACATTTCTTCACATACTCGTACTCGTTATTAAAAACTTACAAGCATTATGCGCGACTTTTGCCACTCTGTATATAACAAATACGTAGAAATTGGATGGAATGAAGCAGACTTAGTAAATATTTTATTCAATTTCTTTATGATATGGAAATGGTATTAAAAATCTAGTTGACACGGAATTTTCCTTCAAAATGTAGCCAAGTTTGCGAAAACGGGATCTTCATATATTATGTCATATCTATCAGCTATAATAACCGTCATATTTGGTTTCAAATGATCCACATCTGAGCTGCAGTGTTCACCATATAATAAGTTATTTCACACAATATCCAGAAAAATAGCCTATATTTAAATATTTGGGTCCAAAAAGTTATGTTAAGTTTAATAAAATATACTCTTTTAAATATATAACAGTTTGTCTGGTAGTTTTGGAAGAATAGAGAAAAATTTAAAAAAAAAAACGTTTCTTTCGGATTCCTAACTCTTTAAAAGTCCAACAATACGTTTAGCAGTAGGTTATAAAAGATCATCTTACTAAAGCCTGTATGCACGAAATATGTGGAGTATTTATATACAGTACTTCCCCCATTAGGCTTTTAAAAGAGGGAATATACCTTTGTGAGGCAAAGGGCAAAGGACAAAATCAATGGTAATTTTTGACGCTTTATAAAACAAAGGCAAATTGATATATTCAAATTAGTTTTTTTGCACATAATAATACACGTCTTAAAGGTGCAAGAAACTTTTTTTTTAACAATTTCAATACAAAATGGCGGCTGGGTGGCCGATATAAAAACACTCCTTTTTTTTCAAAGACCTCCACGGCCGTACTGTATAGGTCGCAATTTTTAACCTAGGACAAAAAATAAAAAAGATTTGGAAACTAGATATATCTAGTTTTTATAAAAACTAGTTATCATCCTACGATGATCACTAGTCTACCGATGATAACTAGTCTACTAGTTATCATCCTACGATTTTGTTAAAACATTGACTTTTAAAAAAAGTTTTATTAGTTCAAGTTGGTAACTAAACGTGTTTTCGTTTTATAGTGTACACAAAAAAGTTAACAAAACAGTCATAATATTATATTTTCAAAACTGTTAACAAATATTTGGGCAGCACAAAATCCTTTCACATGTATTTATACTTTTTACACCAACTTCACTACGTGGATGTGGGACTTTCATGTTACTTTTCGTGTTCTAATGGGCATGTCATACTTATATTCAATACTAAAATACCTGCTCATGTACTATAAAGAACTGTAAAATAATGCCTTACCATAACATATGTTTTTTTATTATCAAACTCTAAGAAATATTGTTTATTATAAAGCCGGTCGCATATTTACGCTTACCTGTACAAGAGGAAATTACTACGTATACATACATATTAACTAACAATATATGTATTAAAAACATACTTATAATTATTATAGAAATATGTTTGTAATAACGATTTCTAAGTGTCGATTATTTCATGGACTCTCCTGTTGGAAGGAGATGATGACAATATAAGATGCTACTCAATCACGAAATACAAACACTAAATATCTACAAGGGCATCTCATTTGGGTCTCACCTAATGTGTGATTTACTTTACTTTTAATTAAGTATTTTCGCTTGTAAAGAAATATACACTGGCTTTTAAGTTGCATCGTTAAGGAAACTTAACGATGTTTGTTTTAACATTAAAAACGTAAAATTTTCCTTAAACAGTTTTATGTACGTTCGTACGAGATACATACTTGAATTCAAAAGTACAGGCAGACAAACGTTAAACTGGCAATGTGACAGTCTTTACTGCAAGATAGCAAATAATTTAATAGTTAATAGATATACATATACAATTTAGTAAAAGCTGAACATAAAGCATAACATACAAATGTCAACAATTTTATTACATATACATGACTCTTTAGGTATATTTTCCCTTATATATACATATGTGCGTCCTAGAGCAAATATTCCAAAATGGTAGCGATCAATAGGGTAATGTTATGCATTTTAACGCACGATAATATTAAATCGAGGGATGAAGGGAGAAGGGCACTATAAAATCATGATTCCTAAGTATAAGGTGACCGTTTTATCATTGCCCTTTTAGGATATTTTCGTTAACCTGAATTGAGAGGCACTATATAACCTGAATTATTTAGGATGTGATTAAGAAAAAAAAAACATCGGGAAGATACAACCCAATTGTCTCGCCCAAAACCTTATCAAACGCAGTAGAAAATTCAAGGTGAAAAAAAGAAATAAGTAGTGTAACAAATAAATCAATTCTACAGGCTCGCGCCTATATTAAATTAAAATAAAAGTTATTACAAAATATTTTAAAATAAAATTAATTAACTTGATAAACTTGTGGGATTATCGGTCAGTTTATAAAAACAAAAGTTTTTTTTTTTCTGTTTCGGCTTTATTCAGCCATCATCAGAGCTACAATACAAGAACAAAAATGTTTTTAACTTACAAATTTATATAAATTTATACTAGTAACTTACTTAGTAATTTTCTATTTTCTCTTTGAGTCGTGTCTATTGTAGATGTTTTAGTACGACTGAGGACTGACGATACTACAGTTTCTGATTTGGTTGTTTATATTTTACAAAGTGGTGTAATTTATGATGTGAGAATCTGTTGTGTGTTTACATAAATATGGGTGTATGGTGTGAGTTATATATCAAGTTGAGTAGGTGATTATGTAGGGATATGGGAAGATGTAAAAATTTTGTTTTTTTTTTTTTGTTTTTATAATTAATAGATAATTATTTGTATAATTATTGAGCTCTTTATTTTATTAAAATACGTTTCACTTAAATTCTCTATATCAGTTTTAATCTTCTCCTGAAGATGCCAACTTGGTTGGCGAAACGCGCGTCGAGAAAAGTGTAGTAGTTCGGTGTTTCGTGGAAAACGTCCAGTTTTTTGTTTCTACGCCGAAGGTTCCAGTACTCGCTCCAGGATAAATTCTCTATATATGTGCGGCTATTTATTGAGTTTGTGTGCTTTTTAATTTCAATCATTTCTTGAATTGTTCGTTTATAGTAATTTTGTTCTTTTTTTCAATATATGTATATTTTCAAAATCAAATATATGATTTTGGTCCATGGCATGTTTTGTAAGGGCGGTGGAATTTTGGTTTAATGTTCTAATATCGTATTTATGGCTATAGATTCTTTTATGTAGATATTGTTTAGATTGACCTATATATACACCGTTACAGTTTTGGCAATTTATTTTATATATAGTATTAGTTTCTTCATTTTTTTCGATATTGGGTTTTAGTTTTGTGAATAATTTTTTTGTGGTATTGAACGGTTTATGGGCTATAGTGATATTATGTTTTTTTTTTTTAATATTTGATATATTTTCAGATAGTGTGGGTACGTATGACATGTTTTTCAAGTTCATTTCTAAACTGTAGACGATTATGAAAAGTATTGAATTTATCTAGTGTATATTTTAGGCCAAAATCATATATTTGATTTTGAAAATATACATATATTGAAAAAAAGAACAAAATTACTATAAACGAACAATTCAAGAAATGATTTTTTTACGACATTAGATAATAAAAATATGTATATAAGTTTCCCATTACCCAGTGTCTTTAAAAAATACGCATACAAAATGAGATTATCGATTATTAAAATAAATCTCTCTCTATAAAGTGTTGCGTATTTATTTGTAGTACTAATTAATACCATGGGTTGGGTTATTACCAAACCACGATCACTATAGAAGAAAAAAGTGGCTGCAATTTATCTGTCACTTTGTCACTTTTGATATATAATCATTTCCTTAAACCATAACTACTGTTATTAAAGAGCAATCATCAGGAGACTTGAATTTATTTACGTATGTGTGCCTAGAGACCAGGTCACACTTTAACATTCACATGCAAGCTGCGAGCGTTCCTACTACCTCACTCGTTATTGACTCACCCTCTTGTTCTTCAATATTTTCTTAAGTATACCTATAGATGTGTAGTAAACAGGAAATGATTAAAAACTGCAGTTTTTAATAAACGCTCGCGTTGAGTGCCAAGAAGTGTTAAGATGAAAAGTGTTTATGAATTTGTTATGTTATGTTTTGTCATTTTCTACTATAACCACGCAGGAAATAGAACCTCCCAAAATATTGTTATTACGAGTGACCACTGCTAATGTCATAATCCGTCAATGATAATTAGGTAGATGAAGTGCTTGAGGTGACCAGCTAGAAGCGGTAACTAGAAATATTGTCTCTTTAAGGGCCACATCCGCTCGTTCTTGTTCGAAAAAAAAAATCGTAACAACGCCCTATTAGAGTTTATTCGTTTCGTATGTCTTAGTAAACTATTACAACTTACCTACACCTACAATACCTACTACCTTACTTACCTATATTTTATCGTACCGAATTTGAAACGTTGTTAGTCTGCACAAAAGCTTTCATCATTCATCATCAAAGATGACTTGTAGATTTTTACAAAAAGTGTGCCATGAATATTATAGATAAGTTCAATTTAAAACTTTATTTTAACTATTAAAAAGAGATCACCATATCAAATGAGATCATCGTATACTCAAGGCGAAACCTGGGTATTACGATTGTTTACGTGTCGCTGGGGTGGTGACGTGAGAATCCTAGCTTTTAATTAACACACATCGAATTTTATTACTTTTCCATCATATGATAACTGAAGAAAACTTTCAATAAAATATCTAGAAAAAAAGAACACCTTTTTTTTGCAACATTAGTTTACACTGTTTACAGGTTTGTTCCTCCAGTGAAGAAAATAATGATTGTTGGGGCCGATAACTTCAAATTTATTGTCAGTAAACAGTAAAATATTTCCTAGACCATAGTGGAAGGTTCTAATTCACCTATGTCTTTTGATTGCTTTGACATCGACTCCTGTGTTTGCCGACAGGGTGGATGGATTTTACAGAGAACCAGATGTGATAAAGAAAACCAACTGTCTATCGAGGTGTCCCATAATTATGTTAACACTTTTAAAAAGTATGTTTAAAGGTGACTTTAAAGGACGACTCTCATATAAAAAGTTTTGACATCAAAATGAAAAGGGTTGCTTGTTTCAACCCATGCGGGTACAGAGGTAAAATAAAAATGTTAGGTACCCTAAGATATCCTTCTGTTAGTAAAAGAGACACACCAAATTCAATTTATTATTATGGTTATTCTATTATTGCGATAAAAAATATAAATGTATTTCTGGATCGCCCTGTGTGTGTGAATAATTTTGTATGGGAGGGGGGGTGCTCTAATCAATGCAGTTTGTATGATTAACGATTAACGATTACGTATGGGGTAGGTACATGCCCTGTGCACTTAAGTGATGCTTATTATGCCCCCATAGTCTAGTCCTTTCCTTAAGAAATTTAAGGACAGTTTCTAATGGAGCGTCTGTCACTTCTTTTGGTTCTATTGTTATAGCCCCAAAGTTAGAATACCTGATAGCTGCCAGCGCAGGGCATTCGCATAATATGTGGAGGGAGGTTTCTTCCTCCTCTCCGCACCTTCTGCAATCGGGATCATTTTTCACTCCGATTGTCGTAAGATGTCGCATGAGTGGACATTGTCCCGTAAACAGTCCTACTATCCATCTCAGCTGGTTTCTACCCAGTTTTATTAAGTCTTCTGATTTGTCCCAGGATGGTTCGCCAATGAACATCCGCGAGTGTCTCAACCCTGGGACTTTCGCCCAGTGCGATATATGTTTTTCTCTTAATAGGTCCTTCATGACCCTCCTGGCTGTCCGGTAAGCCAGACCGCAGGTGGGTTCCGACCCTATCAGTGGAACTTCCGCCCCTTTTCTGCAAGAAAGTCCGCTCTTTCGTTCACTTCATGGCCTTGGTGCCCTCTCATCCACTTGAGAGTGATACTGTTGTGTTCCGATAGTTGTGTTAGCGAATCCATACAGTCTTTAACTAGCTGGGAATGTATTTCTACAGCTCCCAGGGTTTTGAGTGATGCTTGGCTGTCAGAGATGATATGGATCCTCTTATTTGTGTAAGACCTCCTAGTCATCTCCTGCGCGCAAGCGGATATTAGAGTTATTTATGCCTGAAATACGGTTGCATAGTTCCCCAGGTTTATGCTGATTTAGAGGTTGTATGATAGACCCCCATTAAAATCACCTTAAGAATAATTCCTTTAAATATTTTAACATAATTATGGGACATCCTCTATATTTGCTATCGGTGGACATGTACCTACGTCCCAAAAAATACAAAAGTTGTTTTGGGGGAAGGTAATAGTTAAAAGTTGTAAACTAGTGTAAACGACTTGATAATTCAACTCCACGTCTGAGTGACGTCTCTGTTTATAATAGAACTAACTCTACATCGATCAACTGCCGGTCGAGTATTCATCGCAGTGATCTCATTTCATGTAAATTTGATTTTTAAATGCTACTTTTAGGGCTAAATCGTTTTTGATTTACTAATCAACAAATTTGGATATTTATAATATCTAATTATAGATATTAAAAAAAAAAACAAACACGGTGGCAGTCAGCCTGTAAAAAAAATATCTTTCGGACATCTGTACGCTCCTAATTAATTATCCATAAAGTCCTGGGACATTTCTAAGTTTAATTTTGAAAAAGCTAAATCTAAAATTCGCATCTATACCAGATACAGTTTTTCACACTGCCACAATATACATAGGTATGTACATATTTGATCGGATCTCGAGATCCACAGAATAAATATTCAATTATTTCGCGCACGTGTATTCAAACAACACATCTCCCTAAGCGCATGCATAAAAACCAAAATTTCAGCAACTGCTGGCGCTCCTAGCCATCCCGGTCATCGTTCACGGGTCTTCCAGACAAAATGTAATTCCTTGTTTTCCTACTGTAAGCTATATATGTTCTCTCCTCCATTTCCCTAGAGCTAGCTTCTAAGTCCCTCACCGTACCTAATGCATGGCACTGTACACTATGAATTACAATTATAATTAATTTCCTCATGTGGAATGTCTGCACAGAATTTACAGAACACAAGTGCACGGTATACGATCTTTTTGTATAAGAATAATTTAGGACAAGACCGAACTTAAAGTTTTAAAAACTATTATTGAAGTATCTTAAGACAAGGCTCAGGCAGTTTTTTTTGGTCTACAACAGATTACAGCTCACGTTTCTTTCAATATATAATTAATTTGTCCGATATCTTTCATAATCTTTCCTAATATTTTCATGATAGGGGCTATATCTAATATACCTCATATAAACAAGGCGGTATTCCTGAATGAATTTTAAATCGAAAAGTTCATATAAACAAGTGATTCAAATGTTTGGTTTTTGACATATTTTGTATATTTTATTTGTTTCCAGTTTCTAAGTACTAAAAATCTCGAAACCAGTTTGAGCTTTATTTTGATTTGAGATTAACTAAATTTTGAAACAGGGTATTATGATTTAGAAACTACTTTTAACAATGAAAATATTATGCCATTGACTTTTAAAAACCATTGGTTTATAATTAATTACATACAATTCTGTTTTAAATAAAGAAATGTATATTTTATTGCCTTCGATTAACAATAATCGATAATAAAAATGTTATTTACATATCATATTTCTAATAACCATTTGTTTTCATAAAAATAACAATTATATAGATAAATAGCTTATTTTCCTGTGAAAGTTACAGGAATGGTCAAAATAAAATTACAATAATATCCAAAAACTTAAATAAACTATATTAAAAGTACATACATATAAGCAATCGCAACGGACCAGCTGCAATTTTTTTTAAATGACTAGCTGGTGATTCATTTTATTTTTCTCTTTTCTCTTAATTAATTATGAAACAGTTTATTTGCATAATAGTGCCAAATCTCTTAACAATTCGTTACGCTTAATTGTTGATCATTTTGGGTTTATGAATATCATTATGATATGAGGTACATACAGAAAACATTTAGTTTTCGCTACCACACACTCATTTTGTTAAATTTACAAAATTGGAGTTTATTTGAACGCTTCACACTCTTTTAGTCAATAGGTCAATATTTTGTAGAATTAACGTTTTGTACCATTTCACTTTTTCGTTCTGTCACATCATCTTTCTTACTTTGCGCTCTTGTTAAGACTGAAATAACTTTCTATTCATAATTTTTAATTCATTTGTACCAAGTATGTATCAACAACTAAGAGAGGTAAGCATCAGTTATGTTCACTTATGTTATTCCACCTTACTTTCTTATGTTTTTCAATTATTAAGTCAGTTCATATCAACTGTGTAAACTTACGGGGGCAGTACACATTTATTACACTTTTTTTCAAGATTTTTTTTTTATAGTAGTATTTATTTTAATATTCTAATTTTTTTACATATAAAAGTCAACATCTCAAACTATTTTTTTTGTACATTTTAAGCCACGTGTGGCCGTGATATGGTTGCCTGAGGTTGCGATCTAAAAAAACGGTTGGCAAAAAAAATCTCAGCTCTAGAACGTCTGAAACAAAATATTCAAAATGGATATTGAAATATATGCCAGCTGGTATCGTCTGAACTATAAACAAGTATTTTGAGTGAAAAAAAAAACAAAATGGTGGACTACTGAATTTTTTTACCCCTTTCTTTTAGTGAAATAAGGGTTAAAAAGGGATTAAATATCAACGAATTTTCATGATTGTAGTGAACACATGTGAAGAAGCCCTCAAAATTTCAGCCCGATTCTTGCTCCTCATAAAGTTCATATTGTGTCTATCTAGCCTTTCTGAGCTCTGACCTCCGTTCTTTTGAAGCCTCTATGCAGCGACGATTGCCTTTGAAGTTTTGACACGCACTGTATATTTATTGAACGTTTTGGAGTATATTGTACACTATTTTTAAAGGTATATTCTATTAGAATTCGATGTTTTTGAAAAATCGATTTTTTCAAAAAATAAATGTGTACTGCCCCCTTAACTAAAAATTAAATTTGGAAACCTACCTTCGTATTTTATTTTTTGCGCATGATGAAAAGGAACAGAGGAAGGAGGTGACAAATCCATCATGACCGAGACCGAAGTCTTTGGCGAGCGGTTGAATCGAAAGGTCGAGGTTACCGATCAACCACAGGTGTTGATTTAACGATCGAGTTTGATTAATTAAAATTATTAATGTTTCTTTATTTTCTTCACTATAGACTGGCGAATTATAAATTCCAGTTGGTGGTATTCATATTTTCTTTCTTTTGGTTAATTTAGGGGATCTTAATCTCGAAACATGGGGTGCACACGATATTAAACCGATTTTTTGGTATTTACTACGAACAGATATTTTGAGTTCTGTATTTTTTAGATGTTAGAGGTATTCGCAATCCGAAATACATGTTGAATACATTTTTGAGTATTATCCATTCAATAATTTAAATTTGTGGAAAGAACCTTACCTCGGATTTGCTTAAAATATAATTTTAGTGATCTATCTTGTTTCTTGGCTTTTGCCAATAGACTAAGATCTCATCTTACTTTTTTTTTTTGTTAATTTACTAAGCTAGATTTTTTTATATACTTTTTGTAAGTCACTCAACAACCGTTAAATTTTATTAGTATTATTATTTATGATTTATTATATCAGTTGTTCCTATCTTATACAGAAATATAATTTAGAACTCGAGAGCTTCGCCAGTGACAATATTATTTCTTTCTTTCGTTATCTTATTGAATTTTAATTTCAATTTTTATAACTTCTATGAATTTTATGAAAAGTTAAGACCTAGATTTTATATAAACCTTTGACAATGTTTCTAGGAAACAGGATTTATTGTTGAAAAGCAATTTATACAAGCTGTCCTACTGGGATTTTTTTGTTCAAAGATAATTTATAAGATTTCGCTATTTTCACATTTTTATTAAACAGATATAACCTCCTACTGGTTATTTTAATCTTGTTTTTTTTTTCTAAATTTGATAAGTTTCAATAATTTTAGTTATCGTAGTATCGTAGTATCGTAGTTTTAATAAATTTTTAGATAGTATTTAGAATGTTTTTAAATCTAAATTTTAATATAGGTTTTCTATTAGTCAACTTAGTCAATTAGTTATTTGGAAAATTAGTCTTTTTTCCGTTTTTTTTTTTTAACATCACAAGCCCTAGTCCTGATACTCGTTTACCCCTATTTTTCATGTAACATCCCTGGTCAAATCAGAAGAAACGTAGGATTTCTTGTTGGAAGCTGCTACTACGCACTAAGGAGACCAGTAGATATGGACTTTCCTGACTAGAGAAGGAACCAATACCACCAGGTTGCCGAGTAGTAATCTTCAAGCAGAGTACTAGCCGATCATTCCCTAATTGACAACAAAGGGGACCTTCTTCTAGTAAACTCCACAATCTCTCCAATCAGCTGCTTAGTAATCCTACCTCACTTAATTTTCCTCACGATTGGCCAGAAGACATCTTGTAAACCAAAATTCTTCTTATCAATAATTATTTTTTTTGTTCTTTTGTAAATAATTTTGCAAATCGTTTATCTATTTTAATCTATTTTATTTTTATAATATATACATATGTTATCTTAGTCTTATTATTTTTTCTCGCATTGGCTGACGCCCAACTAACAGAGAAGTAACTATTAATAAAAAATCAAACCCGCATATTGGAGTTGTGACATTTGTGACGAATCAGGGATAAGTGCCAATTCTTGCCATCGCCGTGTTACAGGCATCTGCTCAGGGGCGGCTGGTGTATAGGTGCTGCAGAGCTGCAGAACTCCCAAAAAAATAGATATTTATATGTCTTTGGGACCTAATTACTAAAATTTATTAATATAATAATTTGGTGTATCCACAAAGCACGGCGCACCCCACGCTGTCGTGCTTCCGTAAAATCGCCTTTTGTCGCTAGGCTCGCCGGCCACCTATGCTAAGTAGTAGACCAAATAAATTCTCTGGGTCTCTAGTCGAGCGTGTCGCGATACATTTATATTATTGTACTGGGCCACACGAGTCCGTTCTGTGCACCTCTTTGCATGCCCGCGCGCTCCCCCTTACTTCCCGCGACGCTCCACACTTGCTAGCATAAATCCGCAAAGGACGGTCACTGAGCTGAATTTTTTCCAGCTTATCGCTGCATGCTCACATATTTCTCATTGACTTGGCGGGCGACCCGGCGTAGATCGTGTTTCGCGTAAATTGAAGGCAATACTATTCTGTCCATTTCTAATTTGTGTATTGATTGATTTTTATTCTACTAATTATTGGTATTTATAAACTGTGATAGTAACATAAGACATAAGTGACAATGGATTTAGTGTATAGTTTGATTCATGTGAAGAAATTTTTTAAATACTCATATGAAGAAAAAATGTATTTAAAAAAGGTAGGCCATTGCCCGATATTATTATTGACACTCCAGGTGTAAGTCGCGGAAAAGCATATAAGCGCCTATTTAATAAAGACATTTATTCGAGGAATAATGGGATTTGTGGGTGCAACAAAAAAATGCTTTATTTTGTTTTCCTTGTTTACTTTTTTGGCGGTTATAAAGCATGGACGGAGGTAGGTGTGACTGATTTAGTGCACGTGACTGAGAAAATAAAAATTAGAGAAAATTATTTATATCAAAAATTGATGGTTTCAACGACACGGTTATAGACAAGTTTGCTTCTATGAAGGATCGTAGGATTGAATTAACTTTCATCACGAGCCGCCACTGCATCTGCTGTAACAATTTATTTTCTTCTTGTACTTATTCGTACTCTTCTACATTCGAGGTGTGTAAAGTAATGAGACTGGCAACCTAGCGTCCGATCTAGCAACACTGCGGAGACGGGACTTGAAAGGGCAGTAGGTTAACATCTAATGCACCTTCAGTAAAAGTTTGAACATGTTAGTCATTTGTTTGTTCTTTGTGACAACGCAACAGATACTTTTGCAAAACCTCAACATGCCTATGGAGACAGTGTTTCTCCAAAAGCTCAGGTTTTTCGATGGTTTAAGGCATTCTCAGAAGGCTTTCATCTTCAAGAACCGATAAAAATGTCGATAAAATACGGGGTCTTGTGCGTACAGATCGTCGGTTGACGACAAGAATGATCGGGGGAAGTGTTAAATTTGAATCACACCACTATTCATCAGATTTTATACTAACGAATTGGGGATGAGAAACATCTACTCAAAAATGGTTCCAAAAAACCTTTCGCAGGAACAAAAGGACGTCAGGAGAGAACGGTGTCTTGACTTTTTGGAATCGATTGAAAATGATCCATATTCTGTGGAACGTGTCTTTACTGGTGATGAGACTTTACTTTGACTTTACAACTTGTCATTACTCCGGGTGTTTGAGTACGACTCGGAAACCAAGCGCCAAAGTATGGAATTGCACACTTCAAGCTCTCCAAGACCCAAAGAGCAAGAATGAGCAACTCGAAGATCAAATGCACGCTGATTTGCCTTTTTGCTACTATCAAGCCAGGGAACTGTTTACGTAGAGTTTGTGCATCCAGGCCATCAACAATTTTAGGTTCTTGAAAAAATTCGAAAGAGGTTCATGAGTGTGAGACCAAACATCAAGAACAAATGGATGTTGCACCACGACAATGCTCCTTTTCGCACAGCCATTTCAGTAATCGAGTTTTTAGCCAGGAAAAACATTCCTATGGCTCCTCAGCCTCCTTACTCGCCTGACTTGAGTCCTTGTGACTTTTTTCTCTTCCGAAGATTGAAAAATCATCTTAATGGACGTCATTTTGGGGCCATAGAAAACATCAAACTGTTGTAACTGACCAGCTGAAGGCTATTCCAGTGTATGAGTTCCAGAACTGGTATGAGGAATGGAAGAACCATTTTCAGCGCAGTGTGGCTTCCCAAGGAAGTTATTTTGAAGGAAACAATACTGAATTGTAATTCTATTCGAACAAAAAAATGTAAACTTCAGTCTCATTACTTAATTTACACACCTCGTATAAGCAATATTTTTGCAACCACCTAGATGAATCTGTCATACTAAATAGATACGGTGTGGAACAGCCAAATGGAATAAATTCAGTAGGTCCATTATTATGCATTTTTTGTAGGAAATCCTGAGACACGTCAATTTCTAATTCTAAAATGACATCTTGGGACGTAAAAATGACATCCCTAAATTCAATCCCCTTCGGGTGACAGCTACAAACCATACATTTTCAAATTAGAAGTAGGGGCTTGTGATACCTCATTTGAAAGGTCTTTTCATTCTCTATTCAAAACTGCTATGGTTTTAAATTTTATTGCAGAAATTAAAAAGAAAAAAAGTTTCTCCTGCGTAGGAAATTCGATACATTAAAATAAAAAACAAATCATTATTAATGCAGCAGATGTTCAAAATGCATGCCTACATGCCTACAATTGCAAATGTTATTCTTCTTCTTAAGTCAGCTAAGTCGTCGGGGTTGGTTTTGTTGACCATACTTTTTACATATCCCCATAGTAAGAAGTCCAACGGCGTGAGATTAGGTGATCGTGCAGGCCATTCTACAGAACCACGTCTCCCTATCCAGCGATATGGAAAGATTGTGTGGAGATATTGCCGAAAATTGACTTCGTAATGTACTGGTGTACCATGCTGGAACAATATTGCATTAGCTGAAAGTTGTGGGTTTCCTTTAGCTGGATACAAGTTTGATATCGTCGGTACAACATTATTTTGGAGCAGCGATAAATAAGTTTCTCAATTCAAATTGCCGTCAATGAAGAAGGGATCAATGCTATTTTCTTCAATTATTATTGCTCAAACATTAACTTTCTCAGGGTTTTGCGTGTATAATTCTCTCATCCAGTGAGGATTCTCTCTCGACCAGTAACGACAGTTTTGGCGATTAACATGACCGTGAAGTGTAAATGTAGATTCATTCGAAAATAAAACATTTTCTATTATATTAATGTAATGTATTGTCATCTATCATTTGCATCGGTTGTTCACAAAACAGAATTCGTCTATCAAAATCGCCTTCCGCAAGCTCATTAGTCGGTACCAGTTTATATGGGTGCATCTGATTTTCTATCAATACGCGGAAAATCGAGGAATGGCTAATATTTAATGCTGAAGATGGTTGACGACCCTTGGATACGCATTACATCCAATTTCTGATCATCATTGAGTTATTGGGAGTATTTTTCTTTAGCTGCCGTACTTGTCCACGTTCCCGAAACTGATTCTCTATTTTACTTACGGTACCTTGAGATATCGGCGGCAACTCCGGATATTTTTCTTGAAATAGGCGAACAACTTCGGCCTGCGTTCGTGTTTTGTCTCCGTAACCAATCAACTGCAGAATCGTTATCTTATGCACTTCTGTTAGGTAAACCATCTCTCTGAATTACAACACGAGAACTAAAGCAAAAAGTTTAACACTGATAACTGTTAAATACTGCTACAATGACAAGCACGTTTCTAGGTAATTTCACCAAAGCTGATAATGGCCAACTTCTTAAATTTCAAGTTTGTTTTTTTGCTGCTTGCTCGTTTTTGTCGAAGCAAAATTGTCAAGCAAAAAGAAATTGTCAAGCAAAAAATTGTACGTACCTATTTATTAGTAAGTTTTTATCTTATAGTAGGGAATGTCGTTAATTACAGACATTTATTTTTTTGTTATTATTAACATTTCAGAACCTAAAATAGACAAATAGTGTTACTTATAAAAGTTTTATTTTTTTTGTAACGAATTTCTCACGCTGGAGAAACTTATCTTTTTTTCTTGTTAATTTCTGCAATAAAACTTAAAATCATAGCAGTTTTGAGTAAAGAATGAAAATGCCTTTCAAATGAAGTATCACAATCATCTACTTCCAATTTGAAAATTTAGGGGTTGTAGCTGTCACCTGAAAGGGGTTGAATTTAGGTACGACATTTTTACGTCGCAAGATGTCATGTTAGAATTAGAAATTGACGTGTCTCAGGATTTTCTAAAATAATGCATAATAATGGAGCTACTGAATTTATGTACTATCAGTACATACATAGTACATAGTACTATCAGTACATACATAGTATGTACTGATGCATTATTATTATGCATTATTATACATTATTTTAGAAAATCCTGAGACACGTCAATTTCTAATTATAAAACGACATCTTGCGACGTAAAAATGTCATACCTAAATTCAACCCCCTTCAGGTGACAGCTACAGCCAATAAATTTTCAAATTGGAAATAGGGGCTTGTGATACTTCATTTGAAAGGTATTTTTATTCTTTATTCAAATATACATCAGTATGGTGCTAGGTGTATGATGCGTAAATATTTAACGTGTTTTGCATACAATTATGGCAAAATACTAACCTGCCCAGAGTGCCTATATTAAAGCTGCAAGTTCTTTAAGAATAGTAGAATAGTTTAATTCGTTTTTAGTTAATGACCTGCTAGGACGCAGCAGGTTTTTTTGAATTAGACAAATTCGTTATCTTTCGGAAAATAAAAGTAATCTGGAACTGGCGATTCGGACAGTGTTTTTTTAAGAAATAAAAAGGAATTTTCACATTCTGCTGACCAATCGAAAGTAGCATTGTTACGACATAGCCTGATTAAGGGTACGACCTTTTTTGAAAATTTAGGAATACATCCTTTGTAATAATTCTCAAATGCTACAAACAGACATAGTCTGCATTTTTAGGCGTTGGATACTGCTCCAATATTCACTGTTTTCCGGATCTGGCTAACTTGGTGCCTTCTCCTGTTATTGACGTAAGTAAAGAATATATTTTTTGTATAATTCATACTTTCGAAGCCTAATTACGTGTAATTGCATACACGTATTAAATTTTTATGTTCTTCAGAAGGAATTAAGTTTTAATTGTGTATTTCTATAACAAGTGATTCAATCCTTATATAAGTTATATTGTTCTTTTATTTACGCATTAGTGCGAAAAAAAGAAACTATGAAACATGCGTGAAAGTAGAATTTAAGAAGTATTGTAGAAATAATAATTTTTTTTCTTTTCGTACATATTAAACTGTGTGATCAAAATTGTTTTTGTTTATTTTGAAAATTGACGTCATTTTACCCCTCATTTTGCTCAACTTCATATTAAGACTTTTTTCGAACATAAAAAATCATATAAGATTTCTTTATTCTAATGTATCTGGGCTAAAGTGTTTAATTTTTGTTTCAAACCAATTAATCTCAGTGCCATATCAAAATAATTATAATAATAAACCAATATAAATTTCTAATATGTTAGACATTTTTGAGTATTTAACATTCCCTGTCTTTAACATTCCCTGTGTTTAATAAGAGATGTGTATATTTCAGTTACCTAAATAGAAGCTGGGTCGTAAGTATCGTCTTCAGTATTTACCTGCCTCGTGCATTAAAGATCATGTTTTCGTCGTTGACGTTGTCATAGGAAACTCTTTGACGAGGGATCGATATATTATTAACGATACATTAAAATTATATACGTTGAAAAAATGTACGAAATTAGGAGATGTCTAGTAAGACAATAATAAATTTTTAAGCACAAGAGGTAACTGTGTTGGATGTACATATGTATTTAATTTGAATTATTTACTCGACAAAAATGTATACACATCTACAAGGAGAGTCAGAAGAATCGCACGAAATTCGACTGTATCAGACTCTTAAAATAGTTTAAAATACCCAGATATTGTCGTCCTATTTTTATTTGGTTTCAAGTTTAAGTACTGTAAAAAAACTGTAACATATTCGTGAGAAAAACGGATGACTCCAAAGTTAAAGCCACAAAACATATAGGGAAAGAAGCGCTACCTAATGCTTAATTGATGGCAACACAACTGACCGTTCTAGGTGGTTGAGCGCGGGCTTTTTTCTTTTCTTATCTTATATTTTTACTTTTAAAACTTGATACTTTGTAAAATTAAGAAAAGCATCCTCCCTGAAATTAGGACGGAACCCTTTCCTTAATTTCACATAGCATTCAAGGCTTAAAAGTAAAAATAATAATTTTATCGCTGATATTTGATGTTTTCAGATATAAAATTATATTTTCACTATTAGAATGAAATAAAAAAATGAGAACGATGAAATTTATTAACAAGACATAACAATAGAACATTATTTATATAACAATATCATTAGATGTTATAGTATAAAGCAGTTTGTACCACTCTTAGTCAGGTTCCTTCCCTATGACCTGTCGAATATGGGTGACCCTACCAGTAGCATTGCATGCTACCGTTGCACGCTAGCTTAGTTCGTAGGATCATTGGAACATGCAAGTCACCTCAGCCGCCTAAAATTTAGGTTTCGTCATGATGGTGATACCGCGAGGTGAAAAAAATTGGGCTTATACGTGTTACTTATGGCAACACGTAAAGCATAAAACTTTAACCCACACTATAAAATATGATATAAAAGACATAAATTGCGAGTATTATCCTGATTTAAAAACACACGTTCTGCAAATTTTGTAATATAATTATAAATACAGGTATAAACAACTAAAATGAAATATTATTATAAATGAAAATAAACACTATTGGTATTGCCAAGAAATAAAAATTATATATAACGTAACATAATATTCTGAAAATTTTGTAGAACATAGATAAATTAAATGGAAAAAAAATCTTGACACTAATAAACAAAAAATAAAATTCTATTGATGTAACAAAATATTCTGATAAAAAATAATTAAAATAATAATTTTGTTAATAGATATGACACAAAAATAAAATTATTCATAGGCTCAAAAAAGGTGTTCGTCATTGTACTACCAAGTCGAGTTCTAAAATGTACTTATTTAGAACTCGAAATAAATAAAAAAAAAAAGAAAATGCAAATAGTTGATGTGTAAAATTAACTGGCTTTATTTTTTTTTTTGCATGTCCACTACTGAATTGTCTAATGCCTTTTTTTTCTTTGATTTGATTTTAGAAATGTAAAATATTTTTAATTACGTGCAAAAAACTTACCTGCTGTTTACATGTAGATAGTGTTTTGATAATATTAAAGTACGTCGTCACTACAAGTAGATTTAATTAATATTTATCTAATAAAGTAATAAATACTTAATGGTTGAAATTTGTAAATGTCGGCCGGCTATACTGTACATAACATAACCTGCCATGCATAACCTACCATACGTATAACACAAAATTAACTAACATTAAAATTGTTCACGATTGTCATCTCTCTTGCACATAATATATGAGAATTTTATTTCACTATGCTACTTTACGGTTATTCTTTTTAGCAGTAGGGCCAAAGTTGTCTACACCAAACATTACTAAATCAAAAGACGAGGTCGGGTGGCATGATGTTGCGATATTTGCTATCTAACTTTCAGGCCCTGGTTAAAACTATACGCAAATGTGATGAGTGACGTTAACCTTATGTAAAAGACATTGATTCATTACAATAACTGTTATATATACCGGTATATTATTTTCATGATCTTATCAGTTTATTACTAGAATGAAAGAGGTTTATGATCAAAAACCCATTATTTCAAAACCAATACCAGTAATTCGCATACGGATGTTTTATATATCACTGAAACTTGGTTAAACAGCAGTGTGTTGAAAAATGACAAGTTGTTTTGTCTGTTGTGTTGTACATTTGACTGTCAAATATACAACGTATTTCATCGCAACAGACAGACTTCTGCGAGTAAGAAGTAGATAGCGGCGGTGGAGCATTTATCGCGGTGCGGAATTGCTACCAAACGATCTAGCGAACCAAGTGGAGGAATAATGCAGAATATATTTGGGTCACTTTATATTTGGAGGATAATTTAAAAAGAATACATATGTGCTGTGTGTATCTACCGCCGGATGACGAGTATGCTAAAGTTTTTTTACAACTAGTAGTAACTAAGAATCTATATTAAGTCAGGTTTCCGATGATATAATTTTACTACGTGGTGATTTCATCCTTTCCTACGTTTTGTTAAATAAAAATAATGATTACTTAGTACTTTCAAATGTTAAAAAAAATTAGTTTTGTGATTGACACTTTTTACCCCCGTGGGAACTAACTCAATTAAATTCTTAAGCAAATGATAACAACTGTGTATTTGACTTAATACTTTGTAATAATTATTTAGCTGATAATTTAAACACCAGTCGTCGTATTTAATTGATGTGGATTCTCATCATATCCCTATTGAATTTATTTTGAAGTGGCCTAAAATAAAATTTAAGTTTAACAATATGTTACATACCAATATGCTAAATATTAGAAATTCGAATTTTGAAACGATTCATGAAGAATTATCTACAAGGATACAGAATATTCTACAATTATTTTTTATGATGTTCTAAATTAAATTATTAATTGAAATACACCAAATCTATAACACAAAACTACAAAATTTCCAAATTATTTCTCTGGCACAACTATTAATAATATCCCCGAAAAAATAGATATAACAAAAACTGAACTTATTTAGGAAAAAAATGATCAACTTTTGAAATGTTAGTTAAAAATTGTATAAGCTGATTCCAAATTACTCCGGATTCCAAATGATGTCTAATTCTTTCTAATTATATCTGTTTCATTATTATTTTTCATTTTACGTTAAGCAATACCCAAGCCGGTCCCGAAACTTTTCAGTTTACTTCTTTAAACATTTACTAGAAATTATTCATGAATGGCCCGGATTTAATTTGAAATTTTCTGTTTCAAATCTTCAATGTTATCTGGTGGATTGACATAAACTTTCCATTTTAAATACCCCCACATAAAATATTCTATGGGATTTGGATCCGGAGAGCACGCTGGTCAATCAATTGTACCTCTTCTACAACTGAATAGTCAGCGTTCTAGAAATTGTCCATTTAAATATTCTCTGATATTTGCCGTAAAATGTGGTGCTGCCCCATTCTGTTGGAACCATAATTGTTGGATAACATTATTTTCACCTGCAAACAACGGTCTACAAAACGGAATAATGTGATTTCTTAGCAGGCTAAATATTTTTCCATGTATGAAGAAGGGTTCAACAATACGTCCTCCAACAATGCCTACCCAAACATTAACTTTTTGGGGATTTTGGGTATGCGCTTCTTGGAACCGATGAGAGTTCTGACTTGACCAATAACACATTTAGATTTACAAAAACATTAAAATTTAATGTAGCTTCATCTGAAAAAAGAATATCGAAAAAAGAATATGAACGGTTGCGTTCATCGACAACTAGGTTTCTTATGCCTTAGACGTATCAGTGAAAAATGCATGCTACTAATGCACTGGTAATGATATAATCCATATTAGTCCATATTACAGGAACCTAAACATCGGAAAAAATGTTCAGAATAATTACATTTTAACCAGTCTATTAAACATCAATGAATATTCATAATTACTTTCTATTTTGCGGAATTTTAAGGAAATATCCTATACGTGTTTGGTAGTGAAGAGTAATTTCAATAAAATGAAAGATTCGAATCGTCTCAGAAAAAGGTATTTTGTGTTACATTTCTATGAGTATATACTCATTCTATAGACAATGCAATTCTTGAATGTTCTCATCTTCAGTTTTTAATTATATAGTGACTAATTTTTTAGCACCTGTTTCGGATTGTCACCTTCAGTATACAGGGTGTTCCTAAATGAAGTAGCATAAATGATACTAAACCATCGCATCTTAAGGTCAAAATAAGATAATTGAACTAAATATACCATAATCCAATATTGCACCCATATGGAAATGCAGAGTCCTAAAAGTTTCCAAGATAACATACATATTTTTAAATAAATCTGTTTGGCTAATTGTTGCTAAGTATGGCTCAATCTATTTATTAGAAATTCCTTTAGAATATTAAGTGCGACTATATTATACTAAATTTAACTTAACACAGACTAAATTAAATGTAAAATGCATCTAACACGTCGAGTTTATTTAGAGAAATTGTTTTAATGACCCTTGTATTTGTTTAATTAAATTCAAATTAAAAATATATTGATAAAATATATGACAAATGCCGACTCGAGCAAACTGCGATTTGTTTGAAATGGTTTTGTCATTACGGAACACACCTATGTTGCAAAATAATAAAATTAAAAATAAAAAAAATCAAAAGTGGCAAAAAACATAATCCCAAAATTTTGAAAGTGGGAAATATCAAAGCTGAGAAGATTTTTCTAAATATTTTGTAAAATGTTTAATACGTGTATACAAATCATATTATTTGTCATCGTTTGTAATTTCAAATGACAAATCAGATAAGTACAGAAAAGTTCGAGTTTTTTTTAATAAACTGTTAAGTCTAATTTTAAGAACTGTTATAAGGTATATGCATATTTTTGTCTAACTGCCGCTCTGCACGAACATAATTTATATCAATTTCTAGATGTGATACTCAAGAACAAAGTAATGAGTAATAAAAAATAATTGAGTTAATTATTAATTGACCACTATGTTTCAATGATTTTACAAGATTTCTTTTTATAAATGATTTTTTGTAATGCCTTCTGAAAAATATTTACCATATATACTCATTTTTACTATGTTATACACATATAGCACTAGCAATACTAGAAATGTTATACTATAAATGTTTGTCCGGTAAAGAAATAATTAGTTTCATTTCATTCAATTTTAATCAAATATCAAAATTGGTAGCTTAATATAAAGAAGACAGTGCAAACAATGGTGTAATTCATTTGAGATTCCTTTTTTTTGTGCTTCTTACTTCAACGAATTCGTAAACCTCAAACTAATGGCGTGCATATATTTAAAATCAGGAAATAAGATGAAAATGAAAAAATAAATTGTATATCCCTTGCTAAGGCCTAAAACTCGTTAGGATGGAAAATACTGTAGTATTTTTGTCAAATGATTAGTAATATTATGACTAACAAAAAATAATGAAACAGTAATAGTGTATTTAAATTTATTAATTTAATAATTTGGAGTTAAGACACTACTAAATAACTTATGTATTATTTAATATATGTATTGTAGATATGTATCTAGATTTAGATTTCGTATGTTGGGGCTAGAATAATGAAAAAAAATCCTCAAAACTTTGCTATAATGTTGAATACGTGATTCTTTCTTATGACGGTGGTATAGGATCGGATATCCAACAAACTCCAAAATGGGTAAAGAGCAGACATTCAAAGCTTGTTAAAGTTGTGAGACTCAAATTCACAGTGGGAAATTATCGACACACGCATAGACAGACATAATCGCAAATCCTAACCACCCATTTATATTCAGCTCATTTCGGTGACAGCCAGTTAGAAAGTGGGTAGGCAAGGTGAGCAGCGCCATATGTAAACATGTAATTTATACTGTCACTGTCCCCGGTACTGCCACTGCTCTATGCTCCCATCGCATCGATGTAAGCAGGAAAGGCCAAGACGAGGCATACAAAAAGAATGGACGAGGTAGAAAATTGACTATATTTCGATGAATAGAACTTTGACAGAAAAGAGCCGATATCAACAGAAAAAAAGAAGTGTTCACATAACTCTAAGGAAAAGCCGATCAGAAGTTTTCGAATATGGTGCGGTCGTTCGTGACACTTCTTAAATTTTTGCGATAGCTGACGTCTCTAATAAAATGTTATCAGTGCAATCATAATGGTAGAGGAAATATATTTATAGTTTATCGAGATATGATCTTTAAGTTAAGGAGCCCAACAGATCCATTTTGTATTGTCACACTGTTTTGTGACAGGACACACAATGTCTCGTAAATATGTAATACCTAAACATAAATATGTATAAGTTGTATAATATATTCTCCAAATGTGAAAAGAGAGGTTCATTAAATGAGACAGATGCATAGGTCTGTCTGCCGTGCCGTTACACAGATCAGAGCGAACTGCTCCCATTTCACTGCCCCCACCTTGGCTTTCGTGGTGGGGGGGCTTAGTTCTCATTGAAATATCAAGGGTACAAAATCGCTAACAAATGTGAATAGCACCACTACGTCATCACTGACCCGCCCGTTGCGTGGGACGTGTCTGTTAGGTGTGGAAATTACATCTGTCTTATTCTATCTTTCACTTAGGTCTTACTTCCTTTCTCTTTTCTTGGCTGGCTACTAATTTAAGAATACATACGGTAGGCATACAACTTGAATTTTTTGTAACACCTACACCGTGTGGGTACTGTCACATGCTGCACCATCTGATAGATAAAAACTTATTATATGTATAAGAAGAATGTTATTTTAGTTGAGGAATAATAGTTTAGGTAAAACTTATTTTTAATTTCATTCATATTTTAAAACGTTTTCAAATGGTACTATGAATATTTGTCAATTTTATACAAAAATATGGCGACAGCAAAAAAATTGGTAAAAATAATGTAAGTATACATTTCAACATTTTATTCGATAAAGAAGCAAGATAATATTCCCTTCAAGTTTGACATATCTGTACATGTACAATATAACAAGTCTATAAATTTAAAGATTTTTGCTTATTAGGGTGTGTGGTTGAGCGAGTTGAAGGGGGTAAGTATTTAAAATAAATAATTCAAATAACATTTTTAACACATTTTAGTAATTAGTAAGTGTATAAAGATCTAAAAAATCCTACACCCCAACTATTTGCGATACACCTCACCTCCCCCCATAAGAGATACCGGGGTATAAAATATAGCGGGGTTATAAAAAATATAAATAAATTGCGAAACGTATATGTATGTATGGCAAAGCCATATCATGAATATATTCATCTGACGCGTCGGTTTGTAGGTTTATGAACCTCTAGTTACTTCCTAATTCAGGGAGTAGGGGGAGGCAGGAAACTAGAGGCCCATAACTAGTCAAATATGTTGAAGAAACTGAATTGGTTAGAAAATTCTAAAAGACAAATTGGTTCACACCAAGGGGTACAAGGAGGGTGAAGTGTTGAATGACAAGGTGACTTGGTCCAATAGGCCAAGAAGGTCAATGAGGACAATGATCTAGTAGATAAACAAGGGCAAGGGGATAATGCGGTTAAAGAGGACAACAAAGAAAACGAAGTTAAGGAGGACAAGGAGGACAAAAGGAGGGCATAAAGAGGACAAAGGAGGACAAAACGAAGACAAAATGAAGATAAAAAGGAGGGCAAAATGAGGTTAAAGAGGACACGGAGATTAAGGAGGATAGAATGAGGTTAATGAGAACAAGGACAATGATACGTCAAAAGGACAAAGGGAGGAGAGAAATAGGACAAAATGAGGACAAAGGGAAGGCAAAGGGAAAACAGACGGAGGACAAAGGTAGGACAAAAGGAGGACAAAATGAGGACAATTGGAAGTAAAAGGACCTAAAAGGAGGACAAAGGTTGGACAAAAGGATATTAAAAGAGGGCAGGGAGATTAAGGAGGACAATGGGGTTAAGGAACACAAGTAAAACAAAAATAGGTTATGGAGGATAAAAGATAATTGTATAGGTTAATGAGGATATGAAGATTGAAAAGTTCACAAAAGATCCAAAAATTCACAAAGTAGATCACAAAAGATGGCCAAGGTGGAGTGGGAAGGTTAAGGTTAATAATTGTCCACAATTATGTCAGGGACGACAAGAGGGTTAATTAGTCAACGTCAACGATGTCATAAATGTAAAATAAGAAAAGTCAGTCTAGAAAAGCCAGGAGGTCAAAGAAGTTAAAAACTTACGACCTATTTTTCGTAGGGGTAAAAAGCTAAAGGGGTCGAATGGTATTAAAAAGTCGGAGCTCAAGACAGTTAAGGAGGTGAAATATTAAAGTATTCAATGTCAAAGATGACAAATGTTAAAAAGGTCAAAAGAATGAGGAAAAAGGTTAAAGATATCAAAAAGTTGAGAAGGTCAAACACATCAAAAAGAGATGAAATATGTCAAAATGAAAAAACAAATGCCAACGTTTTTAAAAAGTTCAAAATGTCAAAAATGTCAGAAGTCAAAAGGCTAAAGATTAATAAAAAAGGAAAAAAAGGCAAAAATCTCAAAAATGTAAAAAAAGACAAAATGTGTATGAAAAATATTCAGTCGTTTGTTTTTTTTAAAGTTTATTAAACTATTTAACACCGACATTAAGAAAAGGTCAAATAATATGTCATACTCTTTATGTAAAAAATAAGTATAGAAGGCAACAATCCAAACGAGCAATATTCTAGGTATATTCATTTTTTCTGTGTAATATTTCTTAATTGTACTCTTTATTATTTCCACCTCTACGTGATATATACTAATAACCTAATATAACACTTTTAAGAGTATAACCTAATGTTTTTTAATGAGTTACTCTAATTAAACGTGGAAAAATTGGATGTGGAAGTAGTGAGTGATTCCTTAGGCAGCTTTTACATATGTACTCCCTACAATTCCTTGAACTCCCCACCCTATTAAGTTAAAAACCTTTATATTTGTAGACTTTTATGTTGTGCATGTGTCTCAAATTTTTAGAGCGTATATTGCATCGTTTGAGAATTACCAATAGTTAATGAAGAAGTGTATTACCACCATTTAACCCTCAACTGATTAAACTGAAAATCCAATCAGCTCCAGACCTCGTACATAAATATTCCAAAAGTCGATAATTTAACGCGTTCTCGAGTTATCGTGTACACAAAAAAGGCTAACAGAAAGACAGAAAAAAAATTTTTTTCGCTTAAACTTAAAATCTCGGCGTTTGAGGACATATTAGGCCCATTTAGCCAATAATAATAAAAAAAATCATGAACACTAAACGTCCACTCCACTACGTGGGTCTGGAAGTAAAAGATATAATAGTTTAAAATATCTTTACTATTTGTGGCTCGTTTTTCAAATTAAAGAAAGGGTTCGGTAGAGAATAAAAATGTATGTTAAGATAAAAAAAATATACGAGGTGCCATTAGAAAAAAAAAAGTCAGGGGTGGCACTGCGGAGGCGGCATTTTTAATGCTGGCTAACACGCCTACAACAAATTAACGCTTTAATTACATTCCGATACTTAATTAATATAGAAATTTTGGCATGTACGATAATTCAGGGACGCCCTGTGTAAATAAAATGTGTTCCTATTTTCTTATAAATAGGAATACAATAAAATAAAATCAATTTAGAGATTTTTAAAAAAATAAAATCAATTTGTGATAGACCTTAATCCATTTTCCAGCAAAACATTATTTATTTCTCTTACATTATTTAAAATCCACTTTTCCTTCAGAACCATCTACATTAGTTATTTATAAGACGAA
The DNA here is from genome assembly GCA_029963805.1 of Aromia moschata. NCBI lineage: Eukaryota > Metazoa > Arthropoda > Insecta > Coleoptera > Cerambycidae > Aromia > Aromia moschata. The sequence goes on along the minus strand of JAPWTK010000151.1, from coordinate 309,943 downwards.
TGCGAGAAAACTACGTAGGCCTTCTATTTATTTGAGAGTAAGAGTTCATTGTCAATAAGTGACTCTAACGATATGTGAATAGTAGACCAACTTAATACCAGTCTCCGTTTTCTTGTCCCACTCAAATAAAATCGTTTTTTGTTTAAATTAGACGTTTACTTCTATGGTACGTAACTGCAACTAAAATAAATTCAGTTTTTTTTATCCAGATTAATAATTTGATTTCTATATGCACAAATAATAAATAGTTAATGAAGTATATTTAACTATATTCTTCACTATAGTATCACTAAAATTTATTTTCGAGGTTAATATTCTGATTTTCGAAAAATAAAAATTGAACAAAAAATAATAAAAAACATGCGTCCAAGCATGTGGGACATTCCATGTCAAGTCGGACAAAAAAAATTTAGATTTGGCCCAAAATTTGTGTGGAGGTAGCTTTTCGAAAGAAAATACGATTCCCAAAATTTAGCCATTAGGGCAAAAAATTGTAAAATTAAAAAATCGGTCAATACACTTTTTTTTTTGTTTTTTTTTTCCTTAAAAGTTCATTCATTTTACTAATAGTCCGATAATGGGCCTGAAGGAAGTAAGTTCGAGGAGATTTTTTTTTAAATTATGATAATTTAAGACTATTTTTAAAGGCTTTTAAATTTTTTTAATTCATATTCGATGTAAGATTTGCGTAATTTACAATGGTTGAGTCGATTTAGTGACGTCAGAGTTATAGTTTTAAACTTTTTTTTGTTTAAAAAATTTTTGTTATTGTCTTCATAAATTTATAAGTAAAAATTGTAAATAATTATTTCAAATATTTTGTTTCCTTAGTAATCAGGTTTTGTAATAAAAAAAACCGATACGATTTATATACGGGCAAAAACGCATTCCGAATCCAAAACATAGGATGATTATAAAATATTGTAAAATAATTGTATACAATAACATTTTGATTAACTGTTTTAGTTTTTTTTTTTTATTACAAAACCTGAATACTACGGAAACAAAATACAAATAATTATTTACAATTTTTACATATTTTATGAAGAAAATAATTAAAAATTTTTAAATGAAAAAAGTTATAACTGACGTAACTAAATCGAATTGTACATTACGCAAATCTTACATCGAATATGAATTTAAAAAATTGAAAAGCCTTTAAAAATAGTTTTTTTTAATTTATCTTTGAATTTGCAGGTTATTGGTCTGGCCACGCAGCCATAAAAAAAAAGATGCCTAGGGAAAATACTGGGAAGCCGCCATTTTGTTTTGTACAGCTCCGAAAAAATTTACAGAGACACTCTAATACAGACCTTTCTACGGAATTTCGATATGTTGTTTAGTTTCTTTGAAAAAAATTCCCAAAATGTAAAGCTATGAGTTACTACTATTGTAAGGAGAATTTTCAATATCAGTATAATATGAATGGAATTAACCTAACAAGAATAGATTTACAGATTTAGGAGTACTGTTTGATACGAACTTGACATTTAATGCTCATGTAGAATCAATAACAAAAAAATCATTTAAAAACATAGTATTTGTAATTAGAAACAGTCGTGAGTTTAGATCTAAAAGCACGTTAATTACATTGTATACATCTTTAGTCAGAACAAAATTAGAGTATTGTTCCATAGTATGGTCACCATTTTATTTAAAATATATTAATCTTATAGGAAATATTAAAAAAAAAGTTCATTAAATACTCGTACTTTATATTGAATGGTAGTTATTCTACATATGAATATGGTTATCATTTAACAGATTATTCTCTACTTCCATTATATAGGTATAATAGACGTACTTATTTTACCAAAATGTACTTATTTAAAATTGTAACTAATTTAATATATGATTGTAATACGTTAAAAAACGTTAATTTCAACGTTCCGTGATTAAAACTATACATGCCAAAAAATTTAACTTTCATATATACGACACATAGGAAAAATTATCAGATAAGATCTCTTATTCTTAGAATGATGCGAAGTTCATAATACAGCTCAACATTCTTATGATATTTTTGGCGATAATGTAAAAAAAAATCTTAAGAATGTTGCAAACAATGTTGCAAATGTTGCAAACAGAATCGCAAATATTGTTAGGTTTACATCTTAATTAAGCAACCCTGTTTCGTTATTCATTTCTGTAGAATTATGTATTTATGTGTATATACACATATATGTGTGTGAGAAAACACTGTGTGAACGTAGGAGTGGTGAATATGTAATGGATGACAATAGTTTTAAGATTAGAATAAGTTTGTTATATAACAGATTAATTAAATAATCTATAAATGGGTTAAGTACCTGTATTGATGGTAAATAAATGAATAAATAAATAAATAATTAAACATCATAAATACCCTCACTGCTTCAACTATTTCTCGATAAATTATACGATAAAGGTTTACATTTCAAATTGGGGAATATCACAAAAAAAATTACATATAATTTATTTCTGCTGAAACTGTCCATGAAAATGTGAACGTGGATTTATCGCAGCATGTTAGGATGAAAAAGTTACGTTTGCTTCAGATTTATTGCAGAACACGTCGGTAATCTAACTCTGACATACGTTTACAATACACCGCTAGAACATAGGATTTTATACAAATGATACAAATTAAGTTCAAATCGTATATAATTCTTCTTTATATATGTCGTCATTAATAAATGTTAAAGAAAAGTTAACTGAAGGAGAAAACTGTCGATCACCTTGCCTTAGATTTAAGGGGCTCCTTTTGCTTATAAATGTTTTTAGACATCGTGCAGTAAATTTTAGTTTTAGTTAAATGGGAACGTAAGGACGTTTCCGCTAAGACTAAATCTCCAGAAATATCAGGTTATATTCTTTAAGTGTGATATTATTATGTGGCTTGTATGACCAATGTGACCGTTACGACCTGAATGGCTGGTATGACTATTATGATCCATATGACCTTTATAACCTATACATCTATGACCTAAATTATAATTGCATTGTAATGACCTCTATAAATTTTTGACATTTATGACTTATGACCCGTATGATAAAACAAGAGCTGCCTCTCCTCTTGTGCATAACAAAAACACCATCAGCCAAATGAGCATAAATTCAATATTTGATTTGGCTACACATAAGTTGTCTTTATTCTAATTATAATACAATTTCCTCCTTTCCTTACCTCAAGGATAAGAAAAGTAGTGAGTAAGTTGTTTTGTTACGTAAGACATTTAGTACTGACATGCCAAAATAGCTATATTACATATATAACGACATCAATCTGTGCACGAGGTAGAGTTCACGTTAGTGAACGAAATCCGCACGTGTTCTGAAACGTCGAGATTTTAAATTTAAACGAAAACAAATTTTCTGTCTGTCGGTCTGTTAACCTTTCTTTTTTGACCTTGAAATTTTAACCTTGACATTTGAAATATTTATATATCATAACGAGATGTGGAGCTGTTTATATTTTGAGCTTAATCGGCTTAAGGGGTTGGGGGATAAATAGAAGCACCCTTTTTCTTTGTCTACAGGTAATTCGTAAACGATCTTCTATCGTTTACGAATTGCCTGTCTTGACATGCCTTCAAATTTGATAAACGTGCACAACATTACATAGTCTGCAAATGTAAATATTTTTAGTTTAATAGGAAGTGGGTAACTATTCCAATAGATCAAATAGTCTATATTAATTTTAATAAATACATAGTAGACGGAGGTCTAAACAAATCTTACTTTTCTTCACCCCTCAGTAACTAAAACAAAGTGTAAAGAAATTATTAAAAACCTGTGAAAATCTCTATATATTGCTAAACTAAAAATAAATTAATTTATATTTGGCAGTTTTTAAACTATCTGTGACTGGGAATCGAAAAGTTGAAAAAAATATGGGGTGTTCTATTTAAAAAAAGTATCGATGGCGACATGTACAAAAAAGTGGTTGTCTTAGTACTAGTACTAGTTATATCGTAAGATACGCAATTAAAAATAAAAAAAAGTGGCGTGTCCAAGGATTTCGGCAAACGAATTTTAGTTTGGAAAATATTTATGCAAACCTTTACGTTCTTACTGTTACCCAATAGGTTGGAGGGTTGAGGGTGTTAAAGAGAATCAGTTTGAAAAGGTTTAGGTATAACTTTAAATCCAGTTAAAAAAATAAGTGTTCTATTTGTTGACCAATATACGTTTGATTATAATTTTTATGAATTGTATTTCTCTCCGAAATCGAAATCTCGTTTTTTTCTGTTTATTGTGTCTGGGAGTATTTAGAGTATTCCTTATATATTTTAAGATCGAAAAATTATAATTCTTGAAGGTTTAAACTGTTTTCATATTACTGGGAGATTATCATTTCAGATAATAAACTACTTGTATACCAAATACTGGGAATGTTTCAATATAAAAAACAACTATTATCAAGTCAACATGCTTTTTCGTTTCATAAACGGGTATTTGCATTCCTATTTTATTTATAGTGATACAAAGTTTGGAAACAATGTCTAGCAGATAAAAAAAAGCACATAAAAATATTGTTTGATATATTTATCGAAAATCAATGTATAATTCTCATTGTTGGTTAGCTTCAATTCAGTTTTACCCTTCGTTAATAGAATTACAAATTCATATTTTCATCAATAACGTAATAATATTCAGTTATTCTCTTTGCTGCAGTAGACGGTAATTCAATCATGGTCAATTAATGTTCCCTTGTTAACGAAATTTTTGCAATGTAATGACTAAATCTGTCTACCGTTTACATGAAATATACTCGAATATACATGTGCTAAATCTGTTTAATGCCTATGTACATAGTTTAATTTAATTGAAGTAAGAAAGTTCACTCGTTCTTCGTTATATGCACATCAAAATCCACAGATCCGGATTTGCTTATTAGATCTGCTCAGTGTGACCTATTTGCCGGCTTATGACGAAGAACGAGTGTATTGTAACTATAACTGGGAGAGTGTACTATGTTATTACCTTAACTGTATCGCTCTCATTTTAATTTAATCAAACATATTTCGTAAGTCCAGATCTACGATTTTTAACCTGTGAATGATGAAGGACAAGTAATCTTTCTCGCTTAATTTGAGTTTAACAGTAAGTTAATGTAAGAGCAAGCATATTGGTTAATCATATTATGGGACCGATATTTTTACGTGAAAATGTAACCGGTCCTTTGTACCTCGATATGCTCCAGAACAAAATTGACCAAACAAATTCAAATGAATTTCAAATTGAAATTACCCTGCAACTAGATGCCGTTCCTCCCCATTTCTACAGACCTGTTCTGTGTGTTGTGAATCAAACGACGCATATTACCTTTATGTTAGAAATTAGTAAAAGTGAAACGGTTTCAATTGTTTCTTTCGCAGCATTATTATGTTACCGCGTTCAATAGTTAGTTAGTTATGACTTATATAAGACTGATCTACTAACTTTCAATGTCTAATACAACTGGCGAAACTTTTACTTCTATTGACAGAGTTAATTATTTCGCATAAAACAATAAAAAAAATAATGGTGGAAGGAGTTACTTTTGGGTTATCGATCATTATGATAAAAAACAGCATCAAAACGTGGAGTGGGTACTGGAACCTTCGGCGTAGAAACAGAAAACTGGACCTTTTAGAGAAAAACGCGCGTCGAAAAAGTATAGTAGTTCGGTGTTTCGTGGAAAACGTCCAGTTTTTTTTTTTAGGATCAAAACGTTACACCACTAATACATAAAAAAACATTTTCTTTGAATAGTTTGAAAATGTAACAGTTTTCTGCCGAAACTACAGTAACTGTTACAAAGTATATATAAAAATAAAATAACGTTTACTATTTTTTACGACAATTTTAACATCTAGAAATATACAGAAATAAGAACAAGTATCTCTTAAATCCTTATTTATTATGAAATTGACCGTTTACGATTCATAGATGTACCTAACTATGTCAATTTATATGTGCTTCTGTTACCTTTGATCTTGTAGAGTTATGAATATCTATAAGCTGTAGGTCGCGGCAGATGGTGGTCATATTAAGGATATGAATAATTTCTCGCTTTTTGATGATATCTCCACAAGATTATCTGCCTTGATTTCAACATTTGTAAACCATTAACTGTGGCTTATTTAGAATAACAATACTTGCAAATTCCATATGTAATATGTACATATTGAATTAGATATTTGAAGTTGTAAAAAAAAATTAATTACATTTAAAAACTTGCAAATTTATGTATGTAAATAACTATATACAATAAATATACAAAATGTAAGCTTTTCTAAGAGTCCCTGATTTAGCAGTGTATTCGCGTATGTATAAATCACATTAAATTATAACAAAAAGAAATGATCATTTGGGTAGCTTTTTTTCAGATGTTTCCGACAAAAGTTGTCTTATAAAGAAAATCACAAAAAATGTGCAAAAAAAATGCTTTGGGTCCTTTTTAAAATAAATTGATCTTTTATAAAAGGTGTCGATTGAGACCTTTTATAAAAGTATAATCGTATTTATATGACGATTGTATCATGTGTTTTTTCAAATTTTTTAAATCACGAAAACACAGTTTAAAAAACACCCGCCTAAGGAATAATTATTTCCACATCCATTTTTATGGATCTTATGACCTTTTTTGTCTTTATGAACTATATTACCTGATAGACCTCTATGAAATATATGACGACTAATGTAACTTTAATGATCTTTTATATTTAATATGTCCTTTTAACCAGTATGACCTTCGTGATTCATCTATAGTCACAATATAGTTCATAGAGGTCATATTAGTCATAAAGGTCATATTCGTCATAATAAGTTTATTGGTCAGCAGTCACAATAAAGAGACGTTTATGATTTAAATCACCAATATGACCATTGTGACAACAGCACCAGCTGACACAGGAGTACTGCAATCAAGTTAAATTGAAGTATGTGACCAATATTATTGTTATTACCAAAGTATTGTTATAATTTTCATTATCTAAATAAGCCACAGTTAATGGTTTACAAATATTGAAATTAAGACAGTTAATATCGTGGAGATATCATCAAAAAGTGAGAAATTATTGAAATCCTTAATATGACCACCATCTGCCGCGACCTACAGCTTATAGATATTCATAACTCCACAAGATCAAAGGTAAGAGAAGCACATATAATTTGACATAGTTAGGTACATCTATGAATCGTAAACGGTCAGTTCCATAATAATATAGTAAATAAGGATTTAGGAGATACTTGTTCTTATTTCTGGATATTTCCAGAAGTTAAAATTGTCCTAAAAAAACAAATGGGATATTCTCTGTCAACGGGAGACCCCCTTCTGCCCAAAATTATATTTTTTTAGTTTAGTTTAGTTTTATACGAGGGTCATAGAATTTAATGTTACTTTCGATTGGACTCCAGACTGCCAGCAAGCTTTTAAACAGTTTGTAAACAGTTGTGACAGTTGTAAATGTCACATTTACAACTGTCACAATAATAACCAATTCATATTCAGCGACCAAAATTACATACTGGTATGCTTTTCCCGTCGTTTTAAGATGACTTGAATAAGCGTATACTTGATAAAACTGTTTTCTCAGAGTGAGATCGTAGCCTTACAGCCGCCATATTGGTCCACCATTATGTTTTTTTGGAAAAGGCCAGACGGCATTTGAAACAAGTGATAATAAGCTTTGATTTGCGCCCACATATGCCTTCAAATATGTGAACCAATTTTGGGCAGATGGAGGTCTCCCGTTGACAGAGAATGTCCCAAATAAATGTTACTTTATTTTTATATACCTTGTAACAGTTATATACCTTGTAACCGCAGTTAATTGTTACATTTTCAAACTATATCCAAAGGGAATGTTTTTTTATGTATTAGTGGTTTAAAAACAATGTAACGTATTGATCCTGTTTTATTATTATGATCGATATCCCGAAAGTAACTCCTTCCACCATTATTTTTTTTATTGTTTTATGTGAAATTATTTAATTGTCAGTAGAAGTAAAAATTTCACCAGTTACATCAAACATTGAAAGTTGGTAGATAAGTCCTATTTAAAATACATTACGGTTTACAGACTGTAAACTGTAGCTGTGGAAGTAGTGATTATTTATTACCATTATATGTTATACTCGTATGTACATATGTACATATTCTACGTGTTATATAATACATAAAACCTAAAATAGAAAAACACGTTTCACAAGAATGACTGAATTGTTTAAATAAGCGAAATAATTATTTGAATGTTTTAATTTTTAGATGAAACTGCATTATGCACTAGTTATACACAATTCAAATACACTAGTTTAAAAGGGCGCAGAAGACAGCCGTGTGGTCGTTTTTCAGCTAACAAAAAATTCTAAAACTTTTTTATATGAAGTGTGTCGTCCTGTAAAAAATATAGTTTTTTGTGCCCTACATTTTCAGATGAAAATGTTTAACTTGGATAAAAAAAAGATTACAGAGGTTTAGTTCTTAACCTTTAGAGGACGGGTATGTGGGGCTTATGAGCCCTCTAAAAAATGCATAAAAATGTATATTATATTAGAGACTGATCATGGGTAGTGTTGATCGTGGATCGGATCAGGATACTGGATTTCTCGTCCGGAAGGGTTCCACTTTGAAAAAAAATCAATTATTTGACTAGTAAGTTTTGACATTGCTCTTCAGGAATCTGCTATTACAGTTTTAAAATTCAAAATGGCGGATTCACAGTGGCAGTTGCAAGTTAGCAGTTACTGAAACGAAAAAAATTCTTTATAATAATGAAAATATGTGGAGGAGTGATTTGGGGCTAGTAATTATAAATCAGACTTCTACAATAATAAAAAATATAAATATTGTGGATATATTATGGCGGTTATAAATATATGGTGTATATATATAAATATATATATGGTGGATATAAAATGGCGGACTCAAGGTGTCAACTTATAATAGAAAAATGATGAAATATTGGAAACATATACGTCAACGACTTTGACTACGTATTTGATTTTAAATCTTTATAATTCAAAATGGCGGATTCAAAATGGCTGATTCAATATGACGGTCGAAAAACAAAAAAATCACGATATACGAACTATTGAGAACATATTTCCATCAACACTATCAAATTTTCCACTCCGTTTCGGAAACCATCACTTATTGAGATCGATTGAAATTCCTTATCACGTAATGACACTGCAAATGTTATCAAAACGAAAAATACTCATCATACGACACATTTTGGTATTTCGAATTTATTTTGACACATTATATGGACGTTTCTCAATTCGGCAACAGATGAAAACAATTCTCTTCCCAAGTATATAACTCATACATATTATTTTTATCTGACATTAGATTCATAATTGGCGTTCCGAAAACCCCAAAATAATGATGTTTGAACAAAGACAAGGAAGCTTTTTTTAAGCCGGTATACTGGATTTCCCATCCTCTAAAAGTTAACGGTCGTCTTGTGTCAGAAAATTGTAAGCGGTTTGAAAAACGGTTTTTTTTCAGTTTTACGATTTTCTATTATACCTATGTATATTCTTTAAATTTAATAATTTAACGTTAGTATTTTATTAGTTAGTATTTTATTAGTTAGTAGGGTATGAGGTTCGGTTGTGGGCATGGTTCGGTTGTGGACACTCCTGCGTATCTTTTGACAGAAAGCAGGTTAGGTTTTTCTGGCAAATGTCATTTGTGTATTATGGCAGCACGTTCTTCTTGTGCCGAATACCGAAGCGAACAGACGCTATCTGCTGTGAACATTTTTTTTTTCTGTGCTTGAAAATAATCACAAACATTTTTTTTAAACCTTTTCAATAGTGTTATAAATCGAATTGAATCAATCGAGAAGGTTAATTTATTATACTTTGTCATTCAATGTCGATTGCAACCAATATGTTCTTACCAAAATTTTTTTTCACCACTTCTCATGATGGCTACGAAATTCGGTTGTGGGCACCGAAATTAGTTCGGTCTGAAAGTTTAAAAAATTATAAACTCTTTTTTTAATGGTGGAATATCGTCGTTGATGGTGTTTTTATTTTAAAAATTTCTCAATTTTTTTAGCCATGTCGTCCAAGGATAAATCGAAAAAATCGTCCGATATCGATTTTAATGTGCTGCTTGATGCCATTAAACGTTGTTCTGTGGATAAGCTGTCCACAAAATCGACTGCCACAGCGTATGCGATTTCCCGAACCACTCTTCAACGCTATGTGAAGAAAGTGGAAGAAAATGTCGAAGACACCAAAGCCGTCGACGATGGTGGACGACGATACTTTATTGGATTTTCTTCGTGGATGTAACAAGCGCGTGCCATCGAATCAGGTAAATTGGTGTTTTTCGCGCCAAGGCAGCCAAGGAAGCGACACCAGCTAAGCGCGCCAAGCCAACTCCGGCCAAGCGCGCCAAGACAAAAGAGTCTCCGCTATCTGACGATGATGTGGACTTCTGCCTGATTTGTTTGGAGCTCTTGCCACGCAAATTGACCGCCGCCAACTCAATCAATTGCAACGAATGCGATCGTCCATCTAAAGTGTGCTGGCATGCGCGCCAGCTACTTCACATGTGAACATTGTGCTTGAGACGATGAATAATGCCAATGAAGACTTCCAAAATAAATAAACTTTCATTTTTTTCTATGTTCGTGGTGGTTTTTCTTCATATTTTCCCATTTCCAGCAGATTTTCCAAGGGTGCCCACAACCGAACCAAAAAAAAAATTTGGCCAAAAATGACCAATTCACAAAATTAAAAAAAATTCTATTTGACGGAATCCGTTTAGTTCCTTCATTAATAGTTAGCTAAGGTCTCTAGCTTTCCATAGATACCTATATGTCCGAATAATATGGACTTGATGGTCAAAAGTTATGAGGCAAAAACAAAAGGGTGCCCACAACATAACCCTTTCCCCTATTCATTTAAAAAAAATAAAGAAAAAATATTTGTTATGAAAATTTATAAAACTGGTGCGGGGGCAGTTTACTTTAGCCATTCAGAACTTAATAGGTTATACTCTTTAAAATCAATCTTGACAAAAACAAACTATATCAACAAAATATTCGGAAAATCATACCTACCAATAATTTGAGGCAAACCTGCAAAATAAAACAGTACCATTATTTCCATACATAAAACTTGAGTTTGCACATACATATACATATATGTTTTAATTTACTTCCAATAACTTCTAAATTATCTATGTCTGCTAAATTGTAGAATTTTAATGTGCTGAACAATTGTATTATTTGAAAACTGTACATTTTTTAAATTTTCTTCAAAAAATTAGAAACACGAAAAATTGACTTTTACACATAAGACACATCAATGTTCTAAGGATACACAGCACACCAAATGCGAGTAAAATCACGTTTGGATGTAAACAGTTCACAATACTTTAAAAACTAAGATATGAACACAATACATTGTATATTTATTTTAACTTGTTGTGAAGTACCTAACTGTCTTTCATTTTTTGTCATGTACAATTGATATTCATTTCACAAAATAAAATTGAAAATGTCTGCGCTTAAAAATAATACCATTCTATACAATACTCTAACTTCGGACTAATGTTTTGAACGTGAGGAGTAAAGCACCTTAATTTACCGCTGTTAACATCTGTTGTTTGAGTCGTTTGGTTTTAAAGTAATTCAGTATCAATTTCAGTTGTTGACTTGTTCTATGTTACCAACGGATAAACATTTTAATTGAAGAGACCATGTTAATTCTACATGATAAAAATGAAAATCACCAATAAAAAATACCGTGTTCTTATCTTATTTTTTAAAATAGTGTGAATTGTTTTCTTACTTTTTTCTCAAACCAAAAAAAAAAGTGAATGAGTATCAGGAATGAACTGGATATAAAAAAAAATATGGTATTAAAAACAACTATGAATTTTTCGTTTCTTTAGCCCACTAAGCTTCAACATATTTTGGACATTTAGTCATGGGAATCGAGACTTGTTTTAACAATATATTTAAACTATCTATTTATACAAAAAAAATAGAAACATGTGATGGTTCAAAAAATAATTTGAAGGCGAATAAAATAGATAGAAAAATATTCACGATTCTATTTAAAGTAAGAAAATTGTAATGTTAAAAGAAAGTTGAATGAAAAAAGAAAATTGTACCTAATGTTAAAGACTGTTTGTACAGATGGGCATAATTGCCCTATCATTTTTAAATAACAGTTGTTATAAAACCAAGGGTGGCAACCATTTATATAGAAATATTTGTAGATAAAATTGCAGAGCAACAAAAAGAGTACCAAAATGCCAGTAAAGTTCAGACTTTTATGGCCAATCTTGTAAATGACATTTACACTTTTATGTTTATATGTTTGCGGAGAGGAATAAAACGGAATAGGTAATTAAATGTTGGGTATAAGCCGAAATATTGTTACAGTTGGATAAAACGGGATTAATTGAAGAAGCAGTAGAAACAAAAATTTCTTTATTCTACGCAAGGAGCCTATATTGTTTTAGGGTTGATAAGATGCCTGTTTATTTCCAACTGAAATTTTCATCAGATTTCTTTTCAGCATTTATACTTTTCGACGAAAGACCTGATGTATGTATAGACATCCAAAAAAAAAAACGTCAACAACTCTGGCTATGAACGAGAGAGATGGAAATAGCGGTCATGTTTAAGCTTTTCGGTTATGTAAAACTTTTGACAAGTGATTGTCACAATTTGTAAAATAAACAATGTCTGTCATATGATGTGACAGTCTTGACAATTAAATATTTTTTGGATGTCTATATTTTAACATCGTTGGGTTTGTCGGTGAACATATAATTGTTACAAATGCAATTCCACCAAAAAAGTGAATACCCTGTAAAAATGTAGTGGTCTAACTAACGGTTTCCCTATGTATTTTATTACATATGAATAATTTAATATACAGACTATTTGTATGCGTTAAAATTTTATTTTATTATTGTATTTATTTATTTACTGGTTTATATGAAAATCTCGGGTGTAAACTAGAATTTTATTTTTAAATTACTGTCACTTAGACTCTCTGATATTGATTTGCTGTTATTATTTTTTTTTCAGCACTTTTATCAGCATATGGGTAGTCACCAAATAATATAAACACTGAATAAGGAATAAGCAAATATGTAATCAGAACTACTGTTTACTATAATATTGGTGACAGAAGTATTTCTGATAAAACAAACTCAATCCATAGGCACTAGCATTTTGTTAAAATTTTACATTAATAATTATTAGGCCCCTTGCACAATTACCATAAACGAAAAATTAACCACAATCACAAATATGGCGTATATGAAAACAATGCTTTTGTCTACAACTAATTCAATTAACATTAGCATTAAGAATGACCTTCAATCGTCAATAACCGTAAACATAAAGATGAAATTATTTTATCTTTACGTTTCAAATTACGTTTTGCCAGTTATACCAACCTTGTGTCTGCACTCTCGTGAAATGTGGGTTAAGGGTTACCCTAAATACAATAGTAATTAACACTAATTAATACTAAATTACTACAATATTAGTTAACAATTCGATGTCCATCATTTCTTATAATTCCAGTGTCGTTTCTGATTTTTCACACAAAATGTTTAATCTAGTGAAATTGGCTAAACCGAATCCTCTATGCGGGAGTTTTAAAATACACACGATTTTACGCAGATTTGTTGTGGAAAAAACATAAAAATTACAGTTATGCTTATGGTTATGGTTGTGGTTAACTCAATTGTGCAACAGGACTTAATCTTGCTTGTGCGATTATTATTAAAATGTTTTCTACCTAAACCACATTCTAAATAAAAAATAGATACTAAAATTGTCAAGTCTAAATAAGGAAAAAAAAGGTACTGTGAGAGGAATCACTCTGTATATTATTTGACAGTATAATAAATCATTATATTATATTATATTTATATTTATGAAGTGATTATTTAAAAATGTGGAATATATTGTCAGTGACGTGTATATTACCCTCAATGACGTGTCTACCAATACTAAAGAAATATGACAGTATGTTAACACTAATAAAACTATTCCTGATTAACAACGACGTGTTCTAAAAGTATAATCATAATAACATTTATAGTTGAATCTTTATCTAAGATCATTAATTTACTGGAAGATAAATAATGTATTTGCCAGATGTATACATATGTATATGGATGTGTGTAATTATAGTAATTACTCATTTACAATGAACTACTAAGACTTCGTTATTGCTGTAACTGCAAAATATCTACAAGAAAAAAATAGATAATAAAACTCGTAGATTATTAGATATAACCAGGCTTCGGCCTTTTAGTGGTTTTAACTTTGAACGGCTGTCAAGTAACAATGAATATCTGTTCATCGGATGTAAATCTTATTTCTTATTAGTGACAAATCCATTCATAAAAGCCGTTCAAGGTTAAAACCACTAAAAGGCCGAAGCCTGTTTACAACACGCGGGTTTTACAATTTGTTTATCACGACAATACTAAATTAATAAATTAGTTATCCCTTATTACTGGAGACAGATCAACAAAATGAGTATTATGTATGCATGTTCTCCAAATTTTATGGAGTGTTCACAAATTATACTACTGTTTTCAGGCATATTACTGATTCTAGCGATTGTAACGATTGTACCTAATTTCCCTTGGGTCCAGTACCGCTCTTTACGCATTCTTGACGTTTTTGAAAGAACTCGGATTTTTACTAGTATTCTCCCTAGTGGTTGAATTATTACCGATGCTTTTTAAAGCTTCGAATGTTGTGAATGTTTCCTACAGCATTCATAAGACACAGACATCTGTGACGTGTGTCAGAAGTGTCACATGTAAATATAGTTAGGAAATATTGTTGACGTTTTAATTATAGAATATATTTTATTCTATAATAAAACAAGATGTCAATATTTATAAGCATGCCTTACCTACTTCGCAATTTTTATAACACGTGACGTTTATTGCGTAATTTAATTGTGTTTAATTGTGTTTATACTTTCATTATCAGAGTTTTATAGTGTCGAGCCCTGCGTTGTAGCTCTCATTTCCGAACCCTAATGATCATATTACATTTGTAGTTTGATATAACCCTTGAAAATATAATTGTTTCTTTTCAGAATTTGGTTATTTACGTAAGTAATAGATAAACTTTTGTTTATATAAATAGTAACAGAAAAATAAAAATAAATAATATACAAGGTGTATTTAAATGAAGGGGCACAAATGATATTAGAAATTCCTTAGGTGAAAATAAGTTGATTTAACCTAACATACCTATATCCCAAATCGCATAATAAAAAAGATACAGGGTGTCGATGTGAAAAATAAAAAATGGTTTTTCCTTAGTAGCTTTTTCTAAAGTGTTAGTCAGACATGTTTGTCAGACGTGATAGACAGAGACTTAGAGAGAAAACGTACAAATTTAACCTCACCATGAAGGCGCTGGAAGAAGACGTCTGATTCGCAATGTAGATCTTGAAGAAGTTGTTCCTGACAAGATTACAATCCTTAGACAAGTACAAGGAAATTTTTGGCAAGGTACAATGTTTCTCATACCACAGTTTGGAATATTGTTCATGATAATTTTTTTATAACCAACAACCTGTGCCAGAATTGACTGCTATCTAACAGGATATATTTTTGTCAGTGGTATATGAATATTTCAGGAGAAAATGTAAATATATTATCCATTATTTTGTTTGTTGATTGAAGCATCATTTCAAAGACATGGTATAGTAAACCATTACAATATTCACTCATGATCTGATCAAAACCCCCACCAAGTTTGTAAATCAAGATTTCAGTATATTTTTTGTTTAAATTTATGGACAGTAATTGTAGGAAATTATCTGATTGGTCCATTTAATCTTCCTCGGCGTCTCCGTGCAGCGGAATACCTGAGATTTTTAAATGAGTAACTCCCAATATTGCTTGAAGAGGTGTCTCTAGCTGTCCGTGAAAACGTGTGGTACGTGCACGACGGAGCACCTGCCCTTAGTACATTAGCTGTTAGGCAATGGTTAAATTTAAATTCTCTTGGGAGATGAATAGGTCGAGGGAATGATGCACCCGTCAAATGGCCCGCGCGATCACCGGACCTCACATCCATGGACTGTTTTTTATGGCGTCACCTAAAAATATTGTTTATTCCAACCCCATTGATAGTGTAGAAATGCTTCGTCAAAGAAGGATAAATCATAATTTTAATCGTAAAATTAGACTATGTTTACAAGAAAATGGAAACTACTTCGAAATCGTCCTTTAAGATATATTTTCTTTTATTTTTTAATCGTTAGTTAATTGCTCTCTTAGATTATGTATTTATTGTTTTATGTGACTTGGTTTTTCTAGTTGTGTTCTTTTCTTCAATAGTTGCTATTAAACTGATGATAAATATGTGTTTTGTAACAATTTTTTTGCCTGTTATTTTCGCAAACCAGATTCAGTTGAAATATCTTCATACGTAAGAAAATGCATTTTTTATGGATGTTACAAGTGCATTGATGCACGCTAAAATAATACTCCCATAGACACTTAATAATAGATATTATTAATTTTAAAATATTTTTTACCGATACACAAATAGCCGTATTAAGTATAATTGCTGTGGGAGCAAAGAGTTCTGAATTTATTAACAAAAATGTCCGTTTTGGACGTTAATATTCCTGGAGGTATTAAATCCGATTTATTAATTTATAAAATCAAAAATATCTCCTCAACGGTTGACTTGAGCCATTTTCAATAAATATACCTTTTTTTAATCAAAAAAGTCCAATATTTCATATTTTGTTACTAAAAGCTGTATACAAGGGCTGACTTTTTGTCAGCCCTCGTATACAATTTAATTAATCAGTTATTAAATGTTAATTAAATGTTAATTAAAAATGTTTAATACACTATTTTTCCCACCCTAAAAATCTCCCGCTTGAAAATTTGAAACATGTCTGACCAAAACTAGAAATTATTAAGGGAAAACCATTTTTTTTATTTTTCACTTTGACACCCTGTTATCTTTTTTATTATGCGACTTGGGATATGTTAGGTTAAATCAACTTATTTTCACATAAGGAATCTCTGACATTATTTGTTCCCCTTCATTTAATAAAACCCTGTATATTATAAAAAAAAAATAAAAAAAATAATAATAAAAAAAATTTTTAGAAACAAGCTTTTATTTAAATGCTCTAAAAAGAAGGAAATAAACTTTGAATCAAACCCATCAATTTATTACATTACACAATTTATATGATATAAAAGCTTGTCACGGGATTTACTTGTGTAGATGTATTTACCTATTTTATAAAATACATACTTTTTAGTATTGAAAATACTTCTGGGCACATTAATGGGAGCTGTCTTGCGAAATATTAACGCCAACGACATGCAGCGACCTCGACATGGTCACGTAACGACCTAGCTGTTTGTCTATGCTTATGTTTGGGTTACATGTGTAGTCCACAATTTTGATGACTGTTCAAGGGGTCCAAGGCCACCGTCGGATGCCCGTGATTTGGTGATTTGCTGAAATGGCAAAACGACATCCGACTCATCCGAGATGCAGGGCGCTTATAATTCGAGTGTGTTGAATAAAAAACTTCCCAGCAGTACACCGTTTAGTGAAAATTTGCCTGCGTATTTTATGAACTGATGTTGAATGTAAAATAAACATTTGATATTTACTGATCGTTGTAATAGGATGTGCAGATTAGTTATTTTATTAATTTACATTAACATATATACAGGGTGATTCATTAAGAATAAGTAATCTCTAAACTGAAAGATTTACATATGTACATCTAGATACATCAAATGAAAGGTTTTGGTATCACACTCTGTAGAATATAATGGACTATGAAATGTATAAAGTGCTTAACAAAAATAGTTTTAGGCTGAGGCAACTTGCATTTGAGATATTATGGAGGAAATAATGTTGCAACTAAAAAATCGAAAATGCAATGTTTTAAAAAATGTAAAGGAAGCTATTCATCTTACGTTAATTGTTTACATTGTAAACAATTTTGAAATCATCTGGTTCACGTTCGAATTCAAGGTTGCTGAGTGGATGGATTCTTAGAATTCAAGCCTAATCATTATTATTATTATTAATACTTTGTAGAATTTTGACAAGGTCCATTAAAGTTTTGTTAAAGTAGTTGGATTATTGTTTACAACATGGTAGATACTTCTGCAGTTCCTAACAAATTAAATTAAACATTGACTTGTTTTCGGATTTTGCATGAAAACGTGGCTAAAAATTAATTTATGCGTTATGTAAGCACTAGGTATATTAAATAATTGACAATAAATTGTATCAGGTCAACAAGGCATTGCATATCTGACTTATTAAGAGCTAGACTGGCTGGTAGAGGCGGCTTCTCTTACGAATGCCCCATTGAACGAAGTTGATGATTGACAATGTTGTGAGGCGTCTGTTGCGAACAGTCCTCTTCTTTGCCTCGGGACTTTTTGGCATCTACAGTTCACCAAAATTTGTATTTGCATAAACTGCCGATTAGGACTATCAGACACCAACACTTGTGAAATCTCGCATCCTGGTGGACAATGTTGCTTAAACACCGATCTCACATCTACAAGATATTCACAATCTTGTCGGTATATGTTATCCACACGCCGGTATTCTGCTATCCATCGCTGTGGATTTCTCTTCTCTCGGATATGTCTCTTAGAGCATATCCCTGCCCCAAATGGTTTTCAAGAATACGACGCGACGGGCCAAATTCATCGCAACTGCATCTACATTCTCTGTACACTGCAGGTAGTCCACGGCAGCATATCCATTGTAAAGGCACATGATGACGATCAACTTACTAATCGAAAACATTTTTGTTAGGATATGCACGGCAAAGAAACCGCAAACCTGACTGAATATCACATGCAAGATAACCCGTTTAAAACGACAAGACCTTCAGGGTCAAACCACAAAAAATCGTAACAACAAAACTGTGATTTATTTTTATTATAATTTACTTTAGAAATTTCTACTAGCTGTGTCTGGTATTTTCAATACCCCTACGATACTTGCGTAAGATGCAAGATCTGTGAATTTTTTCTTAGATTTTCTTATGTCAGGATTAAGTTACATAATTATTACATTCTTGTTTATCTACACAAGTAAATCTCGTGACAAGCTTTTATATAATATAAATTGTGTAATGAAATAAATTGATGGGTTTGATTAAATTGTAAGTTTATTTTCTTCTTTCTAGAGCATTTAATTAAAAGTTTTTATTTTTTTTTATTATTAATTTATTTTTTATTGTTTAGTTATCGTTTAGCTAAATGTATCTCAACCTATTCATACTAGCCCTAACCTATACGAAGTTATAACTCTTTAAAATTGGTATGGTGGCCATCTTGTTTTTCGCCATTTTGAAATTTTTTCACCGCCGCTGGAATTTGCCTAGCGTATAGGTTGATATTAGTTAAGACACGACCCCGCTAAGTCTTAATGTTTAGCTGGACGGTAGTACACCAACTCCTCGAAGGGTTGAACGCATACGTCAGTTTATTCGTATTTTTCTTAGCAAACCCTTTCATTTGATACCCATATCATGGGAGTGCTTAAAAATAACTAGTCCATCTTGAGCGGACCGCCATATTGGGTTTAGAGTGGTCATTTTATTTTTCGTATTCTTCTCAGCAAACCTTTTCATTTGATACATATATCATGGGAGTACACAAAAAATAACTAGTCCGCCATATTGGATGTAGAGTAGTCATATTATTATTATTTTTTTGTATTCTCAGCAAACCCTTTCATTTGCTACCCATATCATGGGAGTGCACAAAAAATAACTAGTCCGCCATCTTGGGCGGTCCGCCATATTCGATTTATAGTAAATTCATTTTATTTTCTTATTTCTTCTCAGAAAACCCTTTCATTTGATACCCATATCATGAGACTGCGCAAAAAATAACTAGTCCGCCATCTTAGACCGTCCGCCATTTTGAATTTAGAATGACATAACTTGGCTAACCATGCATTGTCATCCAAACTAAACGTGTATGCAAACTTTCATCTCAATCGATTGAGGATAACTACTTTAAAATTCAGTTGCAAGATTTCACCCGAACATACAAAAAAACAAACATTGCAAGTTAAATAAAAGCTTGTAAAATAGTACGTCAATAATAATCAAACGTCAGTCAACTTTTGAAAAAAGAAAATCCAGTGTAATTCACCTCGTGTATCCAGCAGGATAAAAATTTCGGGAAATTTTTTTCGTTGCCAAGGTAACTTAAAAACGAGATCATCCGATTAGTTTAAATACGTAGATTCTGAAGATTTAGAATTTTCGATACTACGATCATTATTTTATGTTAAAAAATTAATTAATCGATAAAAAATAAACAGCAATAAAGTTTGACTAGCACAAAGAATGTATGTACGTATGTATGTGTATACACGGTGGAGACTTTAACTGGAATATATTCGCTAGCGGGGTGGTGAATGATTTTTCAAAAAATTCCCGAGACACGTCAACTTTTAAATTAATGTATTTACCTACATTTTGCAAGTAATGTGAAAAATATAGCCCTTCAGGGGTGGCTGAAACCACCCTCGACATGATTTTTTTCAAATAGAACCCTATGGCTTGTGACCCCTCATTGTAAAGCTGGTGGAAAGAGGAATCCAACGCACTGATCAAATTTAAATTTTTAGTATGTTTGTAGGGTTGCATAAAATTAAAACGTAATTTTATAGTTTAATTTATTTTTAACGCAACAATTTCGTACTCAAAATGTGTGTTGTTTAGTTTTGGAATGGAAACCTTACTTTTCATATGTCCCCACAAAAATTCCAAGCAATTTTTTGCCACAACTGATATTTGTCATTTTTTGCTAGTGTTTTTACACTGCCGCAAAGAGTAATTTAGTTTGTATGCTGTATTCAGAGTTTGAAACGAAGTGTTATTTCAAATTGTTGAAAATGTCTTATTTAACTGAATCACTAAAAATCGAAATTTTGATGATGATTGGATACGGTGATAGGGCGCGAACTCAATGCGAAGTTGTTCGCTTGTTTCGAGAAACGCATCCTGACTTGCCACCACTAAATCAAGGTACCATTAGTAAAATTGAGGCACAATATCGAGAGATGGGTCATGTCAGGAAAGTACCGAGTAAGAGGCAGGCTGTTGTTGATGACGACACGAAGTTGAATTTGTTGCTTGCTCTAGAAGAAAATCCAATCACTCCAGCCCGTCAACTGTAATAGTAATAGTAATCTTAATCACAACACAGTTTTAAAAATAGTTAAATATGAGAAAAAACGCCCATATAAAATGTAAGCTGTTCAAGAGCTACTTGAAGATGATCCAGATCGACGAGTGGTATTTTGCGATTTATTGATGACTTGTATTGATCAAAACCAGTTATCTTTAGAGTGGATAGTTTTCTCTGACGAGGCTACTTTTACATTAAATGGGCACGTAAATCGCCAAAATTGTCGTTACTGGGCTGAAGAGAACCCCCATTGGATGAGGGAACTTCATACTCAGCGCCCACAGATAACTAATGTGTGGGCCGGAATAATACAAGATTGATACAGAGAATTGTAGGACCATTTTTTCTTTGATGACACTATTAATGGAGCAAGATACTTGCGTTTACTCCAGCACGAACTAATGCCAGTGCTATGTCATTTATTTCCAAACCCCTTAAACCCTAACTTGACCGACGAGAGGTTATGGTTTCAGCAAGATGGGGCCCCACCACACTATGCTGCCATTGTTCGTCAGTATCTGGACAGAATTTTTCCCGGTAGGTGGATTGGGAGGCGAGGTAATATTGAGTGGCCAGCAAGATCTCCAGATCTTACACCACTGGATTTCTTTTTGTGGGGACATCTTAAAAGTAGGGTTTACATTCAGAAACCCAACAACATAGCAGATCTGCAGGAAAGGATAAGAGAGGAAATCGGAAAAATAACACCGCAAATGTTGCATAATGTAAGTGACGAAACCTACCACAGACTGGGATGCTGCCAACAAGTGAATGGTGCACATTTTGAACAATTGTTACGTTGAAAATAAATTTAATTTTTAAATTGTTTTAATTGTATGCAACCCTACAAATATACTAATAATTAAAATTTGATCAGTGCGTTGGATTCCTCTTTCCACCAGCTTTACAATGAGGGGTCACAAGCCATAGGGTTGCATTTGAAAAAATCATGTCGAGGGTGGTTTCAGCCACCCCTGAAGGGCTATATTTTTCATATTACTTGCAAAATGTAGGTAAATACATTTAAAAGTTGACGTGTCTCGGGAATTTTTTTAAAAATAATTCACCACCCCGCTAGCGAATATATTCCAGTTAAAGTCTCCACCGTGTATATGTATGTTTGTATACATATTTATATTGTTTTACTTTAAACTCGTTTCAGATAATGAGAAGATAGCGTTGCGAAAATAGTGCCAACCATGCAGAATGTCAGTTAGTATTAAATATTTGTATGCACAAAGGCAGGTTAATTTCACACTTCCATGATACAGATCTAAAAGATAATTGTAACTAACAGAGCGATAATCTCATGTTACATGTACTTAGACAGTTGCATTTAATACTTTTCCAGAGAAAGCGCTCTCAGCGCTGTAGAATCAGAAAACCGTAATAAATACGTGATGTTAATGAAATTTAAAAGTAATATGTTAGTAACACATACGTATATATGTCTTAACGTACAAACATAGTTGAAAATTTGCATGAGATGTACGTTTGTAATGTGCAGTATGCGAAGCGAAATGCGAAGCGAAATGTGCACTATGTACTAAACATCGAAGCGCAGAGGACGCTGCCCACTATGCCGGTACTCACAGATGCCCGGCATACAAAGAGGCACTCGAGAAGTTGAGAAATAAACGAACATGAAGATATTGCAGCTCAACATTAACCACTGTGAAGCTGCACACGACTTGCTTATGCAAACAGTACGCGAATTGAAGCTAGACCTTGTGCTAATAGCAGAGCCATATAAACATCTAAATGGCAGACCATGGGAAACGGACACCACCACCAAAGCCGTCATCTGGTCCTGTGGCAAACTTCCTTTTCAGAGTGCAGTTAACAATAGCAGCGCAGGCTTTGTAGCAGCATCAGTAGATGGCATCCGCTTCTACAGTTGCTACGCACCACCTAGCCTCTCCGATGCCGATTTTACTGAATTTTTAGATCGACTGACCGAGGACGCGAAGAAGTATCACCCAGTGGCGATAGCCGGCGACTTCAACTCTTGGGCGGTGGACTGGGGCAGCAAGAAGACCAATGCACGAGGTAAAGCACTACTAGAGGCTTTCACTACACTAGATGTGGTCCTGCTCAACAGTGGTGACACGCCTACCTACACCAAAGGCGAGGCAAGTTCCATTGTAGATCTCACTTTCGTCAGCAACAGCCTCGCCAGAGGTAACTGCAACTGGAAAGTGATGGATATCTATACTGCCAGCGACCACAACGCGATTCTCTGGGAGATATCAAATGACCAGAATACTAGAAGAACTAATAAGGTATCCAACTACATTGTGTGGAGAGTAAAATCCTTCGACGCAAGTACGCTGACGATAGCCTTGGATAGTGTCCCGATCATTTCTGGATGCGCGGAAGAACAGACTAAAGACCTGATGAAGAGAGTGACCCAAGCCTGTGACGCCAGTATGCCACGCAAACATGGCATAAATCAAAGACCCTCGGTGCACTGGTGGAACGATCACATCGGCGCTCTTCGTAAAGAGTGTCTCAGGAAAAGAAGAATATCCCAGCGTGGCTATCGACGACCTGACTCTGCGGAGCTGGTTGCGGACTACAAAAAAGCCCGTCGTTCACTGAACAAAGTCATCAAGGATAGCAAGAGAAAATGCTGGACGGAGCTCATCAACGAGGTGGACAAAGATCCATGGGGAAGGCCATACATACAGGTCGTCATGACCCATCTTAAAAGCCAGCCAATGCCTTCACCTACATGCCCACAACTCCTACAGAGGATAGTAACCGCATTGTTCCCACAGCAACGTGAATTCAATTACCAGCTCAGGACGAACTGGAGGACATTCCACCTGTCACAGAAGAAGAACTGATGAAGGCTTGTAACCGCGCAGGGAATAATAAGGCACCGGGATTGGACGGGATCCCGAACATTGCCTTAAAAACAGCTATAAAGGCAACACCGGCGTTATTCCTGGACGTTTACAACACATGCCTCAAAGAAGGGACTTTCCCTCGGAAGTGGAAACTGCAACGACTGGTACTGCTTCCGAAAGGAAAGAAGCCACCGGTTCTTACCGTCCACTCTGCATGCTAGACACGGCGGATAAGATATTAGAGCGCATAATTCATCAAAGAATAGAAGCAGTAGTCGACCCACTCCTGGCAGACAACCAATTTGGCTTCCGAAAAGGACGGTCAACCCTGGATGCAATCAATTTGGTTGTCAACACAGCCAAGGATGCAATTGCAGGAGCTAGATATAAGGGTGGAAAGAAGAAATATTGCTTAGTGGCTGCTTTGGACATTAAGAACGCCTTCAACTCCGCTAACTGGGACTGCGTAATGCAGGCTCTGGAAGAGAAAAATGTATCAGGATACCTTCGTGGAATTGTAGCAACCTACTTCACTAATAGGATCCTGAAATATGACACGAAGAACGGTCCGAAAGAGTACGAAATCACCGGAGGAGTGCCACAGGGATCAGTATTGGGTCCTCTGTTATGGAACATCATGTATGATGGCCTCCTGAGAATAGCATTGCCAACAGAAGTCAAACTTGTAGCATATGCAGATGATGTAGCTGTAGTGATCGTCGCGAAGCACCTCGAAGAGATAGAACTGGCGTTTGATATCACATTCAGACGAGTCAACTTGTGGATGGACACGGTGAACTTGAAACTAGCCAAGCATAAAACCGAGGCAGTGCTCATCACCAGTAGACAAACGGTTGAAACCATCAAGTTAAGAGTCGGAGAACAAGAAATAGAAGCACAACCATTTATCCGCTATCTGGGAGTGATGCTTGATGCCCGACTAAACTTTAAGCAGCAAGTAGAACATGTAACTGCCAAAGCGTCAGTAGTTAGGGCAAGCCTAGCACGACTGATGCCTAACGTCGGAGGCCCAAAGCAGAGCAGAAGACTACTCCTATCATCTGTAGTCACATCAGTGCTCACATATGGCATATCCATTTGGGCCAATGCACTGGACGTCCAAGCATCATGGAGAAAAGCGGGTCCAATTTATCGACAGAGCGCTCTGACAGTAGCCAGCGCCTTCCGCACCACATCAGAGGAAGCAGTGTGTGTCATTTCCGGAACTCTGCCTCTCAGAGTTCTAGCGAAGGAAAGACGGGCCCTCTATCATCGAAAGAGGTCAACTACTACACTAAGTGCCGAAGAGATTAGAACAGAAGAACGGCAGAACAGCATAAGCCGATGGCAACTCCAGTGGGATGCCGCAGAGAAGGGAAGATGGACACACCGTCTTATACCAAGAATTGATGTTTGGCTGAACCGAAGGCATGGCGAGGTCAACTACTACCTTACGCAGATGTTTTCAGGACATGGCTGTTTTCGAGAGTATCTACATCGCTTCAAGCACGATAATTCACCGGAGTTCCCATCCTGCCCAGGAGTTACTGAGGATGCAGAGCACGTTTTCTTTGTATGTCCTCGCTTCAATTCACAGCGTAATGAATTGGAGAACATCTTGAATCAGAGAATCCGACCAGAGACATTGATAGATGCAATGTTGTCAACTCAAGAACGCCACAAGCACCTTCATCACAGAAGTCCTTATAGAGCTGCGTTCAATGGAGAGGAAGAGAGCTAAAGAAAGCCACTAGAAGAAACGATGAAGTTATCTTAGCCACCAGAAGGAAGAGCAGTAGCTAGATCCTCCCCTCACGAAGTAATGCCTAACGGCGGTTTCCGTGAGGATCAGAGGCCAGAGTTAAGGGGAAGTTTTAGTCGGTATTAGCATTGACAGGTCACCAGTCAGTGTTCGAGTCCGACATATCCAGGCAAAACACCTAAGCCTGGAATGCGTAAATGCATTTTTTCACAACCCCTTATAAAAAAAAAAAAAAAAAAAAAAAAAAAAAAAAAAAAAAAAACACACACACGCCGATTATTACACGCCTGGGAACATGGTTGGAGGCAGCTTTTTTAAAAAATACTAGATAGCTGTAACACTAGAGTTCAATCCCAACGAGGCTGCCGCCATTAAGGAAAGTCAGACAAAATTCCAAGTCATATGTGTTGAAACAGATTTAAAAACAATTTTCAAATACAATAAACAATTACATGACACCATAGAAAAATAACAATACAACACGTTGCCTTTAATGGACTCACTGCAAATAGTGAACTAAATAAATTAAGTATTACACGCTATAGATGACGTAACAAGTTAGATCGTTAAAAAAAAGTTCACAATTCTCCTACAGAATGCTACCGGTTTCACCAGATTGAAACAAATTTGTGACGGTACATCTTCAGAGCACTTAAGTGCATTCGAAGACTATTCTAAGTATGCGAATATTACGTCGGTATATTGGCTATGATTTTTTTGTTCTATTTACCGTAAATACTTATTTCAATTTTTATATCTACATTAATTATAAAATATTTTTCGAAAATTTTCATTTCCCATATAACTTTATATTATATTTCATAAACAAAAAATGTTATTTCCAGGAATATTAGCTAAATGAATGTGGAGGTTTCAAAAAAGTTTACAGAAATTAATACTTCAACTAACACCGGTTTTGGAAGGTATCGGGAACCTATAAACAGCTTACAATTTATGTAGAGGCCGCGTCCTTTAGAGTCTTCTTCCAGATCCACGGTTCTCTTTCTCGCTTGATGCGAATTGATAAAAAAACACAAGGGTTTGATTTTTGCACTTATTTACTTTACATGTAGAACTATAACAAATCAACGACAACAAACAAAAAATGTTTAATGGTAATTGAGTATATATGACTATTGAGAGTTACGCCGCTTAAGTCAACTGCCAAGGGCTACTCTCAGTCTACTACTTAAAAAAAGTGTTTTCTGCCCCGTAGGGGTAGGAACACGCGGTGCTGCCGCGTCCCGTATGGGTAGGAATCCGCGGCGTTGCCACCTTTGGTACATATTTAGAGATACAAACTTTGGTACATATTTTAAAAGACACATAATTTGAGGTGGGCCTCAACATGCTCCCCCTCTTGAAAGCTTTAGGAGCTTAAAGTTTCAACACAAATCATTCTGTCTCACTTGGTGTATCACTAGAAGGCAACACACACAATTTGTTCACAGGTCGTTTGTACACACTGGTTGCAGTTTTTAACGTCACCACTCTGACGACTCCATCTCGTCCTGGGTGCAGTTGTAGAACACGTCCAAGGGTCCACGCTAAAACTGGTAATTTCTCGTCCTTGATGATGACAAGCGAATCAACCTTCAGTAACTGTGGAAGGTTTTTCATCCATTTGGATCTAACTTGTAACTCGGATACATATTCGTTTGCCCACCGAGTCCATATATCTTGAACCATTTTTTGACAACGTTTGAAACGAGAAAGCTGCGATTCTCGTATTTCTGTCAGGTCGTGGTAAGGAACTGAGGTTAAAGGATGTCCAATCAAGAAATGTGCTGGAGTTAACGGATTAAGATCGCTGGGATCACTTGACAATTGATACATTGGACGTGAATTTAGACAAGCTTCAACTTGTATTAATATTGTATTAAATTCTTCGTAAGTCAAGTTAGATTGGCCAACAACGCGTTTTAAATGATGTTTTACTGATCGAACACCTGCCTCCCATAGCCCTCCAAAATGGGGTGATCTGGGAGGCACAAAGTGCCAGTTGACGCCTTCTTGACCCATTTTTGTTAGAATTTCCCCCCTTGTGGAATTTAATAATTGTTGTAGTTCAGCGTTTGCTCCAACAAAGTTGGTTGCATTATCGGAATATATGTTAGAACATTTGCCTCGTCGTGACATGAATCGATTTAAACAGGCCAGAAATGCATCGGAACTTAAGTCACTGACTACCTCAAGATGAGCAGCTTTAGTTGAAAAACAAATTATTGTGCAGACATAAGCCTTTGTAATTTTAAAATTTCTCGTTTTTCGGTCTCGCAGATTGAATGGACCACAATAATCTATTCCGCAATTTACAAATGGTCTAAATGGAGTGACGCGTTGACTTGGTAGATCACCCATTACATATTCTAAGGTATTCCCTGGATTTGCGCGGAAGCATGTTATACACTTATGAATAAGGAGCCTAACCAATTTACGGCCAGATATAATCCAGTACCTTTCACGTAATGAACATAGTACGGACTGCGGACCCGCATGCAAGAGTTTTTTATGTGTATGCTCAACTAATAATTTCGAAAACTCATGTTTTTCTGGCAACACTAGCGGATGCTTTTTTCCTAATGCAAAATTTGAGTATCGAATACGTCCACCAACACGAATTAGTCCGGTGTCGTCAATGAATGGATTTAATTTTAATAACTTGCTTTTGTTGTCGACTGTGCCCTTATTTTTCAAATTGTTGAGTTCATGAGAAAATGACTCAGCCTGTACCAATTTTACTAATGTAGTTAACGCCGTTTCTAGTTCAATGGGTGAGAGCGGACCAATTTGTTTATTCGTAGGTGATAATAAATTATTTTTAAATCTTAAAATATAAGCAGTAACTCTCTGTAATTTTGTAAAACTCGAGTATTTTTTAAAAATGTCAAAAGTTTTTACTGCTGAGACTGCAGACTGTGTAACATGTTTTCGCAGTTCACTGTCACAGTTATTTAAATTTAACTCTGGATGTGCAATAGGCCATGTACTATGGTGTTTGCTTAACCACATTGGACCATGCCACCATAAATTATTGTTTCCTAAATCTTGAGGATTAAGACCTCTTGAGATGACATCAGCTGGATTTTCTGAAGTGTTAATATAGTGCCAGTTCTTTATATCAGTTAATGACTGAATCTCTGCAATGCGATTCGCTATGAAAATTTTGTATTTCGTAGGTACTGACTTAATCCAAGCTAGAGCAATTGTTGAATCACACCATAAGTATATATTATTAAAATTAATGGTTAATGATTGCTTAACCTTATCGAACAGTTGTGCTAATAATAAAGCAGCACACAATTCTAATCGTGGAATTGTTACGCATTTTAGTGGAGCAACTCTAGATTTTGCACAAAGTAAATTGACATGACAATTTCCCGATTTGTCTACAGTACGCAGATAAATGCAGCAGCCATATGCATTAAGTGCTGCATCTGAAAACCCGTGCAATTCGGTTATAATAGGATTGTCGCATAAAACATTCCGAGGAACTTGAATTTTGTTTAAACATTTTAAATTAGTTGCGTAATTTTTCCATTCGTTAGATATGTCTGTAGGAAGTGGTTCATCCCAATTAATTTTCAATTGCCAAAGGCGTTGCAATAAAATTTTTGCTAGAATTATTACTGGACCCACTAAGCCCAAAGGGTCAAATATTTGTGCAACCGATGAAAGTATTACACGTTTTGAAGGATCCTTGTCGCAATTTTTGTTAGTAATGTCATAATTTAAAGTATCTGCATTTGATTTCCATAACAAGCCTAATGAATAAGTTTCATAGTTCTTGCCTATATTCACGATTGATTGAGGATTTGAATTTAAAACGAAGTTTAAAATATCTGAGTTGTTAGAAGCCCATTTATTCAAAGTAAAACCAGCAGAATTAAGAATATTGCAAATGTCATGGTACAGATTTAAAAGAATATTAATATCATTACTTCCAGTTAAAATGTCGTCGACATAGAAATCATTAAGTACTTTATGACAAGCTTCAGGATATTTGTCCATGTGTTGGTAGGCAATTTCATTTAAGCATCTTACAGCTAAAAATGGAGCTGATGCTGTGCCATAAGTTACAGTTTTTAATTCGTAGGTTTCAACTGGATCTGCAGGATGTTCGCGCCATAATATGCGTTGAAGTTTTCTGTGATCAGGATGTACCCAAACCTGACGGTACATTTTACTGATATCACCAGTTAAAACCCATTTATATGACCGAAAACGCGTTACAATGGAAAATAAGTCTTGTTGTATTTTAGCCCCCACCATCATTATGTCATTGGCAGATATACCTGTAGTGGTTTTGCATGATGCATCGAACACTACTCTAAGCTGAGTGGTTAAACTATTTTCCTTTTTGACAAAGTGATGTGGTATGTAATAGCAACCTACATCATTTTTATCCCCTATTTTTTGCATGTGATTTAAACTAACATATTCCTTCATAAAATGATGGTATTGTTTACTTAGTTCATCGTTTTTATTTAATTTATTTTCAATTGAGTAAAGTCGTTTGAGAGCTATTTGTTTAGATTCACCCAAAACATCAGTTAACTGCTTTAATGGCAATCGCACTACAAATTTGCCATCACTACCACGGTAGGTAGTAGCCTTGAAATAATCTTCTACCGACTGCTCTTCTTGAGAAAGTGGTAGTGTAGTTGCCTTTTCTTCTAACTCCCAAAACTTCCGTAAGTTGTTATCAATGTCATTTGTTGACACGAAGTTGCAGTTTGTTGAAATGCGGTTTATTTTGGATTTGCCAATTTCCCCTGAAATTACCCAACCTAATGCTGTATTTTGCAAAATAGGATTGTGTTTACCAAGACTGATTTGTCCCATTCGTATCAAACGCCGAAAGAGTTGTGCGCCTAGTAGCATATCAATTTTTGATGACTCATTAAATGCAGGATCAGCTAAGTTTACATCCGGTGGTAAATTTAAACAGTTGATGTCAAATGATATCGCAGGCAAATTCCCTGTTATTTGGGGTACGATTAAGCAAGTAACTGAAGTCTTGAAATTATTGAATTTTGATTGTATATTAATGTTTGTACTATGGCTTAAATGGCTGGTGCATTTATTTATCCCTGAAACTGATATATTGATCGGTATTTTAACCATTCCTAATTTGTCAGCTAACTCTGCAGTGCAAAAATGAGATTCGGATGCACTATCTAGAAGTGCCCTACAATTGTGCATAACACCATATTTATCAAAAACATTTATAACTGCAGTACAAAGTAATACATGACTATTTGTGTTACTAAAATGTGATAACACTTGATTGTGATTATTCG
Source organism: Aromia moschata (assembly GCA_029963805.1). Lineage (NCBI taxonomy): Eukaryota > Metazoa > Arthropoda > Insecta > Coleoptera > Cerambycidae > Aromia > Aromia moschata. Next base: position 278,818 of record JAPWTK010000151.1, on the reverse strand, counting down.
AATCATTCGCATTGTGTTGCATATTTATTTTATTTTCAGTTTTTTGAGTACCCTGTAGATTAATTGGTACCTGGTTAACTGATTGTGACGAATAAGAGTCACTCACTCGATTATTTAAATGTAATAGAGTATGATGCCGTTTCCCACATTTTTTGCAAGCGGAACTCGAGCAATTTTTGTTAGAATGCCCAAATTTAAGGCAGTTAGTACATGAGTTTTTCGTCTTGATAGCAGAATACCTTTTATCTGGTGGTAAATTTAAGAATTGTTCGCAATTATTTATGAAATGTTGACCTGAGCAATAATTACAGTGTGGACGACTAAAACTGTCATTTGAAATTAGTGATCTTGTTTTGCTGCGATGATCAGACGGATCAGGAGAGAGTGTTTCTAAGAGATTACATCTCTCTGTTAAAAATGAAATTAAATTTTGCAATGCAGGTATTTTTCTGTCTGTATTTTTAGTTTCCCATTCCCTACGAGTAATGTTATCTAATTTGTTTGTGACTATATAGATAATTAAAACATCCCATTGGTCAACTGGCTGCTCTAATACCCTTAATGCTCTTAAATGATTGTTTAATTTATCGAGAAGGGACCGTAAAAATACATGTGACTCCTTGCTCACCGCAGGTAAATTGAATAACGCCTTGACGTGATTGTTCACAAGCAAATTTTTATTTTCGTATCTATCGTTTATTAGTTGCCAAGCTGCATTGTAATTGGCAGAAGAGACCTCTAATGATTTAATTAAGTCAGTGGCTTCACCCTTTAAACATGAGCGAAGATAATGAAACTTCTGTACATCGGATATGGCCTTATTAGCATGCACAATAGAATTAAAGGTATCTTTAAAATATAGCCAGTTCTCGTAACTTCCATCAAAAACTGGTAAATTAATTGTGGGTAATTTTATGTTAAATTTTTCATTTACTAGTGAATTCGAATTGGCCCCTGGTTCTCCGACAATGGAACCAACTTGAGGGTTTAGCAAACGCCTTGCCATTGCTTCATATTTAAAGTAATCATTTTCGAAGGTTTGACGCTCTTGTTCATGATCATTTGGATTGTCATCTAATATGTCAATTTCTAGTTGGATATCACAAAATGCTTGCCAACATAAATCTAATTTTTTGAGGCGAACTTCTAATTCTAATAAATCAGGATTATTAGCATCTAAATTGTCTAAAAAGTTCTTAAACCGCGTTAAATTACCCTTGGCAACAGCACGTTTACGTATGAGTTTTTCAAGATTGTTTATCTCAGTCATTATGACACTTTTCTTTGAAAAATTGAAATTCAAATGTACTATAAATAATGTACGTTATTAATACGAAATAAATTGTTAAACTAATTGTCGGCCAATGTAACCTGATACGAAAACAAAGTCAAAGTACACACATACATATGTCTTTAAGCTGTAAGAAATGAAATAAAACGTAAAGTATTCGACTTTCTTTCCTAGCAAGTAATTTATCTGCAGGGTGAAATATATAAATTTTAACTTTACGAATGGTGTCTATGTTTGGACAATGGTTCGGAATAGGTCAGTGGAATATTAAAGCGAAGTAAGGACTGGACTGACCTTGTGATATGATCCAGATGGCTCGCTCGGGTACTCGTCACGGTGGCGCCTAGCTACGTAAGGTTCACCCCTCGCTGGTAGTGAAATGAATGTATTTGTCGTTGACTTGGCGATGTGGTAATTAAATTAATTTTTTATAATTACCAGCCAGGTACTGCATTACCCACAGGAAGTGATCCGGGTTAGGCTGAAGGACCAGATTTATGTAGAGGCCGCGTCCTTTAGAGTCTTCTTCCAGATCCACGGTTCTCTTTCTCGCTTGATGCGAATTGATAAAAAAACACAAGGGTTTGATTTTTGCACTTATTTACTTTACATGTAGAACTATAACAAATCAACGACAACAAACAAAAAATGTTTAATGGTAATTGAGTATATATGACTATTGAGAGTGACGCCGCTTAAGTCAACTGCCAAGGGCTACTCTCAGTCTACTACTTAAAAAAAGTGTTTTCTGCCCCGTAGGGGTAGGAACACGCGGTGCTGCCGCGTCCCGTATGGGTAGGAATCCGCGGCGTTGCCACCTTTGGTACATATTTAGAGATACAAACTTTGGTACATATTTTAAAAGACACATAATTTGAGGTGGGCCTCAACAATTGCCTTTAACTTCGAGAGCCGTTAAGTACAGACATATATATTTAAAAAAAGCTCACTTTAATCCTAACTTTCTTTGCCTTAGATTATGAAGTCAGAAATAATAAAAACTAGTTTGTAGGAATTAGATTCAGTACAAACAAAAGTTGAAAAAAATAAATATTTACCTTCATATCTTAGAAAGTTCATAAAACTTTGGATTTAGAATTATTGAAAGATTTCTTCTATTTTTTTTTTTATTATCTATGCTTTTTTTATACAATTATTTTAGAAACTACATATATTGGAAATAAGTTTTTGATAATCGTTCACGGAAACAAAAAAGCATTAGTGTACATACATACATAGGTATGTAAGTACTTTATTGGTTGCCTGTTTTAGATTTTATTTTATTTTAATTAAGTATATTCATTTGCTTTGTAGTGGATACTTTATTTGCTTTCTTGTAGTATAAAAGAGGAAATATGTATATCTATGAAATGAAATAAAATCTTAAAATGAATTAAATAGATTTGATGTAACAGATTTTAAACAATCAAAAGAAGTCGTACAAGTACCTACATATATACATAAATATGTACATATGTATGTACATATTATTGCTTAGATATTTTAGTTAAATTGCTTTGTTGTCAAAAGTCAAAAAGAGGTACATTTGGAAAATGGATTAAATATAAAACAATATTGAAAACAAGCAAAAACTTTTGCATACTAAGTTACAATATTTTTTTGTTAAAATTTTGTTACCATATCTATATTTTACTGATATATATTTTATATTTATTCGATAAGAATTTTTTTTTTCATTTTCAAGCTTTGTTAAAGTAAAATAAATTTCTTAGGAAAATATTATATAGATATATTTGTGACACATGCTATTTTCTGTTTTTTTTTTCAAAAATACATTTGGATAATGATTTTTTATATGGTGAGAAGCAATTAAAAGAAATGTTTATATTTTGTCGTTCTTTCATAAATATGAACGTTAATGGAAAAATAATGACAATAATCATTATTTATGTTTTGTTATCTACATATAAACTATTACCAACTGTCAATACAAGATCTTTAGTGATAAAAAAACGAATCGATAAAGTTTTATCCATTGTACAACAAATTTAGTTTAGGAAATTAAATTTGTTGTACTAAAGAACATGAAATGATATCCGATAAGATCAAACTGATATGCTTATTACAAAATTATTTGGGAATTTTTGTGTGGTGAGATACCAGAAAATACATAGAGGAAACTTTTTATGTCTTATTCGTATCTCTATTATTTAGAACTCATTATTCATCATGAATTTTATTGCTTATTGTTTTTGCATTTATCTTGCAAAATAATGGCGGATGACGTAATTTATTGAAAAATACGATGTATTTTTTAAAAACAAATTCGACTTGTGTGATGAGTATTTGTTCAATTTTTGTAAAACCTCTCAAAGGAGTTACCGCATTTATTCCATATCTTATTTACACACTGTACAGGGTGAGTCAGTGAAGTATCACATCCTCTTATTTTGTGAACTGTCACCCCTCCTAAACGACGAATTAGAAAAAAAAAATTAAATTTTGAGTGATCAAATTAGACTTAAAACACTACAAGATTACATTTTTACAAACATTAATTTGTTACTATTCATGTGACGTCACGAGTTGTTAAATCTCATTTTTTAAATAGAAATAGATTTTCTTTAACAGTCGCAAAAATTTATAAACCATTTCTGGGACACTTACTGGGATTATTAGTATGGTTACTCAAATTCGTAATAAATTAGAAATATAATGTGAATTAGGGGTAGACCATGAAGATAACAAATGTTTCATTTCTGTTAGTTGGCATAAAGTAAAGTGCTAATGTGCTGTCTATTCAAATTAAAAAAGTAAACTATACCAAAAATATTTCTATGGAAATCAAAAATCTAATTTATATATTTAATGAAAACGACTCTTTTATGCAACAAAATGATTTTTATTGGTTTCAAGAAGTTATTTTTTTTTTTTCAATGGAGTAAACCCCAGGGAAACTGTAATTCAAAGGAACTCTTTTTCGTGTATTGAAAGTTATGTTAAACATATTCAGAATAGTTTTTGCATTGTTAGATGGTTGTCATGTACACAAAGCAATAGCAGTGAAGACAATTTAGTCAATTTTGTAAACAAATGGGTAGACCCAATAATCCTCTAATTAACTAGTTTTCTTTAATTAACTGGCCTCCAAAATCACGAAATTTAACTACATTAGATTTCTTGGGTATCCTCAAAGAAAAGCTGTATGAGTTACGACTTCAGACGGGTGAGGAGCTTCGAGAGTGAATAAGAGAGGACAGTACATGAAAAGGTGTTTAACAAATGTGTCAATTAATTTGCGCAAGCAAGATAAGAAACTCTGCATACCTACATACTCGTATATGGATTTGTGGAAGCACCGTACGATAAGTAAAATTTGAACACTTAAAACTTACTCTTACTCTTACATATTATTTGAAATAGGTTCATGTTTTATTTCTATTTAGCATGGCCCTTCTGCGACTTCTGAGTTTCAAAATTCATAATGTTTTATATCATATTAATACCTGCCTACAAATCAATTAGTGTTTTTATAAGAGTGTTATAAAAAAAAACTATTTAAATTGTGATAATGTTAAACGGCAATGAGTTATAAAGCGCAGTGAGTTAAAGAGGACAGCGGATGATATTATCTGACTTCTAAAACGCGGGTATTAAGTATTTTCTAAATATTTGTAAGCAATTTAGTTTTTATTTTTTTACCATTTTCGATATCATTCAATTAATATTTAACATGTTTGCTGGTGCATTTCCTCTAACAGTATAAACTGTGTATGGTTTTATTAGAAACAAAAAAATGGTTATTCAAATGACCTTAATAAATCCAAAAACTTATAATTTGATTCCAAAAGCATTTCCTTTCTTACAACGATTATCCACAGGAAGACAGAAAGTCTTATCGCGTATCTTTGAAAGCAAAAGCATTACAACTGTTTTACTAACTCTTACGTTCCGTTCCGCTCAGTCTCCTTATTTACGACCCCACATTTCCTTCCTTGCTTTTGAGGTGGCGGCGCCGGTGATTCAGGCGCTTCGCTTTTTATTAATAACGCCAAAGGGCGTTTTACGTTTAGAGCTACATATAATTTTTCTAGAACGGAAAGCTTACAATTTGCAATACTCGTATGTACAGGGTGACTTCATGAGAATTCCTATCCGTTTTCTCATTTTCAGAGCTCCGAATTTTTTTTCCAAGGGTATTTTTGTATGAAATTTCCGAATATGCTATCAGTGTATCAGCAGAACAGCAACAGAATATCAGGCAGATCCGGGCGGCGGGCCATAATCGTACGCGTCATACTACTTACTACTTGTATGTGCAAAAACAAAATTCATGAAAACAATAAACTGTTGCAATTTAGAAAGAGATGGGCTAAACTTACTCTGTTATCTACGTTGAGATACGTGAAGACATTGTGGGCCGCCGCGCTGTTTAGCCAGCATTAGTTATTATTATGACCTTTTCACTAAAATATTTAACTAGCTTAAGACTTCTAGGTCTAGAAGGCTAAGAGTCTAGGTCATATACAGCAACGTCACACTATTGATACCTTTTTTTCAACTCTACTAATCCGCAGCTAACTATTTCTTTTTTAATGTAATGTTACTTTTTAATGTACCACAAGACTGTAGTCTCCTAGACTACAAATCACAGAATATGTACGTGAAATAAAACTAATCTAAAAAAAAACGTGGAAATCCATACGTCACTTTTTTACTATGGTTACAAACTGTTAAAGAAAATAAGTTATTTTTTTGGAAAAATCTGACTCCAGATCGAAATGCTGGTTAGATACGAGAATTGCAGTAGAAAAATATTCTTGTCCTGTAGCTACAACCCCTACATTTTCAGATTTGAAGTAGGGGCTTGTGATACTTCATTTGAAAGGTATTTTCATTCTCTATTCAAAACTGCAATGGTTTTAAATTTTATTGCAGAAATTAACAGGAAAAAAATATAAGTTTCTTCAGCGTAGGAAATTAGTTAGGTACATTAAAATAAAAATTTTATAAGTAACACTATTTGTAAATTTTAGGTTCTGAAATGTTAATAATAACAAAAAATAAATGTCAGTAATTGCCGATATTCCCTACTAGTAGATAAAAACTTACTAACAAATATGTACAATTTTTTGTTTGACAATCGAACGACAAAAACGAGCAAGCAGCATAAAAACAAACCTGAAATTTAAGAAGTTGGCCATTATGTCAGCTTTATCTATAAACTTATTTAGCGCTGCTCCAAAATAATGTTGTACCGACGATGGAAAAGCTGAAGGAAACCCACAACTTCCAGGTAATGCAATATGGTTCCAGTAGGATGGTGCACCAGCACATTACGAGTCCGTCAATATCTCCACACAATCTTTCCAAATCGCTGGATAGGGAGACGTGGTTCTGTAGAATGGCCTGCACGATTACCTGATCTCACGCCGTTAGACTTCTTCCTATGGGGTATATAAAAAGCATGGTCTACAAAAGCAAACCCGACGATTCTTAAGAAGAAGGATAACGCAACTAGGTCGATTACCCCGCAGATGTTAACTAACGTTAGAAGACATTTCTATTTACGTCTAGGATGCTGCCAAGATGCTGGAGGCATGGATTTTGAACATCTGCTGCATTAATAATGATTTGTTTTTTATTTTAATGTAACGAATTTCCTACGCTGGAGCAACTTTTTTTCTTGTTAATTTCTGCAATAAAATTTAAAACTATAGCAGTTTTGAATAGAGAATGACAAGACCTTTCAAATGAAGTATCACAAGCCCCTACTTCTAATTTGAGAATTTAGGGGTTGTAGCTGTCACCTGAAGGGGGTTGAATTTCGGGATGACATTTTTACGTCGCAAGATTTAGAATTAGAAATTGACATGTCTCAGAATTTTCTAAAAAATGCATACTAATGGAGCTACTGAATTGATTCCATTTGGCTGTTCCACACTGTATATCTCACAGCATTAAACATTCTCTTGATCTACCAATACCTATAAGTCCCAAATCTATGAAATATTTTCATGGCATCCTTCAGTGCTTCCATGGCACTGAGATAATAGGAATTTAATATATTCTACATTTACTTGAATTAATCAACAACTAAAAAAAATGTTTCAATTTTGTTTTCAAGATGGCAGTTGGTTCTCCAATACACTGGCTTTTTCAGATATTTGAGTACAAAAAATACAAAAGACTAAAAATGCATACTAATGGAGCTACTGAATTGATTCCATTTGGCTGTTCCACACTGTATATCTCACAGCATTAAACATTCTCTTGATCTACCAATACCTATAAGTCCCAAATCTATGAAATATTTTCATGGCATCCTTCAGTGCTTCCATGGCACTGAGATAATAGGAATTTAATATATTCTACATTTACTTGAATTAATCAACAACTAAAAAAAATGTTTCAATTTTGTTTTCAAGATGGCAGTTGGTTCTCCAATACACTGGCTTTTTCAGATATTTGAGTACAAAAAATACAAAAGACTACATCTAAGGAACGCATGACTATATTATAATGTATGTAGTAATCAGTTTCATTATACAGACATGTATAGAGTTATGATAAATTTACAAAAACCTTATTTCTGATACCAATGATATCGTTTGTTGAATAAAAGTGAGTAAATAATAGTTATCGATCTATTACCTTTTATGTAGAACACATCAAAACCGTAGGTAAATACAATATTTATTTCTGTTGGGTCTGGAGCGAAAGAGAAATTCTGTTTTCCAAAGAAAAAAAAAACATATTTACCGTTGAAGTATGTTTAAATAATATTCCTTATTCATCCATCATGTTAATTATAAATACCAGAGCTAAAATTATACACACACTATTTATCAGCATTGTTTGTTTTGTTTGCATCGTTTTTAATTTATTACCTAATCAATTCTAACTTCTAATTGAGAGAATGAAAAATATACAAACAATTCAATTACGTATACTGAAAATAAACTTTATTTTAAAAATGCCATCGATCTGTTCAATATAAAGATCCAGTGAATGACATTTATGTTAATAAAGTTTACCCTTAGTTCTTACAGATCTCTTTTCTTTGTGACTTCAGTTAAGGCTTGATTAAAATTAAATGAAGTAAAAGTATGTCCCTTTAGCCCGTATTAAACTTCAAAACATTTTTTTCGTTTTATTGAACGCTACCCAAATCTTATTTTATCCTGTCCCAACTGTTAATTCCTCTTTTCCTCGTAATAAAGTTTAAGCGACCCTTCATCGATCGTGTCCCATTCACTGGACGCCTGTTATATACACAAGTTTATCATTTCCCGAATTCACTTGTTGCTTCTGAAGTAGACTATTGTAGTTAATACGAGTTTCCTAAATCGCATTTCATTGTACCATACTATCACAAAATTATTTTGTCCCCTAATTTTATTCTTGTATTTACTAGACAACAAAAAAATGCGGCAGTATTTCTCATTCTCGTCCATTGGGCTTACCCTAATTCACTTCATATTCAAATGTTAAACAATTTAAATTCAACAGAGTAATTATAAAAGAAACACTACGAAAGCATTACAATATTAAATGGTAATAAAAAATATCAAATTAATCATAAATGAGCTAAGCCTTCCAGAATTATATCAGATAAACAGTGGAGTAATGGAATTAGCCATACAACAATATAATCAATTAAGTAGTTAATTGTTTTTCAGGCACAAAATTCCATGTAAGCGTGAAAACCATTGAAATATATTTTACCAGTAACAGAAGAAAGTTCTTGGAAGAATGTTATTGTTGATTATAAAACAATTCATTTACCAATAATATGCTTTAAAAAACATGATATTATAAATTTTTAAAACGCAAACCAGATAGTTTTGCATGCCGACAGTTTTAGTAGGCTGAATAACAAGTGTGTGGTAAATTTTCGAGATCTGTATAATACTCTGCATGTATAAATTATGTAGTAGTGAATCTAAAGTACTGTGCTACATAATTTATATAAGATCTTTTCTGTACAAGAAATTGTGAAAAATCAATATTATTTATTTGGACTCATGCCGCTGATATTCGCTATTAAACATAAAAGGGGGAACCTCGTGTAAACGACTTTTTGTGATATTTTTTACAAAAAGATGAGAGCATTTATTTAATTGTAGTGATAATGATAATATTGACGATGAAATGTGATGAAAAAATTTTTTTAGTAAAAAAAAAAATATATAAAATGGCGGCGCTGCAGCGGCTCGATATTGCTCTTGAATGTTTGTTGTGATGTTGAATTTGCGCCGTGCAACGCCCAGGCCCTTGTAATTAACTAAAATCAAAAAAAGAAAATTTCTTTCGTTAAAATAGTTTCTTCCTCATCGAATGAACCTGTTGGAGTGTTCTTTCTTCCAATATATATCCAGGGTCTGCCAAGTCACAGCTTGGTCAGTGGCAATTTTGTTTGGTTGAGTTGAATAAACAGTTCTTATTTTAGTAACAATTTTTATTGTTTCATCTCACTAATAATTCACATATAACTTAAATTACAAAATGAAAAACTCAAAGTTGCGAATGCGAGTATGTTTCTCTTTGACAGCTCGAACTATTTTTTTTTGTTGCCATGTTACGGCGCGTGCGTGGCGGCTTGACCTTAAAGTCAGTTTTTCGGCCACGAGAATAGAGATAGGATTTTTTACTATGGTTGAGCGAAATCTCAACATACTCGTCCGCGTTGAAGTCTTGACTTCAAAACACAACAAAAGTTTAACCGCGAAGGTTAGAGAAAAAATGAAATTACTACAACAAATATTGAGTTAGGACTAATTTAAACCAAACGAGTTTAAAACATCTTGAGTTGAAGATATATTACGAGTCAATATTACAATTCGTGTTGGGAAGAGGACAAATTTTTGCAATGGATCTTGTAAAAACTCCTTCATTAGTTTTCACTTTTACTAATCTAATTCTTTTGTCTGCACTGGGATTAACTTCTATTATTCTTGCGAGAGACCATTTTAAGGGGGGGAGTATTGTCCTCCTTAAGAAGTACTAAATCATTGACTTGCAGGTTTTTTTGAAGGTGTGAGCCATTTGGGTCTGTTTTGCAATCGATTGCGGTACTCTATGGACCATTTTTTCCAAAAATTTTGTTGGACTAGAGTACAATGTTGCCAAAAGGAAAGTCTATTTTCCCGGATATGGGTTAAATATTGTTCAGGGTAAGCAGTAATACTAGTTCCTATTAAAAAATGACCTGGGGTTAAGTAAGTTAAATCATGTGGGTCGTTAGATAATGCACACAGTGGTCTTGAGTTTAATATTGCCTCTACTTGGACACAAATGGTACTGAACTCTTCATAAGTAAATCGAGTGTTACCCACAATTCGGTATAAATGATGTTTCGCACTTTTTATTGCGGATTCCCAGATTTCCCCCCAATGGGGGCTTCGTGGGGGAATGAATTTCCATGTAGTTTCATTAGTTGTGCAGAAATCTTTAATCATGTCTATGTTTTGTTTATTTTTTAGAAAATCATACATTTCCTTTAATTTGTTGCTAGAACCTAAAAAATTAGTAGCGTTATCGCTGTAGATTATTGTAGGATTTCCTCTCCGCGATATAAAACGTTTCAAGATGAGTAAGAAGGCTTCCGTTTCGAGACTTGAGACCAACTCAATGTGGACCGCCTTAGTGGTCATGCACACAAACATTGCAATATAGCATTTAATAATCGGGGCCTTGCGTAATCTAGAAGATTTTATAGAAAATGGTCCGGCGAAATCAACGCCTACCCTTTGGAATGGGCGCGTTACCGATACTCTAGCCTTCGGTAAGTCCGCCATTATTTGATGTTCGGGTTGTGCCCTAAACCTAAAGCACGTGATACAATTTCTTATTATGTGCTTGATTTCTCGTAATCAATCGGCATTTTGATAGTAAGGTTTGCGGACCTGCGTGACCTAACCGTAGGTGTTCTCTTATCAAAAGAAGGGTAACTACATGATTCTTAGAGGGCAATAGGATTGAATGTTTCTGGGAATATGGAACGTCTGCATTTGCTAAACGTCCACCGACGCGGATAATTCCTGATTCGTCCAAAAATGGATTTAGCGAAATAATACCTTTATTCGAAAGTGGCTTACCAGATTTAAGTTCCGACAGTTCTTTTGAGAAGTGTGTTTTTTTGTAGTGCCTTTGCTATTACACTGAGCGATCGTTGTAGCTCTTCTACTGTTAGGGTACCTGTAAGTTTTTCTGAATTTTGTTTCGAGTTATTGGCAAATCTTAATATATACGCTACTGTTCTCTGTAACCTAAGAAATGATGAAAATGTGTTAAATAAAGTGTCCCAGAATTCATTTGTCGAATTAGCTGCTAAACCGATTTTCCGTTCTTCGGGGGGATTTTTGACTTTACCTTTGAAATTAAAATTTTGTAAATTTACGTCACCGTGTTGTAAAAATGTCGGGCCGTGCCACCATAATTTTGATGAAAAGATTTCATTCGGTAGCATATAATTACAACAAATACATTTGCAAATTGAGTAGATGTATTCATTGAAGATAGGTGAAAGACAGTTGTCACACGGCCATCAGGGCATTATTTCTTAGTTTCCTTTGCTTTCATTTGCTGCCCAAAAATATGCTGATGACGCTATTGTCCTATAATTACAAAACTATTCTCTAAACTATTTTAATTTTTCAATATGTACTTAAGTGTTGACAAAAATTTTGAAATAAAGCCATGATATATTAGGTGAAGGACCATGTTTATATATACCAAAAGTACATTGTTTAGTAAAGTATCCTACAAACTTGGAAACTGAATGTCCAAAACTGAATGTGCATGATTACTCTCTAATTACTCATCATTACTCTAATAGGAAATTTTTAAGGTATCCTTTTTCAATTTTAGCATGTCAGATATGTACGTGGTAAGTTTTATTTCGTGGGCATGAAATGCACGTCAAATATTATAACATAGGCTCTCAGTTTTAGAACTCGGCTTATCCGCATTGCATACATTAACTAAACCTATATATTATGGAACAAAGGTCTGCTCGTCATATTAGGCAGATCGGCTGACGAGCTACTTTATCATTCTCTAGTTGTATCCTATTGTTGATTGAAATAGTCGTCCCAATCAACGGTCACACATTAATTCAAGAGCTGTATTATTCCTGTTCAATAGAAAGGTATTGAATACTAATAGTGTCATTGTACTTACACAAATTAATTTTATTTAGAAGGAAAGTACATCAACAGTGAAATATCGCATGTGCATTCAATACTTTGACTAATAACTAGAGTTTTGACATCGTCGACCCTAACAGAACCTCATTAAAGATAGGCAGGTAACTGTGACGGCTGGCGAAATTGGAATTTCTCTCGTATTTGTATTATTTATTTGAAAAAAAAAAAAATTTAAACCAATCCACAGTTATCAATATTAGATTTTTTTCTTTGATGTGCCACGGCGACAAAATAATTCTTATGACGATTGTGAAGTTTTGCAAATATGTTTAAAAAAAATCAACATTTTTCAAAAGAATATTTATATATTTATATATATATATATTCCATTTTTTTACAATAATCAACATTTTTTATAACTGAGGTATGGATAATAATCCATATTACACACCACAAAAAATCTTTTAACCAAAAAAAAAAATGAACTAGAAGTGAAAAATCGATCCTTACATTGATTTCACCAGCACACAAAAAAAAGTGGTCATTACTTTTGACCAGACCCATCTAGGGTTATGTATTTCGATGCACTGAATCCAAATTTGAGGTCGGTTTAACCCGTACACCCTCAAAATTTTTAGTAAAACGCTAAAAATGGCAAAAAAAAGCAGTTATGCAAGCGATAAATTTTTTTACGAACTAGATCAAGTATGTTTATTATGTATTTCGATGCGCTGAATCCGAATCTGAAGTTGTGTTAGCTTGTCAACCCTCCAAATTTAGAGTAAATTGCAAAAAACCGCTAAAAATCGTAAAAATTTATGAAAACGTTATGAAAACGAAAAATTTTTTTTCGAACTAGATCTAGTATGTTTTTTGTGTATTTTGATGCGCTGAATCCAAATCACAAGTTGATTTAGCTGGTAGACCCTTCAAAGTTAGAGTAAATTGTGAATAACCGCTGAAAATTGCTAAGAAATCGTGAAAAATTGCAATTATGCAAACGAAAAAAAAATGTTAAACTAAATCAAGTATTTTTCTTATGTATTTTGATGCGCTGAATTCCAATCCGAAGTCGGTTTGGCTTGTACACCGTCCAACTTTAATGTAGTAGTAGATAAAATCAAAAAATAGTATTGTTCTTACTCACAGTAATAAACAAACCATGATTCGTTTCAAATTATACTATATCATCAATAGATTGTAATTTAAATTGAAAAAAAAACTACCTTCCTTGATTTTACACTGTTCTGCGCTTGTATCGACTACAGTGAAGAATTAGAACGATTTCATCAAGGCATAAGTGAAATGGAGATTTGGTATCAAGGAATATGGAATGTCAACATGATGGCCGATTTTTGCTGGACCTTAAAGAGAAAAAATAACGAGAGAAAATAGAAAACGAAAGAGAAACCTACTGCATAGAACATTCGAAGAAAAAAGAGTTCGATACAAGTGAAGAACAGTGTAAAATCAAGGAAGATCGTTTTTTTAATTATAATTACAATCTATAGATATTATAGTATAATTTGAAAGGAATCATGGTTTGTTTATTACTGTGAGTAAGAAAAATACTATTTTTTGATATTATCTACTACTTCATGAATGTTTTTTTACGATTTTTTGCTATTTTTAGCGTTTTTTTCGCAATTTATTTAAAGTTGGCAACAAGTTGGCTTGGTGTACAAGCCAAACCGACTTCGGATTTGAATTCAGCGAATCAAAATACATAAGAAAAATACTTGATTTAGTTTAAGAAATTTTTTTTCGTTTGCATAATTGCAATTTATCACGATTTTTTAGCAATTTTCAACGGTTATTCGCAATTTACTCTAATTTTGGAGGGTCTATCAGCTAAATCAACTTAAATCAAAATACACAAAAAACATACATGATCTAGTTCGAAAAATTTTTTTCGTTTTCATAACTTCAATTTTCACGATTTTTAGCGATTTTCAGCGGTTTCTTGCAATTTATTCTAAATTTGGAGGGCTGACGAACTATATCAACGTCAGATTCGGATTCAGCGCATCGAAATACTTAATAAACATACTTGATCCAGTTCGTAAAAAATTTTCTCGCTTGCATAACTGCTGCATTTTTTTGCTATTTTTAGCGATTTTTAGCGGTTTTTTGCAATTTCCTGAAAACTTTGAGGGTGTACGGGTTAAACTGACCTCAAATTCGGATTCAGCGCATAGAAATACATAACCCTAGATGGGTCTGGTCAAAAGTAATGACCACTTTTCTTTTTTTGTGTGCTAGTGTTTTTAACACAAACGACAATTTCAATCATTTCGAGCACTATGAAGGAAAAATCGCAACACTGAAACGATCAGGGTTGCATTTCAGTGATAAAGCAACATATATGATTCGTGAGAGCACATATTGGCGTCACAGGTGCAAATTTTGATAATTTTCAAGGTCACGCGTTTTCCTGGCACTTCAGAATTTCAATAAAAAATTCATTTATACAAAAAATACCGACTATCACAAGAATATTTTTTGGGATTTCTAAAGGTGCCCCTCGAGCACAGAATAATGTAACACTGGATAAGATCTGTGAGCTCGTCGACTTTACGTACATCTACGACATCGATGCATGTCGTTCATCCTTGAATACGTTTTGCAGCGGGGAAAAACTCAACGCCTCTTGTAAATAATTGCTCAATGCTTTTTCTTATAGTTCTAAAGAAAAATAGATTATACCACTTCCTGCACCTCCATAACTCTCCAACGCATTGTCATCTCTCATTCTTTGCTCTTGGACAAAATTAAATTTTTGTAATATTATATTGTGGTTGCGTGTTGGTGAGCAATATATCTACAGAAATTACATTGTTGCGAGACAATATGAAGTTGCGAACATTATATAGTATTATAAAATTGTGGACTGAAACTTAATATCAATATTTGTGTTCCTTTTTGTAACAAATGTTCTACTTTGTAATGTAAAGAAGGGTTGATATATCATGAAAATTCAACTACATCTGTTTACTTGAAATAATTAAAGCGGCAACTAATACATATACATTTTTTTTCTAGAATTAGTTTCAAATTATACAATACAAACGCGGTAATAATACGAGCAATAATTTTATACCCATTTTTTTTATTGTTAATTTTGCTGCTAATAAGTCTTTCATTTAATAAAATGTAACTTCATTAAATTATTTAAGTAAGTAAATTTCGTGTTGGCAATAATTCTTGTGTTTTTGTGTATACGCATATGCGAAGTGTGACCAATAAAAAAATTGTTTAAATTGTTAAAAACATACAGGGTGTCTATTTTTATTTATGTACAAATCCTCATTTTTCAAATTTTAAAGGGTATCGAAAACTGCTTCCGAACCCTAATTATTGTACATATATACTCGTATATTCAATTGTGAGCACAATAATAAAATTAAGCAAATCAGTTAATTTCAAATAAATTTTTGTTACCCAATTATTCTATTTGATTTTATCTAGTTTCAACCTCTTAAAATTAATTCAATAAGGATTTGGTAAACCGTTTGAAGCTGAAGCTGGTATTACTAATTACTGTTTTCCTAATAATAAAATTTGATTCTTAAACAGCTTGTTTGTAGAATGAAGTAAAGAGAGGAGAGGCGACAGGAAGGGTAGCTAGACGTACATACATAACTTTTGAACGGAAAGAGATACGCATTTCGGGTTTTTGCTATTGGATATGGTTCGAAATTTGGAGAAAGTTTTATCATTTTTCGCGTTTTCCCTTAACTAACTAGATCTGAAAATAAACAGGGTCTTTTAATTTTCAACGATTTTTTTTTAATTAAAATCAATTACCAGCCTACTGACTTTAACACAATAGTTCTGTTCACAGAGGCAGTATGTGATAGTTTACAACCATCGGAAGTAGTGTCCATCTGAGTTTTGTAGTAAATGAAATAGGCCAAAAAGTCCAATATTTCTGACAATATTTCTAATAATTTCAAAGAAACTTGTCCAATATTTCTAACTGTTGGAAACTATCAGAAATGTTTCAGCGAACCAACCTAATATCATTTTTTTAAACAGTTTGTTCTATTTGCAATGTTATACAGACAACATTAATTAGTAAATATTGTCATTTACGGAAAGTGTAGAAAAAGTTATCGAGATCACAAGAAATGTATGCAAACAGGTACATATCTCGAGAATATACTTTTCTTATATCATCAGGGCCCCCACAAGCATGTGTGCAAAGCGTGTGGCGCACCCGGGTAGTGGCGTCTGTGAGTCGGAAAAAAAACCCTGAAAAAATTATCTCGATTTATCCGGATCGAGAGTACCTCCTTCCCCCGTTTTCGAGGATGCTGAACACGATGCCGGTGTCAGAACGTCTCTTTGGGATTGCGTAACCCCCAACACGGCCAAAAACCACCCCACTACATCATTTCCTTGTAAAAAAAAACGTCTTTTCCCCCCGTTTTCGAGGATGCTGAGCACGATTGTGGTACTGCAGATGACTTCCGACCCTCACCCCTCCACCGGTCAAAACTCACCCCCGAGAGGGGTGACTTTTTATTTTTTTTATATCAGCGACACAATGACTGTCCCTCCGTTTTTGACGATGCTGAACACGGTGGTGATGTTCAATATCCCTTGCGACCTTGGTGGATGATTTTTTTTTCAAATCCCTTCAATTCCCAAATCAATAAATTAATCACCCCTTTCGGGGGTAAGTTTTGGTTGGTGGAGGGGTTGGTGTGGGGATATTGAAGGGATACGGAAGGGATATTGAACACCACCACCGTGTTCAGCATCTCCGGGGGGACAGACGTTTTGTCGCTGATATAAAAAAAATACAAAATCAGCCCTCCCGGGGGTGAGTTTTGACCGGTGGAGGGGTTGGTGAGGGTCGGAAGTTATCTTCAACACCACCTCCGCGCTCAGCATCCTCTAAAACGGGGGAAAAGACAAGGAAATTACGTAGGGGGGTGGTTTTTGCCCGTTTTGAGGGATTGCGCAATCCCAAAGAGATATTCTGACACCGGCATCCTCGAAAACGGGGGGGGGTACTCTAGATCCGAGTAAATCGAGATCAATGTTCGTCCGACTCACAGACGCCACTAGGGCGGCATGTCTCAGGAGCGGCAAATGCAAAGGTGGCAGCAAAATATTCTTCAGAAAAACTTAAGCAAAAAAATAACCATGCTTATACAATGAAAATTTGTATTTGTAAGTAAAATTTGTAAGTTATTACTTATTACCCATTGCGATTGTCGATTCCTATATAAATGCAAGCCTATAAGATCGAAAATTTAATTAATAATTTAGCAAAAAACTAATGGTATTTCGTTACGTACGATCTGTGCGCCTATGTCAGAAGTTAATATCTAAGTTTAGATCTAGAATTTTAGATCTAATGCGACATCTTTAGATTAATTCGACAATATTTTATGGTGTGAAGTAAAAAGTTGCTTTTATTGCGTTTTCAGTTTTATCTTGCTCGTTTAAATTAAAATAAAATGGTACCTAAATGTACTTACATATATATATATATATATATATATATATATATATATATATATATATATATATATATATATATATATATATATATATATTTAATTATATGTTTTTAGTTTAGTTAGGTATTTTTTATTTAAGCATGGAATATAATATACATAGTAAAACATATACCTACAATATGTATCTTCATTTAAATAGTTAAAAAAAAGGAACAAGGGAACCACTTTAAATTTTTTTAAATCTTTTCTTTTTTGCGGGCCTATTTTTCTTGTGTATGTGAGAAAAACTATTTAGGGGGAAAATTCTATAACAGGAAACAAAACGATTGTATTTTTGCTGTTTTTCGTTGTCAACTTTTAACATGCGATTTTTAATAACTTAATTTAATAATAAATTTAATAATAACGTTTTTCATTAACAATTCGAAATACGTTATATGTAAGCTTGTGTAATGGTATTCGGAATAAACACCATGAAACTAACAGATATACGTAATTTATTAGGGTCAGTTTACCTTTTTTACAAGGATTCTGAAATTGGAAGTTCCTTTTGTTTTGTTTTTGTTTTGATATAAAGTATGTAACAGAAGCATGCTACCCACTTTTATTCTTTATTTATTGAGAATTTTTGAAATTTGACATAACGAAAGATATGTTTATTTAGGGTGGTCCAAAAAAATTGTTCTTCCGGCCCTAGGCCTAAATCATAGTATTTGATTAGTTATTACTAATTCCAGAAGATTAGCTCATTTAATTAAGTTACATGGGAAATACGTAATTATTCGTTCGTGGTGCCGTTTCGCGAACAATTAAAGAAATTTATGGCAGCTCATATTATTTTCTGGTAGTCGGGGATCGTATAAAATATTTTCAGTGTCGGTAATGTAGGTCTCTTTGTATTCTATTGGAATTTTTTATCCTAATGGCAGCGTTGAACGTAACTTGAATGGGAAAATAAAACACCAATGAGCGACCTCTAAAACTTAATTAAATGAGCTAGTCTTGTGGAATTAGTAATAACTAATCAAATACTATGATTTAAGCCTAGGGCCGGAAGAACATTTTTTTTGGATCACCCTTTGTTTATATATCGTATATGTTTAAGGAAATATATAACGTATATGTTTAATGAAAGATATTAAATACCATTGTTTGACACAATAACCATTTTGGTACCAGTTCCTGATTCACCGGAAATGCGTTCAAATATTGTTTTTTAAATTTAACAACCTGTATATTTTTATAATTTGGAAATGTACATAATTTTATTAATCAAATGGTACCACATAAATGGTATTTTAATTGTTATTTTTTCTACACCAATTATAATTTTTCTATTACAGCAGGCCATTACCCTTCAAAGGACCACGCACACAATACACAGGATTCTGGATACCGGTTAAATTTTCCGAAGACGGACTTTTGAGGGGTTTTTTAGGTCGCAGAATGTATTTTTCTGGTTTATTTGATCATATGAACCCTGGTAAAATAGGGGTTGCAGAGGGTGAAAAAGGCATATTTAAAATGGATCAGATTTGAACATTCAAAACTATTGCTTAGAGATTTTTTTTATCGGTTATTCTAGTTTCGGGTTCTATTTGATCTTATGCAACTCTTTAAGCTGATGAAATCGGGATTGAACATTGTGAAAATGCAATATTTTTTAAGAGAGATTGACTTAAGAGAACTTCCAAAACTGGTTCTGCGTTTTTTTTGTCATCTACACAATTTTTTGTGGCCCATTTTATCGTATGCAACCAACACCTACTTCATACCTTAAAAAAAGGGTATGAAGTAGGTGTACATGGTTACAACGTGTTAAGAACTCGAAATTAAGAACTCGAAAAAAACCCTTTAAAGGTTTTTACGATCAAATAAACCCCACAAATGAAGTCACCTGGACAAGATCATCTGGACCCAGAAAATAGAGTGACTTACCAGGAAAACCCACCAAGAAACAGTTTTGAATTTTCAAACCCGACCTTTTTTTAAATATGCTATTTTCACCATATACAACCCCTATTTCACCCCCTTATAAGGGTTCATATGACCAAATAAACCAAAAAAATGATTCCTGCGACCTAAACACCTCCTAAAGAGTCCGTCTCCGGAAAATTGAATCTGTATCCAGAATCCTGTATATTGTGTGCGTGATCCTTTTAACAGAGATATTAACTGCTGAAGTTTTTGCTGTTTGTTATTTTTTTGTCAAAGCCACCTTCGTTATAAAAAGTTATTAAACTTAAATAAAATACATAATACTTGAGTCATGTTTTAAATGTACAACTGTCGTAAATCGATGTCATATGGATATATTCCTAATTACCTGTTTTTAAAAGGTACCCTGATACCATTATGGTACCATTTATATTACCTAATTTCGTTCCCAAATTTTAAAAAATTGTCTCAAAAAATAAAGAATAAAATCATTTCTACTATTACACACGATATACTAATAATGTTTAAATAAAAAATATTTTAAGCAGTATACTTTGTTGATACCTCATTGGCCATTCACAAATGTAAGGACGCAAATTATTATTTAGCACGCGGGCGCCTTTAGGCTTTGCGGGGGTCCTGCATGTCATTAATTCACTCGACAAGAAAAAAGTAAATTCAAGGTGATTGCAAGTTCTCTTTAGTTCATAAGAATAAGTATAAAGGGTTACGCGCGCGGGCGGGAAGGATAAGTTTGGAGAAATGTAGGTAGATTTAGGACCCTAAATACACCTTCAAGAGCCCTCAAGGAGTGATCCCTAATTGAATGCCGAGATTTGAATATACATATGTACTTGTTTAATAGGAAAGAGAGAAGATGCAGAGAGTAGATACACCTTTATCACTTGGGCCGTGAAGTCTGAACGTTTGTCAAGGTATGCATGGATAGCCGTACGTATCATATTTACATTATTGGTATGAGGTGAGAGGGTAGTCTTGGGGTCAGGTATGTGAATGGGATGTGAGGAGGAATCTAAATACACCTCCAGGATCCTCGGGAGTTGAATCCTGGAAGGGCTGTCGAGGTTATATTATACATAATATAATATTAATCTACTACTATAATATTAATCTAAATACTAATATAATAATAATACTAATATAATATTAATCTAAACCATTCCTTAAAAGTATTTGGGCTTGTAGAAATGACTAACTTCTGAACATTTGGACTTAAGCTAATATGTCTATGGCGGACTTGATAAAAATATTTTCAAGACGGCTGCACTTCCTGTTATATCAGAAGTCGGCATCAACTTCGTTATTTTATATTTAATGGTACCTTTTTTGTTGCATATTTCGATTTTATGTTATTATAAGTAGATTTTCATGGCATTTCCTTATCCCCATACTCTTCTTTTACTGCTTTTGAATTATTTCCGGTTTATTTAAATTTTGTTCATTAGCGTCATAACATTTGAAACTGATGTATAAATCTGTAGTGGTAATTTTGGAAAATTAAACATTGGCACTGTGTTAGTAGAACCCTAAAGCTATGCAACGTTGCTTTTATTATCTGTCAATTATGTACAGGGTGTTTAAAACATAACTACCATTTATCCCAAACTATTTTTTTTAAATACGATGTCCCATATTTTATTTTACATTTTAATGTAAATAATAGTAAATTTTAATAAAAGCTAGAAAATCTAAGAATTTTTTTAATTTTTCCTAGCAGGTCATGGAGATGATACTACTAATGATGGTAATCTTATTAATGCTGAAAATTATTATGTTTTTCATATTTTCGTTATTTTCAGTCGTTATTATTAAAATATACAGACATTTTCATTTTATCTTAACAAATGCAAAAAGTAAGTGAATGACTCGAAGGTGGACATAGCCCAACATTATGTCATAGAAGACATTGTCCAATAATATTATTGTTAATCACAACCGACTCGTGTTATATATTCTGTGACTGGGTAAAAGTAATTTATCTACTGATATATATGAAGTACATGTATGAGTAAGTATAACGAAAAATTTATATAATTTTTAAATGGTATTTTAGCATTTTAAATGATAATGTATCTAAAAAGTTCACAGTCATAGTGGCACTGCCATTTTGTTCCAAGCATATTAAGCTTATAATAAATTGAACATCCTTGCTGACGAACATAGAAATCATGATTGATTCGAATATGACACAAATTATATTTCCCCACTTGAATTTCCCCCACAGACACGGAAAATGTACACAAATTATACTATTGATTAAAAACAGTAACATTAGCACAATCATTTTACCTTTGAAAAGTCCAATGATTTATTTAAAAGTTGTAAGTGAATATTAAAACAACGCGGAAAAACTATTAAAAATAGTATAGGGAATGCTAATATACATAGATCGATGAAGAATTTAATTCCTCATTAAAATGTGAAGTAAAATATGGGTCATTGTATTTACAAAATTTGAATTTGGATTGTTTGAAGTTGGGCTAAACGGTAGGCTATTTTAAACACCCTATACACAATTGAGAAATAATTAATCATTGTTGCATAGCTTTTGGATTCCTACTAACCACAGTGTTAATGCCGATATTTAATTGTCTAAAATGATCACTATAGATAATTTCAAATGTTAAGATGGCGCTAGTGAACAATATTTCAAAACACCGGAAATACCTCAAAAACGGTAAAAGACAGGTATAGGGAAATCGCATGAAAAACTACCTAAAAAAACGTGTAGAATCAAAATATGTAATAAAAACTGCACAATTCCATTTAAAATAAGGAAGTTGATGCTGACTTCCTATATAACAGGAAGTGCAGCCATCTTGAAAAATATTTTCATCAATTCCGCCATAGACCTATTATGGCTTAAGTTCAAATTTTTAAAAATAAGTCACTTCTTCAAGTACATTTAAGGAACGATTTCGGTCAATCACCGCGTATACATCATATGGTACACTCTAACCCTTCCAGCTGCATTTTTTTAACTACAGAATTAAATATCTTGAGCAACCTTAACTTTAGAAGTTTGGGTCCATGGAGACTTTTGATCAGATCAGATTTTACACAAGGACGGGTGTTAAGTCCTTTAATCTTATACAGATTTTTTTATCTGAGACGCAATGAGACGTTAGCATTCTTAAGATTTCCCATACTTCCGTAGTACAACATATATTCGGATTATTCTATCTAGTCCTTTGCACCTGTATAAATAATAAAGCTTAACTTTAAATAACTTAAGTAATATAATAATGTATATCCTTCTGCGTGGAAATGTTCCCACGTACTACCGCTCCCGAAAGTGAAAAACCCTGATCAGAAGTCAGACTTGCGGCCAATAAGTCTGCTTTGCACAGTGTCTAAAGATTTTGAAAAAAATCATCAAGGTCAAATACGAGAATATCTTCACGGGTACAACATATTACCTGAACAATCTGGCTTTCGTCAAGGATATAGTTGTATAACTGCACTCTTCCAAGTTACTGACGATATTTTCTCTACAACGGACAGCAATTTACACTGCTGGTCCTCCTTGATTTTTCTAAAGCATTTGACCGAATTAATCACAAATTGCTATTGGCAATACCTCACTATATCGGCTTCTCTCAAAATTCGGTAAATCTAATACACAGCTACTTAGTTGACCGCTTACAGACTGTTTCTTTAAATGGGATTACTTCGACTTTTCAATCTGTAACTCGCTGAGTTCCACAAGGGTCAATTCTCGGCCCTCTACTGTTCACGCTATACACTTCAGAATTTCATAAACAGATCCGATATTGCATTTCACATTTCTATGCGGACGATACACAAATTGTATTTCTCCTTTAAAGAGGATGAAACACGGTTAGCATGAGAAGATCAATCAAGATCTGTCATCACTACTTACAGTCTCTCTTCAAATTAATGCTTCCAAATCTAAAGTTCTATTGTTCGGAAGAACAGTTGCACGCAAACGATGCATTAATAACATCATCATTCTCGTCGACAACTAAGTTATAAATGTAACATCAAATGCAGAAAATTTATGTCTAGTAATAGATGATAATTTAAGATTTAAATCACACAAATCACATCTTAGTAAATTGGTTAAGCGGGCTTTCAGCAATTCAAAACTTCTCTACGAAAATAGATATATTCTTAACAGAAAATGTAAAAAGGTCCTCTGCGATTCGCTAGTCTTATCTCATCTGAATTACGCAGATGTTATATACGGGCCAACCATACTTAAAACAGACCAACACCGCCTCCAAATTGTACACAATACATGTGTGAGATTAATTTTTGGTTTACGAAAAAAAGGATCATGTGTCTCAGAACTTAAACAGTATTGGATGGTTAAATATGGAAAAGAGACGCCTACTTCATTGCTGTACCTTCTACAACAAAATAATCACCACACAAACGCCACCATACCTATATAGAAGGATAAGATTTCGGACTGATATACACAATATTAACATTAGATATAAAAATAGCATAACTTTTCCCCAACACAAAACTACACTCTATCGGGCTTCTTTTTCATACAATATTGGCAAAGTTCATAATAAAATTCAACCGGAAATTAAAAAATTATCCGTTATCTCCTTTAAGAAAAAAATTAAGCAGGTACTATTTTATAACGCGGAGTTTTTGCAGTAATGTTTGCTTTTAGAATAGGTCTTATTACTCTTATACAGCCTAGGAAATTGCACCTTTACATATTGGCGATACATGTATAGAAGAGAATAAATTAAAAGACACCAGTAAGGACAGACAAAGATAGTTAGATGCAACAGTGTTTCACGCTTGTGCACGTATTAGAAACGCATGAGACCTGCACGTAGTAAAAAGTGGAGAGGGGATACCTACACGCCTATCGCCGAATTTGAGTGGAACTCAGTACTTTTCGCAGCTATGGGGGTGTACATCGACTTAGCTGTATGAAACGAAATTGTTACATAATTCTGACTTTTACAATTATCCCATTCACCTAAAAGAAGTGTACGAACATAATTGTATTTATTTTCAAATTTTTTGTATTCCTTAACTAACCGGTATGCAAGAAAATAAAATTGTTCTATAAAAAAATAAAAAAATAAAAATATAAATCAACCCGGTTATAAGACGAAAGAAAGAAAAAATGACTATTTAATAAGTGGTTCCAAAATGTCGCCCTTTGTGCTTCGCAAAAAACGTAGACTATCGTAAAACTCAGTTCTTACGCGTTCTAACACTTCAGGGGAAATATTATTTAGGATTTGTACAATTCTGACCCGTAAATAATTTAAATTTCGTGGTCTTTCATGTTCATGTCCGTAAATATCCCCAAAGGAAGAAGTGGTTGGGCGATAAATCGGAGGATCTGGGTGGCCATTTAATTGTGCCCGTAGTACTAATAAGGAAATGTGGTTTCCAAGAAATTTGTGACTTCTCGGCTGTTGTGGACCGGGCAGCCGTCTTGGTGAAACCACATATTTTCCAAGTTATGTTCAATGCTCGAACGGCCGGAAAAATTTGATGTTGGAGCATAGTTTTTTGGAAATTAAGGAACCGTTTATAAAAAATGGCCCAACGATGGAATTGCCAACGCAAACATTTAACTTCTCGGGATACTGTGTACGCACAGGAATACTAAAGTGCTTATTTTCCGTAGACCAATAACGAGCTATTTGATGATTGTGATGCTTATGAAGGAAAAAGAGGATTCATCGGTAAACAAAACATTGTTTAAAAAAATGTTCGTCGGAATCGGCTTTTTTCCCTCATAGACTCACAGAACTCAACACGTCTGTTATAATTTTTCGGAAATAACTCTTGGGTCTCCAGTACTTTATAGCATTTATACCCATTTCTTTTCAAAATATTCCGCACTGTTCGCGCTTCCACATTAACTTGTTTCGCGATGTGCGTACTAATACACGGTTCATTTGCTTCAACAAACCCACTAACGGCTATTTCACGTTCCAACGTATTTTCGGATAATGGCCTATGGCCTCAGGTTGGTCTGATACACATTTTTTGCACCCTGTTATGCATCCTGATGTCTCAAATCTGTGGACGATATTTAATACGGTTTTTACCGTAGGTACCGGCCGATTTTCAAATAAAAAATGCAAATCGCCCAAAAACTTCGTCAGCGCTCTGAGTGATAAAATACCACTTAATTATTTGCACTTTTTCATTCTTAGGGTATACCGTCATCGTTATTGTTATTATAGTAAAAACGTTTATTTAATTACAATATGAATATTTTATTTACGCAGACACAGCTAAACTGATTCCTTATTTCGGTTATTATACTTTAGAGTCTAGACAAGAATTCAATTCACACGTGCGCATTATAATTTATGGGCGGGGCGTCCCGCCTACATAATTTTATTGGTTCCCTATTGATGTAAACACGAAAGACAGAGAATAAAAAGAGAAGAAGAGACAGAGAATAAATCATAAAAGTTTTAAAATGACATATCAGTCTGGCAAGTAAGGATATTATATTTCTCTGTCAGTTCCCTTTACTTGAAGAGTTTATTCTTTTCTATCTTTTAATGCTCGGCTTTGAAATCTTGGACTTTCTAACCCTGTATGTTCTCCTTCCTATTTTATTTGTGTCTACTTTCCTTGTCCTCCCTCTTAATTGTTTCAACATTATGTATAATTTCACATTATTTATTTAACTTGTTAGAACAGTTAGACAGTAATATTAAATGTAACGTGATGTAAAAAAGTAACATAAAGTAATTTATTGCATTGCTACATATGTATATCATCAAGATCACTATTCTGCTCTGATCAACAGTTTCTATGGATATATTATGTTTGCTCTTATATACTATACTTCTTGTTAACATGTGATTATGATAAATAAATACGGTAATAATAAATTAAGCAATGTATGCGGTTGAGTGTAAGAGCGCTGCTCATTCAATTTTGACTGAATGAGTGCAAACTCTGCCGTACCATGCAACAAAAACGTTTATTATTATTTTGCCGACTTTATAGTCACACTTCTCAGCTTAATCGCTGGGAAACATTCACCTATTCCTACTGCAGACAGTGATGGCTTGATATCTCATCCCCGCCTCCAGCAGAAATTAGGCTTAGGCGAGGGGAGTGAAATTGATCCTGTCCCAAAACCTTTCTAACAATATGACATGTTTGTAATACAACTGCCTTCTGGCCATTTCTAATTATATTATAAGACAGTCCTAATGCTGCGATGTTCTTGGCGAATCTGGTCATCATCACGCCCTCTGCCGATATCACTAGGGCGTACCTCTCCACCTTCTCCAGTGTCCATAGGCGCTTCAGCTCGATTGATAGATTTTCGTATTTCGCGATCTTCTCCCGTTCAGTCTTCTGAATGTTGTGGGTAAGTGGTACTGCGATGTCTATGATGATCCCGCTTCGTTGTTCCTTGTTGATCAGCACAATATCTGGTCGATTGAAGTCCAACGATATTATTATTATTATTATTATTAATTGGTGGATGCGCCATTTCAACTGTTTTCTGATTTATTATCTACTAATTTATTATAGCTTATCATTTTTCTAGTATATCACGTGATATCATCAGAAACATACAAATCATTACACATAGCTTATATATTCGTAACTAACGAAAATATGAACCTGATTGTGAATATGAATTTACTGATTTACTGATATGAATTTACTGTCAATATCACGTGACACCGTGGTTCAAATGTTTTCTTTAACACAACCATCACAATCAGCGTAAAAATACGAAACACAGTTTTCAAATCAAATGTAATTTTATTTTAAACGTGTAAAAAATTCCGAGTATAAGCGTTTTAAGAAGTCCACATATTCTAGAATTTTAGTCGTTTTTCGTATTCCTCTTTCTCTAAACTGAAGCGTCCTATCGATAAACGATGTTGGCAAAATAAGAGTGCTTTTATGATGACTGTTTCTGCAGAATCTCGGTGGGCAGGGAAACATTTACATGATATTACAAACGCTATACCTATGACAGTCTTTTATATAGAAATAGCAAACTTTGTTCTCACAAAAACGACAGCAGTATTTCACGAATAGTTTTATATTCTCCTATCTTTATATTAATCTTATATTTTATATTTCATAAATAGTCCATATATGTATGTGTATAATATTTTTCCATATCGGTCGTAAATATCATTAAATTTAAATACGTATTATCGCGAATTCAATCTATAATAATACACTATGTGAACACACACTTTCACCTCAGAAATGAGAAAACAGTGTATTTTTAAAAGGAAAATATATTCCTTTTTCCTACGTATACTAGCAGCACATGAAAATTAAAACAGTATTTTAAGTTATGTTATGTTTATGTCTTCTCAATGATAATTGCTTAATATTGTCTTTTTAAGGCTTCTGTGTAAAAAAAATAAATTTCGACATAATGTAACGTTAAAAAATAGGAGTATGTATTGTGTATGATTTCTCGTGTCTAGTATATGGGCTGATGAGGAATATTTTTAGGTTTGTTTCTGTCCTTTCACGTGGCAATGGATGCTGTTCTCATATAGCGGCACATACTTACTACTTATATTACGCCAGATATTTCTCAAAAATAATATGACCTAGTGCACTCATTAAGGAATCATGAATATTAATATAACATAATACTATATTAGTGATTCAAACAAATATCATGTTATTTAATTATTATTTATTCCACGGTTTTAATGAGTCGATTATTTATTGTAATAAATTGCATTAGTTTATTAACTCGATTTTATGTTTCAATCTTACTAAGTTTTATTTCACGAAGTAGTCAAAAGAAACGACATGATTAAAATAGAGGAAACGCGATGCGGTTCAGTGAGATTTTCTCACACACAAAAGAAACTATTTACTTAATAGAGATGTGCTCCCGGTGAGATTTTTAATAAGACACTGTTTGCCGTTCCCTCAAAAGTGGCATGAAAATTTTATACGGTTACAAAGCCTGCATTTATCATGCATGTTTTCCTTCGCATAAAGACCATGTTTCGTAAAAGCTTCACGTAGCACGTTGTAATAGACTTAACCCCCGTGTTTACTTTCACATACAATAAAACGTACTCCATTCTGGTGGGAGTCAAATTTGTTACACTTCAGCAAATAGCTGCAATTATGATAAAGAGATAATTATGAATGATATGATGGATTATTACTCTTTACTTTAACATGATCGATTATATTTTACATAATGTTTTACAGTTGTATCATCAAAATTATTATAAGTATCCGTATACTTATAGTATTTAATTTAATTCTAAAGTTGACTTCTTTAAATATACACACAAAGACACATAAAAGTATTACTTTTTCTTATAAAATCCGTGTTGCTTCTGACAAACCTTAAGGATACATACTGCGGTTAGAACCAAATGGAGCTTTGTGTAACTTAACTATATCATCAGATAATTCTTCTAGAATATATTTTTGTGATTGGGAGTTAATGGCGATCTTCCCGTGACGTAATCACTTGTGACCTATGACAAGAATTTTGGCACTATATGACTTGAACACGTATTTACTGAGATCACTATTATCACAACTTCCTTTCACCCTTTGACAACAGAAGAACCCCTCTAGGCCACCCCTACAACAACTCCCCTCACACCCTCTTTGGTTCCACCCCTGCTGAAGGCTGCGTGGGGTGTCGATTTGTCTGGCATTCATATCCTGGTATCACTTGAAGACTCTCGAAGGCCAAAAGTAAATTTCCACCACTAACCCACCCAAACAAATATTTACACGCGGAGTGGCTCAGACAGTCTTTCTGAGGATGTTTGAATCCATTCTGATTTACCCCGAGTTGTCCATCTCGTTCAAATGCTCGTTTACGTCCCTCGTCCTCTTTATTTAACCCTCTTCAAAATATTTTTGGATGGATGAAGTTTTTTTAAAGATAGGACGTTGGATAGGCGCAACCTTCCCTTGCACTTGTGCCAATCGACTATTTCGAAATTCGTGTGATATGTTCGATGCACGCGGCAAGTGTTTTTGGCGACTTGGGCGCGTAAACACTGTGCTGAACGTCTGGAAGGTGGGCCACCCAAACAGGCTTCCACTTGTAAAAATGAAGGAAACGGGTGCTGTTTGCTGACCATTCAAGTACCATGTATGATCCAGCAGAGAGTTCATGCGCCCAATTCATAAATAACACCTGTCGCGCGCACAGAGCTTGTCTCACGAATATCGCGATTATCGAGCCGCATAGTGCAAGGGAAGGTTGCGCCTACCTTTCAAAAAATTTGAGGGTGAAAAAAAAGAGGGCGATGGGACGCAAAAAAAATATTTAAAAGCGATGGGTGACTTGGGGTTAGTCAGAATGGGTTCGAATATTCTCAGGAATGCTTTAGTGCGGCATATTTCCAGAGGGCGGGATAGTAATGTGTGATAGATAAGTGTGTCCAGTCGACTTTAACTGATGGCAGACAGGACTCGATGTACTCGTGAAGGCCGACGATTCGGGTACTTATGGAGAATATTCTGTAGTTGTACACAGCGCCAGGTTGTTCTGTATTCGATAAAATGTAGATCATTGTCGCGTTCTACTGTAAATAATGTCGCGTATACATGAAGTATGATTCGCGGAATTCTATTCAACTTTTTCCTAAGTGTCCTATGACACAGTAATAGAATTTAATGTGTGTATGGTTAGACAGTTCCGATCTCATTTCCGATCTCATGATTTCATACGTTGTAGATATCATCTGAAAAACATATGTCATATAAAAGATCGTAAGGACGAAATTTCTTATTTGGGACATTGGGACGATCTCATTTTTGTATTCGTTTTCAGTAGGTCTGCTGCTGCATTTATTGAGCACTCTACTGCATTTATTGAGTAATCCACATTCTCTGGCAGCTTTTTAGCAATGTTCGGGTAGCTTTTTATCATAAAAGCTTTTTTAACAATTTATCACAACCGGTTCGATAGAACAAACTTTTCAAAAAATCATACGTGATAATTTTGATACGTACAAATGTTTAACCTTTCGTTACACAAAACATTGTTTTTCATGGCAAAGCCGCGTTGCCGCGCCGCGCCGCTGCATTTAATAAAACGTATGTATTCTGGAGGAAATTCTAAAAGTATAATTTCTATGATTGAGCCCTAATAAGTTTGGTAGGTATTATAGGTGAGAGAAAAACATGTTAAAGAAATTCCCGGATTATTTCCATTAATATTATTTTTCTAAAAATTGTATAATCTGAAAAGAAATTAATTAAACAACTTTGAAATTCAAAATTACGCATATTACCTCCACATCCAGGTGTTAGTTGAGGGGGTAAGTATTTAACTTATTTACAAATAAACTTTTTAACATTAAATTTAGTAATTAGTGTAATTACATAGTGAACGGAGCTCTAAACAAATTCCTACACTTCTTTGCCCTCTCACTTAGGGGGTACGGTGATAACTAAAACAAAATATAAGGGCATTATTAAAAAATTGTGAAAACGTTTATATACGACCAAGCTAAATCATTTATTCTGATTTGGCTGATTGTGTTATTTGTTGTCCCGCAGTACAGATGGGGACAAGGAAGTTGTATTCTGATATGCATTTAGAAAGATATTCATATGACGTGTCGTTGTATAAGTTTTTGAGGTAGACGAATTCAAATATCACATTAATAAGCCTCTACTCTAATTTTTACAACTATACCTATATCTATATATATAATATAGGTTATAAAAGTCATAAAATTCGTATGAGTCATAAAGGTCCTGACTTTAAAACTTTATCACTAAGCTGATAAAGATTATATCGGTCATAAAGGTCACATTGTTTATAAATAACATATTGGTTATAAAGGTTACATTGGTCATAAAAGTAATGATGGCTGGGTTCTTAGGTTATATTGGTCATCTGAGTCATAAAGGTCATAAAGCCCATAATGGTGTCATAAAGAATCATATTGGTTATAAAGGTCATACTTGTCATAAAAGTCATACTGGTCATATTGGTCACAAAGGACATATAGGTCATGTGGGAAATAATGGTCACGCAGGTCATAACATTCCTGCAGGTGATAAAGGTTACGATGGTCATAAAGTCACATAAAAGTCATAAAGGTCATATTGGCCATAAAGGTCATTTCGGTCATAAAGGTCAGTATGACACAGTAGGTCACATTGGTAGTAAAGGTATAGCCTTTACTACGAATGTGTATTCATATTGGTCATATAAGTCATATTGGTTTACAGAGTATGATGAGTCATACCATATTATGAGTCTCATTAAATGACTATAGATACAGGTCATAATGGTTATTAAAGTCACATTAGTCATAAAGGCCATATAGGTCATAGAGTTCTGGCAGGCCATGAGGGTCATATATGTCATAAAGACTAAAGAGGTCATAAAGTCTATAAAGGTTATATCCAAAGGTAACACATTTAAAAATACAAATTATATTTTTAGTGATTTAGTCTGATTAAATATGGAAAAAATTGATGTGGAAGTAGTGATTCCTTGGACAGCGGTTTGTTACAGTTTGAAAATCGATTATTAGTAAGCTCTGACAAAAATAGAAAACTTTGATGCTCCATCCACAGATTTAAAAATGCATACCGAAATTAAAAAAAAAAATATTCACTGGCTGTCCCATTATTATGTTAAAAATTTTAAAGCATGTGTTCTATAGGTGATCTTAAAGGGGGTCTTTCATATAAACTTTTTCGATTAGAGCCCTTTCTGCAGTTATTCGCACATACAAAGGGAGCCAAAAATATATTTTAAATTTTTTTATCTCAATAATGGAATAACGTAAGAATTTGACATTTGGTACTCTCGAACCCCTCTTAAGTCACATTCGCTTAATTCACATCCTCTCTTATTTCACCACGTTTCCCCCTATTATGTCACGAAACCGTCCTGCTTAAGTTGCCGCCTGTAAAAGTTTTACAACTACGTTTGGAAATTGGATTCTCGCATGAATATGTACAATTTTTATAGAAAAAAATGATTGTGTAATACATTAAATATAGACACCTACCTTTAAAATAGGTTAGGTGTCTTTTAAAATATTTAACTTACAAAATATTCACTGAAGCGGAATGAAAAATGAACAATTTTTTTTGGTTTCTTGTTTTACTATTTGCATATATTATAGGGGTATATCCACTCTCAAAAGCAATAAAACTATTATTATTAATTTACAAAATATTTATTTTCAATTGCACCATCTTCTCCATCAAACTGTCAAGACTACGATTTTCTTCGACTGTGACTATTTTGTTTCCACGACTCCAACGGCGAATCTGCAAAATCGATGGCAATACTTCATCTAGCGATGGAGGAGGAACGTTCAGTGACTCTTCATCTGAATCCTTATTTTTATTGGAATTCAGTAATTCTTCTTCGGAGTCACTTTCTTCTATCCCCCCTTTGGCAATTTCAATCAATTGCGAATCATTAAAAACTTTATACGGCGGTTCATATTGGTCTTTATCTATCCAATTCTCGACTTCCTTGAGAGATATTTCACCGCAGCCGGGAATGCATCGTATCGCTTCAAGTAATCCTGCGACGGTTTGCGTTTGTACAGGACCAGCAAGATGAAGCTATAGTAGATTTTTCCACGAATTCTTGAGAGTATCTATTGTAACACTGTCCAAGGCACTTTGTAACAAATGGAAACAGTCTCGGAGATTCCATTTTTTGATGAATTCGTCTACACTTCCTTTCTCTTCAAATTCCTTGGCGAAGAGTTCATTTAAAAACATGGTCTTGTAGCGTCGTTTTAAAGCCGAAATTACGCACTGATCCATCGGCTGAATAAGTGACGTCACATTAGGTGGCAAGTATACGACGAAAAATTGGGGATCGATTTCGTACAACTCTGTAGACGAAGGATGTGCTGGTGCATTGTCTAAGATTAAGATGAATCTAAAAAGCGAGCAAACATGTCAAAATTGTTCAACTTTCTTTGTTTCTGACGTACCTATTTAATAGTACATTACATTGACATATTATATATATACTGACATATTTCACTCATGTGGCATCATCCCTCGCCTTCGGCTCGGGTTGATAACGCCACCCTCGTAGAAAATTGTTTTTCTCCCTTGTACCGTACAATATTTTTCATTATATGTACATGGGAAGGCGTTTTCCGAGTGCGCAGCGCAAGGAAAAACGTTTTTTTCATGCACATATGATGAAAATAAAGTTGTGTACTCACTTGGCTTCGGGGCCAGGATTTCTTTTCATTACGCTGGTTATGAACACATTCTTGTACCAATCAATGAAAACGTTGCGATCCATCCAACTTTTTTTTTGTGACCTGTAGACAATTGACGTGGACACATTTTTCAAACATCGAGGGTGTTCTGACTTCCCAATGACGGTCAATGGAATTTTATGTGTGCCCGATGCATTCGAACAAACTTGTATGGTAACACGATCTTTAGAAGCTTTTGGACCTGGTGCTTTAGTTTCGTTTCGACCCACAAAAGTTTTGGTAGGAAAACGTTTCCAAAATAACGAGGTCTCGTCGCCGTTTTATATGTTATCGAGCTTATATCCATGGTTTTCAAGGAAAACCTTTAACCCAGTAACCTTTTGTGTCAGCAGTAGATAGCGGCCTATGACTCAAGTGGACCCGCTCGAATGTTTGAGTTATGGTGTGCCTGGAAATAAAACAACATTCGCGAGGAACCAAGGAAACGGGGAAACAGGATTCGGGAGATATTCGTCTGAAGTGACAGATGTGTAACATATTTTCCGTAATGTTCCAATAATTGTACATTTGTAATGGTTTTGTGATTTGATTTAAATATAATTACCATAAAAAAGCTTACATCAGAAGTGGGGATAAATGCCTCGTCCTTATTGTCGTTATTTTTTTGGTACGCGAAGTGAAAAAAGTGATTGTGAAAAAAAGAGCGCCACAGTTCAAGAAGAGCATTTTGGTTAAGCATTATGATTTATTCCTTGACGTGGGTAATAAGTATGTAATGGAAACCTGGGTTTAAAGAACCGATGGTGGTTTTAAATAAATGATTCGAGAAAACATAATGGGTTGTCCTGTGAATATGATGAGATACGATGTGTTGATGGTTTGTTGCCGTGGAGCATACCGATAAATAGACAGTTTTGGAAAGTCTGTCTAGTTTTGTTGTCCAAAATATTGGGAAAATTATCAAATGAAGGCTTTAAATGGGCCTTGGAGGAAAGGTCTTGGTAAACAATGTCGATATGAAGGAGCAAGCCTTTCAAATGGGTTAAATAAGGTTGTAATTGAAAGTATGGGCAGGTTAGTCCAGATTTTAGAGAAAAAAAAATGTCAACTACTTGGTAAGTGTTAACTCAAATTTCAGTATTGTTGTTTTATGGTTTATTAGAGTGATGCCACCTAGGTAAATACTAAATTAAAGCTTGACTATCACAAATCATTACCTGGGAGTCAAATGTGGAATCAAAATATATTAACCTGTATTTGAATTGGCTTAGAAAGGAGCAAACGTGTTTACTAATGCCCAGTAAGGTTAAATGTAACATTTCTTGGTGTGAATATTTATTGACATTAATTGTAAAAATGCAGAGTGAGTCCTAAGTAATATCGGTATATAGATATATAGATATGTACTGGAGATAAATAATTTAACATATTTTATTGAGATTGATTTATGACATTTATTTGAGGGTAGTTCTACCCTTTCCTCTAGTGTATTGGTTAAAAGTTGTGTATTGTAAGAAGTGAGGAAACCTTACTTCCAGCAGTTAGTTGTTAAAAAAAAGATATGTAAAAGGTATTGTTCATCTGATTGTCAACTGAACGCATAGTTTGCAATACTTATGCATTATTAGGTTTTTGTGTTTGTACGTATTTGTTTTGATATTCGTACTAAGTATTTATTCTCGTAAGGGTGCCATGTACTATGTACATATATATGTAGATACATATGTGTGATTTTTCTACCGGATAATTAAATACTTTGGAAATGTATGTAAACCTTTAAAGTCAAATTCATTAAAGGCTTTTACTCATATTCATGGATATTATTTAATACACACAATAATTTTAGTTCGACGCAGATCCTCGCTGAGATATAAATAAATATTCTGATTGCATATTTCCGTTCTTGGATAAATGTTTTTAAACAAAGAAAGGTATCAACTGGTATTTTACTGTTTACATATGTACATATGTACATTTAGCAGTTATAGTTGAATTTGAGAGTTTAAAAGCGATCAACAAATGGTGGAATGGTTCTAAAATAGTGTTGTTGCCTAAGCATTTTTATAAATCGATATACAGGGGTTCTTTGCAATTTCTTTGCATAACATTTTGATGAGAAGATACATACATATGTATGTACATAGGTATTACTGACATACATATGTAAGTGATGTGAGGATAAGCAACGAGACTTAAGGTACATACATTGTACTTGTCTTGTACATGTACATGCAATGTATATGAGGTGGTGGTGTTTTAATTACAAGAGACACACAGTGTCTTGTCAAAGGATACATATATGTATGTACACATGTATATAGTTTATGCCAGTTAAACTACTAGATTAGAAAAAGGTGTTTACATAAGTATGTGGAGATGTCCGGACTTTGCGGTGCATAGAAGGTTAAAGAAAAGCTATAAATGTATTCATATATTCATATTTGTGTGGAAGAGTTCTTGTTTCAATTGTTTTTCAAGTTTTACAGTCTATTTATGTGAATTAATGTCCCGAAAAATAAATTGTATAGTTTTCAATTTTAGAATTACAAAATATTGTTACCGAATATATTGAATTAAAAATAATTTAGGATTTGCATCTATTTGTCTAAAATAAAAGTTGGTTAGGCATTGGAAACTAATAAAAAGAATAAGAGTAGGCATTTCAAGTTATGGTGACACATCATGGTTCGCACGTGCTGGAAATGTTTTGTTATTGTTTAGGTTTTGAAGGCGCTGGCAATAATTGATTTAGTTTTATGATTTAGTATAAGTATGCCTCGACGAATGTAATACAAAAAAAAGTCAGGGAAAATTCATTCTGTTTTTGAACTTCGGCTCAGATAGTAGACCTTAAGTTTGATTATACTTTGTTAAAATAGTCTTTAAAAAAAAATTAAACAATATAAGTAATATGTTATGTGAATGACTATCTTGTTATTTCATAAGAAAGAAATCCGATTTGGATAAAACAAACTAAGCGAAATCACCCTGTATTTCATGTTTAAAAATTAAGTATTTGTAACTGTTAACCATTCGGACTGGTGGACTATTATTGTTCTTCTCAGTGCACTTCACATGACGAGTCCCTTCAAAAATATTGACTAAGCTGTTTAAGTCCCAAAATTAATGTTGTGATTTATTTTAAGCTATTGTAAATAAACCAAAAAGATTCAGAACAGGTCTGGAACTCGTCTCGAGTAGTATTTAAACTATTTATGGTATTAGGCTGTTGGAAAATTTGACTCAGCAATTTATGTTTACAGCTTATTATTGAGAACTGCATTATGTTGATTGTTTCTTGAAGTCTAACATTAACTCTAGATTACTTATGTACATACGTATTGAGCGCCGAATTGATGGTGGTTATAGGCTATAATATTATTCATTTATATAAACTGTTTCGTTTATATAAACGAAAATGTATTGTTTCGTGAGTTTCAATTACGATTAAATAATTTATCACTGGATAGGTAATTTTAAAGATCTTGTCAATATTACAAACTTTCTGACGTGAATTAAATATGAGAAAAAGGAATTGTTATTAAATCTTTTGCATGGCATTATGTAAACGTGACACTTAAGGAAATTCTAAGTTTCAGAGAATCTATGAATTCTTCAATGAAAGTTATGATGACTGTTATAACTGATATAATGCTCAGAAATATTAAAGGAAAAACGGAGGAGGGGTTCAGGATCTTTTGATTGCACCTGGAGGCGCAACCTGTTGAAGACTGTCCGTTCTGAGGTCCCTCAATGTGAACGGTACCTCTCGGATGTTGTTTTGCCATTTCACCAAAGGCGGTAGCCTTGAACCCATGGAATAGTAATCAGAATTGGATACAGAAAATGAGATAAAAAGGACATAAATGCTGTTTGGATGGAATAAGCTCCTTAACGTAACGTATAAGCTATTTTGAGGAACTGAGGACTCAGAAATATTAACTTGCCATCCATGTATTTAAGAACGATTAAGTTATAATGTAAAGATTGGACAGATGGCTGGATTAAATGTTGCGGGTTAAACCCGTGGAGACACTCACTGTGTCTGGAAGGTAAGGTGGAAGGATTCGTGAAGGGCCTTATTTGACTACACAGTCAAATATAGTTGCCCGCGGTATATTCGTGAAGGGCCTTATTTGACTACACAGTCAAATATAGTTGCCCGCGGTACATTCTTGAAGGGCCTTATTTGCCTACACAGTCTAATATAGTTGCCCGCGGTATATTCGTGAAGGGCCTTATCTGACTACACAGTCAATATAGTTGCCCGCGGTAGATGTAAGGGGCTTGACGAGATGCGCACTCGGAGTCGCGAATCTGATCAGGATCGTTAGAGATCCATATATGGATTCATAGAAAGTTCAGGGAATCTGATCAGGATCGCAT
This sequence comes from Aromia moschata, assembly GCA_029963805.1. Lineage (NCBI taxonomy): Eukaryota > Metazoa > Arthropoda > Insecta > Coleoptera > Cerambycidae > Aromia > Aromia moschata. The sequence goes on along the minus strand of JAPWTK010000151.1, from coordinate 240,426 downwards.
CCTAGTAAAACTGTAACTAGAACGTTAGAGATCCATAGATGGATTCATAGAAAGTTAAGGGTAGCGATAGTTAGTTCAGTAGTATTAAGTTTTAAGAAAATGTCTGGGGGGACGCCTCAAGACTCAAAGAAAGATTGTCACGGACTACTTTTGTAATTAGTAATTACAAACCTATGTATTTCACAGGCAAGGACTTTTCCGCCGTTAATTACACGCAGGGACGCGTGAAGGTCAGGAAGGGCCGTGTCAGCAGTAGATAGCGGCCTATGACTCAAGTGGACCCGCGCGAATGTTTGAGTTATGGTGTGCCTGGAAATAAAACAACATTCGCGAGGAACCAAGGAAACGGGGAAACAGGATTCGGGAGATATTTGTCGGAAGGGACAGATCTGTAATATATTTTCCGTAATGTTCCAATAATTGTACATTTGTAATGGTTTTGTGATTTGTTTTAAATATAATTACCATAAAAAGCTTACATATGGTAACACGATCTTTGGAAGCTTTTGGACCTGGTGCTTTAGTTTCGTTTCGACCCACAAAAGTTTTGGTAGGAAAATGTTTCCAAAATAACGAGGTCTCGTCGCCGTTGTATATGTTATCGAGCTTATATCCATGGTTTTCAAGGAAAACCTTTAACCCCTCTCGAAACACACTGGCGTTGTCTTCATTTGCTGAAAGTTTTTCTCCTTTGATATTTGAAAATCTTATCCCGTGACGTTTCTTAAATCTGGCAAGCCAGCCATTACTCGCCGAAAAATTGGAGTCCACGTTAAGACTTGCATGAAATTCAATTTCTACATGCTTTTGCTTGTAGAATAGGCCCAGTCACAGGTTCGCCGAGTGCTCTCTTCTGACAGAACCACAAAAATGTACATTTCTCAGAAAGACTATCGTGAACTGATGAATATCTGAGTACATTTTTATTTGCGCCGTATTTTTCCATAGTTTCCTTGTGTTGTAGTATTTTGTCTTTGTTGTGAATGATTTTTGAGATGGCCGAGTCGTGCACTTTGTACTTTTCTGACAGATCCTTGTTTTTCATCCCATTTTTAAAGTATTCGTTGACCTGTAATTTATCTGCAAATGACAATCTTTTAATAAATCTTCTTTCCTGAAAATGGAGTTATTTCACTACGCAACGGACTCAAGGAAAAAAGATTGAATCAACAAAAAAAAAACAATGAAATTGAACTTTGTCACGCACGACTGGGTATACGTACGTTGACTTTTTCGTTCAGTTGACTCATTTTTCGTTATAAAAAGTGCTGTGGTATATCTCTAAATATTTCTTTTTGCAGCTAAAACACGAAAAGTTGAGGTTATGATCGCGACTTAAGAGAGGCTAAATTTCGCGACTTAAGCGAGACGATGATGCACGGATTTGGTGACTTAAGAGGGGTTCGAGTGTATGTGCTTTTTACGGACATCTTGAGATACTATTTTTATTTTTCCTTTGCATCCGCATGGAGTTGAAACAAGCAACCACATGCGGCAGTTGTGTGTAATTCAAACGCGATGTTCATTTTCTTATATTTTTTTGCAACAGCACAGAAAAACAAATTGAACTACACACAATTAACTTAAAAACTTATATTGAATAAATTCCATATACTTTGTAAAGGGCAATTAAAAGAAACATTAAAGTTATGTGATATGTTATAGTGACTATGCGTCGTTACGTTTTTAGCCTACTATGCGTTTTTACGAATTTATATTCACAGTTTAAATAGAACAGTGGAACGAATTTAACTATTTTCCTTGATATACAGCAGTTTTTGCATAATCAGAAAAACGTAAAACAATTTGCAAAAGAACAGTGCTACATTGTGCATATTTTTGTAGTGCTGTATGACACAAAAATTCATATGGGTTGCGTGTTTCAACTCCATGCGGATGCAGTGGGAAACTAAAAATGTTATCCCAAGATGTCCTGTTAGCCCGGGCGCACATTGAGACGCAGGCGACGCAGGCGGCGCAGCGCAGCCCAGTACAGGAAATAACTACACGCAGAGAGTGAGCGCATATTGCTAAACAGTTTTGTATCGCCTGTGTTGACTTGTTCATAGTGTGTTCGATTTGTACTATTAAAGTAAATATTAAAGTCAATTTAAATAGAAGATATAATAAAGATAAAAGTAATAAAATTACTTACCGTCTTTTAAATTAACCTTCTTGGAAATTTCATTCAATATTTCGTCTTTCAGTTAAAATATCATGATCTCATGTATTGAGGATTATTAGTTTCATACAAAATCGTTTGGTTTCGAACTGCTTCAACGAGTTCCTCATTCATTTTCGTAACGCGTTCGATGTAAATACTGACACGTGGCACAGGAAACTGTGTTTCGAACACTGCGCGAGCAGGTTTTTCGCGACGCAGTTTTGCCCTGCCCTGCTTTGCATCTTAATTTACGCATGTGTATTTAAACCCTATTGAATACAAAAACCTGTGCTGTGCTGTGCTGTGCTGTGCTGTTCTGCTCCGCCTGCGTCGCCTGCGTCTCAATGTTCGCCCGCGCTTAGTGTAGACACACCAAATCTCAGTGTCCTGAGCTTATTTCTCTTGTAGCTGCAGCGATGAAAGCTTCGAAAAGTACAGTCTGGTAAATAATGATTTGTGGATAACAATATTTTATTATTTATTTATATCTTTATTTATTTACACTATTCTACAGGTGTAAACCCAATTACAGAATAGGTAAAAACAAAAAAGAAAAATATATCAGTTTTATTAATTTTTTCTTCCTCTTTCCAATATATCCACTAGCATTTCCTGTACCAAAGGAATACGGTTTTCGAGTTATTTAAAGTCATTTATAACAATAGTTGAAACTTTATAAAGGACGAAGTTTTTGATATTTACTTAGTAAGAAGAATAACTATAGAATTTTACCAAAACGAAAGTTGTTAATTAATTTATATGTATTTCAGTACATCTGGAAATGATAGAAAGCCGCCATTATTTTAGATGAGTAGAGCATTCTTGAAAACCCCCTAAAACATCAACATATTATTTTACTTCTCCCAAAACAGGCCACATATTTTGAAACGCACTGCATATTATGCTGTATATTCCAAAGTGTGCAAGCTGACAAATCGGTCTGGTTATATGTAAGTTATAATGTATTCAATCCTTTCAGAAAGAAAGTAACAGAGCTGTTTTGGTGAAATGTAATATTGCAGTTACCGATAAACGGTGAATAAATTTACAACTTTTCTCGCACGCAAGCAGGTTGGGAAAATATACAAAATATACACATAAAATGAAAGGTAACACGAGAGGATTTTTTTTATATTATGCGTTGTGGACAAAGTAAATAGGTATTTTTCTTTATGTTTGCTGCAGTATAAGAAACAAACAGTAAAGGAATTAATTAGTATTTTGTATGGATGACACAGGGGTACGTAGCATCCTCCAACTTATCAAGTATTTATTGGACATTCTTGATAACCTTTGGTTTGACCGGAAGTCAACTTTTTTATTATAAATAGATCGTGAATATTTTTTAGCTTGGTATTCGCTTTAAAATTTTCATTTCAAATGAGTCAAAAGTCAGTACTTATAACCAATTAAAGTGTTTTTTTTTTTGTTATTTTACATCCAACTATGCTTCAAAAGACTTAAGATATCGTATCATCTCTTGACTCTTTTAAATAAAATGCATGTCAGTAAAAAAAGCACATGCTCAAGCATATGATTGAAAAAGGAATTTTAAGGCGAGTGAAATAGGCTCAAAAATGTTCATGGTTGTATTTAAAATAAGGAAATTGAGTTGACTTCCGGTTAAACCAAAAATTGTAGCGAAAATTGACTGAAAAAACTAACGTTTTCTATCTAAACTCGTTAGGTCGAAATCCTTCTTATTACTAGCTCCCCTGTGTCATCCGGTATGTATTTAGTATCAACAATAAAATGATACAAACCATTTACTAGCTAGCTCTGGAAAAACGATTTTGTCTTTTGAAGTTAAAGTGCTATATTCAAATAATGTAGTGAAATTTACACCATGAAATATTAGTAATGGTAGTAAATATCATTTAAATATCTAGTTGATGCATCTATACACTTCGATAGCAGTGCAGTACAGTCGTCTCAATTTTAAGAAGGGGATGAAAACTTACCCATTCTACAGTAATTGCAATGTTCTGGTATTGACATGTACTTTAAAATATTTCCCACTTTAAAAGTCAATGTCCGTCGTTTCATCCACAATTATCCAGACTTTCTTGTACTTTCAATCTAATCGTTCAACCTGTTGTAGAGTATGAAAGGATTTTCTTGAAGTTCAAGGATGTGCAATACTTAACATATTTTATACGGTATGTCTCTGATTTTTGTCCTCATAATGTCTTGCTAATGTTTCAAATAACATGCGAGTACATACATATATACCAGTAGAACTCCACAAAAACTGCATAAATATTCTAAATTCGGCATAGTTAGTACATAGGTATATGTATTTATCATAGGTGTAATATGGGCGTACTGTACACCCAGAATAGCTTTGCCTGCGAATTGCGCACAACGAACGTAGTACGAGGCATTACTACCATACCCGGGATATATGAAAGATACATACAAACAAACAATAACAGATTGTACTTCTCGAAGCTTTCACGGCTACAGCTACAAAAGAAATAACCACAATTTCAAGTTTTGTCTACTACTATTGCTGAACTGTACCCATGTATATGGTTACTATAATACGTATATGGTTAATACAATACGTTACTATATGGTTAACGTTACAATATGGTTAATATGGAAACATCCAAAAAAAAAGTCATCAAAGTTGGCCGAGAAAAAAAAGACGTATTTCTATTCTTGATCGAATTTATAACCTTATTTACTTGTCAAGACTGTCACATCATATGACAGCCATTGTTTATTTTACAAATTGTGACAGTCACTTGTCAAAAGTTTGACATAACCGAAAAGCTTAGACATGACCGCTATTTCCATCTCTCTCGTTCATAGCCAGAGTTGATGACGTTTTTTTTGGATGTCTCTATATAATACGTTACTATACGTTATACTATGGTTAATATAATACTTTACCTCGTTCATTGGTTCACAGCTCCACAAAAAAAATTGAAAAAATGCTGCCAGAAACTAAACCTACCCTACCTTATGTTTTTGGGGTCGCTGAATCCGAATCCGGGGTCAGTTTCACCCCATCACGTCAGAATTTTCCATAACCTCAAAAATTAAGCCCAAAAACCCCATACCACGTAAACTATTTAATCCCCAAGCATCTAAGCCCACATAACCCCATAAGGGGGCGTTCAAGTATTACGTAACGCAATTTGGGGGGGGTCTTGTGAAACGTTACGATGCGTTACAGGGGAAGGAAGGGGGTTCAAACAACGCGTTACGTAACGTTTTTTTTTTATTTAAATAAAAAAAACGGGAATTAAAATCTCCCAAATTGGCAACCCTTTTCGTTTATGTTTTACGGGGAATCCCTCGATTGTATCCGTTTCTAATTGCATTGCCAAAGGTTAAAATAAACATGTTATTTTATTTTAAGAGTTTATGTAAACAAAAGCTAAAATAGGAGAATGCATGAGAAGAACAATGGTGGATGAAGCCAAAAATGTATGTAAGGATAGGGCCAAGTCAGGAAAACGTCGTAATTAAATGTAATATTAGTAGTAAAAGTTTATTAGGACAAATCTGAGCCCATTTTAACATATTTTAATCTGAAGCAAATGTTTATTACATTATGTGTGGTTGTTTATTAAATAACAATATGAATAAATAAAATAAACAACATACGCATGTATTGCGAGTTAGAAATCTCTTGTTTTATTTATTATTACCACAACACTTGGTTGTTACGTAAAGTTTAGGGAGGGGGAGGGGGGTACAGAAAAACGTTACGGCGCGTTACATGGGGGGAAAGGGGTTCAAAAATCTTCAAAAATTGCGTTACGTAATACTTGAACGTCCCCTAACCTCATAATCCGATAATTCTCAAACCCCATAAATTCCAAAACCTCATAACCCAATAACCCCATAACCTCGAAATCCGATCAGCAACAGAGATTTGGGTCTCTAACGCCGGGAGGTCTAAGTCAATGTGCTGTTTCTCGACGTGTAGCGAATCCCATCAGCTTACAACCCCTAAACCCCCCTAACCCCATCAACCTACAATCCCATGGCATGCTACTGCGCATGCCCGGGATGGCTTGCTACTGCGCATACGCGGGCTCTGGAAGTGTTTTCGGGAAGGGTCAATGCCGTATGCAGCACGGGCAAGAAATACATGCGTATATAATGTACAAAGCGCTTGAAAAATACGGTTTATACTTTCATTATTATAGAATTTTATAGTGCCGAGCCCTGCATTCCGCGCTTTTTCGGGCCCTAGTCATGACTCATACTTGCATGTGTAAAGTATTTGCAGTCGGCTCGTCAGTTCAGTTTTATTTTGATTCGACAAGAGAACAAACAATAAAATTCCCTATTAGCTATGAGCGTTGTTCGTGCTTTATGGATGTACATACACAGAAAACCATATAAAAACGAAAATTCTCGGTTTTTTAACAAATGGGTATTGAAGACTTTGGTATTTCTGAAGTCAAGGTAAAAATAATTTATATATTGTTTTATTTTAACGTTATTATATTGATAACGTTATTTATTATTATAGGTATTAGTTATTATTTTAATATTAGTAACTTTAAAAAACCAAATACAATTTAACGGACAAAAAAATTATATTATTTTATTGATTATTTATAATTTAGTAATTATTCTAGTGGCTGAACTTCGAGAGTTCAGTCGACATGTTCACTGTGCAAACTAAATTAAAACAAAATAAAAAAATATATGTGTGAAAATTTTGTGTAAACCTTAAGCAGAATCGGCATGGCTACTCACGCCACTAAATTCATACATGTGTAAACTCACCTGTATGTATTCATCTTTTGTCCGTGTACAAACTCTAGTATTATGGAAATATATGTATGTATGTATATATCAGGAACATTTTAGGTAGACCACTACTTGGTAGATATTTACTTCTACTTTTTACAGACATACATATATTGGTTACGTAATTTCCCTTGTTTGCGTGATATAAACACAGTGCATATTTAAAAATGCGTTATTACATGTTTGCTACCTGTTGTTCCATTGTTCAGAATAGTTCGAATCGATACTAACACAAGAACTATTTGTCTAATATTTATTATAGAATAATTGTAGTTTTATACTTACATTAGTCAGGCAATAAGTATTTTCAGTGGTTGGATAAAAAAGAAAAGATATCGATGCGTTCACGGTTAATAAACACATATGTTAAAATGAATAATACTCAATTATTCACATTAGGCAATTAGGCATTAGGCAATTTTTAAAAAAACTATTAATCCGATCGGGCTGAAATTTTGAGGGCTTATTATTCACATGTGTAGCTGTGGTATGAACTACAATCATGAAAATCCGTTGATATTTAACCCCTTTTTAACCCTTATTTCACTAAAAAAAAGGGATTAAAAAATTCAAAAAGTCTGTCATTTTGTTTTTTTTTTTCACTCAAAATACTTGTTTGTAGTTCAGACGATAACGGCTGGCTTATATTTTAATATCCATTTTGAATTTTTTGTTTCAGACATTTCATAGCTGAGATTTTTTTGCCAACCGTTTTTTTAGATGGTTAACTTCGAGTAGCCATATCACGGCCACACGTGGCTTAAAAATTACAAAAAAATGTTTTTATATAGTTTGAGATGTTGACTTGTATGTAAAAAAATTAGAATATTAAAATAAATATTACTATAAAAAAAATTGAAAAATAGTGGAATAAATGTGTACTACCCCCTTAATGAAAATTAGAGCTATAATATGTTAACGTTAAAAAATTTCTGAAATTGTACATGATATAATGATTTGGCTAATGGCCAAACCAAATCATACAATTATTTTTTTTTTTTGTTGAATATATTATTTGTTGTAGGTAACATTGAGGGGGAGGGAGTAAATAGGGTTCTATATTAATGTGAAAAAAAAATCATTCGACGAGAAGTTGCATAGGTTTTAAGGTAGAATAATTCATATTTCACATTAGTATGCCTCTACTCTGATTATACTTCTATATCCACGTAGTGGAGTCCGTTAGGTCATTGCAATCAATGGGGTTAATGTCAATGTTTTGTCCATGGGATTCAATGTGATCATTGAGGTCATGGGATCATTGAGGTTATGCGATCATTAGGGTTATAGGACCACCAAGCTCAATCGGATCATTGAGATAATGGAATCATTTAGGTTAACAGGATCCTTAGTCACTGATATCATTGAAGTCAAAGTGATTTATTAGAGTCAATGGGATCATGGGACTATTGGATATAATGAGATAATCTGGTAATCACCAGTGGGATCACCAGTATCATTTATAAAATGTGTTCAATGATATTATTAGAGTCAATGAAGTCAAATCAGACCGTGATTCTTGTGGGTTGTCTGCATTTGCAATTTTGCCAATGGAACACATTTAGTTTGATATGGTACCAACAGAAAATTTAGACGATATCCACATATCTTATGATTTAGTCCACCACCTTAGTGTCTAAAATATCGTGTTATATGTTGTTTTCCAATTTATTTCCTCAAAACTAAAAAAATAAATTTATTAGCAGGAATGAACTGGGTTTTAAAAAAATTTGTTGTTAATAACGGCTTCGATTTTACAGTATATTCAATATTCAAGAGTTTATATTAGTAAATAAAGAAATTAGATGCGCTACATATACCCTGTGTCACCCCGTGTACTTGAACGTGTATATACGTTACTCGCGGGGAAACAGGAGGCCCTGGAGGAGGTCCATTCTTTCTGACTCACCCTGTATAATTATAAAAATATATATATCCAAAGAAGTTCATTATATCCAACAAAATAATTTTATTTGAGATTTTTCTTTAATTTGTGATAAACGACAGTTCTTAGGACTAGGTTCCTAGGACTTAGGACTTTGTATTCTGGACAATGGCTATTTACATAATTTCCCCAAATGGTAAATATTACCATTTCCCCAAATGGTAGTAAAATGGTAGATATTATAAAAATTATTCTCGCCTAAACCTCGACCACTTTTTAAAAAAAATGCCGCCTTAAAATGAATGGCCGATCAAATACAAAAGAAAACAAAAGTAGAAAATTGGCTACATTTAACAAATAAGATAAACCGACTTTGCTCCAATCTTTTTTAGATACGCCGGTATACAAAATATGTTATTCAAATAGTTTATTTCTACTTTGGAATTTCGTTTTTTTCGTTTTTTCGTTTTACGAGTGGCACCCCTTTTTAAACAGGGAGCACTTCAAATTTGTATTTCAAATAAATTCTAAACGGCTTATTTGCATCTATATGTCGCTTCGCGATTTCATGGCCATACAAGAAATGTGACGTCCCTCATATAGCGCCGGGGCCTTCTTTTCCCGTGGGTAACGGTATATCGCCCTTTATGCAAACACCAGCGTTGAGATGATACAGAATGGGTTTTCGTAAAGGGTGTCCGCAAATTACACCGACAACGTTTAACTCCTGGTTAAGTGTGACAGCACATGAAAACTTTTTAGTTTTTAGTTACAGACATCCAAAGTTAACCTAAAATGTTTTTAATAGTGTAACGTTTTATTTTATTTCGGGTTCGTGGGGTGTGAAAAATTAAACTCGCACTTTAAAACTAACACTATTTATTTATTAAATACAACTACGGACTAACGATATTTAACTACACTAATTTATTTATACAATTTATATTAGCGCGTTGTACGGAAAGCCGCGATGATATTCAAATAGAGACTAAATCGTCCCGCGTCGAAACCCCGCGTTATATCTCCTTGCGGAGATATCTCCGAAGCTTCCGGGCAGTTCGACTTCGCGAGCCGCCGCGATCTCACCAGGCGCTTCCACATATGTCTATCAGACGACGCTGTCGGCTGGTATCGAGGGAGGCAGGGGCGGACTGGCCCAGCGTTCGTAACAATAGTATCTCCATGAGGCTTTAGCGATTTTGATAAGTTTTAGCTCGTTTATTTACATTATTTAGATCTGAGATTTTGTATCATTTCACAAAATCTCAGCTAGATATCATCAATTGGGTGATCATTTTTTTGACGCCAGGTTGACTTTTTAATACTAACCAGTTTTACAGGTGTGTAATAATATCAAATGGTATCAATAGAAAGATTCTTAGAGCAAGTCGTTTTTTAAAAAAGTCTCCTGTGCATGTTCGTGTCGTCTGGTTAGTTCAGTCTGCGTTATGGATAGAACGTTGACTTATTGTTAGTAAACTATGAAATTCCAAAAGTTGTCCCAATAGAACTGTCAGTGGTGTTTGTAAACGCGAACAACGCTATCTAGCGGACTGAAAAACAATGCAAGTATGTAGGTAGATATATTAGCCACCAATAGAGCATGCGGTAATGTTATTGCACTTTATAGTTGGCAAGCTACGGTAGTTTGAAATAAAGGCGAAAGACGACACCTTATGGAAATATCAAAAAAATATTGCAAAAAACACAATATTTAATCACTGTCACTATCTCGGCCCTATTATAGTTACTAGAAGAGCTCTTTTGTGAAAAATGTTTTTTTTTTTAAAAAAAAAAAAGAAGACTTACGGAAGTCGAAAATAAAATAATACTTTGACACCCTATATATTGGGTTACCAATAACTTTTGGACTAAGGTAAGTTTGGTTAAATCGTAATATTTTTACCCAAAGAACATGTAGTTTCGCTGTGGCCCTTAATAATGGGACACCCTGTATATTTACAAATACCTTTTAAAGATGCTAAAAGAGATAATAACTACATATTTCAGTATTGAGTATAATATCTATATTTTTTTAATATCTATAGTTAATATCTTAAGTGTGCACTCGATTTTTACGAAAAAATCCATAACGATTTCGTGAAATTTAGTCACTTCTTTACGAACGCACTGTATATCAATAAATGTAGAAACTCCTGAAAATTCGGATTAGGAGAATACCAAACAAAATATGATTTAATATTTTGGTACTGTAAAACTCAGACAGTGAAAATCAACGTTGGGAAAAAAAGCGCATCTCCACACTCTTTTCATGATTATTTACGGATTAAAAGGAAATCTTTTTCACCAATATTAATCAATTAATTACTTTTACTTAATTAATGTGAGTGTACCAGGTTCTCTGTATGAAACTCAATCATAATAATTATGTTATTCCACATGACATTTGTTGGTACATTTACAGTGAATTTTTAAATTTTGTCCCTGTGTGTTCATGAATTTACATAGGCACAAAAAACTTTTTGCTATAGAATTGATTATAAAACGAGTAGGTACCTACCCTTTACTTTTATAACATTTAAATTGATATGAATCAATGTATTTCCAAACCTATTTTCTTCATTATTTTTAAAGTTTGTAATATCTCATTATACATATCATATTATGGGTATCATTTAAAAAAACATAAAACCTTTAAAAAACATTAAAATCAATTTAAAAAATAATGCTGTATGAACTATGTCCGCGGGAAATAGGCGTATCATAGAAAATTCATCGATATACTTATTGAAGGGGTGATTTTTTATTATCCTTTCACATATTTTACCTAATTATGTATTTGTAAGTTATAAATAATACTCGATTTTGCCAAATAGCACCATATATACGATACCATGTCACCAATCGAAAGTATAACTGCTATGGAAACTACTGCTACCACTACCATTACTTTTTGCGTAGCACAAATTATAAAAATCAGATTTAAGAAGTCTATATGACGCGTTTATTAACATTTTATAACTTATTATAAGATGACTATGACCAAGTGGCTATTGCCTTATTCATGTGGGAAATTCTCATATGTTTCTGTAGAGTGTCCCACAATGAATTAATTGTACACAGAGCAGTGACAGAATCCTGACGTCAAAATATAACGATTTGCCTAATATATACGATTGTAGTAAAATATGGATTAACAAGTTACAGGGTGTTAAAGTTGAAATGTTTTATCAGTTACATTAAAATAATTGAGCAACGGCTAGCGAAGTGACAATTCTCATAAAAATAACAAGTAATAATTAAATTTAGGTTCAAAAGTTTAATTGTCTAACTCTTGAAACTTGTTTTAGTTCATACCCCCTCAAATCCCCTATTAATCAAAAACTCTAACTATTCTCACATTTAGTATGCTACATATAAACCTCCAAATTTCTACTGATATCATAAATGGCAGAAGTGCTACCTGTAAGTAAAAGACGTCTATTAGATCTACTTGCCAAACTCTCAATCAGTTTAACTTTAAATCTTTGTAACATTTAGAAAACTTCATACTTATTTAACTTATATGGTAGGTGTATTTTATTTTTAATTTTTATTATTATTCTAACGAACAGACATATTTAATTAGTTAACATATTTAATTAACATATTTAATTAGTGAACAAGTTAGCGTGTTTAAAAAAAGTTATCAAACAAACAGAGAGAGAGAGACAACCAAAAATTGTACTATATTTTCACACTTCCCTGCGTGGTTGTAGAAGCAAAAATATATCACTGCACCCTGTATCAACACAAACCATATTTTAAACAGACCAAATATTTCACTGTCATGATGCTCGTTGCATTTCAAATCTGGGGTTGTTATTTAGCTTTATCTCGGTCGATTTTTCGTTAGTTATCTGTTTTATTTAGACCTCTGTTTTCTACAATTCAGCATTTTAACGAGTTTTTGAGAAAACTTGTTGTATTAAAACATTCTCATATATTGTAATTTTCAAACATTCACTTTATACAATTGCGTTATAATTATTAGGTTCGTAATCCAAACTATTTTTTTCTATAAATTAATTGCTTGTTGTTCAATTAAATAATATGTATATTTTAAGTAAGTAATATGTATATTTTTATTTGTTTCTAAAAACAAAACAGAATGACGTCGATCAGTGGGAGGTAAAAATAAAATTACGAGTATTTCTTCATATATATATATTTTTAAATAACTAAAAAACCCATTAAATATAGGTAAAGGGACGCTAATACAGATCGATGTAGAAATTATAACCGTAAATAAATGTAAAGAAAAATACGGGGCATTTTGTTTAAAAAAATTGATTTTGGATTATTTGAAGTTACGTTAAATTGTAGCTATGTTTGAAACACCCTGTACACAACTAAGAAATAATAAAACGATTGTTGCAAACCTGTAGGGTTCTACTAGTCACAGTACCAATACCGATATTTTATTTTCTGAAATGACCGCTACAGGTAATATCAAATGTTATGGTGCTAATGACCTAAATTTCAAAAAACTCGAAGCAACTGAAAAACGATAAAATATAGAGCTAACTCATGAAAATCTACCTACAAGAAAATGTAGAATCGAAATATGTAATAAAAATATGTAAAAAAAAAACGTATTAGCAAAGTCCAAATTTTCAAAAATCAATAATTTTTAAAAGTTATAATACTTTTAATGAATGGTTTCAATCAATCACCCCTGTATAAACAATTTTTTGAAGACTAGTTTTTGACATGAGCCGTTATGAAACAAAACTTATCCAGAAGAATTCCACTGCGTTTATACATGTGTGCATACTTAATATGTATGTATTTAACGATACGATATTATTTATATCCTTTGTATAAATGACAATATCAACATATTATTTAATTCCATTTCGTTAGTCGAAAAAAAATTTTCTCTATATCGAAGTGAATAGGATCTGACTAAACCATTGTTAGACAAACCTTAAACGTTGAGAATATCTTAATCATTCGTTATACACAACAAAAGGTCTACTACCGCAGGAATTCAGTTTTATGAGACCTTAATCCCTTAGTGAATACGCTGTAAACCCGTAAGTAACTTACTCAATGGCTTTATGAATACTATATCGTATAAACTCTACATTTGTGTTTTTGAACATGAAATAAAAAGTTGCCAGAATAGTCCGCTAAGAATTTAAAAAATGGTTATAAAAAGGAGTAAAATAAATAAACTGGTACCAATGCACCAATTCAGTTCTCATATAGAGAGTTTTTTACAAATTTTCATATTATGTAGAAGGTGGATTCATAGTAAATCCCACCCCCCTTTGCTCTGTTATCTTTAGATCTAGGAATAATAATATATATTTTTTTAATTATTCTCTGCAACTAGTTCATATGAATTAATATTATATAATTATAACTGTAATGTAAAATATAATTTTGTAAATTAAAAAGTAACATCAGAAGCAGTTAGTTTTAATCATATTTCAGGTTTTTATTAATTGGATGCATATACAGAGGAATTTTAATCTGTTAATCACTTTAATCGAAATTGTAGATGCGCATATAAAGTGTAAGTTTTTTGCGTTTTAGATTATTTATTTTAGGATATCAGAAAACTTTTAAAAATCCCTCAATTTACAAAATCCAAAGAGGATTTGAAAATTCAAAATTATAGTCAAAATTAATGCTTAGCCAGCAACGTAAAATTTAGGAGGGGAAAGGTGATACTTACATACATTCTACGCCACTTTCAAATGTAAATTAATTGTTTTTTCCAGTTAGGTGATTATTATGACAATAAAATATCTTGTTACATTTGAAAAAGTAATAAGAAGTGACTTTTTTTTCAATTTTATTTAAAATATTATTTCAATTTTCAAATTTAACACACAATTTTGGAAACGAAAAGCAGTTTACCGAAGCATGTTTATGTCAATCGTGTTATTTTGAGTGAAAGTATCGTCAGCTGCCCATGTCCCATAGCTCATAGCTGCCCATGTCCCATAGCTCATAGCTGCCCATAATGGGATATTAATTGTAAATCTCACAATACTGATTTGCTAGTTGTTGCACTGTCATTTGGAGTGACATCTAAAGACTATACCTTTTTTGTCAATAAATGATGAAATAAATAAATAAACTACTCACAAAAATTAAGGGAGCAAGAAAATTAAAATTTTTCCCCGATTTTTGATGGGCTGTATCTAAGTGAATGAAATGGTCGAATCGCGAAATTAAAAAAAAGCGTTTTGATGCTTCAAGACTAGTTTTCGGATCATCTGTAGGCCAACATTTTTTTAGAAGCCACGGTTTTAACGCAATCCGAAGAAATAGCGCGAAGAAAAATTTTTCCAAATTTTTAGCCTTCTTTTTCTCGCTCCACAGGCTAAGCAATTTTTTTTTTCTGTTAAACGACCGTGTGGACCAGATAGTCTGTTTATTCAGCTTCAATTTCCTTTTTTTTAATTGTTTTATACGTCCATTTGTCGTGGAGATATCCGAAAGGGCCCCCGCACAAAACCCTATGATTTTGGCCATCGGTTAACGTTTTTCTAATAGCAATTTTTTTGTTCCTTGGGCCGTCCTGATCAAAAGTCTTGCTGGGCGTAAAGTGTAATAATGGACAGATTTCGAGATATCGGCTATTTTGTCTCATGGGATGAGAACATCAAACAATCGTTTTTTTTTTTAAATATCTGCAGATTAGGGTTATATTATTCTACCGGAAAGCAAATGAACGGTGCTTTTTTGAGTTCCCGACCATGGCTGTGACTCTAGGTATACATATGGTCATCCGCAGGCCAAAAATGAGCCATTTTTTGGTCACTTTTCGAGGGTTCATGGCAATCTAGTGACCGGGTGGTATTTTTACCATGGAACTTTTCGAAAGGAGAAGTATTTGAACTTTGTTTGGCCATATTGACCAAAAACAATCATATTACAACTTAAAAAGATCCCATAACTGGTCAATATTAACAAATCGGCCATTCTGATTCATATCGAGATTTTTTTGTCCCGAGTGCTTTTCCTTTTTTTTATTCATCTTAAGTTTACCAAACTGAGCTCATTCTTATGAGAATGGTCAATATCAGGAATCCAATTATTATTGTTGTGACCAAAAATTATGCAAAACATACTCTGTCCGATGGATTATTCTTTGTCATTTTTGGACAACTTGCATGGAGCATACAGTGCGTGTCAAAAATTCCGAGACGGCTGCATAACTCGAGAAATACGCCTCCTAGAAAAAAACGACCTTAATACAAGTTGTAGGATTCCTCCCTGGCAATCAAATGGTGACCTTGGATTTGACCTTGACTATGACCTTATGTCAAGACATAACCTTCTAATGCATGACATATAAGCTAATAATGTTTCGACATTATTACACTTTACGACCAGCAAGACTTTTGATCAGGTCGACCCAAGGAACAAAAAATTGCTATTAGAAAAAAATTAACCGAGGACCAAAACCATAGGGTTTTGCGCGGGGTCCTTTAACGAAAAAAAAATGACCCTTTTGTCTTCAAACATCGATATCTCAGCAACCAATGATCATACATAAAATTTAAGGGCAGTTTCGGAAACTGAAATAAAGGTCCTATAAAATCCTGTCGACATTTAAAAAAAAATTTTGCACCCTCAATATCGACTTAAAAAAAGTTGAAAAAAGTGAATTGTTCCCTTGTTTTGGGAAATCGACTGCATCTTAGCAAATATTGATGGGAGGCTAGGACTTTTAGGAATTTTTACAACAACTCAACGTACCCGCAATATCCCTGTAAATCTACAGATCGGAGCGGTTTTTCTGGGCCCATTATTCAGTTTTGAAAAAAAATAAATAAAGGAGCAAGATTTTTATTCCTAAACATTGTGTAATCGGTAAAATCGGTTTTGTCCACTTTTTTTTTTTTCAATTCTGCATCGGTCACTTGGTAAATCGGAAAAAAAAAAATCGAAAATTTTCAAAAGATACAGATCCGAAAACTAGAGTCTTGGAGCTTCAAAAACCTTTTTTTAAATTCGCGACACGACCACTTTTCACTTAGATACAGCCCGTCAAAAATCGGGGAAAAATTTAGATTTTTTTGCTCCCTCAATTTTTGTCGGTAGGGTATTTTCAATAAAAACATAAATATTCTTAGACACAAAAAATGATGAATTGACAAATTAAAATTCCTCTCCTCGAAAAACCCCTAATAACCAAATTATGTTATTTAAAGGAGTTATTTACGGAAGTATAAAATAAAATTATAACTTTAACACCCTGGCCTTGATCTTTGGAATAAGGTAAGTTTGGTTAAATCGTAATATTTTTACCCAAAATATCTGTGGTTTCGCTGTGGTCCGTTAATAATAGGACACATTGTATATACATGGGTATAAAATGTAAGTTTTTTTAAGAACATCCTGTATATTTTGAAAAATGTAAGTTCCTTATATCATTCTGAATGCAAATATGTAATATGTTATATTCTTTTCTTTTTTTGTAGCGGCATCGATTGCTATCGATATTAGCCGCAATTATAATACATCCTAATAAACCTTAATCAAATCTGACAACCATTAGTCTATTTAAATATCTCTTATCAATCCCGTAAATTGATAGATAAATTGAATTGATGATTATGATAAGATATCATAATTCCAAATTCTGATGCCTTATTTGACAACGCACTCGCCAAATCGGCACTAAGTCCTAGATTTTCCTTATACCTGTATATTTAGTACAGTCGAATATAACATGTTTAAATGTTAATGGAACTTGACAGACCGGAGATCTCGGCTCTCTATCACCTGACAATAAATAGGGGGATGTAAGACGAGTATGCCCTAATCTCAACCTTGTAAAAACAACCTCTTCTCTTTTAGATACTTAATTGGCATCCTCCACTTGTCCACATTTGATTTGACTCGCCTCAACTTAGAGTCTATACAATTAAATTCAGCTTGCCAGCTGCTTTTAATTAAATTCCTTATTGCCACTTTCAAATGTTCTGGTCTAATGGGTATATCTTCTATGGTATTTTGTCTCGACGAAAATTTTGCAGCCCGGACTGCCAGTTGATTACCTTTAATGGCAACATGCGCTGGAGTCCATATAAAATGTATCTCTTTCTTAGCACAGGGAATATAATAGAGCTAGAATTCTTTGGACTTGGGGATCTTTATTATATTTGGGGAAATTTAGCATGTCCACGAATGAGCTTTGTCCGCTACCACAAATGCACTCCCTACACCCGACATGATTTTTGAGCCATCTGTATATATTACTACGGGGTCTTGGAATCGGTCAACAGTTTCATAGAATTTTGTTCTAAGGAAACCTATGCTTTTATTACCTTGTTCTATGCTTTTCTTATTACTTTTTGTATATTTATCAAATAACAGTGCGGGAAAAATGGAGTTCCCCTCCTGATAATTTTTAAACAGACTAACTAATGTCCTAAAGATTCAAGATGGCGAATGGATGTCATCTTGGATATTTTTTTGAAACTACAAGAGGGTACTGTGATACCTCGTTTGAAAGCCCATATTAAATTCCAATGCCAACCATGTACTGAAATATTTCTTTAATTTCAAATCCATATGGCGGACATGCATTTTTAGTGAAAACGAATAATTGAGCTGCCTTGAAAATTCTTTCACTTTAATCATGTAATATTTATTGATAAAATGAAGGATGGTCCCTTATTTCAGTTCATTTTCTTCCTCACTGTATAACATTATCAGTTAAATTTGCAATAGCCATATTAACAGTAGATTTAGAAATCAAATTAAAATTTACCTTTTACCTTTACCTTTAAACTTAATGAAGTGTGTAATGAAATGTGAAGAAATGTGAGTCTTGAGTTTTAGTTACATATCTCCTGATGATTGTACTAGGTAAGGTATCGCCACAATATGCTCTCTTGGTGAGGATACGCTCTTCTTCTTTACTCGCACATCAAATATGTCATACTAAGGAGATATAATATGATTGAAATCTGCATATATGACTTTTGACGTGCGAGTATGAAGGAACGAGGATATATCTCACGTTTCCTCTGAGATTGGCGTTTTCGCCGCCATAGTGCTTTTAGGAAAGACATTTTGTAGGTATGATTTTGTCGGACAGCCAAAATATGTCTGGTCCTATTAATATGCACTCAAGGACGATACTACGTAAGGGATCGCCACACTCTGCTTTCCTGGTGAGGATACAACCGACACGCTCGTTTTTCTTTTTACGCGCTTCAATTGAAATTAAACAAAAATATACAATGTCGCTCAGTTAAAAATCTAAAGCTTTTGTTTTTTCTCGGATCTAGACGGCTATGAAAAAAAAATTAAAAACGCTAAAAAACTCCAAATTTCAACAACATATTGCAACAATAAAAGTCCGAAACTCTTCCCGTTCAAAAAGTTATTCCAATCTACAAAAGTGTATAAAAGTCTATCTTCGTAGACACCCTGTATATTAGGATCTTCAATAAAACCGTTATTCTATTTGACGTGGATTTATAGTTTTTCAAAATGGATCAAATATTAATAAATATTTATACACCAAGTGAGTTAAATCAATGCATGTTCATGAGATCAAAAAAGTTCTTTATACATAAAATTAATCCTATACGTATTTTTCAGACTAATAAAATTGTATTTCAAGTATTTATTTGTACTGTTTACATTTACACAATATCATTCATTTTCAAAATTTAATGTTTATTTTACTGTTTTCATATTTAACCTTTCGAGATGTTTCGTTAAATCTAACTGAAAAATGAAAACTAACAAAATCTGCTGTACTTTTGACACACCTATTAAATGCAAATCATTGCATCAAGGACATTGTGGCGGAAACATATTTTCTTAAAAAACTTCTTCAATTGATTGGAAGAAGCAAATAAATATTTGAATATCTGTTCTTAACAAATAAGTTTTCATTCAGATTACATTTGTTTACAAAGTTTCATACAGTTATTTCAAAAATCCATTTATGTATTTGTTTGAATGTGCAGTTCACATCTACTTTGCATACCTAAAGTTTTTATCAATATTTGCTGCAACGAATTCCTTTTTTGAGACGTGCCATTAGTTACTTTGATTTACACTATAGACTAGTGACCATAGGACTAATGTAATAATCAATTTTTACTTTCCGGAACATACAGAAGCGATTGCCACGAACAAATATTTTTATATACCAATAAAAAATGTATTCCACATGTTACAACTTTTTGGTTATGTGTGTATATGTATTTAACTATGTACGTATATGTATTTATTCTTTTTTCATATTTTACCAATAATGCCTTATCCATCAATATAAAACCTTAATAATGCATATAGTGGAATTGAAATAGTAGATTTACAAACATTATTCCATCAAATACTAATACATACATATATCTTTTTATTGTATCCATAAATCATCATTTTCAATCAGATCATAGCAGAAATTACAACTGGATGTACCTAATTTGAACAGATTAGATCACACATTGAATAAAATTTACTTCTAATAATCCAATAGGGCATCCTATTGAAACATGCAGCTATCGGACTGTGAACTAATTGAAATTAATAGTGGTATGCTTTTACTAATGAGTTAAAATCCAATCAATGCGCTGCTAAACTCTAATTAGGTATACTCGTATTGTTGCTGTAGATAAACAGAAAATTTACTTTTACTTACATAGCTTTGTAACATGGTGTAATATTATGTCCATTTTATTTTGCAACATACATACATATGTATTCGTTTCCAATAGCTGATTTATGTCCATTTTAAATACACAGAAAATCAGAAAATTTACACAGAGATACATTAATTGGAGGCTAAAATACGGGCATACGATAAAAAATGGTGTGACTAAAAAAAGTAATACACAAAAACTCTAACAGATAAAATAAGTAACTATGAGAAATTGAGAATATATGAAACAAGTAAATATTTTAAATAATAGTAATTTGGAGACACGAAAATAATAATCTCTAGATTTAAAACTAGATTTAAAGAACACACAAAAACATCAAAACACGACAGAAGTCATAAAAGAAGATCTCACTCGTTTGCGTTATAAACTGTTGGTGGAAGCTGGTAACTCTTTAGGATTCTCGAATGTATGGAGCTCTGGCGGACATATAATGGCAAAGGTGAAAGGTAAAATACTTAAAATCAACACCATGGACGACATAGTACAACTATCTCCTTCAAGTGGATCTGTATAACTAATTCATTGAGCCTATCTTATGTATGTCATACTATTGCCTTATATATTTAGGATAAGTTAAAGAAACTGTGTAGTTGTTAAAGAAAAAAAAAGTTTATAAAAATAGCACTCTTTTTTGTAGGATTAGGTTTTATTGAGTTAGTTGTTTTCATTTGATTTTTATATAGTATTTGGGTACTTGTTTTCTTAAAATTTATAATTATAATAGTAGCATAATAATTAATTTGCCCAGTGATGCCTAGTAATAGTAATGGAAAAAACGTCTTGAAATTTATGCATATAAATGTAAGGTCCTTAGCTGCCCATTACAATAACTTCAAAGAGTTTATCCTTGAAAACAAATATGATGTTGTTGCCGTTAGTGAAACATGGCTTGATGCACATATACCCTCCCTTATTGTTAATTTAATTGGCTATAACTTGGTTCGAAAAGATCGGAATTCCAGGGGAGGCGGAGTTGCATTATATGTAGCAAATTATCTAAAATATGACATTCTTGATACTAGCAATAACATAGAGCAGCTGTGGATAAATTTGCATATTAAAAATAGAGATGTTATATGTGGAGTGGTATACAGGCCTCCTAGTTTTAGTTGTAATACGTTTATAGATGAACTTGACACATCATATTCAAAAATTTTGCCTATTAGCGGTGATATTTTATGTTTAGGGGATCTAAATATTGACATGTTCAAAGTAGATTCCCAGCAGACAGTGTTATTAAAAAACTTTATGGATGATCTTGAAATAACCCAACTGATTACACATCCAACGAGAACGACTCAAAATACAACAACTTTACTTGATCTCATATTAACTTCTAATAAAAAATTAGTTTCTGATTCTGGAGTACTAAGTTATGAATGTTCTGATCACTATGCTGTTTTTTGCACACTTTTAGTTGAAAAGTCTAAGATGGTCCCAATTTTCAGACACTGTAGAAATCTTAGTAAAATAAATCTTGATAACTTTTACAATGATGCAACTTGGGCACAACTGAATACAATTTATTTTACTAATGATATAGACGCTAAACTGAATATACTAAACGATACGATTACAAAGGTTTTTGATAAACATGCACCAATGCGAATGGTTAGACTTACTAAGCCACCATCTCCTTGGATTACTGATGAGATAAAGCTTCTGATGTTAGAAAGAGATAAAGCTAAACAAAAATTGAAACAATCTCGGTCCCCATTGCACTGGGAAACGTATAAACGGCTTAGAAATCAGGTCACTAATACTACAAGAAAGGAAAAGAAGGCACATTTTAGACGTATAACTGACACAAAAAATTCGACTCTGATATGGAAAAGTCTAAATAATCTTAGACTAAAAAAGGAGACTATAAATATCCCACCTGATTTGTGTAATGTTAATGACATCAATAATTATTTTATAAACAGTATACCTAGCTTTGATGGTGATCAGTCGGATATAATAAACTACTACAATGCCAATGTAGGTACTGATGTCACTCCTGATTCATTTTCTTTTCAGTTAATAGGTATGGATTCTATTATAACAGCTTTAAATAAAATAAGAACTAATGTCGTGGGTTCAGATGGTATAAATTTAGGTATGATTAAGTTATGTTTCCCCATTATTGACAACTATTTAATAAATATTATCAATAGTTGTATCTTAGATAACTATTTTCCCAAGGAGTGGAAAACAGCACAAATTAGACCTGTTCCTAAAACTAATAAAATTGAAGAATATAAAGATCTCCGCCCAATAAGTATTCTCCCAACGTTTTCTAAACTACTTGAATATATATTGAACACTCAAATGAGGGAGTACTTAGAGGCATGCAAAATTTTACCAAAATATCAATCAGGTTTCAGACCTCATCATAGTTGTACTACGGCTTTATTACATATAACTGACCATATTTTTAAAGCAAATGATGAAGGTAAACTCACGCTACTGGTATTGCTAGATTATAGTAAGGCTTTTGATTCCATAAACCATAATATTATGAGAGCAATGTTTCATTATATAGGGTTTGGCAAAGAAGCAACTCACCTGTTGTGTTCTTACCTTAGTAATAGAATGCAATCTGTTAAAATTGAAAATTATTTCTCTGAATCTATTCTAATTACAAAAGGTGTGCCTCAAGGATCTATCCTTGGGCCATTACTTTTCTGCTTATATACTTCTAATTTTCATAAATATGTTAGTCACTGCAATATTCATATGTATGCGGATGACATACAGTTATATTCTTCATTTGGACCAGATGAATTAGACTCGGCATTAGCTAATATTAATACTGACTTGGAATCCATACACAAAGCATCAGATGAACATTCATTAGCACTGAATGCAGCCAAAACTAAAGTTTTATTATTCGGCCCAAATAAACTGCACAAAGAGTTTAATGGTAAAAATTCACTTAATTTAAATAATGCTGAACTTAAAGCAAGTACTGAGGGTAGAAACCTAGGGCTTTGGATGGATAACACCTTAAGATTTAGACTACATATTTCCAAAAGTATTCAAAAAGCCTATAATTGTATGAGATTATTATATCCTCATAGATCATACCTTGACAAGAAAGTTAAGGCTAATCTCTGTGAAACACTTGTGCTGTCTTAGTTTAACTATTGTGCTCCTGTTTTTAGTTTTTGTTTAGACTCACAAGATAGATACAGAATTCAAAACTCATGCCTTCGTTTCATTTTTGGAATTACAAAGTATGGCCGTATATCACATAAACTAAAAGATTTACAATGGCTTAATATGCAAAACCGCTTTCTTCTTTAGGCTTCAGCTTTATTTCATTCCTTAATATTAAATAAAAAACCCAGCTATTTATACGACAGGATAGTATTTCGTTCAGATGTACATAAATAAGGAATAAAAATGACCTGGCTGCACCGGTGGCCAAAACATCACAATTTGAAAGATCATTTACATTCAATATATAAAATTTATAATAATTTGGAAGATTCCGTTTGATGTTTGTCAGTTGGTACCTTTAAAAGGCATGTCCGTATAAATTTAATAGAACAACAAAACGATGAACTTTAAGCTAAAGCTCCTAGTTCTATTTCTGTTCTATTGCCACATGCTATATATATATACTTTTTCTTTTTTTTACACTCACGTATTGGTAGCGTGCAACAAAATAATTCTAGGCTACTGGGCAGTTAAGGCATTAAGACATTGTATCTACCTACGAATGTACTTTCAGTTTGTTTACTTCTACGGAGTTAAATGGAAGAGCAGATTAGCAGTGTTTCACTGCTGTCTGAATTTCGCTTCGGGATTTTATTTCTGCTTTTGCTATCTGCTTTGTGTTGTTTATAAATTGTGTAATGTATTTTTTTTCAAAAGCTGAAATAAAAAAAAGACAATAAATAAATAAATAAATAAATAAAAGTTAAAATCATTTTAACTTTACCAACCAATTAAAATCATCACTTTACCAACCTTTAAATAGATTTTTTTAATATCGAACCCAAATGGTCATTAGCATTGCAAAATAAAAAAAAGACTTATTTTTTTTATATAAATTCATATTTATAAGTGTCCTCCATTATTATTAATAACTTGTATGACTCTAACAGTAGTAACAACACTAACATCATTATACAATAACTGTGCCTTATTCATGCATCCTTTAAACATGCATCACGTTTAATATTTTGTGATTGGTATATTCTCTATTTTCTTAAAAAAATATTTTCATCCACATTAACTAACAAAAATACATTTGAATGTGACTTTAAATGGTATAGATAAATGATTTTATTTTGCCTAAATTCGAGTAAGTAACCTAGAAGTAAACCAGTTGGTGTGAGTAAAAAATAAAAAATATGCAATTATTTTCTTCTGACGTATTTCGAAATTTTGTAAAATAATCTCGGTTTTCATCATTTGTTAGAAAAAGAAAAAGGCAAATTTGAGAGTTACGTGAGTGTTTATGTGCATTGTGGGTCTTTATTTGCCATCATTTTTTAAATAAAAGCTAATAGTAAACAGACAATGTAGGTACAAAAACTATAACAATTACAGTAATATTTTTCCATATGCAGCGGAGTTTATATGACACTTGTCTAAATTTCACATTTTAAAGACACTCTTGTTTCATTTATATATTTTTTTATTTTGTACTACTAGGTATTACTTGTTGAACCTTTTAATACATTTTTTTACTTAGACGCATACTATGCTGTGGCATTTGATTGAAATATAGATTTCGTATAGATACTTGTCTGTAAATATTGTTTTAATATAAAAGTAATTATAATGAATTCTATTAAACTGATAAATTTTTTAATTTAATTGCTAGGATATAAGCATATTAGCAAATCCATTTTATATTGCCGCGTTAAAATTCACTCCTTCAATCTATCAATACTCCTATCGTGCTGGTCCAACTGAGAAAATTAAATCGGTGAATGGAACAAATACACGAGCCATATATTTTTCGTAAGCTACTGGAATTATTTTTGATTGGTACACCGTTGAACTTCTGAAGAGTACGAGCTAACCTCGACTAATACACTTTAAGCTTTTTAAAATTGGGAAAGTAAAAAGGGAGTAGAAATCGGTAGCTAAAGCCGTGGAAAACATGGTAAGATCAACGACATTCGGTTAAAGATTAAAATTAAATGGACTGGTACTAACTAAAATTGCCTGCTCTATTTTTAGTAGAAGGGAAATTATTATTAAATGTAGTAGGAGGCGAACCACCTATTTTGACCCCATGTCCTGTGCAGTTTTGATTTAATATACATATGTATGTACCTAAGTTAGATTTAAATTATTTGTATCGACCTAAAATATTCACAACAGGGGATATTTAGGTTTTAACGAAAAAAGAAGTACCTCTGTTCTCGGTATCACTCGGTATATCTGTATTTTAGCTTTTATGTTCATGATAACTCCTGAAGTTTTTAAGATATCATTGTGTTACATCTATGATCTGAAAAATCAAAAAATATAGAGTTACTAGATTTTGAGCTTAATGTTATTTATAGAACTGGGAGAGAAACGAAAGTAATTCCCTTTATTAATCGACAAATAAATACTAGAACATTATTATTGTTTTTTTTTTTAATTTCGGTTTCTGTTAAAGCAATTAATTTTTTTTCATTATCAATATTTTCTCAGATTTTATGATGGTCGTACCTTAAAAACTGGAACTTGTGGAATTGTGAAAAAAAAATATAAGACTTTTGTATTCACTTGTCGATCAAGAAAATTAAATTCGCAATTATATTACAATTCATAGACAATACATTTTCATAGACTTGTCATAACTATACAAAAAATGGTGACTTTATGCAATCATTTTTGTCAAGTGCGCAATGAGATAGAAATCATTTAACAATTTATTAGCAATAAATAGGTAAGAATAATCCTGTAAGTTGCCATAATTTTATCCAAGATTTGAAGAGGATTATTAAGACTTTACTTATCACTTATAGTAGCCATTATTACTTATTAGTCGCTGGTTGCGTAAGTCTTACCAAAGTAAGATACCAATATAATTAAATTACACCTGACCTACTCAACTAATAAGGCTAATACTTGAGAGGTAAGTTCTAGTTTGGTAAGCAGTTTATATCACATGTATTCGTATGTATCATAT
The DNA here is from genome assembly GCA_029963805.1 of Aromia moschata. NCBI lineage: Eukaryota > Metazoa > Arthropoda > Insecta > Coleoptera > Cerambycidae > Aromia > Aromia moschata. The sequence continues at coordinate 213,820 of JAPWTK010000151.1, read as the reverse complement.
TATGTAGGGTGATTGATCGAAACTATCCATGAGGTATTAGGGGTTGTAAAAATGATTTTTTAAAATTTAGGCAGCCAAGAGACCCGTGGCGAACTTGATGAGAATACTTTCAAGATGGCTGTACTGCTGGTTCGCTGGTTGTACTGAAAGTCAACATCAACTTCCTTTTTTAAACGGCTAGTGGGTTTTTTATTTCATATTTCGATTCTACACGTTATTTTAGATATCTATCTAAAATGAGAGCCTTCTCATGAGATTTCTCTATACCTACCTATCTTTACCATTTTTTAGTTATTTCCTGTTTTTGAAATTTCGTATATTAACAACATAACATTTGAAACTATCTGTATCGGTCATTTTAGAAAATTAATTATGGCAGTGGCGGCTGGTGGCATTGAGATTCCCTCATTTTCGTAACAAAACATGGGACCCACATCATGTTTTAAAGGGTGATTACTACACTTAGAAGTAGGATGTGATAGCAAAAAAGATTTCAAATGAAACTTGCAAAAAAAACTTCAAAAAACGTCTGCCTCACCACTTTTTTTTTAAAACGGCTTTCAAAATATTTACAAAATATTTTAGTCATAATCAACAATTATCATTAAATAAAGTATTTTTATGCTTACAATTTTTTTCGAAATCTCGAGATCTGTAAAAGTTATGGTAATCTGAATAATATTTTCATCACAGCATTTCCTTTTTGAGTTTTTGTAATAGTTGTAGCTTTAATCAAAATGATCAAAAAAAATTGCAAAAAGCCGCTTCCAAAATCTGGTGAGGCATATTATTTGAAAATGTTTTCGCAAATTTAATTTGATTTTTTTTGCCATATAGCCTTCTACTTAGGTCTAGTAATCACTCCCTAAAATATGATGTGGGTACGACGCTTCCTTATGAAAATACGAGAATCTGAACTTCCACCAGCCGCCGCTGAATTATGGGTATTGTGGCACTGTCGTTAGTAGGACCCTAAAGCTATGCAACATTGCTTTGGTTATTTCTCAATTATGTATGTTTAAAACAGAACTACAATTTAGAACATCAAACCATCCAAACTATTTTTTTAATACAATGCCCTACACTTTCCTTTACAGTGTAATGTAGAATTAAATCTTGCATTGATCTATTTTAATAACGCCTATATCTATATTTAATATTTTTTTTTTAAATAACGATACTAAAGTTACTACTAATTCTGATAATTATAATTATTTCGTTTTTTTGTGGTTTCTTTATTATAAGTCGTTATTATTAAACGATATCGATAGACTAATTGCATTTTAACAAATGCTAAAAGTGAGTTAACCAATTCTCTTAGGTGGGCATGGGCTAATATGTCAAGAAGCCACTATCCAATAAGGTTATCGTTTATCACAATCACACCTACTCACTATACTTATTACTGCTAACTTCAGTGGACACATATTGTATATTTTGTGACTGGGTAAATAAAAATTTACCAACTGGAATCTATGAAATAGATGTAGGAGTAGTATACAATGGAATCTACAAGGAAAATTAGACACAGAAAACACACTATACAACTCGAAGAAGATACAAATTACACTATTGCTTAAAAACAATAACGATGACAGCACAATAATTTCCATGGCATACTATTGAAAAATCAAACAATTTATTGGATGTTATTAAGACATTAAAAAGCTGAATAATTAAAAAAATATTATTATATATGTATAATGTATTATTTCTTTCTCATATAAATACGGAATAGGTGTCGTCGGCGTGAAATAAGAACTTATTGAGTTGCTCTGTAATAACAAAGAAATGTTTTATTAGAAATAATATTACAACTGAAACTAAGTTTTTTTATTTATAATAGTTTATAATAGTTTATAATTTATAATAGTTTACAAACATACCTGTAATAACAAAGAAACGACATTAAAGCTATTATTTCACAATGTGTTGGTTTAAATATTAGTTAACTGTCAACTGTCACTCTTGTGAATAATGTGAATAGAAAACAAAAGGAGTTTGACGATCCTAGTAAAGGTGATATCAACTCTCTTTTACATATGTATAAAGAATGCAAATCTTTCTATATTTATCGATAGTATTCGATAAATATAATATTCGATATCTATATTCGAATTTTATTCTATATTTATCTAGATAGATAAATATAGAATTTAATTGTGATACTGACCTTTCATAAAACATAATAGAGAATTATAAACAAACATATTAATTTACAATTTGTTACCTATCGTTGAAATGTCTTCGTGATGGCGATGTCTAAGATAAATAATTGATATTTTAATACATTGGTACGCAGTTGGAGATTTGCATAAAACTGGATGTTCCAAGTTAATTAATGGTGAGAGAATCTTAAATTATTTATTATCTGGTTGTGATAATCCCCATTTTTCTGAAATTTACCTGTCCGAGGAGTTTATATGTATTAGTTCTCTTTTTTTTTGATAATTTATTCCACACTTTATATTACAGACTGTATAATAAATCTATCATAAATCTGAATTAGTGTGTACAACATTAACTATAGAACCATAGTTAGTTTTCTATTTCCAAAATATACAGAAAAAAAAACTGAAGAAAAGGAGAGTACTTATATATAGGTGAAGGAATGACTAGGTACAAAAAATAGTTTGTACCAAAAAAAAGTGTTTTGACCATGTCCATGTAGTAAAGGCGAATCTATAAATTGAGTTGAATCTATACGTTTAATACAATCTATAAGTATAGTATGAATTTAATCTATAAGTTTCCTTCGAAGGTAGTTAACAAACTGTGGACGTCACGAACAGATAAAAACTGAACGATTTAACTTGTGAGATGCAGCACACACCCTCGAATTTTATTTCCGGTCAGTTGATCGGAGTTTAGTAAGATCTGAAGACCAATTTGATAATCTGTGGGGCCCTTAAGGTGAGGAGATTACTTTATGGACAGACTGTATACCTCAGTTTCTTTTATATTTGATGAACAAACAGAATATAGAATTGAGTTACTGACTTTTGAGGTAGATATTTTCCTTCTCTGTTCGCATCTGTTATTTTTCATGGTCTATCTAATATAAATAGAAAAATATTGCTAATGTGTCATACCTGCACTACACATATGTATGTTTATGTCGGATTGGAACAATCTGGAATGTAAAAAAAAGTTATTTATGGAGATTGTTCAGAAAGCTTTCGGAATAAAATACAGTAAAATAATAGCGACAGCTTTTAATACCCACAAATATTAGCGATGGGCATAATCGAGGTATTTCAATAATCGATTATTAGTAATCGAGATATTTTAATAAACTGCTAATATTAGTATTTAAAACTTAATAGTGCTAATTTTAGTTATGAAACCTAAGATAACACACTGTAATCGATAATCTCACTGTTGTATATGTTTGCCGATAATTTATTATACACAAGGATATTTTATGCCTTCGTCATACATAAAATAATATATGCTGTTCTCTCTGGGTGACCTACATACTTTCGTATGTACAACCCAGAACGTATGTTACACAGGTGAATCCACATAATATTGACATAAAAGTGGAGTATTTAATGTACGCCTATGTACCATAATTCCTACTGTATATTATGTCAATGTTAACTTATGTATTTGTCAGACGTAATCGTAGTAACCAAGCCAAGGTACTGGATCATTCATAAAGTGCGCATCATGTGGGATTTTTTTTTACGACATTTTTTGGGATTCATTTTAAAAATGGCGAAGATGGCCTTCTCTAAAGGCCGCTTTAGAGTTCGCAATTTTTCTTGACATCAAGAGAAATTGCAGCAAATGTTTGGGCAATTTCTTAACAAATAAAGACAAATGCACAATTTTTATTGTGCAAAAGTACGCACAATAAAAAGTGCTGTAAAGCTGTAAAACTGTAAAACGACCTTGATGGAGGCGATGTCTATAAAATTTGACATTTTTCTATTAAAATCACTCAAAATGGGTCTGTTTTCTGATTTCAAAAACTATAACTAAGAGCAGTTGGTTTTCTCCAAATTGTACATATGTATGCCAAATCTGAACGATCTATTATAACATTTGTTTTTTGCTATTTCTTAATATCCACAAAATTACTCAAAAACAGTTCGGACGCCGAAAAAAAAAACTTTTTTCAGAGTTTTTACTCTGAAAAACACTTTCGAAAAAATTACCAAACCACCAGTTATTTATTACAAAGATTAGAACACGACTTTTTGCAGAAAAAAGATACCATACTTCCACTCTACTACGTGGATGTGGAAGTAATAAAATAATGTTACTATATTCTGTTATGTTTGATGCAAAGTTGAAAATTCAGGTTGACAGTGTAAATTCTCGACAATATTTTACTTAATTTCCTCTTATTCTAGCATCAATTTAACACTGAAAATAAGTAGGTATGTCCTAAATAAAGATATATCCTTAATCCTGGCGGCATGTCAATATTGCATCAAGCAATAGAATTTAGAAGTGTTATTTTAATTTTTATTAAAAAGACCTACTTTAATCGATATTTTGTAATAAATAGTGGTGTGGAAAACCTACTGAAATAAAGTATTTTTTCCAAGTTTGTCAAAAACGTGAGAAAAAACAAATGTTCTAATAGAGCGTTCAGGTTTGACATACTTATGTAAAATTAGGAAATAAACAACATTTCTTGATAATTTTTTTTAATCGTAACAAGTAGGCCCATTTTGATCCATTTGTTTTGGGAAAAAAAAAAACAAGTTAAAGAGCAAAGGGTCATAAGGGAAAATTTTTAACATTCTGACTCCGATTTTCAAAATGGTATTTTTCTTCGATGACCCATGATGACCTGCCACTAGCCCTAGAATATTATGGAAATCGACGTGTACAATTTTTTATAAAAAGCTAAAATGTCAGATTCTTGATGACCACGTGGCTCATCGATATTGGACATGAAACTTTCAGGGCCGAAATATATTGTCATATTGTCATCATGGGTCATTGAAGAAAAATACCATTTTGAAAATCGGAGTCACAATGTTAAAATTTTTCCCTTATGGCCCTTTGCTCTTTCAAAAAAAGTTGTTAGAAAAAAAAAATGTTCTCATATGATGCGCACTTTATGAAGGAGACTCTATACCGCGTTAATATGCACCTAAATGGCTTCTGATTGATCAAAAACTCGTACGGAATATATTTCACATGAGTGTGGTGGAATAACATTATATTTTTATATACATAGTTTTAGTTATATTTAGTTAGTTTTAGTTATTCATGAAAAAAATAAATAAAAAAAAACAGGTTAGATAGGTCTAAAATGTTCTGAAACGTCGACATTTTAAGTTTATGCGAAAAAAATTTCTGTCTGTCGGTCTTCCTTTGTAGATGATAACTAGAACGCGTTAAGATATCAACTCCTAAGGGTTTAGCTGGATAAATATGACGAGTCGACCCCCAAATGGGAACATATATCGAAACTTATGTTTTAATATCTACTTGATGTACAAACACAATTTATGTACCTTTCGCGACCAGCTTTCACTTTGACCTTGAGATATGGGAAAAAAATAACCGTACGCATGACTATTATTCAAAGTAATATATCTCAAAAACTAATTAAGCTAGAGAAGTGAGACCAACGCGAGGCTTTAGGTTACATTACAAAGTATATCATATAATTTTTTTAAATTTTTTTTGAATTACTTTTTATATAAAAAAAAATAAATAAATAAGTAAATCATAATTTTTTTTTCGTGTTCTCTGAGACTTACAATCACGAAAATAATATATGTTATGCTCCTTTATGTGCACTATTACTCATAAAAATTGCGTGAGAAAAAAGTTGGTGCAACACTTCGAAAAAAAATAAAATGTGATTCGCGCCTTGTAATGTATGGGTATATGTAAACATGACTTACCTATGCACGCGGGCAAAATTGTAAACAACAAATAAGTTTGAACTTATTATCACGCTGTTTATTATTATATTTTATGGCCTACTAACGTCGCATTATCATTGGTATTGCTCTAGAAGGTAGCTCATGACTTGGATTTTTGTGATATTTTGTTTCAAGATTTTAAAATTAGTGACTGTTAAACCAAATTATTACTATTATAATTATTAGGTAATAATGTCTGACAAGTGTAAAAACTGTAACAAGTATGTAATGATAATCTTGTTACAGTTTTTACGCTTGTCAGACATTATTACCTAATAATTATAATAATAATAATTTATATAATTATAATAATATAAAAAAAGTTATAAAAACTGAAGAAGTTAAAGTGTTTAGCGATTGTTTGAATAAAACAGTAACTGTTAATGATATATTCTGTAACAAGTGTCGACTTATCCCATATATTAACAAAAAAGCTTCTAGTTCTACATGTACAGCATCTGACGAGGTGTCTTTAAGCATGGAAGTATGCGATGAAGCATCAGCGACTACAGAAGTGCCGGAAGAAACTTATGTCAACTCTGAAGATTTTGATACCAGTAGTGACATTGATATTACATATGAGTACTATCTGAGTGATGATTATATTGACATTCCATTTGACTCAAAATGTTCCAGTAGTAATTAATTACAACAGTGACGATGATTAATATTTTTTGTTTCTGGTATTTTCATTAACACGAAAAGTAATAAAAGTGGTGATAATTATAAATATTGAACACTGGTTGTTTTTTCTTTTCTTTTTGAACAATTTTATTCCAACTCTTAAAAATAATTACCTTTGTTCTAAAACAAGTTGGTGCAACAATTCGAAAAAAAAAATGGGATGTGGGCCTTATAGTACATGGGTATACTATAAGGTTGCACCAACTTTATTCTCACGCAATTTTTATGAGTAATAGTGCACGTAAAGGAGCATAATATATATTATTTTCGTGATTGTAAGTCTCAGAGAACACGAAAAAAAATTATGATTTACTTATTTATTTATTTTTTTTTTATATAAAAAGTAATTCAAAAAAATTAAAAAAAATTATATGATATACTTTGTAATGTAACCTAAAGCCTCGCGTAGGTCTCATTTCTCTAGCTTAATTAGTTTTTGAGATATATTACTTTCAATAATATTCATGCGTACGGGTATTTTTTCCCATATCTCAAGGTCAAAGCGAAAACTTGTCGCGAAATATACATTTGGGTTCCCATTTGGGGGCCGACTCGTCATATTTATCTAGCTAAACCCTTTGGATCACTTATCTACCATGACAAGGTCTCGCCTGGTTAGATTTTGAGCTTAATCGGTTAAGGAGTTGGGGATTAAATAGCGGTGTTGAGATTTCGCTCAACCATAGTGAAAAATCCTATCTCTATTCTCGTGGCCGAAAAACTGACTTTAAGGTCAAGCCGCCACGCACGCGCCGTAACATGGCAACAAAAAAAAATAAATAAAAAAACAGTTCGAGCTGTCAGTGAGAAACATACTCGCATTCGCAAATTTGAGTTTTTCATTTTGTAATTTAAGTTATGTATGTGATAATTAGTGAGATGAAACAATAAAAATTGTTACTAAAATAAGAAGTGTTTATTCAACTCAACCAAACAAAATTGCCACTGACCAAGCTGTGACTTGGCAGACCCTGGATATATGGTGGAAGAAAGAACACTCCAACATATAATTTGGTCAGCTTCGAGCCTGATATGAAACAACCAGTGACCCAAGGATCTCTCATCGCAGTCCGGTAAATAGCCATAATACGCGGCACGTTACCGGCGAAACCAAAGAATTTCTCAACGTATCGCAGTCCGATTAATAGCCAAGTACCCGGTAAAATATCGGCAAAAGTCTAAAAGGATTTTCATCGCATTCGCATCCCCAGTTCCAGTTCCCAATTTACCCAGTCCGAGACGCCCAGCAGAACCCAAGCGAGGCATCGGCGACACAGCAAGCAAGTCTCAACTTGAAGATTCTCGACAGCATCGGCAGGCAACCGTCCCCAACTACCTGCACCAGGACCTGGTGTCGGCGTCCACGGGATTTTCCACGACACAAATAAGGTCAGATCGTTCTTTTTATTTACTCGTAACAATTTTAAAGTGCAATCTCTCAGTGCTCAGTGCAAACTCTGCGTAAGTGTTTCTCGTCTCAAGAAAAAAAGTTTTTACTTAATACATTTATCGCTTATTCTCATTTATTGTTGAAACTTTCGTCTCTCATTTATTGTTTAAACATTGTCTTGCTTATTTAGTGTTTAAATATTAGATACCCTTATTAAAATTGTAAAGGCTCAATTAGGTTTTCACAAAAATGGAAGCATTACGTAAGAAAAGAGGTTTCGCAAAATCAACTATCACTCGCATTGAAACTTTTGTTATTCAAAATGCTGAAAATTTAGATATCAAACTCGTGCAATTCAAAGACAGAGAACAAAACTTACGTGAAACTTTCAAAAAATATCAAAACACTCAAGATGAAATAGAATATTTAGATAGCTCAGAAGAAACATTACTTGATAGGGAAATTATTGAAAATAAGTATTATACTATTTTAGAAAAATTACAAGACGCAATTAAGGTTAGAGAAACAAAGAAAAATCACAATATTACTCAAAATATCGAGGCAAAAGAGAATGCAACTCAACCTAAATTAAATATTAAACTCCCAGAAATAAGTATTCAAACATTTTCAGGAAAAGTCTCAGAATGGCAGTCATTTTTCGAAATATTTACAGCTCTTATAATAAAAAATACACAACTGTCAGATACTGAGCTATTGTATCTCAAGAGTTATTTACAAAAAGAACCACTAAATTTAATTAACAGTTTACATTTAACAGGTGACAACTTCAAAATAGCACTACAAATTTTGGAACAAAGATACTCAAATAAGGTTTCAGTAATAAATTGCCACATTAAATATCTTTTAGAAATTCCTTCACTTGTAAAATGCAATGCTCAAAATTTAAGACATTTTGTTACTGAAATAAAACAAAATACAGAGTCGTTAAAACATTTAGGTGTGCCAGTACAACACTGGGATTTACTTTTAATATCTCTTTTCGCGCAGAAACTGGATTTTGGTACTCGTAGAGCCTTTGAAACTGAAAAGGATCCAAATCAATTACCCACGCTAGATGAATTTTTCAAATTCTTAGAAAAAAGATGCTTGAATTTTGAAAACCTGTCAGTCATGGACAACAGAATTCAACCACCCAAAGTTCAAAAAATCAAATCTGCACATCACAGTAATTTAGAGCAAATTTCTAAACCAAATTCACATCAAAACTCTCCCCAAGCATTCAATCAGTGTATTTATTGTAAACAGTCTGGACACAAAATATACAAATGCACCAAATTCAGAGAATTAACCCATTCAAACAAAGAAAATTTCATTCGTACAAATAAATTATGTTTTAATTGTTTAGGAACTAAACATGTAACAAGGGATTGTACTTCGCAAGGTTGCCACATTTGTTCGAGAAAGCATCATTCCACTTTACATTTAGAACTAAATAAATATCAAGGGTCTAAACAAAATTCCTCGCCCTACAACCCCAACTTAGACAATGTTGAAAATGCTGGAACGCATAGGCGCACACAATATAGTATAGTGTCGAATAATGACAATAATAACTCGCAAAATAATTATAACAACGGTCAAAATGTTGACACACCTGATAATATGCGTTCTCAAAATAATATTCTAAATTCTCAAGGTCCTTCGAGAAATACAGAAATTACGGAAAATGTCTCAGCTCTTTCTACAAAAAAATTCACAAGTGTTGTTAGCTACAGCACTCGTGACAGTGTACGGGTCTGGTAATAAGCCAGCACAGGCAAAGGTTCTGTTAGACGGAGGCAGTCAAACCTCATTTATAACACAAAAATTAGTCGCAAAACTTAATTGTAAAACATTCTCAAATAATTTAAAAATTTCTGGTATATGTGAAAATACGCTACACTCAAACAAAATGGCAAATGTAAAAATTGTCTCTAATGTTGATCAAAATGTGAATTTTGATGTCACATGTACTTAAAACTATCACTTGCAAATTACCTCAAGCCCCAATCAAAATAAAAAATCTCAATCTACCAGAAAACATAAAACTCGCTGATCCAACATTTTGCACTCCCTCACAACTAGACATTTTAATAGGCGCAGATTTGTACTATGATATTATTTCTGGTGGTGTAATAAAATTAGGCAAAAATCTCCCCATTTTGCAAAACACGTATCTTGGCTGGATTGTGGCCGGAGAAATACCCGAACATGTCGTATCTCACACATCAACATTCATCCCCATGCAATCAGACGTTTCTCTCTTCACTCACACATTAGACTTGGATAATATGTTAAAATTTTGGTCGCTAGAAGAAATTCATCATAACCCTGTATTATCTCCGGACGATGAACTCGCAGAAAAAATATTTAAAAACACAACTCGCATTTTGGAAAACGGACGTTATCAAGTCAATTTACCGCTAAAAACAGAAAAAGAAAATTTAAAACTAGGTGACTCATTCGAAATAGCTCGGAAAAGATTTTGTAACTTGGAAAAAAGATTTGAAAAGGATCCGAACTTGTTTTCGGCTTATAAACATTTTATAGACGAATATATTTCCTTAGGCCACGCTAAATATGTACGCCTACAAATTAAAAATGAGAGCAATGAAAATAAGTATTTTTTACCCCATCACTGCGTAATACGCGAAGCAAGCGTGACTACAAAACTTCGTGTAGTCTTCGACGCATCTTGCACAACGACAACCGGATACTCACTAAATGATACAATGTTAAAAGGCTATCAAGTGCAGCCAGATCTCTACGACATTTTAAATCGGTTTAGACTCTATAAATACGTATTAATTTCGGACATTGAGAAAATGTACCGTCAGGTAAAAATTAATCCCTCGCAAAACTTTTTACAAAATATACTTTGGAGAAATGACGTATCTGGGCCTCTAAATTGCATTGAATTGCAAACCGTTACATATGGCAGAAATAGTGCACCGTTCTTGACCACCCGTGTTTTAAAAGATATCGCAGAGCGCGGAAAGGAAAATTACCCAGTCGCGGCGGACGCCTTACTGAACCAGTGTTACGTAGATGACATTTTATATGGTAGTGACAGTTACGAAAACTTAATAACGACTTATAATCAATTAAATATTTTACTTAATAGCGCAGGTTTTAGCCTACACAAATGGGGCTCAAACTCGAAAGAATTTTTGCAAAATTATTGCTACAATGAAACTCAAAACACGTATAATATTAAAATTGAGAACGTCCCTAATAAAGTACTAGGTGTATCCTGGAATCCCAATACAAACATTTTTTCAGTAACGTTGCCACAAAAAACGGCGGAAAATAATTTTACAAAAAGAGAAGTTTTGTCATGTTTGTCTCAAATGTTTGACCCGCTAGGTCTAATAGGTCCTATAATTGTCACAGGAAAAATGATAATGCAGAAAATTTGGATTAGTAAAATAAACTGGGATGATCAGTTAGATGCGCAAACTCTCACAGAATGGAACATTTTTTTGTCTCAGCTCTCATGTTTAACGGATTTGAAAATTCAGCGTTATTTACTAGGTCATCAAAACTATTTTAAAATTGAGCTGCATGGTTTCGCAGACGCTAGTCTCAAGGCTTACGGCGCATGTATTTACCTAAGGATTGTACACCCAAACAATGAAGTTTTGTGCAACTTAATCTCATCAAAATCGCGAATTGCGCCAATTAAAACAGTGTCGCTCCCAAGACTTGAATTATGTGCCATGCTCTTACTTTCAAATCTAACTCAAAAAAATGTTTCTATTTATCCTGACTCGTTAAAATTTGATTCCATTAATTTATGGACCGATTCGGAAATTTCCCTATACTGGATTCACTCACATGCGTTGGTCAATTTTCGTTTCAAACAGAGTATCTCAAATACAAAATCTCACATCGAATTACCAGTGGCGTCACGTAAAATCGCAAAACAATCCCGCAGATCATCTTTCTCGGGGAATGCTACCGAATGAAATCATTTCATCAAAATTATGGTGGCACGGCCCGACGTTTTTACAACAGGGTGACGTAAATTTACAAAATTTAAAAGAACTGTCGGAACTTAAATCTGGTAAGCCACTTTCGAATAAAGGTATTGTTTCGCTAAATCCATTTTTGGACGAATCAGGAATTATCCGCGTTGGTGGACGTTTAGCAAATGCAGACGTTCCATATTCCCAGAAACATCCAATTCTATTGCCCTCGAAGAATCATGTAGTTACCCTTCTTTTGACAAGAGAACACCTACGGTTAGGTCACGCAGGTCCGCAAACCTTACTATCAAATTTCCGATTGAAATTTTGGCCACTCAGCGGATTACGAGAAATCAAGCGCATAATAAGAAATTGTATCACGTGCTTTAGGTTTAGGGCACAACCCGCACATCAAATAATGGCGGACTTACCGAAGGCTAGAGTATCAGTAACGCGCCCATTCCAAAGGGTAGGCGTTGATTTCGCCGGACCATTTTCTATAAAATCTTCTAGATTACGCAAGGCCCCGATTATTAAATGCTATATTGCAATGTCTGTGTGCATTATCTAACGACCCACATGATTTAACTTACTTAACCCCAGGTCATTTTTTAATAGGAACTAGTATTACTGCTTACCCTGAACAATATTTAACCCATATCCCGGAAAATAGACTTTCCTTTTGACAACATTGTACTCTAGTCCAACAAAATTTTTGGAAAAAATGGTCCATAGAGTACCTCAATCGATTGCAAAACAGACCCAAATGGCTCACACCTTCAAAAAACCTGCAAGTCAATGATTTAGTACTTCTTAAGGAGGACAATACTCCCCCCTTAAAATGGTCTCTCGCAAGAATAATAGAAGTTAATCCCAGTGCAGACAAAAGAATTAGATTAGTAAAAGTGAAACTAATGAAGGAGTTTTTACAAGATCCATTGCAAAAATTTGTCCTCTTCCCAACACGAATTGTAATATTGACTCGTAATATATCTTCAACTCAAGATGTTTTAAACTCGTTTGGTTTAAATTAGTCCTAACTCAATAATTGTTGTAGTAATTTCATTTTTTTCTCTAACCTTCGCGATTAAACTTTTGTTGTGTTTTGAAGTCAAGACTTCAACGCGGGCGAGTATGTTGAGATTTCGCTCAACCATAGTAAAAAATCCTATCTCTATTCTCGTGGCCGAAAAACTGACTTTAAGGTCAAGCCGCCACGCACGCGCCGTAACATGGCAACAAAAAAAAAAATAAATAAAAAAATAGTTCGAGCTGTCAATGAGAAACATACTCGCATTCGCAAATTTGAGTTTTTCATTTTGTAATTTAAGTTATGTATGTGATAATTAGTGAGATGAAACAATAAAAATTGTTACTAAAATAAGAAGTGTTTATTCAACTCAACCAAACAAAATTGCCACTGACCAAGCTGTGACTTGGCAGACCCTGGATATATGGTGGAAGAAAGAACACTCCAACAAGCGGCAATATACATTTTCATTGACTATTGGTAATTTCCAAATGAAACAAGATAAATGAGACAAGCACTTTAAATTTGAGATACATGGACAACATAACAGAGTCGAGTTTTTAACGGGGTTAAGGAGGTTGAAAAGAGTACCTATTTAAAATAGGCAAAATATTTTTTTAACATAATTTTTACTAACTATTAAGTGGACAGAGCTCTAAAAAATCGTACTCTCTTTCAGGTTAGAGAGGACGGTGGAAAAATAAATGAAGGTCAAGGAGGTCAATGGGGACAAGTTTATCAACGAAAGCCGCGCATAAAGGAGGGGAATGGGTTTAAGAGGTAAATCAGTACAAAAGGAGGCGAAAGTACAAAGAGGATAACATATTGGATGATAGGAATGTGACTTGGTGAAACAGGACAAGTCATTAATGAGACAAAGGAGGACCAATGGATGTTACGAAGACCAATGAGGACGAAAATCTTGTGGATAAACAAGGGCAAGCAGGGTAATGAGGTTAAAGAGAACAACAAACACAAGTAAGGTGAAGAGGACAAGGAGGACAAAAAGAGGTTAAGCGGACGTTAAGGTTAAGGAGGACAAAAGGTCAATGAGGACAATGACAGTAAAATGACAACAGGGGACAGAACGAGGACAAAAGGAGGACGAAGGTAAGAGAAAAGGGGGACAAAGGGGGGGACAAATGGAGGACAAAATGAGGAGAGAGATAAGACCCAAATAGGACAAAGGGAGGACAACAGAAAGACAAAGTGAGGGCAAATGGAGAACAAATGGAGACAGGGAGGGAAAAGGACAATAAAAAGAGGATGAGGACGAAGAACGTATTTAATTATTTTAAAATAATATCCCAAATTTATTCAACTATTCAACCCAAACATTAAAACAATAAATAATTTGTTACACTTTCTTTTATGTAAAATATAACAAGTATAAAACTAGACAATCCAAACAAGCAATATTGTAGGTATGTTAATTTACATTAATATACCACTATGCAATTTTTTAAATTGTACCTTTCATTATCTCACGATACACGTACATATATACGTGTATCGTGCATTATCCTAATAATCTAACATCACACTTTTAAGAATATAACCTAATGTTTTTAGCGAGTTACTCTATTTTAATGTAAAAAAATTGGATGTGGTAGTAGTGATTCCTTAGGCAACGGTTTTTAGTTATGGAAAGTGTATGTTTCTAAAATAGTGTTAGAGAAACCCTATTTTATACTGAGCCAATCAAGCACATTTAACATCATTTAAGTTGAATTATATCTATATAGTGCATTCCGAACTTTGATCTTATACTGTTTGATCTTATACTCCTATTTTACACTTTCCGGAACATAGCGATAACGTTTTTACCAATATATTCATCACCAATATTCATAACCAAATTTGGTTTACGACGACGCCACATGTAGGCTCGTGTAGCATGTAACATGTAACTCCTATAGCATGTGACGGGGGTTGCCTCAATTTAATTTGATTGCAGTAGTCCTATTTCAGTTGATGCTGTTGTACAACGTCCGCTATATGTAATACGTTGAATAGTGTGATATAATTTCATAATAAAATATGGTAAACGTGTTAAAGGCGACTGGTTACTTTCGAGTATGGCATTTATAATGCGTCCTCGTAAAATGTAAATATAAAAATGACAATTAGTACTATGTTACCAGAACAAATAAGTGTAATAAAAACTAGTCCAGCTGTTTTTCTGGATTTAATACAGGTTAGCTATTAGCATAGAAGATGTTAAGATATTTGAATATATGCTAATATATCCCTATTTTTCAAGTAATTGCCGAAATAATCTTAACATTTTACGGACTCTTAGTAAAGTTAATAACAATAACTTACAGGAATTTTCTTAGAGCAAAGATAAGGCTTATCTTTTATTACAACTGTTATTGCTTTACGCAAATTTTCAAGTGAAAGAGGCTTTTTGACATTTCCACAGTGTCTATACCAGGTGATTTGCCACACTTACTTTTAACTTCCTATCCCATAACTCATTTTGACAATTTATGCGAGTCGCTAAAAGAGCGTCACACTTTTACTTCATCATTTTAAAATTTTTGGTATAAAGCTTAACGAACGTTGAATGTCGAATTTACTTCTATGTCGAAGGTTCCAATTCTACTCCTCTAATGATGTTATTAGTTTAAAATTAAAGAATAAATTATGTACATACAATTACAGGCACTTACGTACAATATTATACAGATCATTAGATTAATTAGAAAATTGCATAAATTTCATTCATAATTATTAAATAGCCAAAATAAGTGAATACACATTTTGAACATCATATAACTTTTAGAGATCTACTGTAATTAAAAATGTAGTAAAATTAAGTGAAAGTAGTGACTCCTTAGTCAGCGGTTTATTTATAAATCTAGAAGTTCTGTGGATGAAGTAAAAAACATCGAAATATTACATTTTTCTTAGAAAAGTGTTATAAATCATATTTCATCAAAAAATGTAATATTAGAAGCAATTTTTAATTTCAAGGTCATTTAACTAACTTTTTTCGAACAGGAATACCATCTACATTATATTTTTGAAATCTTTGAAAATCCCTCTTTTCAGTGATACCAAACTTTATAGGATAACTATCTTACATAAATGATATTATTTGTCGAGCAAAAAGTACAACGTATTCCGTTTAAAAAAACAACATTCCGATTGATTTCTCAGACCTTGTTGGCCATCAAGAAACTTAAAAAATGCCACAAAAACTCCAAATTTTGAGCTATTTGTAACAGTGGAAACCAGAAACGCGTATGTCTTTCCGTTAAAAAGTTATTGAGTGTACCCTAACTTCGTAGGCACTCAGTGTATAACATAAAACATGTACAAGGTGATTCATAAGTTGAGTCATATTTAACAGCGTACAGAACTATTCAAAACAAACATGTTTTCTAAATAACATTTTTCAAGAAAGTCAAAAATAAAAGGGTAAAGAGGGTAAAACCTCATTATTAATTTCGAAAATAGCAACTATTCGGTTTGCCTTAGATTTTAGGAAAATGTTGTATAGCGAAATTTTTAATATATAAGATAAGAAAATATTATGAACAAATGATTCACAAAAAAAGAACGATAAACATTACGTTTTTCTACTTTGTTCCGAATTTACATCTCCTTTAAATTGAAGGCAGGGCTGGATGAAGACTGTTTTAGAAAATTATTTTGTAAATTAGTATAACAGTAGTAAAAATAAAAAATTACCTATTAAGTTTTAACTAAAATAAGTAAAATTACTTATTAAGTAAATTTGTATTAAACTCAAAAATATGGTATTTGTAAAAAAAGGTTTGTTTTGAGCAATTGTACACACTATAAAAAATGTGATTGAACTTATGAGCCACTGTGTATATAACATATAGGTACCTAAATGTATTCTAGAATACTAAATGTTAGAAACACACTTTTTCAATGTTAGAAACAAACAAGTTCTACTGCCATAACGCGTATTCAGAAAATCTGTATTTTAAAACACTGACAAACAAGTTTACATTAATATTTTTTAAAAAGAATGATAGGTACCTACTTTTGAGGTTTTATCAAATTCAGTTTAAATAGACAACTCGTAAAGCAAACTTCCATTAAGCAGATGTAGGATGGCGTTAGAAGAAATTCTACAAGGATTACATAGATTGTTGCCACTGAAAGAGGAGATCTGACCTAGACATTTTCACATATGTATTTTGCAAACACACAAACTTTTCAAAACCGGATGAACAACCAAAACATTCACGTTTTACTATAGCCAGCAGCTTCTCAGGATCTCAATATAACCGAAAATGTATGGAAATGGTTAGTACCAAGAGTTTTCTCTAACAGTCGCCAGTTTATTTCTTGAGATAAACTGCAAGTTGCTCTTCAAGATACCTGGAGGCAACAGTTATAGCGCCTTTGCGATTACCAAACTGAATATTGGAGCATCATACAAACTTTCACCATTTTAATATACGCAGTCTAGTTACATGCATGTATATCGCGAGTTTGTTTATTATAGTTTATATTTTCTTTTTCTACTTTCTGCTCAATTTTAAGAATGACTAATACTGAGAACATATTTTTATTTGTCACTACTCGATCGTCGAATATTTGTTACCATATATCCTGCCGTTATTTATGATTTTCACGTAAATTGTTTCACTATATATTCACACGTTGCGGTCTGTATAGGTATACATACCTAATATGTATAATTTCACTTATCGAAGAAGCTAAAGCTTGATTTGTAAAAATAATCAAATCAACAAATTATTTTACAGGAACTGAGATTTTACTCAAATTGATAAATTTACTGTTACGGTTGGTTAATTCAGAGTAAACAAAAATGAGTTATTGTTAATTCAATATACGCTAATATCGATTTGGTTTAACGAAACATTAAGGTTATAAGTAAGGTTATACATCACAGACAAGCTCTGAACAGGTATAGGGTGCATACTGTTCTCTACCAGATGATTTCTAATAGCTTCTGATCTAATCTGATTTGATCTTTCTCCCGGATTTGACGTTTTGGCCCTGTGCCGGGGGTTTGCGAATACCGACACCGTGGGATACGCCTGCGTGGGGTAAAAGTCCCCTAAATGGCCACTGTTTTGAGCAGGAGGGCCTCGAGAGTGTTGGGGGTGACCTCGTTCAGGTCGGCTACCTTCAATGGTAGGTATGGGTCAGGTGAGGTTGTCAGGGGCGGATGCTGGTCAGCGCCACCTTGGTCGAGGCCAAGGAGGACTATACCAGACTTCGTTGTTGCCAGTAGCAGCTGATTTAACCGTCGTTCTGGAGATTGGTCACCGTGGCAGTTTCGGGAACAACCCTCAAGCAGGAGTATTTTGTTTCGGCTTTCTTAGTCGTTTTAGCGTTGGCAAGGGCTATACTGTTGCTGGGATGGCAACCTACATCCCAGGGGCTGAGAAAATCTTTCTCCCTCTAAAATTCTTCTAAGGTTTTTCCTCTGTTAATGTGTTCTATTGTTAATTTTTACTATTAATTTCGTTACCTCTGGAAAGGAACTGTTGGTGGTTCTTTGGTGTATTTTGACTATCAGTTGGAGCTAGAGATAGCAGAGTTCATGTACGAGGTGTCCCATGCGACTTGGGGTGACGCAACTTGAACTTTGACTTGTACAGTTAAGATTCTTAGTACAGTCACTCATTGATAGTGGGGATAGGCTTATAGAGTAATCATCAGTTATCTCCAGTAGGTACATTGTCTTTCATTTTTTGTTTCTTCTTGTATTTCTTGAGGTCTTCTATTTAAGGTTAGTAGTAGGTCGCTAAGAGGTTAACCTTGGGACGGGTAACCCCATGCGTTTCAAAGTCTCTTATTTTTTTTCGATATAACCCAATGAGAGGTTCGCCAGTACAACAGTTGAGGGTGCGCTGTTTGTCATGCGTTTTAAGCCCATATGTTTGTTTAGGTATATAACCCATTAAGAGGTTCGCAAGTACGGCAGTTGAGGACGCACTGTCCGTCAAGCGTTTTAAGTCCATATTTTTGTTTAACAGTAATAACATTCTTCAATCAACATCTTGAGAATCTCAGCGTGTCCACCTGTCTAGTCCAAGCCACTGAATCGAAATCACTTCATTATCCATCGAAGGGATATATACTTCTGACTAATTAACATCCATGAAGATATGGTGCGCGCAGTCGTACACAACCTATGGCTTGCGAGATTTCTAGGAGTGGGAAGTTCACGAGGTCTTTCCTTTTTCTGTCAAGCTTTCGAAGGGTACGCATCGCAACATCTAACAATTAGCCTATAAATTACTGTGCTGTTGGAGTATTGAGGAACGTTTAATTATCCTAAGTTACGTGGGATATTTTAATCCATCGAGGTTTATGAGGATGGAAGATTAGTTCTTCAGTGCGTAATTGTAAATACCTTGCGTGTATTTTTAATCAGCGGATGCTGGATTATAACCACAGACTACGGTAATCACGTGTTGAAGCCCGTGAAGGGTAAGAGTTTCTTAAAGCCAAATTTTAGGTAGATATTTATTTGCATTGTGTAATAACTGTTTTAGGCTTCTTCTTAGACCTTTCTTCTTAGGCTTTTTAATTCTTGACACTAAACATTTTTGAGACCGTGCGTTTTGCGAAGAATTCTTAATATCAAGCGTTTTCCTACCGGACGTATCTTCTGTACTGGTATTCTGGAGATCTTTAGTTGGTGATACGCTGCGTTAAGGATTCTGGGATTCCTTCCTCTCCAACCAGGAGCCGAGTTTTGGACTAGTTGGATATCGGGAGTAAAGTACTACGTTTTATTACACCTAGCTGCATATCGAAAGTGAAGGACTACGTTCTACTACACCAAGCACCTGAAGATAAGTAATTGGTTGTAAAAATTAACCTTTTTGTATAATAATTATCAGGATCATCATTTTTTTTTATCTCTAGATTTATATGTACTTGTTTTCTCCCCACATTATTAAAATGTAATTAGACTCACTCGTTTAAGTGACTTGCAACTAGTGGATTAATTTCTGAATATATGTTATTAAATTGTAGTTAAGTTATAGGGGAACTGTGCACTAACTGCAATTGCATTTGGTAAGGTATAGACATATATATGTATATATATTGATTCTTGTATATCATTAGTCGTAGACAAGACCAATACTGTGATAGTGTTGTTTTTTTTTTAACATAATTTTAACTGGTAAAGAGATAAGAGAAAAGAAAAAATAATAAAGGTGATATTGCATTTTCCTAACCGGCATTGCATTTTCCTAAGGCCGAGTTTCCAAACGGAACTCGAGAACCTGCCCTGGGATATAAAGGTGAACGTGGTGAGAGAACGTAGCTGTCACATTTTAAGAACTACGTGGCATTACTTAACTGACAAAAGTTACGAAAACAGTATAACTGCACAAAAAGTAGCTTTGCCCCTGACGGCAGTAAACAAAACCTGAAATTGTGCTCATTCTTCTGTATCTGCAGACGTGAACTTCGAGAAGTACAGAGTCGCCTGTTAGTGTGGGCGTCTCATATATCTCGGGAATAAATCTACAATTATTCTCAAGCAATACAATTGTCTTTCACTATCTATCATTTAACGGTCACTCTTGTTTTAAGGTTCTCATAGTTTTCTTCGTCCATATTAAAATTCTATAGTGGCCGCAATGGTGTAACTTTGATTTTTTTTGTTCATGTGCAATCCAAATTAATTATTACTCAAGTGCACGTTTTAAATTAAGTTTTAAATTAATTTAATATTCATTACGTTGATATGGACACATTATTTTAAATGTGACACATGTTTTAGTGTAAATTTATGTAACGTTATGTAAAATTCAAGTTCTGTATTATACGTTCAAGTGTTTTTGGTAATGGCACATTTTTTAATCAAATGGTTTCTTAAATAAAATCCTTGATTTTTTTCATCTGATTCAGGAAGAAAGAAGGCATTTTACAACCTATAATTCTTTAAACTCCGAGATAACAGTTCTGACAATCTTATTCAAATAATAAGATTCGATGACACACGGAGATCTTGTATTAAACTTTATTGCATACACCTGGAGTGGGTACTGAAACCTTCGGTGTAGAAACAAAAAACTGGACGTTTTCCACGAAACACCGAACTACTACACTTTTCTCGACGCGCATTTCGCCAACCAAGCTGGCATCTTCAGGGAGAAGATTAAAACTAAATTCTAGCCTACACACTTGCACTATTTATACTAAATGTATTGCCACGGTTCACTGAACCGTGTCTTTATTTATCAGAGAAAAGAGTGGACTGGTGGGTATCGGACCATTGTCCTTGTTCATACTACTGTTACACTTAAGGATTTCTAAACTTTCAAAAGCATCCAACTGTCTACTGTTTGTTACATTTCTAATTAATTTTAAATTATTTATGTCTATCCTATGGTTGTTGTCAAAAGCGTGTTGGGCAACACAAGATTTTTCAGTTCTGCCATATTTCAAATGAGCCATGTGTTCTTTAAATCTAGTCAAAATAGACCTTTTTGTTTGCCCAATTGCCCACGAAGCAAATACTGACAATTGGAAATTTGCTTCGTTACCATATGAACTAAATTCACCAGCGGACTAGATAAATTTTTTAAAAATATTAATATCAATTTGGTTTATAATTCTAAAAATAAACTACAGACGCTTTTGGGTAACCCCAAAGACAAAATCGACAATAACGAAAAGTCAGGAATATACGAAATAAGTTGTAAAGATTGTGATCAAACGTATATTGGGCAAACAAAACGGTCTATTTTGACTAGATTTAAAGAACCATGGCTCATTTGAAATATGGCAGAACTGAAAAATCTTGTGTTGCCCAACACGCTTTTGACAACAACCATAGGATAGACATAACTAATTTAAAATTAATTAGAAATGTAACAAACAGTAGACAGTTGGATGCTTTTGAAAGTTTAGAAATAATTAAGTGTAACAGTAGTATGAACAAGGACAATGGTCCGATACCCACCTTTGCTCTGATTTGCTCTTTGCATCTTTGCATCTTTGCTCTGATAAATAAAGACACGGTTCAGTGAACCGTGGCAATAAATTTAGTATAAATAGTGCAAGTGTGTAGGCTAGAATTTAGTTTTAATCTTCTCCTGAAGATGCCAGCTTGGTTGGCGAAACTCGCGTCGAGAAAAGTGTAGTAGTTCGGTGTTTCGTGGAAAACGTCCAGTTTTCTTTTGCATAGAATTTAACACACGATCTAGTACTGGGGGATTACAGTTTGACAAGGGCTATTTATTTAATATTTCTAAAGCTGGTTACGATTAATATTTGTATATACGAGTGAATATTATTGAATTAAAATAAATTGTAAAGTTCCTTTTTTTATTTAATTTTGTTGTTTTGGATTACAATATGCAGTTGAAAACCGTTAAATTAAACCATGCATTCTACCAAACATCCGCTTATGGTGGTAAATATTTCTAGTAAAATATAATAATTGAAATTGTCAGATATGAAATTTAAATTAATTAGAAATGTCAAACAAATATTGTTTACGGAAACTAGCCTGTAAACTAAATAAAATGTAAAATAAATAATAGGCCCTGGAAGTCTCGCAAACAGCAGAACAACTTCACAAAAGAGAATAAAAAAAAAAATACTGTGTTCCTATCCCATTTTACAAAATATTGTGGGTTGTTTGTCAACTTTTTTCAAAACTAAAAAAATATTTATGAATATCAGAAATGAGTAAATAAACCGATGACAATTTATTTGATATAAAATTTAATTATGTTACAGTAAAATAGTGTTACATTTTCGACCTACAATATTTTTTTCCTTAAAAATTTAAATAGCGATTAATGTGAATTTCGTCGAAAAGAAAAATGAAATGTTTATTTTATTATAAGAAGAGTTATAAGTATATTATAAGAATATAAAATTTATTTTATTTTATTTTTTTATTTAAGTGGTTTCTCTTTTTCTTTAAACGTATATATAAAAAGGTATATTTTATATATGATAAGGTATAGGTATATATAGATATATTTTATAAATGATAAGCATGTGGACTCACATCATGAAGTACTGAAGCTACAATCAGAGTATTTTTAGAATATCGGTATCTTTCTTTAGACGACATTACGTGGGATTACTGCAAAAATGCGTTAAGTCCAAAAAAAGTAATTGTTGAGATATCTAGCGTTAAGATTTTTTTGTCAAAGAAAAAAATCTGTTTTGTTTATGAAAAATGTACATCTCAATGATTTACTCCTTCCACCCGATTTCCAAATTTTTAACTTTAAACACAACTGAATGACGACTTTTATAACGATTTCGTTGTCACCCGGTATTGCTGAGAAACGAAACTCTAATGTATGCTGTTCACCGTTAATTTATTTCTATTAATATATATGTTCTGCATAATGTATTTATTACTAATACATTCATTCTGTAGTGATTAATGCTACAGTATTATCACACCACACACCATGCACCATTAAATAATCAATTAATACAGTGATAAGCAAAAGTGTAGAACCAAGAAAAATATTTGAAAATAGTCCAAAAAATGGTGACGACCAAAGTTTTTTTTAATGGAATGCCCTGAAATTTTGAAAAAAGGTAAACGATAAAACTATTTTCCTTCAGCTTTCCTTCAATAGCCACTATTTCCTCCTAAGAATTTAACGACTTACGCATGACTGATATTAGTTAGATATTAGCTTCTTTGTTTCATTAATTGGTCCTTTGTAAAAAAAAAACTTTTTCTTGTTCCAGTCCTCCAAGACAAAATGGCACAATATGAATTGCAAGAAAGTTTACATCAAGATGACGAATTAGAAAGCCAGAAAGATTTTTCTTCTTTTGATAGTGTTAAATACCCTATTTATGAATAAAGCTCTTCATCATCTTCCACAACCTCAGACGACTTTGATTCATCAACATCCGAAACCTCAAACTTGGAGAACGAAAATCAGAACCAAGATGAAAATATATCCCCTAATGGATCTTTGGAAATAAAGAAAAGAGGGAGAAAAAGGAAAGCTGACCCTTCGGCTTCTATTAAGGCAGCAGCCAAACGTTTAAGAAATTATGGGTTAACTTATTTATCAAACTCAAAGAAAAATAAAGTGCTGGTATCAGAAAGAAAAATGGGACCTCCTTGCACTGAAAAGTGTAAACTAAAATGTTATTTAAATATAACAAATGACCAACGTGAACAAATTTTTACAGCATACTGGAAACTAGGCGATCTTCACAGACAGAGAGAATTTCTTGCGTCAAATATTTCAACAATAGAAGCTATATAGATCCAGTCAGATCTGTTAAGGAGAATCCTTCAAAGAAAAATTATTTTCATTTTCTAATCGGAGACACAAGAGTACGAGTATGCAAGCCTTTCTTTACCTCAACTTTAGGTATCAGCGATCGTCAGGTTTTCTTATAATAGGTTTCTATTGACAATACTTTGCCTCTGTGTTTCTTGTATAAATGAAAATATGTGCTTATTTTCTATTTTAAATATTATTTTGTAGTAGAAATTAAAATATTTCGTTTTTAGACTGGGTTTTATTTATAGTTTCGGTTATATGGCTTTTAGATGTAAACTATATTCGATAGTTATTTATTGGCAATAATGTCACATCTTCGATATTTTGTCAGAATAACGACACATTTTGATGAAATATTTTGAAAATATTATTTTTTTTTGTTTCTAAAGTACTTCAGGAAATCACCAATTATCTCATAGAATACAATTACATTGCGAATGTCAAATTTAATAATTAACATATTTATATATGAACTAAACATATAATTAATGCAGAATATTTCTAACAAATATATTGAAAACGCTCTCCTGAAAAAAATAGTCGATATGTCACTATTCCGGAGAACCAACGGTGTGTGGAGGCCCCCCTCACTCGGACAGCCCTTCACTGAGGCATCTGGACATATGAGCAACCCCACGTTTGTAAGTCAGAGGGCCCCGTACAGGTCGGCCCCTTAGCGAAGGACATAATGCTGTATGAGGCCTTCTAAATTTCCTTAGTTTCCAGATAACTGAAGTCTAGGTACGTAGCTCTCACACCAGCCAAAGCCGGGCATAGACAAACAATGTGGAGGGGAGTTTCCACCTCTTCTCCACACACCCTACAAGTATCATTTTAGTTGCATCTTGCGAACTCCTGAATTATATTGTGGCATTCCCAAACAAGCCTCGAATCAACCCTCCATGACTGCAGAGCCAATAGTATGGTCTGATTGTCGGTGTATATGCAGATTCGCCTGCCAATGACGTGATTCGGCATGCATACTGTTGCACACGTTGTTAACGCGTGGATTTCAGTCTGAAATACTGTGGCATGTTTGCCCAATAGTGTTGACACACCAATGTTGAGCCTACTTATCCAGATTCTAGATGCTGATACTTGTGCTGGTATCATTACGCTGGTATCATTACGGTCTGTGACGTTGACCGGGACCATCCCCATCCTCCCCCATCTAAATAATAGGGCTGTTTTAAGAAAATCAAATAATATTACAGAATTTTTAAATATATATGTTTCACAGTGAAAGATGTATATTAATCCGTTATGTTTATGTAACAGTTTTTTTTGTTAACCTCAACTGATAAAAATATAATAAAGACTCGAAAGCTTGAACAGATAACAAATATATACTTTCTTATTGTCCAAAAAACTGCTTAACCTGTCCGTAAACGTAAAAGAAATTTTACATTAACGGATGTCGAAATTTCGAAACCGAGACAAGAATAAGAATACTTTGTATTAACTACTACTGTAGTATATTGAGTAGGGTTCGGAAAGTTTGCTGTCACGCGCCTTAAACTGCGTTAGACTTGCCTGCTCTCCTGCGCCAGGATGGCATACTACTGCGCATACGTGGGTTCTGGAGCGTTATCGGGAATAGTCAATGCCGTACGTAGCACGGGTAAGAAATACATTTGTATATAATTTACAAGGCGCTTAAAACATACAGTTTATACTTTCATCATCATAGAGTTTTATAGTGCTGCTAAATGTATAATGCTAATAATGCCATAATTCCAACAACTGCATAATTTAACAAAAAAAGCAAATACTAGTTTTCAAATAGGTTTTCATTTGATAGCTGCAAAAAAACTCACAGTTAAATATCTAAATATAATATTTCCAACAATTGAATTAAAATTGTAACATTCATTACAGGATAATTAAAATGTCTTATAAAGAGTTAAAATTATTCATAAATATTTTAATAATCTCAGATGTTCTCCAATGAAAGCTTCAAGTTTCCGTACAGAACATTTCCAATTAATTGAAAATCAGTATCCTTATTACTCCAATCATAATAAATTCCGTGACGAATATTACAATAAATAGGTACTGAATTATGCGGTGTAATTTATTTCAGAATTTCCGTCTACATAATTTAACATTGTACACATTAAAATATAAATAAATAATAAAATGAATGCCAACATAAGACCATTTCGGAATCTATAAAATATCATCACCCACTTTTAGTGAAGTAGTTTACAGGGAAGTGTCAAAATGTGATAAGCTGTAGATAATGTGTGATATCAGCAATTAATTAGTTGACATAATTACTCCAAATGAAGTTTGAAAAGTACACCCACCTGTACAGACAACATCAGGACTAACATATAAACTCAGCTTCGATTAAAATTGAACATATTATTAACTTGCATAAGATATGTTGAATTAGTTATTCATATATAATCTCTTTCTCATGCTCCCGACCCAGCCATAGTGGTTCCGTGGTAAAATTAAAATAATATCAGAAGACTCCGTGCTTTAGATTTCGCAACTATGGACCAGAAGGACCATCTTAAAATACAATAAACAGGGGGTTTCTAGATAATCAATACCTTGTATCACTGAAAATATGAAGTCTGACTCGCGCATTTGACTGGAAAATCAAAAACAAAATTCAAGTTGAAAGTTTTGCAAGAAATATAAAATTTGATTTTTTGAAAAAATTCGTAAATGGTCTTAAATGTTTTGTGTTCTCTTGTGTATTTATTATTTCCCTCACACTCCACCATTTATATATGAAGGTATGAAGGTAATCAACACCATCTCGTTCTACCATCTTCATCCATCGTTCAGTGAACTGAACGCTATTCTTCTGGCCCAAAATTCCGCTGGTTGTATGCTGAATAATTTGTGAATATCTTTGGCTAGACTCATTCTGATACTTCTGATTTTTCAGATAATAATCAGGTGTTTAAACGATTGGCGAACGAGAAGAACGAGAAAGTGGTAGAACGAGATGGTGATTACCTCGATAAGTAAATGGTGGAGTGCGAGTGAGAAAATAAATGGAAAACTCAAAGCATTCAACAACATTTACTAATTCTCCAAAAAATCTAATTTTGTATATTTTCCAAAAAAAAAAATTGAGAAAAGCGATTTATTTCAGTCAAAGACGCGAATCCATATTTTCAGTGTTGAGTGTTCAGGCATTGAGTATATTTCAACCATATTTATTTATTGTCAAAAAGTGTCGAAAGTGCAAAACGAAAGGAATATTAGTGTCGACAAAACATACGTCTTCTGATTTTACTTTAATTTAATCACGAGATAGCTATCGCTGATTAGGAGGAGATGGAGTGAGTTATGTATAGAGGTCAGTCAAACCGTGCATATTCCCATTAGAGGTTGTAAGAGAGATTATGAGCGGAGAAACCTCGAAGAGTCTTCAAGGTCTGAATAATTACGGAAATTCTTGAGCCCTAACATTTTCCAGGATGAGAAGATACATTTTCTTCCGAGTGCAATTTGCACGCACTTAAGTCAATTAATTCTTAAAGAAACCTTGTCCTTTTGCAATATTTTGTTTAAATTTAATTGCTAAGAGGATTATTATTATTTTGGTCTGATGGAGGGTCCTGGCCATTCTGGTCCCTTCTAGTTACGCCAGTGAGTCCGTTTGATTAATCATTCTACAACTAATACAGGCATGCGAAGATGAGTTCGAAGAACAAAAGTTTCGTTACATAGCATCCTCTACAATTTACCAATTAATCAATTAATCACTTCTATGTCAAGTTCACTAGATATTTGAAAAATCAAAAGGTCTGAGATGAGTTTTTTTTTCGGAATTCTTGAATTTCATTCTGGGGTTAAGAATTATTGAAAAAATTAAGCCTCAGTATGCTTAAAACGATTTTTTTAAAAATAAAAGATTTTATATTTACCATTCTACAGCCGACATTCCCTTGAATACAGATAATACGAAACAGTATAAGAACAAAAGTTTCAGTTTTCACCGCTATAATTTCCAACTTCAAAATGGAATCTGGAGATATATGTATACAAAAGAGCGATACGAATTTGTTTTCTTCGTAATTTTTATATTTCAACTTTGGAAAGCCACAGGTATCTTCGATATTAAACATGTGAAATTCTTGAAATATGTGAAATTCGCATCGAAAATTTTTAAATTTTTCGAAGCTATCCCAATGTTCAATTAATAATTTTTGACAAATAACCGAGGTAAAGTAACGGAACTTTTATTCCTACAGTATGTCCCGTATTTAAAGAAATAACCGTATAACTATAATAAATCAAACACGCCGTATTTTGTGTATCTACATTTTGTAGTTGTATTCCTATGTCACGTTCAATCTCATATTATATCTAACACTAATTTTCATTCATCCCAAGAGCATTGATCGCAATGAAAAGTTTGATTAAACTATACTACTCGTATTAGCTAGGTTTTTGTTATCGACAAGTAATAACTAATTTGCTTCACTCCACTGCACTGTTTTTCGTGATAAAACAGTTTCATATTTGTATTTAATACTTAAAATATCAGTAGGGTTAAGTTTAAGAAAACGTAAATTATTCTGAAGAAGTCCTGAAGTTTACCAATATACCAATTCAGTAAGTAGGTATACAAAATTTATTATTTTTAACGAACTTGCATTGGAATTAAGCAACGCATACGATTAATAGACTAAATGATCTATCCATCTACATATGTGGTAGAAAATAAAAGGTTTAATATTTAAAACACCTCAAGATATACATCCAGTAATCCCACCATTGCGTGATATGACAATACATTATTTTATATAAATCTGCATAAGTTTAATATCCTTACTAAAGGGTGACCAACCTTGAACGGATTAATGAACGGATAATGAACGAACAAAATAAGCACGTTTTAACTAAAAATTAAAGCATTATTATTATAGACTTATTTCTGTAGGCGAAACTTATTTTGACTTTAACCTTTCTTTACTATATATAGCTTTTCGAAAGAGTGCTGAAAAATATACCACTTGGGCACCACTGTTGTACATAGAATTCGGATACTACATTTTATTATTTCATTTTAAAATCATATTCATTCTGTACAGATTTAAATATAACCGCTAAATTACACACAATGCATTTTTTTAATAATAAAAATCTTTTTTAGTTGTAATTTCCACTATATTTTGTTAAACAATTATTTCACCACACATTGACTTCCTCAGACAAAATCTTCCTGCACCGTCTTCCTGACTAAATTTACTATGATAATAATTTTAATTTTTTTTGAAATGAACCAATTATTTTAGAAGCACTAACATTATATATCAGTACTTTTAAGTGGTTTCATTATATTAGTTTTCTAATGTCTCGAATATCTTTGTTTTTGTTATTGTTATTTGAATGTTTTTTTTTATTATTATTATTTAAGGTGCCTAACTGTTATTAACCGCTATTTGTTTTGTGATATTTAATTCTTTGCTACAAATTTCTTCAAACAAAGGCGCGTTTAGGAGCACTAACATTATATATCAGTACTTTTAAGTGGTTTCTTACATCATTACATTAGTTTTCTAATGTCTCGAATATCTTTGTTTTTGTTATTGTTATTTGAATGGTTTTTTTTATTATTATTATTTAAGGTGCGTAACTGTTATTAACCGCTATTTGTTTTGTGATATTTAATTCTTTGCTATAAATTTCTTCAAATAAAGGCGCGTTTAGGAGTCTGTGTATCATACTATTATATAGTACGCGTCACCCTAATGCGTACATAGCAGAATGAAGGGAATTGATAAGTTAACTTCTTTGTTGAGTAGACTTCACCATCGCCTAAACATGAGGTGGGAACCAATTGTGATCCAATCGCTAGCGCAGGCGTATGCCATCCGGTTTGTCCTTAGAGGTTGAAATTTGAAATACCATTTTATATTTTATTCTGGTCTAGTGACTGATTAGAAAAGTACGTTATTGGGAGGGTATTGTAGAAGCACTATATACATTCATAAAAATAAAAATGGATATTTATTAGAGAAAAAAATTCAAATAATTAAATGGTAATTTGGTGGTACGGTCAGTAACTGATATTAAAGCCATTTTTAACGAAAAATTTCCCAATAGGCCCTCCAACGATATCAACGATTAATCGGTTAAAAATTTCCAAAAACATGGCTGCGTTTCTTTTCCTTGCATCAACTGTTAATTTTTTTATTTGCAAGTACGGACTTGTAAAAACGCGCTTTTTTAGGGCCAAATCTCTCGGCCCATATTAACTTTTTACAAATAATTATTAAATAATTAAAAACACATACGCCAGTACAGCCCCACAAACAACTATCCGCATACTAACAATTTAACATTAACCAAACGACAACAAGCGTCCCCGAGCGCTGGCACAGTGACTTTGAATTTGACATGCACAGATGCTACTAACATGAACATGGTGATTACATCGGATTTCCGACGAATCGCAACAGAGTCGGACTCTGGTCATTATTATTATAAAACGATAGTTCACAGAAAATTAAAACGTTCTAAGGGGCTAACTATTCCATGATTTATACATAAATTATATATTTGAAAAAACATAAGAATAAAATAGATTTTCATAAATCATTCATATATGTATGCCGGAAAATAATTTAAATTTCATATTTTATTTCGAACTTAGCTAAATTTTGTCGCGGAGTTTATTTATCGACGCTTTACATGACGTGTTCCTGTTGGCAGATTCCGTTGCAACCGAGTCATCGAAAATATACCGGATTTAGTTATAATAACCAGACGTATGTCTTTAATGTACTACCATTCGGGTTGTCAACGTCTGGATGATCTATTAGTATTTTCAGAAACGGCCGCAGATCATTTAAAGCCCCTAGAACTTATATTTCAAAAATTCAGAGATGCGAATTTAACAATAAAATTAAGAAAATCAGAATTTGCGAAGGGGCCTTTGTGTTTGCGTTACGTCAGTGGTGTAACCTAATAATAGGTGCTGATTTAGTTATCATTACAGACCATAAAAGTTTGCCTCATATTATGAATGCTCCATCGAAAACAGCGCAATTAATTCGGTGGGTTATGTTTGTGCAGGAGTTTGATTTTACTATAAAACATTGTCCCGGTAAAGAGAATGTAGTAATAAATGTTTGTGTAAATAAATAAATGTTTGTGTAATAAACATTTTTGCGTTTATTTACAATTATTAGGGTTCGAAATGTTTGCCGTCTCGCGTGTTAAACTACGTTAGAATATCCTGCCCTCCCGCACCTGGATGGCGTACTAGTGCGCATACGCGGGTCCTCGCGCATTGGCAGGAGCGGTGGTGTACGTATGCAGGATAGGTTGTACACGATATACTTACACGCGTATATAATTTACAAGGCGCCTAAAAAGTAGGGTTTATACTTTCAATATCATAGAGTTTTATAATTTCGAGCCCTGCGTTGTAGCACACATTTCCGAACCCTAACAATTATACATTTTTACATTTATATTTTTATCTTTTGTGATCTTAAATATTTCTGTTTACATTGTATCGAGTCCCCTTCTTCTGTCCCATACTAACTAGTTAATGATATGTACTTACAATTAATAAATTATGTTTAATGGTAATGGTAAAGGTTCTTGTTCACTTATATGCGATTATTTTTTTACATTCCATTATTACTTCCACTCCCTTCGTTGGAATACGGGAAGGAATTAAAATAAAATATAAGAAAAATATTAACAATTTATGAAAACTTATGTATAGTCAAACCAAATACTGAATTTATTACTGATGGTGTTTTTGTTGTACACAGAAGGGAGGTTGTTTTGTTGTATCTTGATGTTGTATCTTGATGAATTAATAAAACTATTCATATGATGTGTCGTTTTATAGGGTTTTGAAGTAGAAAAATTCAAATTATTAAGTCTCTACTCTCATTTTACTTCCATATCCACGTACTAAAGTGGAAGTGTACTATTCATGAAAATTTTTAAGAAAAATTTAAGCAAAGAAAAAAATATTCTATATACATGTACAATATACCCCATACTGCAAATGTCTTCACATTTGTTTTTTTTTATAGCTTAATAGGTTTCTAGCGGTTTAATCTAATTAACTGTGAAAGAACTTGATGCGGAAGTAGTGATTCCATTGTGAGCTTTTTTTTTGGAGCAGTGGATAATATAGAAAAATGGAGAAAGGGTGGATAATATAAAACAATAATAATTATTGTACTTTTTACATTTAGAAAAATGACCCAAGCGACAACTTATGAAACAGTCTTATTTTGACATAAATAATAAATATCATGAATTGTGCATAATTAGCTCGGAATTTTTTGACATATTTTCTGTGTATACCATTTTGAAATAATTAAGATTCTTTTAAGAAGCTGAACAAAATATATTATCAAGTTATAAAATCACCATATTAAAATGAGTAATATAAATATATCTGTAATTTTATGTCTTTTTTATTATTCTAATATGTAGAATGGATATATAATATATATTTCTTTAAATTTTGTAATGTGTTGAAACATCTAATTAGAATTTAGTCTACATTTCCTAAAGACCTCATTAAGAAAGCAATACCTATATATAATAAAATACTTATTTTTTATATTCAACATTTCAAAGAGTATCAATCCTATAAACTAATATCAATAATTTATTTGAGGCGATAAATGACAACTAGCAACATAAGTCTAAATAGAAATACGTAATTTTTAACACGGACACTAGCATATTTCATTACCTTATTTATTGATTAAACAACGTTTATTAATATACAGTAAATGACTGTTACAATTACTCGTATTTGAGGTAATTGATAATGAGCTATAGAATACTTAAAACTCATAGGCTATTTGGGAAAACAGTTATTGAACTAAACCAACTGACATCCACTATACTAGTTGTTTTCGTTTATACAACCTGTATTGCCATTAACTGAGTAATAAACTTGGTTGGTTTTTATCATTTTGTTTTGTCAAATCTCAGTCAATTACTGGTACAATAGTTTAACTAGAGAACTTCACTTTTGGTTTTTTTCGTAACAATTTTTATTTACTTAATATTCCTAGGATGTGATAACTGGAGTATCAGATTCTCATTTTACAATGAGAATGTGTCTCAAAGATTTCTGGCCCATTTTGATCGTAAATATCTTTTGACAGAGTGAACCTAGAAGGATTCGGTTTTCTCCAGTCGATTTAGCATTTCAAAAAGTTTTTTTCGTACTATGTTAAATACTTGTTACTTGTCCTACAAGGTGTTTTAGAACTATGGTCAAATTTAACGTTAAAATTCGTTACTGATTTAAATGTAACTCCCTATATCTGTTTACGTCAAATAAAAGCTATATCTTCCACTTTCTAAATATGTATAGTTTGTCACACTTTACTTTCAAAGTGGGTTACTAGTTTGATTTTTAAAAACATCGTGTTTTGGACGAAACAGAAAATTCTGACCCATTTTGATCGTAAATCTTTTTTAACAGAGTGAACTTACAAGGATGAGGTTTTCTCCAGTCGATTTAGTATTTGAAAAAGTTTTTTTTCGTGCTATGTTAAAACTTTGTTACTTGTCTTACAACGTGTTTTTAAAATGTGGTTAATATCAACGTTTAAATTCGCCACTATTTTGAATGCAACACCCTGTATCTGTTTACACCAAACAAAAGCTGCATTCTCTCGCTTTCCAAACATGTATAGCTTGTTACACATTACTTTCAAAATGGGTTAGTAATTTGTCTTTTAAAAACATGTGTTTTGGACGTCCCAGATAATTGTGATCAATTTTGATCGTAAATATCTTTTCACGGAGAGAACTTAGAAGGATGCGGTTTTCGCCAATTCATTTACTTTCTCAATAAGTTTTTTTCGTACTATGTTAAAAACTTGTTACTTGCCCTACAGGGTGTTTTTAAAATATGGTCAGTTTCAGCATTAAAATTCACCACTATTTTGAATACAACATATGATATATTACACCAAACAAAAGCTGCATTCTGGGCCGTCCAAAACACGATGTTTTTAAAAATCAAATTAGTAGCCCATTTTGAAAGTAAAGTGTGAGATACTATACATTTTTGGAAATCGGAAGACTGCAACTTTTATGCTGTGTCAACAGATATGGCGTGTTGCATTTAAAATAGTAGCGAATTTTAACGTTGAATTTGAACATATTTCGAAAACACTCTGTAGGACAAGTAACAAGTATTTGACATAGTACGAAAAAAACTTTTTCAAATACTAAATCGACTGGCAAAAACCCCATCCTTCTAAGTTCGCTCTGAGATATTTTCGATCAAAATGGGTCAGAAATCTCTAGGACACCAGGTGTAAGTGACACCTATCGAAGTGAATTAAAATTTGTTACACTAGTGATGCTGAACTAGCTGAAAATAATACAAAAATACGAAATGTAAACAGGAACAATGCGTGCAACATTTAAGTAGTACATTTCTTATTCCTGATCAATTACTGGTATGAGCTCCGAATAAGAATTTACGAGTATTGTTTATTCACCTAACTATAAGAATACTATATATGTATTACATTCCGAAATATTGTAATAGATCGTTGTTAAAAAATAAAATAAAGTAAAAATATGATTTGCCATATATAGGTACGATATGCGCAAATTTTTCATTTATTTCAGTTTCTAAAATGAATGGAATATATTTTCAAATGTTGTAGAAATAGGCATACATTGTTGAGGCATACACACAATGCCTCAATTAACGATTCTGCTTCAATTTAAGAAACATTTATTTTACCGATTTGCGCATTGTTCCTGAATATTATATTTATTTTTTAGTGTTGAATTAAGCTTTACAGATAGCCTATAATAAAGTTAATTTATTAGAAAAAAAGTAAAAAGTAAATATTAAAATGAAATACAGAGCAAGTTACATGCAAGTTATTTACCCAATAAAAATTAAAACTGAAAACAAGTATACTATTTATATTTTATATAATACAAAATAAGTAGGACTTTGATAACAATGGGATTGTTTTTAAAGTGTGTTTGAAATAAGTATAACATATTTATTTACCAGAAAAAAAGTAGAAAGTAAAGCCATCTCGTCCTATCCATTCGCAACTTGGGCAATGTTTGCAGTTAAACTTTGAATTTGGACGGATTCCTCATCCTTTCCGACAGTCAGAACAGGCCACAGTTTTTTCCGGCATGATTTCTATGTGTATAGCTTCAGTTCTTCCAACGATTCTTTTATTTTTACTTTTACTTTTTATATTTACATTACTCAAAAGATGCGTTAATAAAGGACACCGAATCATTTTAATATACCGACTAGATCCGCGAATAAAGAAATTTTTAGCCGCGAATACAGGAACATTGTGGAACATTTGGTCGCTATTTTTGACCCCGCGAATGAAAACGTGAATAAGAGAACCGTGAATAAGCTTTTACTGTAACCATGATTATTATTGTATTGGAAATGGACATAGTAATTAATGTGACTTATTAATGTGATATTTGAATTCCTCTACCTCAAAAACCTATAAAACGACACATCACATGAATGGCTTTCTAAAGGGCCCCATATATTTCGGTGATTTTACATGGTTTTGGAACGTACGATCCACAACGTGTGTGTTAAAACTGTGAAAAACTCGTAATGTATGGGCCTGTTCGTTCCAGTTTGAACAGCGTGCGGTTTGACATGTACGGTCCTGAAGTCGTAGTGTATGGGGTAAACAATCCAGATTTATTAGTAACGTCTAATAACAGGTTCCTGCAAGCGGTTGTCACTCACGATTTAATTTAATCAAACACAGTCAAATTTCTATAACTCTAACTTCTGTAACTCGAAAGTTCTCTCGAACAAATTTTATGTAAACATAGTTTGTTCTAGTAATAAAATATTTATCCGAAAATTTTAATCTATAACTCGATTTTAAATCTAACTCGAATCTAAAACTCGATAGGCCAATGGTAGTTCGATTTATAAAAGTTCGCATGTATCAGCTAGTGGCAACAAGCAATTCATGTTGTATTCACACATCTATTCATGTTGTATTCACACATCTATGTTGTATTCATACATCTATATAAAAGTTTTCCAGGTATATGGAAAGTGGAATCTAAAGAATATTATAATTATTAAAGGTGTTAGAACATTAAGTAATCCTACGGTCTGATCCGTGTAAAAATAACCGATGTCTGTGGGGTTTGTTAGTTTACAATTAAAATACAACGCCCTTGCCCTCACTTCTAAGTTGGACAACAAATAATACCACCAGCCAAATCAAAATAAATTTATGATTTAGCTTGAGTGAAATCGTTGTTTTGATGAGTATCAAAACAACTTTGGAGACAATTTTCACTTATTAGGATTGAAATAAGGCTTTTAACATAGATGACCAAAATTAAAGAGGAAAATTTTCACTAGTTATCTCCCTAGTGCTTGAATTATTACTGAATATTTGTTCTGGAATAAGTTTCCTATAACATTCGAGACCGAGAAAAAATTTACTGTAATTAATTCAAGCACGTATGATTCGGTAAGATAATTTCTACTAGATAATAGATAAAATTTCAAATATAAAATATAAATAAGGTATATTGACATCTTGTTGACCTTTTCATTATAAAATACAGTATGAAACAAAATTACAAAGTAGCTTAGATATGCTCATTGAAATGTTTTGTAATATGTAAATTTAATTGTAATTATATTACATTTGATGTTTGATATAACGCATGAAAACACATTTTTTTTCCTTTTTATAACTGTTACTTACGTAAGTCATTACATAACATATCGTTCATTCGGAAGAAATCTTTTTTACCGGAGAAGTGTGTGTGTTTTTTTTAAAGTAGATAACTACTTATAATTAAGTAGATAATTGCTTATTATTTAGTTGTTATAAATCAACTCAAGTTCACAATTTCTGTTTATTATCAACACTAAAACGTCCTTGATCATAGGTGCAGTTTGTTTTTTTAAGTTGACTGTTTTTTTTTTTGGAAAAAAAGAATATATACAGGGTTTGTCCAGAAAATATGTCAGTGAGCTTTGAAAAATGGTTTTTATTAGTTCTATGTGTACAAATCTTTAGAAACATTCAAAATACATTCCTCCTGCGTCCACACATCGGTTCCAGCGGGTCTTCCACGCATCAAAAGCCGCACGGTAGTCGTTTTCCGGAATCGCCTTTAAAGCGTCGGTGCAAGCCTTCTGAATGTTTTTCACCGACCCAAAATGCTGTCCTTTCATTGGGGTTTTGAGGCGCGGAAACAGAAAAAAAGTCTGAGGAACAACGGTGATGAGATAATCGAGACGAGATAATCGGCCACGAGGAAGCAGGTGTGTGAAGGCGCATTGTCGTGGTGAAGCTTCCAGAATTTTGAGATGTCTGGGCGGACGCGATTCACCCTGCGTTTCAGCCGCTTCAGCACCTCGATGTAAAACTTTCCGGTTACGGTTGTCCCCTGCGGAACGAACTCATGATGGACCATTCCCCGGCAATCAAAAAAGACAATCAGCATTGTCTTGATCTTTGACCTGGACATCCTGGCCTTCTTGGGGCGAGGGGAGTTCGACGTGTGCCATTCCGCACTTTGCCTCTTCGTCTCCGGATCGTATTCAAAGACCCAACTTTCGTCCCCGGTAATGACGTCATCAAGGAAAGCGGGGTTGTCTTCGCAGGTGTCCAAAAGTTCTTGGCAGGTTTCGACGCGCCTCGCTTTTTTGATCGTCCGTTAGCACTTTTTGCACGAGCCTCGCGCACACCTTCCTCATTCCTAAAGACTCCGACACAATTTCGTGAACAATGGTTTTCGTAATGTCTAATGTTTCGGAAATTAAACGGACACTTAGACGACGGTCAATGTTCAACAATCACGCACACGTTTCACATTGTCGTCGGAACTGGAGGTTGATGGCCGTCCAGCGCGGTTCTAGTCGTTGACATCTTCCCGACCTTCTGTGAAGGCCTTGTGCCACCGGAAAATTTGCCTGTCCGAAAGACAATCGACGCCGAATGCCTTCTTCAACATTGGTTTCCGCAGCACTCTTCTCCAGTTTCACACAAAACTTGATCGCCATCCATTGCTCAAGGGAACGTTGCATTTTTTGTTGCACCGGGTCACTGTAACGACTCTCAAAGAACGAGTGCGACCGCTACAACGACCGGTAGCCAACTGACGCTTGTTGGATCTTGTTGCCAAATCCCCCCACCACAATCCCAGCACGTAAAACGCGGGCTGGCACGTACAGTCTCGGGAAAAAAATTCACTGACATTACTTTCCGGGCAAACCCTGTACGTATAACTATTTTGAACTAAGAGTTAAGTCATTTTGAGAATTGTTACTGTCATTATTTACTTCTAACTTCTTACTTAATCTTATTATACTTCTTTGGTTCTCTCAGGGTTTAGTTTTGACATTTTAATAAAATATATTATACAAAAAGGGACAAAGTGCACAGGAACGAAAAAAAACTATGTACCCACTTTGAAATAAAATTAGAATATGTGTTCTCTGTCTTTCTAATAACAAACAAAAAGACAATTTAAGCAGACTCTAAGAAAAGTTGTTGATATTCACTAATTTAGGTTTTAGGAGGAAAACTAAGGATAATTCGAAGCTAGGAATCCTAAAAACCTGTTAGTCACTAATTATGTTCTCAGGACAAACCTCAGTACTTAATTTCAATATTTATAACCGATGTATATATTTCATTTAGGAAAAATTAAATTATTAATCGACACCTATGCAGAGATAATTCCCATTTCAATTTCAAAAACTATATTAAATACTTTTTTATTGTGGCAAAAAAAAACTTTAACGTGAAGTAAATAAATTTACTTATGTAGTATTTTAGAATTGAAATGCCTTGTTGCTGCAACCCGATATACGCAATTTGAGTATAGATAAATACTGAACGTCCCGGCCCCTGAAATATTATTTTCAGAACCAGGTTAGAGTCTAAACTAAATGGTATATTATTATCCAAAGATAGAAAATTACGGATTATAAAACTACTATAACTAACAATTTAATAACACACAAGAAAACAAAAAGAAAATCTATATAAAAATATTTGGTAAATTGTGTGGGTAGAGGACAAATTTTTACCACAGGATGCTTAAAAATTCCTTGTTTTACGTACGGAGACTACCCTTGCAATTCCGTCTTTATTCGGAAAAACTTCTTGTAGGCTGGCTAAGGGCCAATGCATCGGTGACACATTGTCTTGTTTTAAAACCACAACTATATCAGGCAGTGGCGGCCGGTGAAATTTGACATGCTCGTATTTTCGTAAGGAGACATGGGACCCACACCATAATTTAGGGGGTGGTTACTAGACTTAATTAGAAGGCTATAATGCCAAAAAATCTTCAGGGAAAACTTGCGAAGTTATTTTTACAAAGATGGCTGCCTCCGGGCAGATCTTGGAAACGGCTTGCAAAATATTTGCGAAATATTTTTTTTTCATAATCACCATTGAATACATTTTTTTTTATACTTGTGATTTTCTCGAAATTTTGTGATCTATGAAAGTTATGGAAATTTGAATATTTATTTCATCACAACATTTCGTCTATGAGTTTTACAAAAGAGTACATACAAAAAAAATGTATTTACTCAGTGATTATGAAAAAAAAAAAAAATTTTGCAAATATTTCGTAGGCTATTTCTAAGATCTGCCCGGAGGCAGCCATTTAAAAAAAAAATCTCAAGTTTTCCCTGAAGATTTTTTTGCCATTACAGCCTTCTACTTAGGTCTAGTAATCACCCCCTAAAATATGGTGTGGGTCCCATGCCTCCTTACGGAAATACGAGCATGTCAAATTTCACCGGCCGCCACTGATATCAGGTGTGATAGGGGAAGAAGCGGCGCGGCGTTCCAACATTCTCGCGTTTGAAGCGTGTTTAAATACTCAATATAATATGCCAGCGACGCTAATAATCCCGTGTTATTTTTTCTATTAACTAGTATCTGTCTAGTCAATTTAAAAGTTGTTTGTTCTAATCTGGTAATGCCAAATTTTCTAAGGGAATCAAATTTAAAAGTGTGCGGGAGTGAGGGCTAATGGTTCTGATGGATCCGTATGATCCTTTACGCATAAAAGTCTAGAATTGAGAAGTGACTCTATCTGTATAATAAATGTGTTAAATTCTCCATATGATAATATTTGTCAACTACTCTATAGATGTGTGTTATTCACCGACTTCTCAATACTTTTCCGTAATAGAAAACGTCGCAAAGCCTGTACAAAATTAACCATACTCAAATCCGAAACAAGTTCTAAGTGAATGAACATCGTCGTCAAACAAATGAACAAATACATATACGAGTACATAAGCTTTTTTTTTACATAATCCTGTACAAAATTAACCATACTCAAATCCGAAACAAGTTCTAAGTGAATGAACTTCGTCGTCAAACAAATGAACAAATACATATACAAGTACATAAGCTTTTTGAGACTTCGCACCCCTGCAAATGTAAATGGTTTTGCTTCTTGAACACGATAAGATGGCAGATCAGTCATTAAGGGATATTGTGATTTGGGACAGCGTCTTAAACAAATATTACAAGATACGCTTCCTAACTATTCCACTTGCGGCCAAGATCCAATACCGCTGATGCCACAGAGCTACCATCAAACTAGACGCTACATACAGACTATACAGGTCTATATACATATAGACACTAACAATATATCATCCTTAAGAAAAGGTCTCAACTTTCTCAAAGAACCTGAACAATATTTTCTATTTTGTACGGACATCTTTCGTAAAATGTCGGGTTTGAACAAATTTTAGTAGATAATATTCTGCTTTGTCTAATCTCTGGGAACAATTCGAGAACCAAGAAGGAGACATTTACAAAATATTAGCATATAAACCATGATCAATATCGTCATGAGACAGCCTTTAGGAGTAACCTATTATGCATATTGTCAATATCATTCCTGAATGTAGCCAATCTAATTGATTTTTGTTCTAAATCAGTACCGCATTCAGAAGAGGATTTTATTGGCCAGAATGGTTTGTCTAAAGAAAGCCAACTGGGTCCTGATGACCATATAGAAGATTTTAAAAATTGTTTTGGAGTTAACTAATATAAAACCAATGAGATGATGGAAGTGAGTCTTGAATTTTTGAAACCCTGTTTGCAACAAAGGTTTTCCAACGATGTGGTTCGGTGTTAATCCAACTAAAGTCAACTTCATAGTCCAAATAGACATAAATACTATCTATTAGAAATTGTGAACTACATTTTTTCTACAAACATTTATTTTTTACTAGAAAAATAATAAGTCTTGAATATATTTGAATTGCCATAAGCTCTAATCGGGGAACTGATACTATTTTAAAAGGAACATTTTAGATTTATCACAAACCACGTTACTTTTAGTACAAACCACAAGACACGTTAATTTTATCGTCGGTAACCGACCGAATATACATTACACCACCATGTGCCTTTTTACTAGCGTCAGAAAATCCTACTAAAGTGGTATTATTTACAAAAATTCCCAAATTGGTTAGAAGAGGAAGCCCCCTTTTAAATTGAATCTATTTCTTGGAAATAGTGTGGGATTCCTCATCATTCTAGCCTATTTTTAACAACGGAATAAAAATTCTAGTTATCGTAGACATTTGTATTTTGGAGTTAGTACCTTCATTCGTATTGGGATTGAAAGACAAAATGTCCAAATTAGAATTACATTGCAACCCAAGAACCTTTAATGCATGAGATTCAAACTGAACAATTTGATGACCACTGGATTAACTATCAGCAATCTATTTAAAAGTTCTAAAATGTATCTGCTTGTAACTTAGGACCCGGACATCGTTTAGTGATAATAAAGTATCTGATTTGGCTCCTCCTTCGAAACAATTATTAATGGTGCGGTAAAGCTAGCTTTGAAAAGCGCATGATGTGATATATAATATTAGAAATTTTCAAGAAAGTCACAATCTGCTAGTTATGAGATATGATATTGTGAGATATAAACATACACAGGTTGATTATAACCGTTACGTAGATTAGGCGACTAATATAATCGTTTTCCTAAAATTGCAAATCACTTGTTTTTATTTTTTTATTTATTTATTTACAACTAATGTCAAGACACCAAAAGGTGTTTACACACGTCAAAAACAAATATTTAACTATTACAAACATACCGATTTCAACATATATGTAAATTGTATAAATAAAATAAACTACACATAAAATATCAATCAAAAAGGTGAGCAAAAAAGTGATAAAACGGTATAAAAATAAAATAAAAGCTTAAACATATTACTCTAATTTGACTAAAATCACTTGCTAAAAACTGGTATATTATAAAAGGCATTTTTTTAATAGATAAGATTTTATAAGTGTTTTGAACTTAACCTCGTTCAAATATCTCACATGAGGAGGGAGAGCATTAAAAAGGCACACTCCCCAGTAAGAAGTACCGTTTCTTGTTCTTGTTAGTCTGCAGAAATTCGCATCTAAATGTTCATTTAGTTTTGTATTATAACCGTGTAATTGATTTCTAATCACGAATGAGTCTAAGTTTTCTTTGACATAAAGGACAATTCAATATGTAAATTGATATTGATCAATGGTAAATTGATGGTGATGATCAATGGTACTTGATCAATGGATTGATCAATGGTAAATTGATCTTTACAGTTATCTCTGTAATTTAATTTTGACATTATTCTTATAGCTTTTCCTTGTAGGTAGAACACATATGCACTAGAGGCAGCATGCCCCCATACAAGAATAGCGTAAGAAATACTCGATTGAATAAAGCTGTGATAGACTATCTTGAGTGTATGTAACGATACTTTATCAACTAAATTACGTAGAAGATATATATAATTTAATATCTTATTAGAAATAGCAGTTGTATGTTGATCCCAGGATAATTTAGGGTCAAGTAGAACACCCAGAAATTTTATAAACTGCGGATTATCATTAATATTGGTATTTCTAAGGCTAAATAACATTTTCTTAATTTTGGACGTATTAAGATTAAGTTTGTTGCTACTAAACCATTCTTGGGCTTTTGGTTGTGTTTGAGAAACGTTTCTTAATATGAACCTGTTGACGGTTGTTTAGATAAGAAGTAATTAAGTATATGCTTTCAGTTGAGAGTTGAGAAATGATAGTAGTATAGTTTTTGATTAATAATAAGAATATAGTGTGACACACAATCAAATGCTTTATGGAGATACAAAAATTGAGAACATATGTATCTGCCTTTTTCGAAACCCTCGTTTATAAATGACGTTAATTTAATAAATAAAAAAAAAATCACCTAACCTAGAAGGATCCTTTTTACAAGGTAAATGGACTGTATATCTACCATCAAATTCACGAGTTAAAGAAAATATTTGTTCGCATCAACATCTTCACTACGAAGACATTGAGGTGTAGAAACCTCAGTTTCCCAAAATTTGAGTAATATTTTTTCAATAGAATTTTCAGAAAAGCTACAAAACTTATTTATATTTAGTAAAGACCGAGAATGAGGAATTCTACCCATCAATACGAAACCAAATAAAGTAGATGCTAGATAACTCGGTAATTTATTACAATTTTCTTCTTAAAAAAAAAATCAATGTAAAACTTTTTGTACGGATGGTCTAGGTTACTAGACATTATCACTAAATTGGTTTTTCCCTGGACTGCACTTATTAGTTAGGTTAAAATAGGTTTTAATATTTTAAAACCTATTTTCGTAACTGTAGTGCTCGCAATAATAAAATTTGCCGAGTCGAATAAGAAGCGAATTTTATGTTAATTACCTTTTCGATCTATAAAATTTACAATGACTGTATATAACAAAACCGTAAAATCAAAATTCAGTGAATAACTAGAACACAAACTTTCAGTTTATGTAGAAGATATAACAGTATTATCAACTGGGGGGAATGATCCATCAAATTCACAGCCGCCATTTTCATTTCAAAATGCAATAGGGTATGATGACGTTTATAACACGTGGCACAATTTATTTTAGATTTACAATCAATTACCTTATGATGTGACAAGCAATTTAAGCATAAATAGTTTTCTTTCACCGAACTGTATCGTTCATTTGGGGTACGTTTTAAAAATCGTGGAAATCGACTAGCTGAATGATAATCTTGCTCACAAATTAAACATTTGCTTTTTTTTGTAAATTTGGGTGAAATTTCAACAAACAATGAATGTGTAACTTTAGAGTTAGTATACTTTTTGTACTACCAGACTGTTGGAATGAGATTTGCCACGACTT
Source organism: Aromia moschata (assembly GCA_029963805.1). Classification (NCBI taxonomy): domain Eukaryota; kingdom Metazoa; phylum Arthropoda; class Insecta; order Coleoptera; family Cerambycidae; genus Aromia; species Aromia moschata. The sequence goes on along the minus strand of JAPWTK010000151.1, from coordinate 169,373 downwards.
ATAGTTTTTGCACGAGTTGTGACAAAGCTTAAAACCTTATCAAAAGAAAGTATTTCATATTCACCGTTTTTTAACATTTAAAATGTTTTTCGAGTTTCACTATCTAACTTGTTCGAGGAAACATGTGAAAAATAAATTTAAATATTATTAAAATTAAATTAAATAAAATCTCTAATATTATAAGTAAAATAAGTTTTTTTGAGAGCAGTTACAGCTGGATCAAATTTTTCTGAAAATAAATTTTAACTATGGCCGACTTGTGTTGTAGTTGTTTAAAATCAACAGTCTCTAGATAATATATTCTTAATTTGCGTTTATCTTGATATTTTTCCACCAAAGCTTTCCAAATAATTCCACTATATGCACTACTCAACATATTGTGTATAGCGGCAGTATAACCCAAATTGTCTCAGAGGCTCTCGAATTGTGAACTCAAGCTACCATTGACGTTTTTATGATATATTGCTGTCAAATAATAAAGTTTTTCTTAAGTTACGTATTGGTAATGACAATATACCTAACCACTTGATATGGAGTTAAGTGTCCCCTTCCTCATACCAAGTGTCCCCAGAAATAGCGCCAGCTATTAATTCCTTCGATGAAGTTCATCGAATTCGTTGTGTTTTTAACCCTGTGACAATACATTTTAATCAACTCGCGTTTATATTTTATTTTAGACATTTACAGTTTCCTAATTCTGATCAAAGCAGAATTTTTGTAATAAAAAACAATGTATAACTTTGTTCACGGCCTTGTATTTCACTACGGAAAAACTGGGTATTTTTTGGGTATTGGGTATACGGAACTCTCTAGACAAAATGGTTGCATAGTGACAGATTTTCCATGCTTTTCAATTTCATGGTAATTTTATAAGATGTATATCACCTTCACTTTTCAGATAATTATTGAAAAGTTGTTATTCTAAACTAATAGTTTTTCAAGACCCGTTATAGGTAACAATTTCTCTAGATTTTAAATTGATAGAATATCTCATTCATATTTACATAGACTTTATTAAAACGGTAGTAAATTCCTTTTAAAAATTACCACAGCAAATTTTACTTACAAAGACGTATATGTAATCAGTTATAACAAAATTATTATTTTTTATTATTATACACAAATGATGTGAGTCATTAAAGTGTATTTGTAGTCTCCTAAAGAATTGCTTAAGTAGGTAAATTTAAAAAAAAAAACTATTCCGTTACCTAAAATTTTTCATTGTGAAATTCTTTTTTTTTATTTCTCTCTTAAGATTTTGCAGCATTAACAGTAAAAAAAGTGCATTGAAAACTAATTTAAATGAAACAATGCGCATTATTATTTTATCCTTTAAAAAAATCAAAATTGTTGCAAGAAAAATTAGCAAGAAGAGTTAGTATGAAAATGAAGTTTCTTAAACTTTATTTTCATGATTGCGTGAAACATTTTTTTTAATGTTGTCATCATCTAAATTTAAAAACATGTGAATATATATTAAATTAATTTATCGCTTTAATTTACAAAGACTAGAAGGGTATGTAAAACATTTGAATTTGAATATTAAAATCAGGTACGAATATCAAATTTTCATTTCCTTCAAACAAAATATATATTTCATAAACATTTACTTTAGCTATCAATTCAATTTATTAGAAAAAAAAGTTGACTGTTGTCGCATATTTTTCTATATCTTTTGATTTACGACAAAAAAAAGGTATCTATAAATCTTTATGTCTATCAATAAACATATAGTACAATAAGTTTTTAATAACTTTGAACAATGATTGATCCACATGAAACTATATTATTAAGCACCACGCTTCAAGCTGTTCGTTTTGGCGTTGCTTTGACCATCATAAAATGAAATATTCTCTTACTAGCACATAACAACAAGCTGTATATTCGTATATAAAATTATGAAAATAGAACGTACAACTTACCAAACTTGCGTGCGAACTTGCCGGAATAAAAGAAAAGCCGCCGGGAAATGCGTCTGTCGGCCGATGGAACGAAAACTCGCAGGAAAACGTGTACTGTGGCAAGTGTTGCACCGGTATACAGGTATCGAGACGCACTGGAGCGCGCCAAAGCTCTTCTGCTTAATACATGCTTCATCCACCAATGAGCGCTTGAGCTTATTGCAGGAATTCAGTCTACACCAATAGGAATCCAAGTATTGTTATCGTTGACGTAAAGAAATTTAATGCGAGCGTGTGCTAGGTGTTCAGGTTAGAAGACTCAATGAATATGACGTGGGTGGAAATATATTTTTCGAACATATTAATTTTAAATTGCAGTAGGACGTATTTTCTCACGCTAAACATAGAATTATCTTGAACTCGATTAAGACTGATTAAAGAAAGGTAATTTTTTGTTGCTACTCACATTTATGTTAATTTTAGAAAATTAACATAAATCATTATCAGTTTTGTAAATATTAGAATATTTACAAAACTGATAAAATATTATACGTTATATATGTACACCAGTTTGTTTAACTTTGAAACAACCATCTTGTTTAAAAACGTCCCAATGTAAATTACATATAATATAGTGTTCGCCTATAAATCTGCTCCATATAGGATATTTTTTGTTATCAATTTTTTGTAAATTGTCCTCACTATTTCATTGTCTTCTGTTGCAATTTTAACCAAAAAATAAGAAAACACATTGGTTCTGGCAAATTAGCAACTGCGTCAATTTAATTTAATGTTTTACATCGCCACAAATTACCGTCGAGGTGTAATTGCATATTTTGTAAAACGTAGAAAAATGTCAAACGAAAAAATTGTTTGTATTCGTGTTAAAACGTGAAATACGACGTTTCAAGCAAACATTCCAATTTTGTTCCTTTTTTTTTGAAAAATATCACGGCAAATATTTTCTTGCACATTTTCGTATTTCCGTTGAGTTCTTGAAGAATATTTTTGTGTTAATTAATATAAAACACTGTGTTATTTTTAGGCAAGAACTACATTTGAATCAATAACAAGAATTTTTGGAATGAAAATCTGTAGAACAATCCTGGCCGATTTTTAAATTTCAAAATTTTGCTGTGGAGTGCGATGCATATTGGTGTAAATTATACGAAAAATATTTATAGCTTATAACTTACAGAAACAATGGATGGAAAATAGATCTTTTGAAATTAAAATAAAACGCCTAATAGCACCTAAGAATGGTGCTTTTAAAATATTTTTTTTTGGAATTTAGGACATATCTATTCAACGAGACATGTTTATGTTTTGACAAAACGGTTTTGACAACTCGTGGGTTATATTTTTATACTTTTAACCAAATGTCAGGTAAATATTTTACGGTAAATTCAGGAATTCAAAAAAGATATACATAGGTACTTCTTGAACTCAACTGAATTGCAAAAACTCGCAAAAAAATTTAAGAAAAATGGTATTTTTCAGAAAAAAAAAACACGAATAAGATTTAATTCTTGCTTGTAACTTTGTAGTTAACATCTTGCAACGAATAAAAACAATTTTCTTTATGACAGATTCATTTCTGTGTTTTGAAAATAGTAGTATGTTGTGACGCTCGAAAACGCTAGTGGTTGGGCTACCAACTTGACAGAACCAATGTGTTTGGCCTTTTTTGTTTAAAATTACAGAAAAAGTAAAGGCATGTACAGTTCTTGTAAAAAAAATTCCATGTGATGAAACGACAGCGTGGCATAAAAAGTCGGGCATAATGCCCGTAAGTTTTCAATAACCTTGTATAGGAAAAAAATGTCCTGAATAAAAGTTTTTCATCAGTTTATTTCAAATTTTGTCTTCTCGCGTTTGTTTGTTATGGAGACCACCTTTATTCTTTTAAATGACAACCCGTAAGTTTTCTCCCAATATCTGAAAGATCAGCTTGTTTTCTTTACTGTGCACTAAACATGAACAAAACTTCACAAAAAATTTCATAAAGAAATTTTCGCAAAAAAACACGTTTAAAGTTTTTTAAAAACACAATTAAATTTTTGTAGAAGAATACAATAATTTCTTACTTAATTATTTATTTCGCCCTCTCCTTGAAATTGCCGCAAAATGTGGTGGTGCCCCATTCTGTTGGAACCATAGTTGTTGGTTAATAACATTATTTTCACACGGAAATAACCGGAATAATGTGATTTGTTGGAAAATCTAAATATTTTTCAGAATTTAAAGTCCAACAATACGTAATCCAACAATGCCTGCCCAAATATTAATTTTTTGGGGATTTTGGGGTGTGCGCTTCTTGAGCATGAGAGAACCATTGAGGGTTCTGATTTGACCAGTAATGGCTATTATATCGATTAACAACACCATTTAAATTGAATATAGCTTCATCTGAAAAAAGGATATTTCTTGGGAAGTTATTATTTTTATTGTATCTTTACATCATGCCTTCACAAAATTCAGCCCTTCTATTGATATCATCCTCGTTGAACTCGTGGACAAGTTGTAGTTTGTATGGACGTAACGTTTCTCATTTAAACAAATTTTTAATTGACTGGTGAGAAATATCAAAAGTAGTTGCCAATACCCTAGAAGGTTGAATTGGATTTTCGCGCACTGAAAGCAAGATATTCAACGCTTTATCTCCTCCGATTGCAGTTCTAGGTTTACTTGATTTAGCGGAATCCTTACCTCTACCTGAAATTTCTTAATCTTACTATTGACTGCTTACTGGTTTATTGGAGATATGTTGGAGTTTATTAAACAGTACACAATTCATTCATAAAATTTATTTACTTGCTTTTCATCCAAGCGAACTATTATTTATTTATCAACCATAAAAACGCAAAAGAAATAATTATTGAACACGAAAACAGAAAATAAAAATGACGTCTGTTATGACTTAAACGTTACGAGATCTTAACTTCACAGGTACTTTGCTTATCCTTTTTTTATTGGTTTCTAAGAGTTAACTTTAAATATGGTTTTTGCGAAAATATTTTCTTTATAGAACCATATCCAATTTTTAGCACACAGTAAAGAGGCTGCTCTTTCAGATATTGAGATAAAACCTACGGGTTGTCATTTAAAAAAATAAAGTTGGTCTCCACAACAACCGGATAACTAAAAAGGCAAAATTACTTCATTTTGACATAACTATGGTAAACAAACTGATGAAAAACTTTTATTCATATTATTTTTTATATGAAAGATTATTAAAAAGTTACAAGCATTATGCGAGACTTTTTTGGACTTTTTTGCCACGCTGTGTCCTGAAAAATAAACATTTTTGTTCTAATGTCAAAACCAGTATATACAGAACAAAATACAGTCAGAAATTGTTTTCCGACTACCATTAAAGAATCAGTACAGCCACTCATCCATATTCAAAAGGGCAAATTATGTTTATTGTACATGCCTTTCTTTATACAATTATTCCCCAGAAATTATAGTACTTGGTACTTAATGGAAAAGTATACGATACTAGGATACATTCTTCTATACAAGTTTTTGTGGTTATAGAAAATATATGAATAACAACATTTTTTCTCAAACCACACAAAAAAAAAATTTTCTCCCAGGGGTCTGACTATGTTTACTGTATGGTTTCGGGGTCTCTGAATCCGAATATAAGGTCAGATTGACCCCATCACGTCAGGTGTTCGCCATAACCTCAAAAAACACTATAATCAACGCTGTTTAGTCCTGTAACTTTGTTACTCAAGCTTTAAACTAAAAAAAAACAATATGTTAATACACATAAACCCATAACCCTATAACCCCACAATCCCATAACCGCTAACCCTATAACCCCGTAACCCCATAACCCCGATACTAAAGAAAATAAATCAGCAAAGTCAATCTGCATTATATGAATGTTATAAAACAAGAACCAATAACCCTATAACTCCATAATCACTAACCGTATAACCCCGTAACCCCAAAACCACGTAACCCCATAACCACTAACCCTATAATCCCGTAACCCCCTAACCCCATAATCATGTTACTAAAATCGTCATATTCAATCTCTCACAGCAAAACAACTATCGTGGCATGGATTCCACAAAACTAAAGCTGTTAAACCTTATAACCTCATAACCCGATAAATTCTAATTAAAAATACCATATCCCTAAAGTATCGGACTCAATTGTAAATCTATTTAATATTTCTAAAACTGTCAGCATCAATGTAATCCGATGTACACCGTGAGGGAGGCTGCGTGAAAAAAGCGAACCTATAAAAGCTGTATTGGAGTTATTGGGGTTATGGGGTTATTTGGTTTAATGAAATGGGTAACAGGGTTTTGGGGTTACGGGGTTATAGGATTAGTGGTTATGGAGTTATAGAGTTATGAGTTCTTGTTTTGTATCATTGATATAATGCATATTGACTTTGATGATTTATTTTCTTGAGTATCGGGGTTATGGGGTGACGGTGTTATAGCGTTAGTGGTTATGGGGTTATGGGGTTATAGGGTTATGGGTTTATGTGGATTAACAGATTGGTTTTTTAGTTTAAAACTTGAGTAACAACATTACAGGACTAAATAGCGTTGGTTATAGGGTTTTTAGAGGTTATGGTGAAATCCTGACGTGATGGGGTCAATCTGACCTTGGATTCGGATTCAAAGACCCCGAAAACATACAGTAAATTTTTTTTGTGTGGCTGTATAATGGATATAAAAAAAATAATTTCCATTATAGTTAGTTACAATTTTACTACAGACTAAATTAGCCTAGACTCATATACAACAGAGTATTTTTTAAATTTCCGGTATGCGTTATAATTGTGTTAGCGTGTATTATGAAATTCGCATATTTTATTGGATAATTACTCCATTACATGTTTATTCACATAGACCAAAGTTCTTTAGACTGTCAGCGCAATAATATTGCAATTGCAAGTAGTGAAATAAATGATATAAACCCTCAACTTCAGCGCATTCTTCTACTCTACAAAGCCTACTTCTCTATCATTCTATATCGATGGAAAAACAACCTATTTTTCATCGACCTCGACATCGCGCTAGGCCACGATGTAAGCCGCGAAGGTACATTAGTGATGTCCGTGAAGTTGGCAGCGGGTTGGAAAAAATAATACATTTTCTCGACGTAGATCGTTTGCAACTCGTTAGCAACTGTTAGCAACTCCAAAAAAATCTTTAGCAACTCAAAACTTTAGCAGATATTCATATACTAATAATCGGCTGCCAACGTCCCGCCAGCAGCGACATGACAGAATTTCCGGTTGAATTTGGTCTAGATCGTTTGCAAATCGTTAGCAACTGTTAGCAACTCTAAAATTTTCGTTAGCAACTCGACCCTTCTACGAGAAAATTAAATATTTAGTTTGACAGCCAGCAGCGACATGACAGAATTTCCGGTTGAATTTGGTCTAGATCGTTTGCAAATCGTTAGCATCTGTTAGCAGCTCTAAAATTTTCGTTAGCAACTCGACCCTTCTACGAGAAAATTAAATATTTAGTTTGACAGCCAGCAACGACATGGCGGTATTTCCGGTTGAATTTGGTCTAGATCATTTGCAAATCGTTAGCAACTGTTAGCAACTGTAAACATTTTGTTAGCAACCCGACCCTTCTACGAGAAAATTAAATATTTAGTTTGACAGCCAGCAGCGACATGGCGGAATTTCAGGTTGAATTTGGTCTAGATCGTTTGAAAATCGTTAGCAACTGTTAGCAACTCTAAAATTTTCGTTAGCAACTCGACCCTCCTACGAGAAAATTAAATATTTAGTTTGACAGCCAGCAGCGACATGGCGGAATTTCCGGTTGATTTTGGTCTAGATTGTTTGCAAATCGTTAGCTACTTAAGATTTTTTTGTTTTTATTGATTTTTTGTTTTTATTCATTTTGATTTTTTGTTTTTATTGATTTTGTTTTTGGGATATAATTTGATAGGGACCACCCCTATAAAATTAGTCTAATTTTTAGTTCAGTGTTGTATATTAAAGTTACGTTTGTTATGTTTATTTGACTATTATTATTTGTTAATATGTTTTAGTAATATCGAATGAAAATATACATGTACAATGAGTCGCCTAGGCTATTTTTAAGTACCGAGCACTAGCACTGAGTGTTATAAAATATAGTATGTAGAAGTAAAGTTATACCAGTTACTACACAAATATTGTGAACAAAATTTAGGATGTATAAATATTGTTAAATTTGTAAATTGTATTTTTATTGTAAAGTGTGGACTTTCTAGAACTAGAAAGAAACTACTTATGGTAGGTGTAATACCAATAACTTGATATAATTAAAGTAAAATAGTTTTCATATAGGTATTATATATTTATATATATATTATAAACTTAAACAAGAAATTATAAATTAAATAAATAAGAAAAAACGACAGAAAATGAAATTAGTAAGCAATTATAAGTGTCATGTCAGTTGTGAATTAATGTCAAATAATTTCGGGAAGGTTGGCTACGTTACTGGCCTACATACAGTTATCACTTACTAATTACCCTTTGTCCTTTTTACAAGCTTTATATTAACTTCACTGCTTGTATGTTACTACGGGTGAAATCTTGCACCTGCATTTTAATCCAGTTGCCTTCAACTGATTGAGCGAAATTTGGCACAAACCTTTGGTTTTGGTGATACAATACAGTATACTCAATATTGTAATATATTAAATATGATCGCCGGCGGCGCACCAAGATGGGGGATACCTATTTCTTTGCAACCCTCTTTTGGGTATTAAATGAAAGGACTTGACAAGAAGAATTCGAAATGCGTAGATTAAGAGTTACTTACTAAAAAGTATAAGTCAAATAAATAAAACATAAAAAGCATTTTTTTACGAAAACTCAAATTTTCGCAATAATTATTAAAATTTTGCAAAAAAAATCTGCTAATCGAAAGAAACTTTTTCACCAAACAGCAGTTTCGTAAGTTATGTTAAAAGAAAGTTATGAACCATAGTTTTTGATCCTATCGTTATATTCTTGACGTCAATCGAAAGGTCCTAGAATCAATTCCTACAATTTTCCCATTTGATTCCCAATCCGTGTGGAAGTTTATTTTTCATTCGCTTAATCCGTTTTTTACATTTTCAGAATTTTATAAAACAAAAATGCCATCTTTTTTTAGAATACATTTTTCTCTTATCACCATATTTTTGGTTTCGCTGGCTGTCAAACTAAATATTTAATTTTCTCGTAGAAGGGTCGAGTTGCTAACGAAAATTTTAGAGTTGCTACCAGTTACTAACGATTTGCAAACGATCTAGACCAAATTCAACCGGAAATTCCGCCATGTCGCTGCTGGCTGCCAAGCTAAATATTTAATTTTCTCGTAGAAGGGTCGAGTTGCTAACGAAAATTTTAGAGTTGCTAACAGTTGCTAACGATTTGCAAAAGATCTAGACCAAATTCAACCGGAAATTCCGCCATGTCGCTGCTGGCTGCCAAACTAAATATTTAATTTTCTCGTAGAAGGGTCGAGTTGCTAACGAAAATTTTAGAGTTGCTAACAGTTGCTAACGATTTGAAAACGATCTAGACCAAATTCAACAGGATATTCCACCATGTAGCTGCTGGCTGTCAAACTAAATATTTAATTTTCTCGTAGAAGGGTCGAGTTGCTAACGAAAATTTTAGAGTTGCTAACAGTTGCTAACGATTTGCAAACGATCTAGACCAAATTCAACCGGAAATTCCGCCATGTCGCTGCTGGCTGTCAAACTAAATATTTAATTTTCTCGTAGAAGGGTCGAGTTGCTAACGAAAATTTTAGAGTTGCTAACAGTTCTTCGAGAAATTGTAATTTTTTTTCCAACCCGCTGCCAACTTCACGCACACACATTATGTGGCATGTGCATCCTAAGCATGTGCTGCCACATTTAAATACACATAATATGTTTGTTACATAAAAGTGATATCGATGTATCACAAGTAGCGAGGTATCGACCGCGAGTAGCGAGGTATCTTCGGCATATCTGTACCCTAAAAAAAGTACACAAAAAAGCATTTCATTCTTGAAGGCATCTTCAAGGTGACCACCTTTCCGCGGACACTCTTCGAACCTTGTACGCATATTATTTCATTACATGCAACTCTATCGATTCCTTCTGAAGTTCACCTCAGATTCAGAAGACTGTAGCCTTTAAATTATTTATAAACGGAAATCGCAGCCGACAAATCTGGTGATTATTGCAAAAGGTATACCTTTTAGAATATTACATGATTTTGAAACAATTATTGTCTTATAGCATTGATTAACATTCTGGCAGTATAAAATGTTGACTCATCTTGCCGAAACCATGCCTCATTACATTAACAAGGGGAAACCTAGTTAATTTAAGTCAAACATGTCTCGGTCATGTAGAAATATCTAACTACTGTAACAATAAAATTGTGGAATTCGCATTTTCATTCTCAAATATCAGGAAATGGAAACGAAGATATTGCACACTATACTGCAACTTTGGCAATGTCCCAAGGTTACTCACTGTTTCTCGCTCTTGGTATGGATTTTTCTCAAACCAATACCGAAATTATTGCTGAAAACACAGTGCTAATAGTCAAATTATTCTTACCTTAGCAGCGATTTCCGGAAGAAATTAATTTCAAAATCGCCTGTTTCTTTGTCGCACACTATACCTCTTGTATTTAAACACACCAAATCGTTAACAAACATTACTGTTACGAATTCTGCCTTTAATGAATCAGCTAGTAGGAGTAGTCCTACTACTCTCTTTCTACTCCTCCCATTTGTTCACAGACTGGACGTGGTCTACTTTACAGACCACGACCGCGACGTCGACTTATTCGGCATGGCACTTCCTTTGTCTCACAGCACATTATCTAGCTTGGTATTTGTCATCACACACGACATCCTATTAGACTCCACAACCTCTATAGAGGCTCTGTTGTATAGTTTTTGGCCTTTGATCGTGATTTGTTAGGCGTGGTTTTGTTAGGCGTTCATACTGAGATAGCACCTGAACTGATGTTTCTTCAAATAAGAGAAAAGAAGCTACACTAAATACTTTCAAATTTTAGTCGTACAGTTTAAACATACAGAATAAAAATTAGAATATTATGATGCTGGCGGTATTGCATATACCAGGTGTGAAATGAATGTTACAACGTTTAGTAAGTGAGATAGACGCAGAAGTTGCTGTGGCGTTACATAAATCAGAGCCAACTGCCCACACCACAGTCCTTGGTTTTGGCAATGCGAGGTCTCGGTTTTCATTGAAATAGGGTACAAAAAGATACAACAGGATAATAGAGGGTACAAAATTGACAACACATGCGGATCGCTCCACCGCATAATCGCTGACCCATCCGCTTGTATGTTTTCTCTACGTTTCTTCTGCGAAACGTACGCGTACCTACGTTTTTCATATCCGCTCTTGCTGTAGATCAGTATGTACATAGTACAGACATCGAAAAAATGTTATTCTGCCTAAAACGGTATATTTAATCATTTTAATTTTCTATGTAGAAGGTGGGTAGAGTGTTTTTCAGTGAGTGAGAGTTGTAACTTTAATTACAAAAACATTTTTTACAAGGATAACTTATTTTTCTGAAATTTGAGACTATTTTGTCAAAAAAACAATTCAAACAAAAATGTAGCAGCTGTTTAAAAATATTTTTCTAGAATACAACACCCTGTATTTTTTTAAATTTGTTAAATTCCCGTTCTTATTATGATTACAACATGTCACACTTTGTTCCACAGATGTTTGAAATATTATCCATTAAATATATTGTGGCGAGAACATCACTAGCGTGCATCGCCGCGTAGCACCAGCTTGTCAAGAAATGAGTCACCACTGCGGCGGCGGTAAAAGACCGATTCTCGAATAGCCTACAATCATCCACATGAGTCGCGAGAGCTGAGGTGATGAGGAGAGCTGAGAAACGCAGCAGCCGCGATCGGAAGAGTCTATCTTGGAAATAAATTACGCGCGGTCGCGGTCTTCGTACAACTATCGAATATAAATTGTATAAAAATAAATTAGTGTTAGTAACATAATCGTGTTTAAGCCATATTTTTATTTGTTAAATAAATATTGTTAATTGAACGTGCGAGTATAATTTTTCACACCTTACGAACCTGCAGTGAACAAAACGTTACATTGGCGTCAGGTGTGAAAAAAAACCGAATGATTAAAACATTTAAATAAATAAATTTGCGATAAATGAATAAGTGAAATGGCTTCTAAGCAAGTTTTATTAAAGGACCTTAAGATGACTGATCTGAGAAAAGAACTTGAAGAAATAAGGCGTAAAACAACTGGAAAAGAGGCTGAACTGCAGCAAGAAAATGTCTTATTAGAAATTCTGGAAGTTCTGGAAAATAGAGGTCAAGATGTCGACACGTACTTATTTGCAATCGTCAGTGACTTACTTTCGGCGTTGCTTTTAAAACAGAAGTCACCGGAATGTTATGGAAAATCGGAAGAGAAGTTCCAGGAAAATTCTGGAAATTTGACGTCAACGGAATATTCTGGAAACACGGAAGAGAAGTTCCTAGAAAATTCTAGAAATTTCGAACATATGTTACCGGAAAGTTGTATAAAAGTTGAACAGATGCTGCTGGAACATTCTAGAAGGTTGGAAGAGAAGTTGCAGGAATGTTCTCGAATTTTAGAACGGAAATTACTGGAATATTCTATAAGTCTAAGGAGTAATCTGTAAAAAAAACTAACCGAAAACTGCGAGTTTGGAACGAAAATTGATGGAAATATGAAAGATTCGCATGAAGCCGCCTGAGTTTGACGGGAAAAGTTCCTGGGATAATTATTTCCGACAATTTGAAGCAGCAGCAAAGGCAAATGTTGGTCATTGACGGAGAAGGCTATAGCGTTGACGTTAGCATTACGGAGCGATGCAACGGATATATTGCAAACACTTTCTCTCGAGGAACAAAAGGATTATAATAAACTGGGTTCAGCGTCTAGAAATGCGATATGGTGAAGCCCATTTCGAACACGTTCACTACTCACAATTGAAGAACCGCTGCCAGAAAAGCAACGAATTGCTTTTTGGATGACCTTTATGATGCTGAGACGTGTCAAGATCTGATTTTAGCTCGCCCCAGTAACTTAACGGATGCTTTGGCGCGAGCATTGGAATTTGAAGCTGCTAAACAAAGTCTCAGAGGTCAAGTTAAGGTTCGCAAGATAGAGGAAAATGTGGAAGATGAAACATGTAATGAAGCAGAGATTAGGCGAGTTGTCGAGGACATATTGGATAAGAGGCCATTCGGTGTTGGAATGGTGCTAAGCTACGTCACACCCGCAGTTTCCGTATTGAAAAGAAGAAAGCACCTCCATCGTCTGGAAAGTATGTCGTGATACGCAGACTAACGGTGGTGAATGACGATTGGCAACTGGAGAAGCTTCTAAAAGATCAACAAAGCGACCCAAATTTGAAACCCATTGTAAATTGGAAGAAATAAGATCGGAAACCTACTTGGGAAGAGGTATCACGGTACTCGCCAACCGTTAAGTCATACTGTGCTCAGTGGAATTCCCTCGTCTTAAACGACGGACTCCTAAAACGCATTCTGGAGAAATCAGATGGTACCGAAGAGCGAAACCAACTGATTCCTTAGAAACAGAGTGCCCGAGGTACTGGAGGTGATCCACAATGGAAGCACTGGCGGACACCTAGGAGTCACGAAGACGCTGGGGAAAGTTAGAGAGCGTTTCTACTGGGTGAACTGCACTAGTGACGTGAAGGAGTGGTGCAAGAAATGTGTGGTGTGCGCTGCAAGTAATGGTTCGCAGCGGCACCCGAAGGCTCCAATGCGTCAATACAACGTGGGTAGTCCGTTTGAAAGAATTGCCATCGATATAGCAGGTCCATTCCCGGAAACAGATAAAGGAAATAAATACATCGTCGTCGTGATGGATTATTTCAGTAAATGGGTAGAAGCGTGTGCCCTTTCAAACCAAGAGGCTTCTACTGTAGCAGACGTTCGCATCAAGGACTGGTTTTGTCGATTTGGTGTGCCTCTGGAATTACACTCGGACCAGGGAAGAAATTTCGAGTCGACTCTGTTTCAGAATATTCGCCGCACACTCAACATCCGTAAGACGAGGACAACTGCACTACACCCGCAGTAGGATGGAATGAATAGGACCAACAACCGGTATTTATCCAAAGTAGTCTAAAGCGGAAGTTCATTCGATAGCCGCGGGCAGTTCACTATATACTGGACGGATCCTATATTTATTGATATTTACGTGGCTTGTGGTTCACAATTTATGAATTGAGATTATTTAAAGACACTATTGTGCTTAAGAGGACATATTATTTTTTTATTGGTTATTTATTGATTTTGTGACGTGCTTTAAACTATTAGTTAGTAAAAATTGAAATCTACAATCTATTGAAATCTACAAGAAATAATTTTTTTTCTTATAGTTTCTTATTACCAGAAGGGGCAACGAGAAAAGATTACCTAGTCACTTTTTACAATAATGACAAACTTAAAGAGCAGATCCGAAATTAACCGATGAACACCTATACCCGAATAATTTCCAAAAAATGAAAGTCATGTATGCTTCACAAGTTTTTAGTCATTCAGTGGCCGTTGCTCTTTCCACTTACATCGATTTTAATGTTTTGCCCTCAGATGCAAGAATAACTGCAATATTTATAAAAACTATGAATTATTAAATTCTTGCCATCTAAATAACTTTAATACGTTCATGGGGACGCAAGAACAGTTAGAATTATTAAATACATTTGAGGCATTTTTAAATCGAATAAATGTGATTAATAGTGAAGGAAAAAGTGTTACCAAGCAAATGAAATTTATATTTGGCTGGAAATTAACCATTAACTCACTAAAATTATTGTGGGATACATTAAAAACAAAAGGCTTTACATTTCTACTCACAACAAATCTCAACCAAGATTGATTGGCCTCTTTGGGGCCAGATCAGAAATTGCTGTGGCAATGCAAGGAATCCAACACCTATTTAGTTTGGTAGAGCTTTTAAAAAGTTATTTACTTTAAAATACTTAGATCATGCCGACGGAGCAAACTTATGAATGACATAAACGAAATTCTCTTAAATATTAATTCGAATTTAGTATACAGCTGTAAAGAATTTATTGTTCCACTGTCAACACCACATAAATGTTTAAAAGTCTTTACCACTGACTACAGAAACCTTAGTAGTACAGAAGGTAATGCACTGGTATATGTTACGGGCTATCTTATTAAAAAATGTTTGGTACAACATTCTTGTCCGGTATGTCTAGAATTTACAAATGCAAATAATTTAGAAACAAAGGCGGTGCATTTTGCTAAAATCAAAGCTTACACTACTATAAATTTACCATTCGGCGGTTTAACAGTGCCTGCACTTAATCTAGTGGAATATATAGTGCAACTAGAAAATATATTCATTGAAAAGTTCAATAAACTGGCCTTAGCCGACTCTATAGGGACTAATATCAAAACATTATTAAATAATGTACATTTTACGCATCCTTCTGAAAGTTTTCCATTAGATTATCTAATATCGCTTTATATTAGGCTTCGTTTATTTTATATAGTAAATTTCACAAACCGTGATATTAAAAGTAAAAAAAACTCAAAAAAACACTTACTAAATTTAAGGATTTAAAAAATTTGTGAATATAATGTTAATTATCTGTCTGTTATAACTTATCTTTTACATTTAGTCTTACTCAATGTTGCAATGTAATCAGTTTAATAAACATTCTGATGTTAATCATATTGTTTTATTCCAATAAAATATTTCAATTCAATACAAATCCATATTCACAACATACCAAAGTGCATTTTTACCGTCCCCCGTAACAACGCTTGCGAATTAGGAAGTCCGAGTACCTATCAAATACCCCCGTAAACCGTTTTACAGCCGTAGAGTGGCGGCTGGCCTTTGTAACCGCTCGATCAAAGTACCGACGGAGAGTGGACCTTCTAATCTAGTTTATATTCGGTGACCAGAGGGACTGGGACCAGTTTCTCCACCTGTTCCTGCTAGCCTACCGGTCGTCAGTCCATGAAACAACGGGGCAAACACATGGAAGCATTGTCATGGGCTATGAACTACGTCTACCTTGTGACCTGAAGTTCGGCTGTACACCAGGGGACGACGTGGCTGGAGAGGACTACGTCAGTACTCTACGCCAGAGAATGGACGACATCCACGAACGAGTCCGTTCTAGTATCCAAGGTGCCAGCGACCGCATGAAGAAGACCTACGGCATTAACGCCAACGATGGGAGGTACCAGCCCGGCAACCACGTCTGGTTATATAACCCACAACGTAGTCGTGGGTTATCTCCAAAACTTCAAACCTCCTGATCCATATCCAGGTCCATATGAGGTCGAAACTCGGATTAACGATGTAGTCTACTGGATCCAGAAATTACCAAGAGGGAAACCCAGGGTGGTCCACTTCAACCGTTTAGCTCCTTTCGCCGGAAGCAATGACGAGCAAGCTGAAGCCAGAGTTCGACAAGTCGACAAGTCAGTCCGCCAGACGGTGAGCTCTCTTTTGAGGAATTCATGTTGCTTCATTCCAACGGCCAGAAAGCTCGCTACGGTGTAACGCAAGAAGAACCACGTGACCTGTTATAGGCTCCTGCTAACTTCTGTCTTGCCCACTGTGTAGCAGCAGATCTTCGAATGTCCCGAGGAATTGCATTTATCATCAAGAAGGCGTTTAGACAGTTTGAGGAGTTACGCAGACAAAGACCAGAGGTTGGACGAGTCCTTCAAATCACGGTGGTCCAGCAGGAGAAAGAGAGGTCCGTCTTCTATTTGGTGACCAAGTAGCTATCGCACCACAAACCAACTTATAAAAATGTCTGGGACACATTAGTCGAACTAAGGGATGTGCTCTTGTCCCAGAATATAAGCATACGTTCGACGTATCTGCGGCTATGATATATAAACCGCAGCAGCCGCGATTGGAAGAGTCTATCTTGGAAATAAATTACGCGCGGTCGCGGTCTTCGTACAACTACCGAATATAAATTGTATAAAAATAAATTAGTGTCAGTAACATAGTGTTTAAGCCGTATTTTTATTTGTTAAATAAATATTGTTAGTTGAAAGTGCGAGATTAATTTTTCACACCTTACGAACCCGTTGTGAACAAAACGTTACAATATACAATAATATAATCGGGAATATGCCGTAATTTCTAGTAAGCCTTGGATAGATACTCTTTGTTGTCAAAAATAAACACAAACATTGCTGTCTTGGTTCCTTTCTTGCTTATTTGAGTGTCACATACTCTTTAAGGGCTATTAATGTGTTTAACACATTTTCTACATTAGTATTATTTGAGGTAAAATCCTTCAAATTATTATTCAAGGTAGTTACGAAAGAAACATTTAAATATCTTTTACCCATGTCATTTTACATTATTATCTATTGTGATAAAATAAATATTTCACAAAATTGGTATGTATTTTTTATTAGGTAGGTACTAATAATCATCATTTACAAGAATATGTTAAACAAATAATTACTTTTCAAAATGACCAAAGTTTTCGTAAATTTTCAAAAATAAAAAAAGTTGAAAAGGTAGGTCCCTGTGCGGAGAGCTTTCCAAAAATATCTTATTCATGTGTATGTTATGTACTTCTGATAACATAAAAGGTAATCTACCAGTTGCTCACCTCTACAAATTAAATTAATAGCTCTTAAAACTTGTATTTCGGTTGGATTCAGTAACCCCGAAATATAATGAACATGTTGCCTTATATTTTTTTAAGTTAAATGTAAATTATGTCTCAACAAAATCAAATATATTAAAGATTCGAACGCAGCGACCCACAAATTGACCCACTAGAAATATCATGTTTACGTGTACATGATACACAGTGCATTTAGGAATAATTTACTCAAAAATTTCGGATACATTTTCTCTTTTGTTGCTCATTCGAAAGCGTCTTCGTCCGCCGCCATCTTAGATTCTGCTTTTTTTTTCAACTGCTCATATCTCGCTCTCTAATATTCCCACAGCAATATTTCCAGTCTCGTTGGACTCGTCAGGATGTACTGTTTAATTGAGTGTCTATCAAGTAAAACTCTCCAATGCACTGGAGAAATGTTATTAGCGTTCAAAGTTATTTGCCAAAAGTTCTTAAGCCCGGTTTTTCCGCGCGCAGCTCTTTTCCAGTGCATCTGAGACCCCCACCGACAGTTTACTATTTCAACAAGACTCAATTTCCAGTATTTAAAAAAAATCATTACGATCGGTTGAGTTTTCGCCCGCCAATCCACACTCGAAGTTCCGTTGTTTATTATCGTGCTATTTTGAAGCTTCTAATATAATGGCGTCTATGAGTCGAAAAAAACCCTGAAAAAAGGGATATTGAACACCACCACCGTGTTCAGCATCCTCGAAAACGGGGGGGACAGACGTTTTGTTGCTGATATAAAAAGAAATACAAAAACACCCCTTCCAGAGGTGAGTTTTGACCGGATGAGGGGTTGGTAAGGGTCGGAAGTCATCTTCAAGACCACCACCGTGCTCAGCATCCTCGAAAACGGGAGAAAAGTCGTATTTTACAAGAAAATGATGTAGTTTGGACGCTATAACCTTTTTCCAGTGCATTGGAGAGTTTTACCTGATAGAGACTCAATTAAAGAGTAAATCCTGACGAGTCCAATGACACCGGAACGATTGCTGTGGGATTATTAGAACTCGAGATATGAGCAGTCGAAAAAAAAAACAGAATACAAGATGGCGGCGGACGGGGCAATTTGGACAATACGCAAATTCAGGGTTAGGGTCATCATCAAAGATCCTTCCGAATGAGCAACAAAAGAAAAAATGTATCCTAAATTTTTGGGTCACACCTATAAAATGTTCTTAAATGCACTGGACTATACCGATTACCCTAATTATTGAGCTCATATTTAGTTTGAGTGACGTCGAAAACGTATAAATATATAGATCTGTTCTATTTTCTACTATCAAATGGGGCTATTTTAATTATTTTGAGGTGTTTTTTTAAGAAAGGATGTCAAACCGACCCTGGATTTCTAATTCAATGACCCCGTAAACATAAGAATATGGTCTCGTCTCTGGTAGAAACATTTCTTTTTATTTTGTGTACCTGTGTTATCTTAGTATTAATGTTTTATAATTCATTTACAGTGAATTTGTGTAAAATTAATTGCATATTTCCTCCCAGACATATATATGTATACTTGTTCGCATCTCACTCACGGAAACAAGTGACGAGTTACGACGCCGAAAAAGCACGAGTGTATTGCCCTCTCACTCGCATTCATTCAAATTACATTAATTAATCTGAGAGAGATAATGATTCAAGAATTGAAAGATAATTTTCAAGACAATTTCATAGGAGATTGAGGCCAATGGGATTATTGGAGTCGTGAGATCATAGGCCGAGAATAGGATTGTCCCAATTGGGTAATCCCAATTGGGATTATTGGGATCTTGTAAGCATAGGGGTCATGGTATCATTGGGGTCTGTAACACATCAGCGGCAAAAATTAGCACTTACCCCTGATTCGTCACAAATGTAGCTCCAACTAGCTCTGGGTCAGGTGTAGGTTTGTTTATTAATTTTTTTTTTATCTATAACTATAGCTATGTTGTTTGGGCGCCAGCCAATGCGAGAGAAAGAACATGATTTTAAGATAAATATTTTCGGACAAATTTAAGATACCTACTTATACTGCTTAAGAATAATGAATAATAATAGTGCATCATAGTTCTTTGCCAAACTTTGTAAATTGCAATTAAATACATTTAAAAAAAAACTGCTCCGTCAGAACTGTGTTCTTTAATTTGTTTATTAATATGGTATCAATATCAATAGTCTTCAAGTTACGTATAAACGAATTCATTACTTGTCATCTATTTACGCCTATTTTTGATTAATAATTGTGTTGTTGTTAATTAGGAATATAAGGTTTGCTTTATAATATTTATAATACATAAAGAATTAAAATACTAGACAACTAGGTAAATATTTTTTTAAAATTCCATAACTTGTAACTGGTTGAAATAGATCCAGGTTTTTCTTTCCACTGCTGATCCTTTACATTGTTTCTTTTAGTTGGTGATTTTTATTTATTGTATGCAAGGAGTTTTATTTTTTTTTTTATTGACACCGAGTACCTACTTGTCTAATGATTGAGCTTGATTTTTACGTTCTTCAATTGGTGTATTAGTTCCTTTAACTGTTTTATCATGTACTAATACCAATTCCCGTATTTTCTAATTTATGGCAGTTCTTCATCTACAATGATTTCTGAAGATACTAGGTAAATCAATTCAATTTTTATGCGCATAATGTCTACATTTTCAAAATAAAGATGTTCAGATCAACTGAAACTAAACCAGTTTCTAATTTTTCATTTATTTTTTCTAATCCATACTTAGCTAAGTAAGTGTTAGCTTTAGCTTTAGGAACAGGACCCAATACTAAAATATTATTTTTTCTCTGGTTTTTGTCAAATACTTCAATTTTATTATTTAATTGAATTCTCTCACTTTCTGGTTTTTCCTCACATTTCCATGATAATTTAAACAGTGTCAGGGTACGTGTATATTTTGGACATATCAATATATTTTAAAAAATATTTAATGTTTTTTCTTGTTTTTAATATTATTAATATTTTTTCAACAAAATTACCATAACGTGGCTTTAATAAGTAATTATGGAACTAGCAGTTTGAAAAATCAATGTACAGTAATTAATTGGCCAGGAACGTCCCCAGACCTTTCTGTGTTAAATTAACTGCAATGTTTAATCTTCTTACTTTATATTATAGGATGTCGGTGTCAATTTTGTTTATAAGTATACAAAATGGTAATATTTTGGACTTTTATGGCCAACAATGTATTTTCTCTTTATTATTAATTTTAAATACTATAACTATTAACTGTTATTTATGAAAATATATTTATCAAATATATTTATGAAATATATGTTTTTGAAAAGTGTAAACAATGCTCTTAACGAGCATGTCATGGCCAACTATGGTTTCCATAACTAATAATACCACTACGCCACCGAATTCTATATGGATTCTAGAAATTGTTTTTTTTTTCAAACATCCACTATATCTCAAGCGCTAGAAGTGGTATCAAAAATATAGTTGCCTCTTTGAATTTCCCTTAAAAAAAGCAGCTTAGATTCGCGAAAACGGCATCTTCTATAACAACCGAGATACCTTAGAAAACCATCGAAAATGAAACACCCGACACAATGTACATGTGTAACTTTCCTTACTTTACATATATAACTTTATTTTTTTCAATGATATACAATATTTGTCTTAAATACTTATAAATATAACTTGTCTGTACAATATAATAATATAAAATCTGTATGTCTTGACACAGTTGTAGTGCACAAATTCCTATAACTTGACATCTCGGATGACAGGACAAAAATTGTTGTGCCAGGTTGTATTTAAATTTCGTAACATTTTATTCTAAATATCCAGATATGTATATTTTTAATATAGGAATATTACGGTAAATGTTGACATACTTATCAAGTTATGTTGCGCGTTTTATCATAAGAGCTTTAATTGCCATATCGTGTATCGGTACTAAATAGAAAAAATATCGACAGACTTTGTTATGTTTACTGTCAAAACAAAGGTAAATACACTAACTATATATGTTTCTCTATTTAACGTGTACAGTTAGCTACAATAATTATGACTAGCTTCACTTTTATTAACACTCTACAAATCCTCGAATACAACTCGATAACATGTGAATCACAACTAACTTACTTCGATCTGCTCTAAAATGTTTATCTTTGTAAACTATAAAACTTAATAACTGTCAGCTGTTACTAATGTCACTTCACAAATGTCACAATATGAACTATTATATGGGCGAAGTAAGTTAAGAAATATACTAGGTGACGTTTTAAAAAAAACAGTTGGGTGAGGTGGCAATGCAAGGGCGACATTATCGGGGCGGCATTTTTAACGATGCTAATGTTCATATACACTAAGCGGTAGCCTAATACGTACATAGCCGAATGAAGGGCAATTGATAATTTAACATCTTTGTAAGTAGAATAAACATGAGGTGAGGACAAATCGCGATCCAATTGCTAGCTAGCGCAGGCGTATGAAAGGCATCCGGTTTGTCGGTAGGGCTGTTTGAGATAAAATTTGAATGTATGTAAAAGCACTACATACATTCATAAAAATAAAAATGGATATTTATCATATTGACGAAAAAGTTCAAATAATTAAATGACAGACGATATGAGCGCGGCCGCCGACAACCGCGGAGATCCGTGACGGGGCAAGGAGAGTGCATTAGTGGGTGGAGCTTAGAGTGAACCATTGGACCGTTCGTTCTGCCTTCGTTCGCTGCGTGCGTCCGCTGTTGTCATATCAACATAATATTCCTATTAGATATTTTAAAATTGTTTCACAGCTGTTTAAAGTAATATTAACTGTTTAAAATTCACAATAGTTGGGTTGAAAAAAGATAACAGTAAACTTTGTTATACGATACGCAACGCCGTCTGAAATTTAAATTGGCTTATATTAATTGATCGTACATCAATGCATTTTGTAAATATAGGGTTTTTATAAAGACTTATTATGCAGCGTTAAAAGTTACAGTTAGTTCTGGCAACGTTGCTCTTTAGATTTCCGGTAAGACCCCCTCTTAGATTTCTGTACAAACAAGCCCCCCGGCCCAAGTAAATTCGCCTAACTATGACATAAAAATGTATCATTTAATATGTATTTAATATCCACCTATGTACGCATTAGGGTGCCGCTTACTGTATATATATATGCTAACACTCCTACAATAAATTGATGTCGCTTTTGTTGTACACCGATATCTTAATACTAATTAAGATATCGGTGTACAACTCCTATACTAATAGGAGTTGTGGCTTCTCTAAACCTATATGAGGCACCCCGTATTTACATTTAATTTGTCAGCGATACTGTAGATATCCACTACATTACGTGGATATGGAATTAATTACTTGTATACTTATTATAAACAGTCACACTTATGACTTATGT
Organism: Aromia moschata; assembly: GCA_029963805.1. Taxonomy (NCBI): domain Eukaryota; kingdom Metazoa; phylum Arthropoda; class Insecta; order Coleoptera; family Cerambycidae; genus Aromia; species Aromia moschata. Next base: position 146,410 of record JAPWTK010000151.1, on the reverse strand, counting down.
TACTTGTTGATTTATTGAACTATTGAACTATTGTTGAACTATTGACAAAAAACTACTATGAGATCATGACATAAAAGTCACATGTCCATTGAACAAAAATACGTGTAAACGTGTAACAGACCTAACTCTAGGTGCTAGTATGTATAATAATTGTATCATTATGTCACTAATAATTGCTAGTCTGACAATCCATTCTTAATTCTCTGATTTGTTAATATATTTTATGGTGTTACATGGAATAATAAATCCCTACTAATATGCATATATACACAGGTAATCAATTATGCAGAGTTTAATCAAGTTTTTAGCTTGATGAATTATCTCTCTCCCCTCACTAGTTACCTTATATCTCGCGACATCTCTATCATAAAAATCATGAGACCTGAAATTGTCTAGCTCGCCAAACGTCGTATCCGGTAGGCGACGGGCCTGTGAACTTGTAAACTGATTGTGTGAACTGGCCATAATCATAATCATAATCATAACATAGTATAAAACAAAGTCGCTTCCCGCTGGCTGTCCCTGCCTACATATGTATGCTTAGATCTTTAAAACTACGCAACGGATTTTGATGCGGTTTTTTTAATATATAGAGTGATTCAAGAGGAAGGTTATATTATATAGTAGAGAAACTATTTGTATTATATAGTATGTATTATATAGTAGAGAAAATATTTATATGCATAATATAGTAGAGAAACACTGATAATTTTAGAGGTTTCTAATGTGATGTCGTAAACCGTGGGAAGCCGGGGCGGGTACCTGTGTGAACCTAGCAACCAACTTAACGGAAACCGACTTCTCTTTTTTCATTCGATTGTACCCGGTTTGTACCCGTTTGTACCGCATTTAATTTCGTTTGTACCTTAAAGGGGAGAAATGGCAGGGGGTGAAAAAATGACGGGCAACTGACTTCACGCAATTGCATTTCTTCATTATGCATTCGATTGTACCCTGTTTGTACCCGTTTGTACCGCTTTTTATTTGGCCTGGAACTTAATGGGGCGGAAATGACAAGGGGTGGAAAAATTACTGGCAACTCATTTCACACAATGTATTTTTTTTTTTGGAATTCGATTGTATCCGGTTTGTACCCGTTTGTACCTCATTTTAATTGGTTTGTACCTTCAGGGAGCGCAAATAGTGCATAGATGAAAAACTTCAAATTGCGTAACTTAGCCGCCTTTCGTCGAGTGTTCCGTTTGTACCTCTTCAAAATCGTTTGTACCGTCTTGGAAACGATAGCACGCCTTCCTATTATTCATAGTTTCGTTTGTACCTCTTCGAAATCGTTTGTACCCACTTGAAAACAACAGTACACCTTAGTAAGATTGCTTATTTCGTTTGTACCCTCTTAAAATCGTTTGTACCCCTACGAAATCGTTTGTACCGCCTTGGAAACGATATCACGCCTTCCTGTTATTGATAGTTTCGTTTGTACCTCCTTAAAATCGTTTGTACCTCCACGAAATCGTTTGTGCCCACTTGAAAACAACAGTACCCCTTAGTAAGATTGCTTATTTCGTTTGTACCCTCTTAAAATCGTTTGTACCCCTACGAAATCGTTTGTACCCACTTCAAAACAACAGTACCCCTTAGTAAGATTGCTTATTTCGTTTGTACCCTCTTAAAATCGTTTGTACCCATACTAAATCGTTTGTACGGCCTTGGAAACGACATCACGCCTTCCTATAATTGATAATTTCGTTTGTACCCTCTTAAAATCGTTTGTACCCCTACGAAATCGTTTGTACCGCCTTGGAAACGATATCACGCCTTCCTATTATTGATAGTTTCGTTTGTACCTCCTTAAAATAGTTTGTACTCTCTTAAAATCGTTTGTACCCCTACGAAATCGTTTGTACCGCCTTGGAAACGACATCACGCCTTCCTATAAATAATAGTTTCGTTCGTACCTCCTTAAAATCGTTTGTACCCCTACGAAATCGTTTGTACCGCCTTGGAAACGATATCACGCCTTCCTGTTATTGATAGTTTCGTTTGTACCTCCTTAAAATCGTTTGTACCTCCACGAAATCGTTTGTGCCCACTTGAAAACAACAGTACCCCTTAGTAAGATTGCTTATTTCGTTTGTACCCTCTTAAAATCGTTTGTACCCCTACGAAATCGTTTGTACCCACTTCAAAACAACAGTACCCCTTAGTAAGATTGCTTATTTCGTTTGTACCCTCTTAAAATCGTTTGTACCCATACTAAATCGTTTGTACGGCCTTGGAAACGACATCACGCCTTCCTATAATTGATAATTTCGTTTGTACCCTCTTAAAATCGTTTGTACCCCTACGAAATCGTTTGTACCGCCTTGGAAACGATATCACGCCTTCCTATTATTGATAGTTTCGTTTGTACCTCCTTTAAATAGTTTGTACTCTCTTAAAATCGTTTGTACCCCTACGAAATCGTTTGTACCGCCTTGGAAACGATATCACGCCTTCCTGTTATTGATAGTTTCGTTTGTACCTCCTTAAAATCGTTTGTACCTCCACGAAATCGTTTGTGCCCACTTGAAAACAACAGTACCCCTTAGTAAGATTGCCTATTTCGTTTGTACCCTCTTAAAATCGTTTGTACCCCTACGAAATCGTTTGTACCGCCTTGGAAACGACATCACGCCTTCCTATTATTGATAGTTTAGTTTTTACCCTCTTAAAATCGTTTGTACCCCTACGAAATAGTTTGTACCGCCTTGGAAACGATATCACGCCTTCCTGTTATTGATAGTTTCGTTTGTACCTCCTTAAAATCGTTTGTACCTCTACGAAATCGTTTGTACCCACTTCAAAACAACAGTACCCCTTAGTAAGATTGCTTATTTCGTTTGTACCCTCTTAAAATCGTTTGTACCCATACTAAATCGTTTGTACGGCCTTGGAAACGACATCACGCCTTCCTATAATTGATAATTTCGTTTGTACCCTCTTAAAATCGTTTGTACCCCTACGAAATCGTTTGTACCGCCTTGGAAACGATATCACGCCTTCCTATTATTGATAGTTTCGTTTGTACCTCCTTAAAATAGTTTGTACTCTCTTAAAATCGTTTGTACCCCTACGAAATCGTTTGTACCGCCTTGGAAACGACATCACGACTTCCTATAAATAATAGTTTCGTTTGTACCTCCTTAAAATCGTTTGTACCCCTACGAAATCGTTTGTACCGCCTTGGAAACGATATCACGCCTTCCTGTTATTGATAGTTTCGTCTGTACCTCCTTAAAATCGTTTGTACCTCCACGAAATCGTTTGTGCCCACTTGAAAACAACAGTACCCCTTAGTAAGATTGCTTATTTCGTTTGTACCCTCTTGAAATCGTTTGTACCCCTACGAAATCGTTTGTACCGCCTTGGAAACGACATCACGCCTTCCTGTTATTGATAGTTTAGTTTTTACCTCCTTAAAATCGTTTGTACCCCTACGAAATCGTTTGTACCGAATTGGAAACGACATCACGCCTTCCTATTATTGATAGTTTCGTTTGTATCTCCTTAAAATCGTTTGTACCTCCACGAAATCGTTTGTACCCACTTGAAAACAACAGTACCCCTTAGTAACATTGATTACTTCGTTTGTACCTACTTAAAATCGTTTGTACCTATACGAAATCGTTTGTACCGACTTGAAAACAACAGTACCCCTTCGTAAGATTGATTACTTCGTTTGTACCTACTTAAAATCGTTTGTACCTCTACGAAATCGTTTATACCGACTTGAAAACAATAGTACCCCTTCGTAAGATTGATTACTTCGTTTGTACCTACTTAAAATCGTTTGTACCTCTACGAAATCGTGTGTACCGACTTGAAAACAATAGTACCCCTTCGTAAGATTGATTACTTCGTTTGTACCTACTTAAAATCGTTTGGACCTCTACGAAATCGTGTGTACCGACTTGAAAACAATAGTACCCCTTCGTAAGATTGATTACTTCGTTTGTACCTACTTAAAATCGTTTGTACCTCTACGAAATCGTTTGTACCGACTTGAAAACAATAGTACCCCTTCGTAAGATTGATTACTTCGTTTGTACCTACTTAAAATCGTTTGTACCTCTACGAAATCGTTTGTACCGACTTGAAAACAATAGTACCCCTTCGTAAGATTGATTACTTCGTTTGTACCTTCTTAAAATCGTTTGTACCTCTACGAAATCGTTTGTACCGACTTGAAAACAATAGTACCCCTTCGTAAGATTGATTACTTCGTTTGTACCTACTTAAAATCGTTTGTACCTCTACGAAATCGTTTGTACCGACTTGAAAACAATAGTACCCCTTCGTAAGATTGATTACTTCGTTTGTACCTTCTTAAAATCGTTTGTACCTCTACGAAATCGTTTGTACCGACTTGAAAACAACAGTACCCCTTCGTAAGATTGATTACTTCGTTTGTACCTTCTTAAAATCGTTTGTACCTCTACGAAATCGTTTGTACCGACTTGAAAACAGTAGTACCCCTTCGTAAGATTGATTATTTCGTTTGTACCTTCTTAAAATCGTTTGTACCTCTACGAAATCGTTTTTACCGACTTGAAAACAATAGTACCCCTTTGTAAGATCGATTACTTATGGTTACGAATTACGATTACGAATGGACCAGTTAGAGTCACAACTCGTGTTTGACTCTTCCTTAGGCATACTGTTGATCTCAATGCCATGGTGTTCGAACAACTTTTCACGACTGCCGTTTCGTCCTTGCGATATGTACAAATAAATGTACTTCCTACTCATTTTCGGAAGGACATTATGAGCGCGATCCCACACTGGCATACCGAAATCCAAAAGAACACTCTCACCCTTTTCATTTTTCCTAAACAGATCTAAGTTTTTTACGTTGTCAAAAATTTGATCAATTGTGTACGTCGGTTGTCTAGGCATATTTGTAATTCAGTTTTGTCACAGTTCAGAATCGGTTGTTCTAATCGTAAGATTTCAACAGAGGTATAGGCCTCACCACGCTTAAACAACAAAAAATAAATATTAGGAAATATGAGATGCAATAGAGCAATAAACAAATATAATGCTTCCTCTAATACAGTTATCCATGAAGTGGTTAATATACCTAATATACTAACCACGTAGAATAAGGAAGAGGAACATGAGGAAACTTTTCACTCGAAAAAAAAAGCGAAAAAACAAGTGCTTCCCTTTCGGTTTGAAAAAAATATCGAAAATGCCTCTTTCAAATTTTCGTCTCAGACGTACGGAAAGGGTCGAAAAAGGGGTATTTTTTTCAAATTTCGACTGAGGTCGGATTCGATGGCGGATTTGTGTTTCGGACCGAAAGTTACGTCCGTATTTACTCGCCGTTCGCGCATGCACAGTTAGCGTTTTATCTTTGGCGGCCGATAACTCGAGAACGGGACATCGTACGATTGCGAGTGACATCGCGTTCGACTCGGTTCGAGACGGACTTGCCATCGCCCGCTCCGGAGGGAAGTGGAAACGGTTCCTGTCGGGGGTGGTCAGGGGACTGGCTTTTTTCTCTTTTCTCCTGACCAGCCTAAGCGTAGGGGTACAAACGATTTTAAGAGGGTACAGACGAAATAAGCAATCTTACGAAGGGGTACTGATGTTTTCAAGTCGGTACAAACGATTTCGTAGAGATACAAACGATTTTAAGGAAGTACAAACGGAACTATCAATAACAGGAAGGCGTGATATCGTTTCAAGGCGGTACAAACGATTTCGTAAGGGTACAAACGATTTTAAGAGGGTAAAATGAAATAAGCAATCTTACTAAGGGTACTGTTGTTTTCAAGTGGGTACAAACGATTTCGTAGAAGTACAAACAATTTTAAGGAGGTTCAAACGAAACTATCAATAACAGGAAGGCGTGATATCGTTTTCAAGGCGGTACAAACGATTTGGTAGGGGTACAAACGATTTTAAGAGGGTACAAACGAAATAAGCAATCTTACTAAGGGGTACTGTTGTTTTCAAGTGGGCACAAACGATTTCGTGGAGGTACAAACGATTTTAAGTAGGTACAAACGAAGTAATCAATCTTACGAAGGGGTACTATTGTTTTCAAGTCGGTACAAACGATTTCGTAGAGGTACAAACGATTTTAAGTAGGTACAAACGAAGTAATCAATCTTACGAAGGGGTACTATTGTTTTCAAGTCGGTACAAATGATTTCGTAGAGGTACCAACGATTTTAAGTAGGTACAAACGAAGTAATCAATCTTACGAAGGGGTACTATTGTTTTCAAGTCGGTACAAACGATTTCGTAGAGGTACAAACGATTTTAAGTAGGTACAAACGAAGTAATCAATCTTACGAAGGGGTACTGTTGTTTTCAAGTCGGTACAAACGATTTCGTAGAGGTACAAACGATTTTAAGTAGGTACAAACGAAGTAATCAATCTTACTAAGGGGTACTGTTGTTTTCAAGTGGGTACAAACGATTTCGTGGAGGTACAAACGATTTTAAGGAGGTACAAACGAAACTATCAATAACAGGAAGGCGTGATATCGTTTCCAAGGTGGTACAAACGATTTCGTAGGGGTACAAACGATTTTAAGAGGGTACAAACGAAATAAGCAATCTTACTAAGGAGTACCTGTTGTTTTCAAGTGGATACAAACGATTTCGAAGAGGTACAAACGAAACTATGAATAATAGGAAGGCGTGCTATCGTTTCCAAGACGGTACAAACGATTTTGAAGAGGTACAAACGGAACACTCGACGAAAGGCGGCTAAGTTACGCAGTTTGAAGTTTTTCATCTATGCACTATTTGCGCTCCCTGAAGGTACAAACCAATTAAAATGCGGTACAAACGGGTACAAACCGGATACAATCGAATTCCAAAAAAAAATACATTGTGTGAAATGAGTTGCCAGTAATTTTTCCACCCCCTTGTCATTTCCGCCCCATTAAGTTCCAGGCCAAATAAAAAGCGGTACAAACGGGTACAAACAGGGTACAATCGAATGCATAATGAAGAAATGCAATTGCGTGAAGTCAGTTGCCCGTCATTTTTTTCACCCCCTGCCGTTTCCTCCCCTTTAAAGGTACAAACGCAATTAAATGCGGTACAAACGGGTACAAACCGAGTACAATCGAATGAAAAAAGAGAAGTCGGTTTCCAGGTTCACACAGGTGGGGCGGGTCGCTAGTCTTCTATAATAACGGATGTTTGTTTGGTTCCACGGTCAAAGATTAGTCACCGTCGAATTGGGTATGTTGTATCGAAGAACTGCATAGACTTGAAGTACGAGTTTAATTCGTAGTTATACCAAGTACACAATATTCTTCAATACTGTCCCTACTTGTCATGTACAGGGTGATCAATTTATCATAGGAAGTGAGTTTTTCTCAGAAACGGCTGACATAAATTAGTTTTTGTAAAAGGTAAATTACTTTCATTCAGCTTCTTTTCTGCAACATATGTTTTATACTTTACAATTACAAAGTTATTTTAATTATCATTTTTTTTCTATTTAACAATTATTTGTATTCCGACTATTTAAAAAGTTATGGTCTATTTATTGTTGAGTGCACTATCTGTTTTTCTCGTAAACTGCTCGTTAAAAAGAATATAATTTATATAAAATCTATCAATTTAAAAATATAACAATATATCTTAACGAGGCTAAGTATTGCGATGCCTCGATTTTTTTTAGCATTATACCTACCTCTTTTATGATTAGTAAATTTTTTGTTTTTTTTTTTTATTCTCATAATATCAAATATTATAGCCGATTCCCAAATTCTTATTTGGTGTACTAAAATATCCACATAAAACCATTATCAACCTACTAAATGGTCTATTTCTCAATTTCATACCATTGAGGACTTATTCTAATGCAAATAAGAATTGAGTAGCAAACCGCATTCAACTTTAAAAACTCCCATGATTTAACTATTGTTATATGTTCATAATTTTATAATCGTTAAATTTATTATGTTTTAAAAGTATCTCATTTTATTTCAAATTTACTTTTCTTGACGTATCTCTGATTGTTACTTTAGGATAAGTGTGAATGTATGTATGAAGAACAGTTTTTGGCCTAACTTTTTTGTGAAAATTGAATTTTTACTTCAAATATTAATGAGGTGAAAATACATATGTATTTATTAAAGTAATTTTTATTATTCTTTGAATTCTAACAAAAACAAATAGGTTGTACACAAAGAAATTTGTGTTTTGATTAGAAGTCAAAATCATTTCTACCTATGCTGAATTAGGTGGAACTATTTTCAAAAAAGTAACTTCTAATGAACTGAGAAACCATTGATGCCCATAGTGAACATTTATTAAATAATTAACTTTTAATTTTGCTTGTTGTTATTTTATTTAATCATTTGTTAATAATTCAGTTATGACATTTGTATGTATATCGCTTATTGTTTAGGTATCTACAGATATCAGTTTATTACAAATTATATAATATTTGAGCTATTAAAACTTAGGTTTAGTATAACTTTTTTTATGAGAAAAAGTTTAAAATGAAAATTGCTCCGTGTCGTAAACTCAAAAAAAAATAGTGTTCGTTGTCTACTTGTCCATCACCAATGAATGAACCATCACCATTGAAGATCAACTTTGTTTTTAACAACAATTTGCACCTGAACACTTTTTCACTTTATACCGACACTTTTTTGCACGAAACACGGGAGTTGAATGAAAAAAATTGATTTGGTATTAAGTGGAAAAACGTTCAAGAGTGAATTTTTTAAATACAGCTTTTTGTATTTTTTCTATTGCATCATGGTCATCAAAAAAAAAAATGTGTAAAACATTTATTTGGTACTTATCCAGTTTTCAAAGAAATCGCTGAAAAATCTTGCTTTTCTTGGTAGCAGAAGGTTTTGGAAAATAAACAAATGGCTGATGAACAAAACACGAAAACACAAACAGTTTAGTATAAAAACAATTTTTTGATGTAAATGAAAACACATTTATTTTTACTTCAACTTTAACAGAACATTTTTATTTGTTATTTTATTGAATTATGTGGAAATATTTCAGTTATTAAACCTTAGGTTTAGAATATTTTTTGTTGTAAATGAAAACACATTTATTTATGTAGGTATATATTGAATGAACAATAGCGTCGAAATATGCAATTTTTAATGTTACAATATTTACTATAGAGGAATTCACCGGGAAAGCGACCATAACTTTTGAAATAACGCTAATTTGAAAAAATGTTTACAAAACAAATGCAAAAATCAAAAACATTTTTACGAAGTCTTAAAAGTATATTGCTGAATTTAAGGCATCGCGACGCTTAGCATCATTAAGCTATATTTTTTATTTCTCTCTTAATTTGTAGTAAAAACGAGTAAACTGATATACTCTTATACAGAAATTTAATTCATTTAGCTAACAGTTTACGAGAAAAATAGATAGATACAAAAAAGTGTCAAATAGAAAAATAATTCAAAATTAATATACCTTTATAATGGTAAGTAAAAGTAGTGTATGTTGCTGAAAAAATTTTTTTGAGACGGCGCGGCGCGACGCTAGCGTCGTGCAGCATATTTTTTTATTCTTGCCTTAATTTTTCACAAAAAAAAAAATATTTCTCTCACCCGTTTCTGAGAAAAACTCACTTCCTATGATAAATTGATCACCCTGTACGGGCCACATTAAAAAAAAATACATAGCCTAAGGAATCATTACTTTCACATATAATTTTTATACATTCTGTTAAATTAACTCTCAAAAAATTGGTTGCACACCTCATTGTGTGGTGTTAAGATTTGTCTACCCCAAAAACTTACATAAAACCATACATATGTACATGTACATACCATAAATGAAAATGATTTTATATATTCATAAATTATAGATACTGAAATTACTGTGTTCGTAAAATAAGGAATAAATTCATTTTAGGCTAAGTAAACAATTTCAATTTTGGGGAAATTTCCAAGACTCGTCGATTTTAAGTTTCAATTTGATATACTTTCACATACAGGTAATATTTAATTCAACATCGAAGTGAACTATTTTCTATAATAACGGTGACGTAATCGACATTTTTTTAAAATTTCATACCGTTTTTTTATGTTTAGGCTTCCTTTGCTGAGTTGAGAACGATGTGTCGCAAGTGGTATCAAATTGAGACCTGGACCGTAAAAAAAGATACAAAATCGTATTTCGTCCGTAAAGTAGTAAATTATAAATACATTTTTAGCTAAACAAACAATTTTAATGGAAATTCCCCAGACACGAAGGTTTTTTATTTTAATGTAGTATATTTTTATTAAATACTACAACAAAAAAGTGAAAATAAAAATACGTGCTTACACCAAATGTAATGTGAGAAACTAATAAAAACATAACAAAAATAACAAAGTTACAAATAGTTAGAGAAAACACAAATATAATAAGTTTAAAGTGTTTTCCATTGACCAGTTAACCAGTTAACAATCTGTGAATCTGAATACAATGATCGCTTCGGTCCTTTAGTTCACGGATATTATTTATCCTGTTGTAGATAATCCCATAAAAAGAAATCTAACAGAGTAAAATCTGGTGCTTGAGCGGGCCATTCTACTGCCTCCCTTCTAGGGCTACTCCCTCTATTTCTCGTTATGTTCACCACTTCTTCATGCCTCCTCTTCCACCACCGCACAGCCTACAGATATATTCCAGGTGATGTTTCCCCTCTTTTCCCTCCACTTCGAGCTCATATAGAATATGATATATATCTCGTGTTATTTACAGAAATCGATTAGTAATTTTAAACACTATAAATTTCGAATTATTACCGCAAAATCATAAAACACAAAATCGAGGAAATTGAAAATAAATGTCTACCTACATATTATCATATAGGGCATAAATACAGCATGTTGTATCACCTGTCTAATATTGTAAATTTGTACTACCATGTATTCTTTTTGAATGAACTGGAAATCCTTTGGAAACATAAGTATTTTATGTAAGACTTTAATCGCAATTTTTCACTATAGCCGGCCATTTTTATTGCTCCGTATTGGAACCGCCATATTGAATTGAAACATTAATTTCAGTTTCAGTGAACCTGAAAACATAGAGATTGTTACTGAGTGCAATTTTTTAGACAGTAAGTTTAGATAAATTATTTTTTCCGGTTAGAATTATATAATGCTGAATCAGTGTGCGACGCTGCATTAATGTGACGCAGTTGAACAATATGTGACGCAGTTGTCATCATTGCCCTTTGCCAAAAGTTATATTATGTTATATTATGTTACTATACTATTTGACTAACGTTAATTGACGCAACGAAATAATAAAATGTTTTTATCTTCATAACATATCTTCGGGCAAAATTATCTCTGCAAAATTATTGAATTCTTCAAAAGAAAATTTAAAAATAAATTAATTAAGACATATACCTGCTATACTGCGTGTTCTCTTTCACTTCATATTATATTAATAAGTGCTCCATTATAATTCTGATCCAATCGGCAACTTGCATTTTAAGTTGTCTCAATTGCGGATTGGCAAAGGTAAAACTAAAATATTATAGAAAACTAAAATTTTCAAAACTAAAATATACAGAATAACCGTGTTTTCCATTTAATATAAACTAAATAATTTTTCACTCTGCAGATTTCTGTGTTCTATAAAATAAAATAGCTCTTTTAACAATATACTTAAATACTTGCACACATTGTGATAATATTGATACTAGTGATATTGCCTTTTACAAGAAATGTTTTATAAGAGAAAAGAACTGTAGTCCGACTAAAGTTGGGTCACGGACGAGATAACAAGTATCAAATCAATGAAACTGTAAAAAGTCTGTTGAATTCCTTTAGATTAGCACAAGTGTGGATTGAGATAAAAACTTTCGCAATAAATTGAGAACAAATCTTCATACTCCGACGATTCTGGTGTTTTATGTAACAATGTACATCGCGAGTAATACATAGCTACAAATATTAGAAAAAAATATACTCATCTGTTAAAATTGATAAAGTATGCAAATAATATGAAATTCTACGAAAAAACGGTTCAGCTTTAATTAATAGAGTAGCTAAAGATAGTTTAATGTTTACATAAATATCAAATATTTATAATATTAACCGACCATGACAGTTGATATTCATTTGACTTCACATTTTGAAAGTTGGAAATATTTGTAAACGTATTTTATTAAATCGTTTAAAATACCTACATTTGAAATGAACTTGCAACAAAAAATATATCACATTTCAATATAACTAAATTATCGGATATAAACTGATCGAAATAAACTAATGATGTGGTGGTTGCGCTGGGAAAAATAGTTCTGTAAAAAAATCCATAGGCCTATGTTCTCTCATCACCTCTAGTAATAAAACACATTTACATATACATATACAGTTTTCATGATTACTCTGTTCACGTATAATTTTACATAGATAAAAAACATTAAAAAAAATGCTGAACTTATCTTTTATTGTCTTGACTATTTGTATCTCAGAGAAAACTCAATATCCTTAACTTATTTATGATATTAGATATGGTATGTACAATGTACATACCAAATCAAACACTGCAAGACTGTTGCTATGATATATTTCTAAGATAACATTTAGAAGCTTTGTGTCTTAATTGTTCTAATTGTGGACAAATTAAATATTTCGGTAATAAAATCTGAAGAAAGCCCACCCAGTTAGAACGCCACTGAATGAATAAATCAGAAATATTATCATTCTAAACATTTACGTCGTTTAACATTGCAATTGTATGTAATACACATAATTACTGCCACTTTCAGGTAGTGGAGTGAAAGTATAAAATTCATGAAAACAATGGGCAAAATAGACATAAGATGTTCTGAAACGTTGAGATTCTAAGTTTAAACGAAAAATAATGTTCTGTCGGTCTGTGTATCTGTTATCCATTTTGTATACACGATAACTTGAGAACACGATAAGATTAGTTTGAAATTTGGAACATTTATGCACCATGATGAGGCTTTGGAGCTGATTAAACAAACATTAAAAAAAGGTCATATTACATGACAAAGTTTTTTTATGTAAAAGATAAAAGCATAAAACGCAACATTCTAAACAAGCAATATTGTATGTTAATCTTTAGAGGACAGGCATTTGGGGCTTATAATCCCTCTAAGAAAATGCATGGGTAAAATGTTGATCATGGGTCGATCAAGTATACTGAATTTCCTGTCCGGAGGGTTAACGCTAATGTTAAATTGTTTAAAAAAATTCATTTATTTGACTTGAGAAATTCAAAATGGCGGATTCAAGATAGGGGATTCAGTATGTCAACTTATAATAGAAAAATTATAGAAATAATGGAAAAAAATACTTCAACGACAACAATGGCTACGTATTTGATTTTAAATTTTTATAATTCAAAATGGCGGATTCAAGTACACAACAAAAAATCACCATATACGAACTCTTGAGTATATATTTTCATCTATATTATAAGATTTTCAAAACAAGAAACATTCATCACATGATAAACTCAACTGATAATATTTCGAATTTATTATGACACATTATATGGATATTTCTCAATTCGGCAACGGAATGAAAACAATGCTCTTCCCAACTAAATAGCTCATATATGTATAGTCTTTTTATCAACTGGTATCTTAACTGCACCAATTTAAATCCATTCAGCTGAGTTAGTGATACTGAATTCCAAAAATCTGATATCATATTTGTCATTAGCAACCCCTAAATCGCAATAAGTGATGCCAAAAACAAATGGATAGAGGTATTATTCCACAATTGATTGAACTAAAAACTTATCGTCGCCATATTGGGTCCACCATTTTGAATTTTTTAAATACATTTTGGTTTACAGTTTTCAGTCAGATTTCGAGTAAATTTGAGATTTTAGTTCCCCATATTGGATCCGCCATCTTGAGTTTTTAAAATCTGATTTCAGATTCGTAATCAAAAACCCATGAAGGTATGCAGTTTTTAGTGCAAATTCTAGCAAATTTAAAATTTTTGTATCCCGTTTAGGATTTATCATGTTAGACCCGTCATCCTGAACTTTTAAAATATGACTCCTGATTCATAATTGATGACCTTAAAACGCCAAAGTAATGATGCTGAACAAATACGAGGAACCTTTTTTTTGAGCCAGTATACTGCATTTCCCATCCTCTAAAGGTTAATTTACCCTTATATATCCACCACTGTGTATGCAATAATTTTAAATTGTACTCTATTACCTCCATAGCCACGTGGTATAGCCTAATATACTAATACCACAATTTTAAAAAATATAACCTAATGTTTTAGCGAACTACTCTAATTAAATATGGAAAAATTAGATGTGGAAGTAGTGATTAAGCAACGAACCATATGTATATTAGCTATTTTTGGACGTAAATATGTTAATTTGGAACTATAATTGCGAAACTTCTAAAATTATTCCTGTTTTTACTACTACAGTTAGAACAAAATTAAGTTTAAGTTATTCCAGATAATATTCAACTGTCTTGACATAATTCCATGGCACACTTGACTCGTTTAGCGGCTTTCAAATTCGATTATTTTACTAAAATTTGAGATCATATAAAAAACCTTCTACATTTTTTGTTAAAATTACCCTCGAAATTTAAATTCAGGGAACAAAAACACGTAGTAGGCCAATTAACGGTAAGATCAAAATAATCAGTTTTCGACACTTTTTAAAATACAAGTTTATGAATTATCTTGAAAAATGAGGATTATATGGATTTTTACATGAATAAAAGTAGACACGCTGTATGGATATACCTCATTGCGTTTTTGTTCCTCAGTAAAATTAAATTATATATTACTGTAAAACCTTTTCATAAGTTTTAAAACGATGAATGGCAGTTCACCTTCTTCTGTATGCATCCTCAATCAACACTCCTCCACAATTAAGTTCAACAAAACAATATTTAATGGCTCGATACAATAATAATTTGACCTTACATACATACAGTTTTATTCCATTTAATTGAGAATATAAAAATAAACTACTCTATAGTTACTGCTTAAATATAAATGTATATAAGAGAAAAATACACTTTCAAAGAATTGGAAAAATGTAATATAACACACATTTTGCTTTAATTTATTAACCTACATGCCAGAGGCACTATATGTATTTCACAACTACTAAGATGAACATTCTCTGTTGAGAACACTTTAATATCAAGTAACACGCCCATTTGGTATTACGTCCACTACATCTGTTATATAAATCAACGGAGAAATAGTTAGTGTAGAAACATTCTTAGACATCAAAAAAGAGACAAAAATGTACCGGGTGATTGATTGAGCATTGAGCCCTCTCCTCCTTCTACTACCGTTAATATTTTTAATACAATTTTGTACAAAAAAATAAGCCAGGTGTTTTTATACATAATATATATATACATATATATATATATATATATATATATATATATATATATATATATATATATATATATATATATATATATATATATTTTTTTTTTTTTTTTACACATACCTCCGGTCAGGGCCACCGCGGGCTCCGACAACACCGCAGCAACCGAGCCGGACATCCTAGTTATTAACCACAGCTACTCCTCCCCACCGGTAGGTAAGTAGCTGCAGGTTCCAAAATCGTGTGCCCTAAGTAGACGCAATGACCCCAAGATGACTGCTTTCTGCATCCGGCATAACAGAAACTCCGTAGAGATCCTGCAAGCCGGAATTATCTTTAACTCTGAAAGCAGCTTAGAGCGAACTCCTCCAAGAACACCGATGATGAGGACAACTAGCATGACTTTGTGGCCTGGGTAAAGCGTGCGGAGCTCGAACAGGAGATCTTGATATTTTGTCCGTTTTTCCTCCTCTTTCAAGACTATATTATGCTCTGCTGGAGCAGAAAACTCGATAACATACATAGTCTTGGTCTGCTTATCGAGGAGGACTATGTCAGGCCTATTAGCGTGTATTGGCCTGACGGTTGGGAACACATAATTCCAAAATATTTGGCATCTTTCGTTCCCAACAACGGACTCTATATCTCCTGGCAAGTAAGGCGGCACTGGCTCCTGGTCTATCTCGTACGAGTGCCGAAGATGATAATAAAGCACTCGTAACGCCGCGTTATGTCGGTGGGTGTACGCCGAGACCGCTTTTATCGGACAAGCCGACAAAAGATGTGTCAGGGTCTCGGGCGCATTGCGACAGGTCCTACAGTTGGTATTTGGGACCTGCACACCCATCACACGGCTACGATAAACCAGAGTATTATTTACGCCATCTTGACACGCCGCAATGAATCCCTCGGTCTCCGATGTGAGCCCTGCTGACCTAAGATATCGGAAGGTCAGCTTTGTTGACAGATCTAGCGCATCGATATTCCTATAAAAACCACCATGCACTGGTCTGCCAACATGCTGCTCAAACAGAACTCTCTGTTCGGCAGCTTTCATTTGGGCTCCTAGACAATTCGGTTGTAACTCGGTAATCAACTCAACGTTGACACCTCGTCGACCTCCTCGTCTAATTTCAAACTCGAGACCAAGTTTTTCAGCGGTTGTGCCCGCCGCCTTCAGTATAAATTCCCCCGCTCCCGCTAGTTCGTGATCTTTCACTAGACAAAGGAGGGGGTCCGAACTCCTTAGAATCTTATACGCCAAACCCAAAACCACTTTACCATGCATACTCTCCAGGCTTAGAAGTCCCCTACCCCCTCGATGACGTGAGAGGTATATTCGGGGAACGGACGATCTAGGGTGTAATCCCCGATGCATATGCATCATCTTCCGGGTGTCCCTGTCTAATTGTCGCAGTTCGCCGACTGTCCATTTCACAACTCCGAAGGAGTAGCTCAGGACCGGTACAGCAAGCATATTTGTTGCAGACACCTTGTTTTGCCCGGAGAGTTGGGAAGACCAAATCTTCCGGACAAGGTGTCTGTACTTGCCGCGGAGAGCCTCTTTCACCTGGGTGGCGTCATGAGTACGCTGTTGTTCAACCCCCAGGTATCGATAAGTCTCTCCAACGTCAAGATGTCTAATGACGTTTCCGTTGGCAATTTGCATATCCTCAGGTAAACCCGGTAATCGTCCTCTTCTGAGATGGAGCACTGCGCATTTGTCCAATCCCAATTCCATGCCCACATCCCGTGTGTACTCGTCTACCACTCTTAGAGACTGGCGGAGGTCTCTCTCCCCGGAGGCGTATAGTTTGAGATCATCCATATACAATAAATGCCCCCGGTTTCTCGGTGGTCCACACATATACCCACGAGTATGTCGCAGGGCAATGGTAAGCGGCAGCATTGAGATGCAAAATAGGAGAGGACTCAAGGAATCTCCCTGAAATACGCCCCTCCTAAACGTTACCGGTTCAGTTATGACCCGCTGCATACCCGATGTAATGGTAAAGCGAGTTTTCCAAACCGGCAATAGGTTTTCTATGCATCTCACTAGTGGGGTAGGCACCGCAAGGTTTTTCAGCAAGTACACCAAAAGCTGATGTGATGTTGAGTCAAAAGCCTTACGGTAATCAATCCAAGCCATGGAGAGGTTGCGTTTATATTGGATTGAGTCTTGGGTGACAGCATAGTCTATCACCAGGTTCTCCCTACAACCCTCTACGTTTCTTCTTCCCCCACGCTGTTCACTTATTTCTTGCAACACCGGCATAGTCGCCCCCCTCACCCTGACATACAAGATACGTGTAAATATCTTATAGCAGGTATTGAGGCAGGTAATCGGCCGGTAGTTGCGGGGATCGGACAAATCTCCCTTTTTGGGGAGAAGCACAGTGCGTCCTTCGACAATCCAACTTGGAATTTGCTGCCCTTCATTTAGCCAAGAATTGTAAATTCTGGCTAGACGGCGATGGGTGGATGGAAACTTTTTCCACCACCAGATATTAATGCCGTCTGGGCCTGGGGCAGCAAAATTTTTGGTACCGACCAGAGCTTGTCGGACCTCATCCTCTTGGATTGCCTCGCACACTTCTATTTGCGGTGGTTGATGCCTCCTACAAAAGGCTTCGAAGTGTACTAGTGCTGGAGTGTCTTGGCGAAGTGGACGCGTAGCGTTATAGACTCCCTTCCAGAAGTTTTCGACCTCTTCTGCAGTCGGCGGGTTGTCAACATTAGGCGGTGGGTCCTCAAATAGTCGAGACGGGCTCTCCCGAAATAGAGTATTAACTTTAAATCTCTCGATCCGTCTCACGAGGTTTCTCCTCACCGCACCCAGCATCCGGATGCGGTCCAAACAGTGCTGCTTGATGGTCTGCAGCACCGGTGGACTTAGTGTGTGATGGTGTCGCCGTAATGACGCGGCAATACGTCTGATCTTAGGCGTAAATGCTCTGCCGCCAGCCAAAAAATCCATCACACTTTGAATCCGGGAAGTTTGTTGCCTTGCCGACTGAATTTTGGCCTCAACTTGTTGTAGTCGCCGCTTATTTCTTCCCATCCATTCAGGCGACCTCTCACTTCGCCCTTCCGGTAGGAGTCGCTTCGCGGCGCTGTAGACGGCCTCATTCAGTTGCCAGAGGTCTGCATCTTCCGGAAGTTCATCGTCTATTAGTGCGTCCACTTCAGCTAACTCTTGTGGTTTCATAGGGATCTTGATGTTGATACGATCTCTACGTGTCCTCAAGTTAATCTCGGTATTCTGAAGCAGGCTTAATCTTCCAGACCGGGTTCGCCTCGGTGATGGTAAAGGCTCTTCCCGGTCTACCTCCTGATGTTGGTTCGCTCTTATATAACCGATTCTTCGTAGGTAGGACACTTGATTTCTCAGGCTCTGTTGAGAAAAAGCACGGTGTTCCGGATGTACAATGCACCATTGTGCATGCAACCGTGCCATGTATCCCCTACGATTCGGTTCGCTGCGATCATAGCAGATCAGAAGGTCATCTCGTAGTCTGTCAGTCCACCTAAAGCGTCCATATTCACGGCCAGGTTCGTCAACGTCGGGACCGTCCGGTAAGGCTCCTCCCACCTGTCCCTGTCCCTCATCCGATGAGGGTTCAATGTCGGGAGCCAATCTTTCGTGGTCTGTAACGAAAGTCTTGCATCTGTTGGGTCGTTAGCCCAACAGAGCACAGCACTGGTATTAAGGGGGTTACCAGGCTGATTCAGACCCCCCTGTTTTTTCTCGAGGTTGTCTCCTCTCTGCTCGGGAATGTGGTGTCGCTACTCACCAATGAGCAAATCGAGATCTGCACACCCTGCATACATATATATATATATATATATATATATATATATATATATATATATATATATATATCCTCCCCCGAAGGTTACAAGGTCCGAAATTGTCATTAGGTGCTGGGTTCGAGGACAGTCGCAGGGTTTGAGGACCGATGGCTGAGGGTTTAAGGACCATGCCAAATTTTTTCCCACGGTCGGCGAAAATCGGTCCTCAAACCCCAAATGGTGGGGGTAAAGTAAAGGCTGTAGGAGAAATTTCTGTGCGATGGTGGGGATAACAAACAACGTGACGGACTTCTAAGGGACGTAAGGGGAGTGTTCCGTGTAGTGTCATTAAGGCCAGTTGAACCACAGTCGATTTAATATTTATCTGTTGGTAATATGATTTTCTAGTAATATTTATTCATTTTATCAATTATATTGGTAATAAATCGAATTACATAAATATCAAAAAAGTTATTAACCTGTACGTGTAATTTGTGCATTTTTATCGTTTGGTGAAATCAGTGTTATATTATGGGAGATAATAAAGAAAATAGACGTACGCCGAATTTTACTCCAATAGAAGAATCAACATTAATTGGTCGGTAAATTTTCAGAACATGGACATCGAATTTTGACAATATTTTTTTTGTGACGTGTAGTATACACGATTAGTAGTTTGCGACGTGTTAAACTTTGTGTAAATGCCTAACTCGTGTTTTACAGGGTGCCTCCTAACCTCTGTGACAAAATGAAAGAGGTGAATCGTCACAGAAGGGCAAGGGAAATGTTTCGTAAATAGTACAAAATTTACATATAAATGCGTGAAGTATAATTTAAAAAAATATTTACATGACGTTATTGAGTTCGAGAAGGGCAAGGGAAATTTTTCGTGAATATTCGCGCTAGATAGTGAAGTTGTGACTTAGCAACAGTGACAGTTCCTTTCCTTGTCTAGGGGTGAACCTAGAGTTGCCACCTCAGAGAGACCGCTGACCCGGAGATAGGTGTCCGCGGCGGGAAGGGTAAAGCAGCGCGCTATATTTGAAGGCGATTTTTGTGCCGAATTGTGTTTTTGAAGAAACACAATTGAACACAATTGGTTGAGTTGTGTTGAATACTATCTTCGAGACGTAATAAATATGTATTATAGTATATGCACTATGTACCGATACTGCCCTCTAGAGACAGAAACGCGTCAGAATTCAAACAAATCTATATTTTAAACGACATATACATGGAACTATTATATATGATTCACAGTTATATAAATTTATAAATACAAATTTCAATTTCAAAGCTGACCCGGAGTATAACGTAAGAAACCCGGAGCCCGGAGATACTTCGTGGAAAACCGGAGTCTCCGGGCCATTTTCATGGAGGTGGCAACTCTAGGTGAACCAGTGAGGCAGATGATTTAAACCTGCGCAATTCAATTTCTTAAACTTTCCCAATTTTTTAGTGACACTCAGGAACATTTGCACAGCATTTAATGTATGTACATATGTCATCTTGTTTGTGACATAACGGATTATATATGTGAGTATTTTTTGTTTGTCGCTAAGTAATAAGTCCATGGTCTGAAAAATGACCGTAAATACATATAATTATGAATATTTAAAGTCCTCATTTTATGCTTATTACACTGATACATATACTTACAATGGTTACATATACTACCTTAACCAGGCATTCTTTTTTATACTGTTTCCTCTCCCAGCTAATCCTAATGTTTCCTCAATAGAAAAAAGAATATAATAGAAACGAAACGGACTTCATTGGATGCAACCAAACAAAGAATGAAAGCTAAAGGAGTTTATTGCTGACAACCTCAGAAGTATCAAATACATAGTTAAATCATTATATTATGATGATTTAAAAATAAAGGATTTGGCAGAACATGTAAGTAACTTTCTCAATAAACAAGTGATTACGATAATATCTAATCAGCGTGCCCCTTGTTAATTTTAAATACAAATCTTATTGATGTCATTTTAGGAGGATCATTGCAAAAGTATCTTATAACAGTTGGATTTACCCCAAACAAAGGTGACTGAAAATAATATAGAATTTTAATAACAAAATCAGCAACAAAGCTAAATAAAGTGAGTAAAGCAATATTTATTACTTATTACTATTAACCATTAACTTGACATTACCTACATCATACCGCTATGAAAAATACAAGTATGTATAGACCATTTCTAAACCTGTGAGCCTGAAATGTTGATTGTCTTTCGAGCTTCATATATGTAATTAAATTACAAACCCAGGGCTCTAGGTCGAAACTAGGGCTCTAGGTAAAGTTGCTATATTACTATCATGCCGATATCATCGGTTAGCATAAAATAAATAACGTGTCAGAGTTAAGGATTAATATGATTTTGTATTTTGTTTTCTGAATTAATGTAAGGTTGAACAAGATCAAGAAGATTAGAACTAAGGAGACCGAACTCGTTCGGTATCTAGGGATCAAATCTGTCCGCCTCCAGGAGGCGCTGTAGACAGTAATGTACTCGAGTCACGTGATGAGCAGCGGTCCACATGTGAATGTTTATCATAGAAAACCATGCTATGGTTTTATATGACGTTTATCATTAAGCTGTCAAAGCGGGTGCTTACATGCCGTTTGGCTTTAACAAAAATATATACAAAAATAAATATGGTTCAAAAGTGCTGTGTTGCATTGTGTGATTTAAGAAGCGGTCCGAATAACCGGACATTATTTCAAATTACTGATGTACAGTGGGTCACACGGATATTCGTACAGTTATTATATCTGATATTAACTTGTACAAAATGGGATAAAATAAAAAACAGGAAAATGAAAAATAGGTGTATTATGATAGTATATTATACAACAGTACAAATAATGTAGTTTCCAGTAAATAAAATTGTAATGCTCTTAATATTTTAATAAAATAAAATATGAATTAACATTTGTATCTCACACGGATATTCGTACACATGAATGAAAACTAAATAAAAATAGTACAGAATGAGATCTAATATTTTGTGGGGTATCCCTTTCGTTTTAGTACAGCACGCAAGCGTCTCGGCATCGAAGATACCAGTTTGGCACACAGACTTTGGGGAATATTATTCCATTCTTCTTTTAGCGCTTCCTTTAAGTTGTTAATGTTGGTTATGGTGTGTTTACGTATACGGACTTCGAGCTCATGCCATAAATGCTCGATTGGGTTAAGGTCTGGGGACTGAGCAGGTGTTTTTATAGATTTTGGGCAATTATATAGAATCCATTGACGTACCCGGAGCGCCGTATGTTTAGGGTCGTTGTCTTGGTAAAACTTAAACTGACGTTCAATTCGCCATTTAGCTGCACTTTGCACCAAATTGTTTTTTAAAATACTTAAATAGATATGCTGATCCATGATAGAGTCTAGAATGTGCAAATATCCAACACCATGACGGGACATGCATCCCCAGACCATAACCGACCCACCGCCGTGTTTGACAGTGGGAATTAAATTCTTTATATTCAGCTCTGTATTAGGTTTTCTCCATACAGTTCTGTTACCATCTGGGCAGGGATTCTAACTTGCTATCGTATCGTTTGACTCGATACGATACCTACATTTGGAATTCTAACTTGGTATCGTATCGTATTTTTGACATTCATTCGATACCAAAATCCTTTCTGTAAGAGATGTATAGTCATCACCTAAAAAGTGAAGTGGGTCCCATGCGTCGTTTTCAAGATATGGCTAACTGAAATATCACGCACCGCCACTGGTGTCAACTTACTCTACATTGAATGCGTTGTTGGTATTACTTGTTGTTGTTCTAATAATTTGTTGTTGTTGTAATAATTTTTAGTTGGTTGTTGCACCTTGTGTATTTAATTTTACATTAGATAAACATATTTATCAGATCTAGTCTTGTGTGTAGAATCGTTTATACAGTGTATACAGAGTTGTAAAACCTATTCGGTGTCAACTTTCTCATTTTATTTGGAGCTTCCATTTGAATGCGTTGTTGGTATGTATTACTTGTTGTTGTAATAATTTTTAGTTGGTTGTTGCACGTATTGTATTTAATTTTACACATTAGATAAACATATTTATCAGATCTAGTCTTGTGTGTAAAATCGTTTATACAGTATAAGTTTTTTCGATGCTCTTAAAAGTTTTTTTTTAATACCATTAAAGAAACAATCCGCCCAGGATATTACGTTTCCAACTGCGGCCATTTTGTAAAATAAATTAATTTTTAAAATATTGAGTATGTAAAAGACATTTAAGAGACCTACAAAATGACACCTCGTTGGCTAAAATAACAAAGATTTCAGGAAATATGGGCGTGGTAAGTTTTCAGTCATGGACCCTGTAATATAGTTTTATTTTGTTATTAATAAAAGAAAATAGACCAATACAAAAAAAAAACATGGTTTTATTTATCCCCTTTCGTCGACAGACAAATATAATATTCTGATAAGAATGTTTTAAGTATATTAAAATGCTTTATTTAGCCAAACGAATCAATAACCCCAAGAAAAAAAAATGAAATAAAATTTTGTTCAAAAACAAACGAATACAAGTATTTTTAAATTAGCTATAAGGGTTACTATTAAAACTTTAATTTTCAATAATTTATTTGATGCGAAACAAAATTGTTTATTTTCATTAAAATATTCACATAAATATTGTGCAAATACCAAATGAGGTTAACTTAACTCCCTATCACAAATCACATATAAATCATCTATGTGTGTTTTGTGCTCCCTATTTTCCCCTGGTGATCGATGCGAAAAATTACGTCCATGGATACTTGCCGGGGAAGTATTGTGGTGACACAACAGATTTTTGTATATATGCTGAGAATTTCTGTTATATAGAACGATTTTGTGTAAATATATATTTTACTAAAATATAAACAAATATTTTGGTAAACATTTACACGAGATTATTCTATAAATAAAACAAAAATTCTCAACATATTTACATGAAACAAATGACAAATGAGTAATAATAAATAGGTCTAGTATTCTAGTAACCACTTCCTAAAATATGGTGTGGGTCCCATGCCTCCTTACGGAAATACGAGCATGTCAAATTACACCGATCGCCACTGTTCTCTAGTAACCTTGAATTTTCTAACCACACACTACACGAGTCGAAACAACTGCTGTTTATAGAGGCAGGTCCGGGTCGGAATCGTTTTCGAAATAAAAATAATTTTATAGAACTTTGAAATATGTAAAGTATTTTTAAAAAGAGAAGATCTCAACAAGAGTTGTGACATATTGTGGAGTGAATGAATTTTGAGGGAATAAATCCATTAGTCACTGCCATATTGTCTATAGTATTGTCGAACTATTGTGACGTCATTAGAATCAACGTTCCCAAAGCCAAACCTGTACTGATTTGGGGAATCAAAAAATGTTACTTGGGGGAATTTGAAAATCTGATATGGCAACCCTGACCGAAACTAAACTCAGAACAAAATTATGTACTATCATATATCTAATACTCCTATATTGCTAGAAGGGTCTGGAGATTGGCGAAATCACCACGGTGCAGACATATATGCGTCTGTCTCTCTCTCGTAACTACTTTGAGTCTTACGCGTGCCCGAGAATTGAACATCCAGTCACACACAGCCAATTAGTCGTGACGCTTGCGCACAACAGGTCAAGTAGTCGTTTGCTGTCTCACTTACCCCGTGACACCTCCACCTACGGGAACCAGCAATATAGGAGTATTAGATATATGTGTACTATGTATGTACTACACGGGGCTGAAAGTTGGATAGCAAAATGACACCTCGTTGGCTAAAACAACTTAAACATTTCAGGAAATATGGGCGTGGTAAGTTTTAAGTCATGGACCCTGTAATATGGTTTTATTTTGTTATTAATAAAAGAAAATAGACCAATACAAAAAAAAACATGGTTTTATTTATCCCCTTTCCTGGACAGACAAATATAATATGCTGATAAGAATGTTTTAAGTATATTAAAATTCTTTATTTAGCTAAACGAATCAATAACCCCCAAGAGAAAAAATTAAATAAAATACTGTTCAAAAACAAACAAATACAAGTATTTTTAAATTAGCTATAAGGGTTACTATTAAAACTTAAATTTTTAATAATTTATTTGATGAGCTGCAATTATTATATAACGAACAACTATTATTTTAACAGGGTTATAGAGGGTGCGAAACAAAATTGTTTATTTTCATTAAAATATTCACATAAACATTGTACAAATACCAAGTAAGTTTAACTTAACTCCCTATTTTCCCCTAGTGGTCGATGCGAAAAATTACGTCCATGGATACTTGCAGGGGAAGTATTGTGGTGACACAACAGATTTTTGTATGTATGCTGAGAATTTCTGTTATATAGAACGATTTTGTGTAAATATATATTTTACTAAAATATAAACAAATATTTTTGTAAACATTTACACGAAATTATTCTATAAATAAAACAAATTCTCAACATATTTACATGAAACACATGACAAATGAGTAATAATAAATAGGTCTAGTAACCACTTCCTAAAATATGGTGTGGGTCCCATGCCTCCTTACGGATATACGAGCATGTCAAATTACACCGGCCGCCACTGTTCTCTAGTAACCTTGATGTTTCTTAACAACGACTGTAGTCGGCGCATTGACATCGTCACACACTACACGAGTCGAAACAACTGCCGTTTATAGAGGCAGGTCCGGGTCGGAATCGTTTTCGAAATAAAAATAATTTCATAGAACTTTGAAATATGTAAAGTATTTTTAAACAGAGCAGATCTCAACAAGAGTTGTGACATATTGTGGTGAATTAATTTTGAGGGAATAAATCCATTAGAGTCACTGCCATATTGTCTATACTATTGTCGAACTATTGTGACGTCATTACAATCAACGTTCCCAAAGCCAAACCTGTACTGATTTGGGGAATCAAAAAATGTTACTTGGGGGAATTTGAAAATCTGATATGGCAACCCTGACCGAAACTAAACCCAGAACAAAATTAATATGTACATATGTATGTAGATTGTAGATGTACTGTGCCATGCTATGTGCCCATATGATTATTGATTTACAGTGTCTGTTCAATAACCTCCCAAGAAGTCAGCTGATTACATTACGGATATTGATTGAATGTTATTCTGAAGTGATTAACATCTGTCAAAACCGATGTACATACATATATCCATATTATGAGAAAATAATCAGGAAGTACACATTTGGTTAGAGAAAAAATTAGCTTCCTACTTAGCTACTTCTTAGATTAAGATTTCTGCAATATCGTTTTAATAAAAAAGATAAACTTGACTCGATTGAATCTACAGGGTACTTTAGTTTACTCAAAGTTAAATAAATAACACCAATAGGTACTATAGGTTTTGTTTATCGCATCAACTCACTTTGTTGTATCAGTAACCGAGATACCTTCTCGTTTTTACAATGAATATAACGAAAAATGGGACGCTATGTGTAAATTAATAAAGCAGAAGAGTCAAAACATATGATTTGTAGGTAGGTATACTGCGATCGATAGGATATTATATGAGATATGATAATTTCATCAGCATCAGCTGATGGTACACTAAGTGCAGAATTAACGTACAGGGTGGACTTTAGAAAATCAGGAATTTTTTCTCTTTCGTCTCAGGAATATTTATTTTCTAGAGGCACTTAGCCTAGTCCTCTTAAGGGTGAATTGCGAAAGACGATATTTTTCACACGAATTTTTGACAATTAGAGGATTTTTAGGGTTGAAAACATTTGATAAATGAACTATAATAAAATGCAAAAAGTGTGTTTATTTGAATTACGTAATACATGTAGTATTATGGTGGGTTCATGCAGAAATTTTTAGTAATAAGAATAAGAATAGTAATAAGAATAAAAGTTAAACCTTCGTTTTATAATGACCCAGTTCATGCAGTAAATATAATTTTTAGTGATAATTTTAAAAATAAGGATTTATTGCATGAACTGGGTCATTATAAAACGAAGGTTTAACTTTTATTCTTATTACTATTCTTATTCTTATTACTAAAATATCTGCATGAGCCCTCCTTTACTTAAAAGAAAAATAAAAACCATATATTAAATAAACAGCTGTTTTACCAATGCCCACAGTTAAATGACGACATTGACTGTCCTTAAAATACGCATATTTTAAAAGTAATATACATATGTACATTTTTTAAAACAAACATGACATAAAGGAAAGCTATTTATGTCGAAAAAACGAAGAGAAAAATATAAAATCCCTTGAAAACAATCACCATAATTTTGCGTCATCTCAGTGTTGAAATTATTTAAATCAATCACATTCAACGTGTAGAAGATATGTAAATATAATTCGCCGTTATGAACTGGGCTTTACACACGTGACAGTAAACATGGGGTTCGTTGTCGTTATCTGTAGATAAACGGTATATCGCCCCAATCATAAAAATGTATTGGGGATATTCATATCTTGTGGATATATACATACATATATGTATACACATGTATGTACATTGTACATACATGTATGTGCATACGCCGACTTGCTGCTATGTTTGACAAGACGATTCGAGTTCATTTAGAATTAACATCAAATTTTCAAAAGTAAGCTATGAGGTATTATATTCATACATATAAGATACTTTCCACCTCTGATGAATCTCACGTTTATAGGCATTTAGAATCATGATGACACAAATCATATATCATAATCCGTACGTGCTTGAGCTGTGGTGTTATTTTATGATTTAAGATTTTGAAAGTGCTAGTGATAATTTGCTGATTTTTAAGATTTAGTTTATATCTCTGACGAATGTAATACGTATCGGTCAAGGGAAATTCATCCAATTTTTGAACTTAGTTAAAATAAATTGTTTTACAAAATATAAGTTGACGCAAAATGTATCTCATCTAATAGTCTAAAGTTGTGACATATTGTGGAGTGAATGAATTTTGAGGGAATAAATCCATTAGAGTCACTGCTATATTGTCTATTCTATTGTCAAACTATTGTGACATTAGATTCAACGTTTCCAAAGCCAACCCTGTACTGATTTGGGGAATCAAAAATGTTACTTGGGGGAATTTGAAATTCTGATATGGCAACCCTGACCGAAACTAGACCCCCATCCATACTACAGAATAAAATTATGTACATTTATGTACTGTGCCATGTGCCCATATGATTATTGATTTTCAGTGTCTGTTCAATGACCTCCCAAATGGTCAGCTGATTACATGTACGGATGTTGATGTAATTCTGACGGTCTGAAGTGATTAACATCTGTCAAAACCGATGTATATGTACAAGTTTGCCATCTATTTGATGTATGAACATTGTAACAAATGTACTTACTATCTAATAAACTGTTTAATCATGGTTACAGTTGACAAAATCACATTTTGTGGGATTATAAAACATAAGTAGGTATTTCAAACACATATACATATGTAAGTAACGAGGGACAAACATTAACCCATTTTGACACGAGCACAGAAAATAGAATAAGCACAAAATAGGGTATCTTAGAATAAGTTTTAGTTCAAAGGAAGCGAAAAGTAAGCAAAATAAAAATTAAACATGAATTTAGATGACAATTAACATTTTAACTTTCTTTTTGTAAAATTAGTAGTCTGTGTTATGTAATGTACAAAAATATCTGTAATAAAGCGCTGCTACAGAAAAGAGACTATCACAAATAAAGTGAAGTTGCTGATACCTACCTACATTCTGTAAAATGTAAAATTTCCACAAATCTTTAAATTTTGTTAACTTACACCTAAATTTTGCTTAGAAGGCATTGGATATTTAGCTATCAATATTTAGAAATATAGAAATCATCAAAATGGATTACCTACATATGTATGTAACTACCTAATTTATTGCTTTTTACTTTCTATTTATTGTATTTACAAGGTACTAAGAGACGCGCACGCGGACAGGAAGCCTCGCTCTATACATATGTACATAATACATATGTATGTATGTATGTCACGATCGTGTCTCTATGTACATACATACATATGTACCTACATTATAATTACAAGTAACGTTACAATGTGCTTTAGTTCATACTCAATTGCGTAATAATAATAAACAGTTTTTTTAGGAAACCATGAAAACGTCAGCGATGAAAGAGCTGGTTTTTAATTCGGTGGCGAGAATTGCGTTTACAAGTTACATACATATGCGTTATATGTATTATACATATGTAGGTGTTGCACAACATTGCACAACATTGCAAATCAGCTGTTATATCTGTTTATATATATACATACATAATATTTTACGACACAATTTACAGTAGGGGACGAATTAAATTTAATTATTTTTGCAAGACAATAATGTTCATTGTGCTTTTACTCAGTATCCACAAGGAAACACGCGTTATAGTACATATGTACATATGTACATACATACATATGTATACTTATCACCACACTTTTGAATAAGATATTTTAGACTTTCAAAACGTATGTATATAATATACGTACTCGTATGTATATAATTCAGTTTTAAAAAAGAGTATAGCCTTTTTCGTAGTTCTTTGTTTGTTGTGATCAAGTTTTAAGAAAGACTCATCAGTCTCACTAAAAAGCTCGTTTTTTTTTTAAATCTAATAAGGCCGGTACTTTTACTCCCGGTTAAGGCCGGATTAACTAATCAGACATAAGACTGTGTAAGTATAATGTAGGTATACAGACATTACACGGTACATATTTTCAGTCTTAGCGTTTGGTTACTTAATTCGGCCTTAACCGAGAGTAAAATCCCCTACTATTAGATGAAATCTCAAACGTTAACATATATGTATGTATGTATGTATTTTTACATTATAGTTAACCCAGTCATGTCCGGAAAAGTGAAAGTCCTGTCTTGAGAGCAGTTAAAATTATTAAAAAGTACCTATTACATTTTTTATTGGATATTCTCACTAATTTATTTACTGATTTATGCCTTCATTTTGAGGTTGGCAGAATGTAAAAGGGTTCATAATCTCTAGTTTAAGTTAATAAATAAATTTTCCGTAAAAGTGTTATTTTCACTAAACATAAAGAGCATAGAATATTTACCGGAAATCCGTTCATGTATGTATATTCTAGACAAAAAAAGATTATTATTAATGAAGAATGTTTTACGTATATGTATGATACTTTAATGTATTTTTTTTACGTCAAGGTTGGCAATGTTGTACATAGTAACTTTAGTATTACATGGATTGGATATACTGTTAGTGTCAGTTGTCAAAAATATGTCCATGTCAGATTGTTTAGTTTTTATCGTTTTATCAACATGAAAGAGTTGTTTTTGCTTTCTACCACAATCATTGTTTATTTACTCCAAATGGAGTGTGCTTCCGCAAAAATTAATTATTCCACTCGCGAGAGGATGACGGGAGTGGATCCAGGTTTTCGGAAACCTTAGTGCGAGAGAGGAACCAATAGTGCGAGACATATGTATGTATGTACATATATGTACATATTATCACATGTTGGTTCAGACTTCTGGGGTCATACATTTTAACTGGATTTAACAATACTCTAACTTTGACATATGTTTTGTGCCTTGTTACTTGACAGCACTTTTTGAATGGAAAATGCCCTTTCAATGTCAATGGTTACCAAAGGACAATACACGAAATCGTAGGCAACAACCTACATTAGCTTACTTTAGTTTGTTTTATTTTCATAGAATAGGAACAAATTAAAGTTTTCGCCTTGTATTTCGCACAGAATTCTGTAAATAATTATGCAATGCGTCACATAAGCCTAAAGTGTATAATAACATTAATAACACAAAATTGCATGTATATTAGGGTGATTCAAAAAAAAAAATAATATTTTTTTGCAAACAGACTTAAAAGTTCCGTTTTGGTGTAAAAATACGCCAGTTAAAATTTGGGCCCTTAATATTAATATTAAGATAGTCCGCATCGCACTTTTCTATTTTCCATAAGAATAACATTGGAACATTTTTTTTGGCACCTTCTGATTTTTATTGCTTGCTAATAGTGTACTATATGGAAAAAAATTTAACATATTTTTGTCCAGAATTGAACGCTCTATAAAAAAGGTCTCTTATGATTTTTCGCTAAGTCTACTGGTTCAAAGTTATTCGAGGCCAAAGTTGAATTCACCGAAAATTTGACCGTTTTTAGTGTATTATTACAACAAAATTAATGGTTTTATCGAAAATATGTAGCCAAAATTTTATGTAAATTTTAAATTTGGTCGTTTAGAAAATGTTAGTTAACAATTTTTCGCTATGAAAAGAAAAATCAAACAAAAAAATGTTTTCAGTTGAAATTATTAAAATTTTTATATTTTTGAAAGAAAATTGCGTCAAGTAAAATATTGCATTTGATTTTTCTCCAATTTTTTTCCGTACTCTGAGTACATGTTTTAAAAATAATCATTGTTAACTTTAAATTTCAAAACTAAAGTTGAACAATTAAACGGTCAAATTTTCGGTGAATTCAACTTTGGCCTCGAATAACTTTTGAACCAGTAGACTTAGCGAAAAATCATAAGAGACCTTTTTTATAGAGCGTTCAATTCTGGACAAAAATATGTTAATTTTTCCATATAGTACACTATTAGCAAGCAATAAAAATCAGAAGGTGCCAAAAAAAAAGTTCCCATGTTATTCTTATGGAAAATAGAAAAGTGCGATGCGGACCATCTTAATATTAATATTAAGGGCTCAAATTTTAACTGGCGTATTTTTACACCAAAACGGAACTTTTAAGCCTGTTTGCAAAAAAAAAATAAAAAATTTTTTTTTTTTTTGAATCACCCTAATGTATATGTACTAAGAGGATTAGATTTAATATATGACTTACAAATAACAATCTTTTTGAAATTCATGATTTTAATACAATTACTCTCTATTTTTGATTCCAATATTTAAATTATGTAATTATAAGTAACGCAATACATTTTCGGTTTCTCCGACTTCAAAGTCCTTACGTACCCAGTACTTACCCTTACCTTTACTTACCCAGTACTGTTCATTCTTTTCAAAAATCAACAGACATTTATAATAGTTGTAAGGTATGAAAAAATGATCTCAAGTATTTTTTATTTCATTTTGAGAAATAATTTAAAATAATAATAATTATAATAAGCGTAACTAAGTAAATAAATAAATCGAACACATAGCACTGTCACTCAATTTTGAAAAATGTAGATCATTTAGAGTTGCCACCTCCATGAATATGACACGGAGACTCCGGGTTTCCACGAAGTATCTCCGGGCTCCGGGTTTCTTACGTTATTCTCCGGGTCAGCTTTGAAATTGAAATTTGTATTTATACAATTGTGAATCATATATAATAGTTCCATGTATATGTCATTTAAAATATAGATTATTTGTTTGAATTCTGGCGTGTTTCTGTCTCTAGAGGGCAGTATCGGTACATAGTGCAATCTAGAGATGTTAATTTAATGTTAAATTAATTAATTTAACATTAAATTAACCCCCCCCTCTCCCACCGCGGACACCAATCTCCTGGTCAGCGGTCTCTCTGAGGTGGCAACTCTAAATTCGTTATGTATTTTTTTAAGTGATCTCACAATATCAAAATACAATAGTAGAATATGAAATTAAAACAAACCTGATGAAGCTACTGATTTTTAAATAATATTAACTTGGAATAAGTTTTTCTTATGAATTTTCCGCACTCACTTTCAATTTGTCGCTTAGCTATACTATAAAAACGTACTTTTAAGTATTGTAAAATAATAATAAAATCAACTCATATGGAATGTTACAATAGGTTTTATCCAAATCACTTAAAGCATCTTCACTAATTATATTTATGTCTACTAGCTCCTTAATTACATCTTTTAGATGGTCCACTTTATCAGATTTTGATCGTGCCTTTGAGACTTTTAATTCTTGTTTTAATTTTTTATTTTCTTCCCTAAGATCTCCTACTTGTTTGGTCAGTTTTCTTAGCGATACTCTAAAACAACACATTTCAATACATTACTTTTTGTAGAAAGTACTCGATGTGATTAACACAGAATTTAATTTGCCTATACTAAATACTATTAAGTATTAAAAACTATTATTATACTTATGACATATTAGTCACAAAATTCTTACGCATAATTGTCAGATGTTCGTAAAAACTTCCGTCTTCTCTTAGGGCTTCCAGTTAAACCTTCACTATCTGTAGACGTATTGCCTTTCCTTTTTTTTTTTGCTGGAGATGTGGTTGAGCTCTGTGTTGATCCAAATAATGATAAACTAAAATTATAATAATATAAGATGTCATATAAATATGGTATATAGATTACATTAACTATTAGATTTATTAAGATAGCAGACAGTAATTTTAATTATAGTAGATAGTAGCTATAGTAGACAGCAGATAGTAAATTAAAATTAATTAGAATATTCATTAAACCCTTTCAAACATATTTACAAAATACAGGATAAAATTACCTCAATTCTTTACGTGCTTCTGAAAACATAGGTGTACGACTTAGATGGCTGGCATATATCTTTGCCAGCTTCTTTTTTATGAATTCCTTAGACACTTTTGTAACGAAACTTGTCGATGGTCGGGTGATGTCTAAATCAATACCACCTTCTGGTAAAGTAGACCCATCACTTCTAAAAAAGAAAAAATCTTAAACAATTAGAAAAAGACCGTCAAATGTGGCTATACATAGCACACTTGCGAGACTGACAGTTTTCACTTCAGTTGAGATATATATATTTAAATTTGTATACAACAAATTCTCACCGATATTCATGAGAAGTTCGTTTCACTGGTTTTAAATTAACTGATAGCAATGCAAACTTTTTCAAAACCCTCTTGTCATCAACGTATTATGTGAGTCTTGTGTAAAATGATCTGAACAAATAGCGTTGTATGTTATGGACAAATTTTCCTTGGGATCTCTGCCAATTGCTTGCATCCATGATTCTTACCGTTCAGCAGTTAATCTAAAATAATAATTAAAATAATTAACACTATTTAAGTTTTCACAAACCGAAATATTTATTTACCTGTAGTAGACAATATTCTTATGGTGGGTTCATGCAGAAATTTTTAGTAATAAGAATAAGAATAGTAATAAGCATAAAAGTTAAACCTTCGTTTTATAATGACCCAGTTCATGCAGTAAACATAATTTTTAGTAATAATTTTAAAAATAAGGATTTACTGCATGAACTGGGTCATTATAAAACGAAGGTTTAACTTTTATGCTTATTACTATTCTTATTCTTATTACTAAAAATTTCTGCATGAACCCACCATTAGTTTCACCTCGCCGATTTTTGCAAAAAGCAACAATACACTTCGGTTCAGTAATATTTAAAAGTCTATTTATGCACAATGTATAAAGACTTGGGCTCACGAACGCAAAGTTTTGCAGACATAACAATACAATATAATTATGATTCAAAACTAAAGTAAACACTAAATCTCGGCGAGAAAACACAAGAAAACAATTAAAACGCACAGGATTCGAGATGACAGATGACATTAAATATATTAAAATGGCTATCTGCATTGTCAAATAAACCTAATGTCTTAAATGCGCATGAGCAGTAATACCATAGTTTTTGACAATTACATACATATCTCTCTATCAGGATTAAAATTTTCTTGCGCATCCCCATTCACTGCTTATCTAGTTTTATTATAAATCGGTGGTTGAAAATGAATTACGCGTCCAACGTTCAGCACGAACGAAAGTGTTTAATGCTGATATGTACATTGATAAAACAATAAACACCTACGTAATGCAGATTGCATAAGTAGGCACTAATCTATGTAACCCCAGTTTAAAAGTTTTCTTAAACTGTGATTTTTGTGTGAACTTTGACTATTATATAAAAATTGCATATGAATGCGCAAATACTTCGTAGTACAATATTTCTTCTATGTATGTGACCAGTGAACGGAATATAATACAGGAATAAAACGACTATTTTATATCGCCATCTGTTCATAATAGCCAAAAGCTTGTGAATTGTCACACAATTATGGTGTGCCCTAATTGGTGTAGTGATGAGATTTTTTTTACTGTGCATAGATGGCAACATAAACTGCACTTTGGCTTTTATTTTTTTTTTTTATTAAATAGATATGTCATATGCAGAAGTCAACGTAGGTACCAGTGCACTTTCACTTATATCTAAATTAGTTTTCCACTAATTCATGGGACCCTACGCCCTAGAAATAGTTTGCTCTCGGATATGCACAGGTATGTACATAAACAAAAAAGAAGTAGGTAACACTTCTGATAAAATTTCAAGATCGGTGCCTCTACCATTGATTGTATACCTATCGTCGTAAAAATGGGGTGTCACTATGGTATTATCCAACATATGACACTAAACACGTACACAAAACTGGAGTATTCATTCTGTTACAATGTATGTAGGTAGGTATTACACTTCTGGCTAAATTGTCATTTTCCACGTCTTGCAGGGATTCTGCATTATTCCTACACGTGGTTTAAAGTTATTCATCATGAGATTGTATCTAATTCTGTAAATACCACAAGTACATCTCATATCTGCAGTAACTATATAACGTATAATATGGATTATCTCCATTAAAGGAAATTAAAGGAAATGACAAATAAAATAGGCATTGTGAACGATGATATACGATTCCATACATTCCATCCCCACCACGGTCGCTTTTTACGTACACTCCCCTCACTTGGCTCCCCACCACTTTGTAGACGGTCCCCAAACACATCACACCATAGACTTATATGCATATGTGTTTTTGGTCCCGAAAGCCTGCACCGGGAGTATATATATATATATATATATATATATATATATATATATATATATATTACAGGGCTTACGAGTAAAAGGTTTATATCCTTTTGAGATTAAATCTTAGAGCGAGTCATTTGAGAGGCGATAGGTATAAGTCCTATCGCGAGCGATATACGCTCTGCAGAGAATACGATCTAATCGGAATGGGATTCAAACATACTTAGGTCGTTTAGCTCGCCTCGGGAGTTAAACCTGAGCGATACGCAAGAGGTTTTACTCCTCGAGCGAGTCAGCCGAGTCGATGGTACGATTAAATCCTTCCAGGAGTTAAACCTCGAGCAGTGCGGCAGGGTTTAACTCCTCATGTGATTTACGCATTTATAAACGTGGCTACTGTGTTTACTGTGGGCACCGAACATAAAAAAACTAGAAAGTCCACTCTAAGCTCCACCCACTAATACACTCTCCTTGCCCCGTCCTGGATCGGTTGTCGGCGGCCGCGCTCATACCGTCTGTCTCAGCGTAAAGCTGAAGTTCATTCGAGAGTCGCGGACAGTTCGCTATACCGGACAGATCCTATATTTATTGATATTTATGTGGCTTATTGTTCACAATTTATGAATTATGATTATTTAATAAAATATCTGACTTCATAAGTGGATATTTAAAGACACTATTGTGCTTAAGAGGGCATATTTTTTTTATTGGTTATTTATTGACATTTTGTGACTTGTGCTTTAAACTATTAGTTAGTAAAATGATGTGTTCTACCTTAAAAAAAATTACCTAGTCACTTTTTACAATAATGACAAACTTAAAGAATACCGACTTGTCCGAAATTAACCGATGAACACCTACCTATACCAGAATAATTTCCAAAAAATGAGAGTCAAGTATGTTTCCCAAGTTTTTAGTTATTCAGTGGCCGTTGCGCTTTCCACTTACATTGATTTTAAAGTTACAGTGGGCGAAAAGTGACCTCATAACCCAAACTATCGAACCCCCATATCCCTATAACCTCAACTTTTAGACCCTCATATACGCAAAAGTCAATTTTTCGAACCCGACAACCCTAAAAACTAAAGCTCTTATGTCCCGATATCGCTATTGGAGATATTAGGGAGATATTATGAAGAGTTGAGGTTATTGTGGCGCTCGGAGGGGGGGGGTAAATACGAAATAATATATTTTCGCTATTGCCAATTCGCCAATTGCCACTGATTGCCATTCGCTACTGCCAAACAATTTTTCATCATTTGAGATTATATCTACACTATACTGAACATTTATATCAAATATCAACCAAAGATGGTTTATAAATGAACTTAATAAAAAGCAAATTTAACGGAGTCAAAATAACAACAATTTTTGTGTTTTACCGTTTTTATCTGAAATTTTGCAACTGAAGGAAAATCATTATTACCAACAACTCAGTCGGGACAGTCGGGATTTCGTAAAGGTTTTGGTTGTACTACTGCTCTTTCATGTAGTAGGTGATGTTCTACGGGCACTTGAAAAGGACAATGCACTGTTTCAATTTTATTAGACTTCACAAGAACATTCGATACAGTTCATCACAATCTACTGTTGAATATTTTACACTATAATTGTCTCTCGCGAAATGCAGTACATCTAATAGAGTGTTATTTATATCAGAGAAAGCAGAAGGTATACATTAATGGCGCATCAGCTACATATAATGATAATGATTATTAATAAAAATAATAATAATAATAATAATAATAATAATAATAATAATAATAATAATAATAATAATAATAATTAATAATAATAATAATAATAATAATTAATAATAATAATAATAATAATAATAATAATAATCATAATCATAATCATAATCATGATCATCATCAACATCAACATCATCATCATCATCATCATCATCATCTTTTATCTGGAGCTTTTATCTGGAGGCAATCTTATCAAAGCCATCAACTCCTGGGCTGTCCCAGTGCTGACATACTCTTTCGGAATCGTCAAGTGGTCCGTTACTGATCTTGATGAGCTTGACCGACTTACCAGGCGGCTCCTAACTAAGTTCAGGCACTTACACACTAACTCTTCAGTAATCAGACTCTACCTGCCGCGAAGACGAGGTGGGAGAGGTCTATTGATCATCAAAAATCAGTGCCTTAATCAAGAAGCTTCCTTAAGAAGAAAACTGCTAACGAACAGGGACCCGCTAATAACAGCAGTAGCAAGAGAGGACGCTGGTTACACGCCTTTGAGCCTCGGATAGGAACTTATCCTGGTCGACGTACCAACAGAAGAGAAGCTCCGGACCCAGTGGATGGAACATGCTTTGCAGGGCCGTTTTCCAAAAATGCTACAGCCAGACCACATCGACAAAGAAAATTAATTAAAATGGCTTGCCGACGGCTATCTGTAACCCGAGACCGAAGGCTTCTTGACTGCCATTCAGGACAGGGTTATAAAAACAAGAAATTACCAGAAGAATATCCTGAGAGATGACGTCGAAGACCTATGTAGAAAATGTGGATCTGCAGACGAAACTATAGAACACATAATAGGAGGGTGTCCCGCGCTCTCAGAGTCAGCATATCTCGGCAGGCACAACCAACTTGCGAAGATGGTTCACCAACAACTGGCGCTCAAGTATGGCCTGTTAGCGACGGCTCCGCCATACTACAAATATGTCTCGGAAGCTGTGCTGGAATCGGAAGTTGCCGTGATGTACTGGGATAGGCTAATCATCACCGATCGAACAGTGGACTTCAACCGACCAGATATTGTGCTGATCAACAAGGAACAACGAAGAGGGATCATCATAGACATCGCTGTGCCACTTACCCACAACATTCAGAAGACTGAACGGGAGAAGATCGCGAAATACGAAAATTTGTCAATCGAGCTGAAGCGCCTATGGAAACTGGAGACGTACGCCCTAGTAATATCGGCAGAGGGAGTAATGACGACAAGATTCGCCAAGAACATCGCGGCATTAGGACTATCTTTTAATGTCATTAGAAATGGCCAGAAGGCAATATTGTTACAAACTTGCCACATTGTAAGAAAGGTTTTGGGATAGGATGAATTTCCTCCCCTCGCCCTAGCCTAATTTCTGCTGGAGGCGGGGATGAGATATCAAGCCATCACTGTCTGCAGCAGGAATGGGTGAATGTTTCCCAGCGTTTACGCTGAGAAGTGTGACTATAAAGTCGGCGAAATAATAATAATAACCAACATCACCGATGGAACAGTGGACTTCAACCGACCAGATATTGTGCTGATCAACAAGGAACAACGAAGAGGGATCATCATAGACATCGCTGTGCCACTTACCCACAACATTCAGAAGACTGAACGGGAGAAGATCGCGAAATACGAAAATTTGTTAATCGAGCTGAAGCGCCTATGGAAACCGAAGAAAGTGAAGACGTACCGAGTAATATCGGCAGAGGGGAGTGATGACGACGAAATTCGCCAAGAACATTACGGCATTAGGACTATCTTTTAATGTCATTAGAAATTGCCAGAAGGCAATATTGTTACAAACTTGCCACATTGTAAGAAAGGTTTTGGGATGGGATGAATTTCCTCCCCTCGCCTGAGCCTAATTTCTGCTGGAGGCGGGGATGAGATATCAAGCCATCACTGTCTGCAGCAGGAATAGGTGAATGTTTACCAGCGTTTACGCTGAGAAGTGTGACTATAAAGTCGGCGAAATAATAATAATAATAATAATAATAATGTTATTATCGACATGGGTAAGGAGCAAGGTTAATAATAATAATATTATACTCGGCAATTAATAATAATAATAATAATAATATTATACTCGACATGGGGGAGCAAGGTTAGAGAGAGTAACTTTGCTTTCGGGACTGGCAACCCCGCATAACCTAGCTACGCACGGAGAAGCAAGGTTGGTGAGAGCAACTTTGTTTACGGGTGAGGCAAACCCGCGTACTCTGGCTATGCATGGGGAGCAAGGTTAGTGAGAGTAACTTTGTTTTAGGAGTGGCAATCCTGCATACCCCAGCTGCGCACGGAGAAGCAAAGTTAGTGAGGGTAATTTTGTTTTCGGGTGTGGCAACCCCGCGCACTCCAGCCAAAGCACGAAGGAGCAGGCTTGGTGGCAGTTCTCTGTTCTCGGGTGTGGCAAAACCGCTTACTTCAGCCGCCGCAGGAACGCGACACATGGTGTTCCGAATACCCCCGTCCGGGCCGGGGACTTACACGGCATCAAATTCCCGAGGCTAGGTTTGAGCGAGGAGTGGCTCTTGTCCAGTCTTTGGCAGAAGAGTGGCTCTTGCTCAAATTGGCTTTGAAAAGGGATATTTTTGTCTTTTTCACCCCCAAGAAAAAGATACAAACATGAACAATGAATATAAGCATTAGTAGTGATGGGTCGCTACCTGGGGTTCGCCAGGGCATGTCTGGAGCCGGCGCTGGACATGACAGCATGCGGGACGTCGGTGGCAGGCAGCTGAGGAGGCGGGCACCTGTCGTTCAAGAAGCTACAGCCCCAAACCCAAACTCAAACTCACAGTCAAACAGAGGAGTGGACGACACGAGAAGGGACGAAGACTACGAAGCCCCTCTACCCCAGGGTTCGCCTGCCGTGCGACGGAGGGCTGCCCGAAGGAGAGAAGATACCAGAAGGTTGAGGTAGACCGTCGAAATGAACATAGAAGTTATGAGGACGTTCTACATCATCAACCACTGCAGAGACGAGCCGCTCCCTGGATGGAGACATTCATTACATGCCGAATTCCTACCCAGAAATCCCACTTTCAACATCTCTGAACAAAATATTGTAGATAGGAAAAACGTCATCGTTAGGAAGCGCTACCTCACAGATCTTCAACTACAGGAAGTCAAGAGAGAAGTCGGCCAGATCCTATACCAACAAGAGGAGTTCCAAAATCTACCGGAAGTACGTGCGGAAGAAGAAATCCAGCCACAGCAAAGACGTATCTCCTGAACGCCATCATCGTCCAGATCAGAGGGAAGAATTAGTGATGTACACCTACCGAGAAGCCAACATGAAGAACGACGAGAACGATTTCTACAACTAGTGACCCACTATGAGTTCGTGAATCCACTAAATAGGCCCAGAATACCTAAACTCAGGAATGTCAATAAAGCGCGTGACATAATATCCAGTGCCAACAGTATTTTGCAACAATATTTGGATGGCACAAATGATCTACAAAAGGCACATTTGGGTATGTATTGTGCCTCAGCACTCATCCTCGAATTGAACGGACAGCAAGTATATACCCCAAACCCCAACCGAAAGAACAAGGACAGTGACACACCGATGTGGAAGAAGAGGCTTGAGAAGAACATCGACGAGTATAGAGCTGACGCTGATGTCCTCAGTGAATTTCTGGCAGGAAACAACTCTCGAAGGGTCATGGCTAAAACACAAGCCATAGCTAGAAAGGCGCAGATAGATCTGAATAATGCAGACCATCGGCAACAACTATTGAACCTCAAAGATCTTCTGAGACAAAAGGCGAAAGCGAAGGGTGCCAGGCTACGTAGATACAACAAGCTGACAAAAAGAAAACAACAGAATGCTGCGTTCGAGAACAACCAAAAGCAGTTTTTGAGGAGCTTGGAGAAACAGGGGGAAGAACAACCTACAGAAATCGATCCAGTGCGATTCACAACATACTGGAATTCCATTTGGAGTGACGCCGACACATACAACGAGAACGCGCCATGGATTGAGGAAATTGAAGCACACAACGAAGATCTCAACCAAATGGCTGTCGGAATTATTACAGAAGAGGACGTAACCTCGGCAATCAAGAGAACCAAGAACTGGAAAGCACCAGGCTCCGATGGAATACAAAATTTCTGGCTGAAGCACCTACCTGCATCTCATGGTATTCTGGCAAAGTGTTTCACTGAGGCGATCAACGATCCACATGTCGTACCTGATTTCCTTATGACAGGCAATACGTTCATGCTTTTCAAAAAGGGTGATGCTGCACAACCGAAGAACTACAGACCCATCACGTGTCTGTCCACAATATATAAGCTGTTCACGTCTATCATAAATGAAAAAATCTATCGTCACTGCTTGGAAAACAACCTCTTTGAGGAAGAACAAAAGGGATGCATCAGAGGCGCAGCGGGGTGTAAACATCAACTGACAATCGACGCTGTGGTATTGAAGCAAGCCCAAGTAAGAAGAAGAAACCTGCATATGTGTTACATCGACTACAGCAAGGCGTTCGACTCGGTACCTCACGACTGGCTACTTAAAGTCCTGGAAATTTACAAGGTCTGCCCTCGGATAAGAGCTCTTCTCCAACATCTTATGCAGTCATGGAAAACAAACATTTGGGTCTCTGGAGGGAACAAAGGTCAAGTTGAGATCAAGAAGGGAATCTTCCAAGGTGATTCACTCTCGCCGGTTTGGTTCTGCTTGGCACTCAATCCATTATCTACACTACTCAATAAAACAACAGCTGGGTACAAGATCAACATGAGAAGCCGAGCAACACTCACTCACCTGCTCTACATGGACGATCTGAAACTATTCAGTGGGACCAAGGCAAATCTCCAGGCCCTCATTGGAACTACTAGGACCTTCAGCGACGACATCAAAATGTCCTTTGGCCTGGATAATTGCGCCACATTGAGTATTGTGAAGGGAGCACCTCATAACAATCCAGAGGTATATGTCGA
Organism: Aromia moschata; assembly: GCA_029963805.1. Taxonomy (NCBI): domain Eukaryota; kingdom Metazoa; phylum Arthropoda; class Insecta; order Coleoptera; family Cerambycidae; genus Aromia; species Aromia moschata. Next base: position 103,858 of record JAPWTK010000151.1, on the reverse strand, counting down.
CATCCATCAACTACCACCGGAAGAGCAATACCGTTACTTGGGAGTGTGTCAAGACGGCAGGATCAACCACACACAACTGAAGAAAGAATTCCAAGATAAATACAAGAGCCGCGTGACAAAGTTGCTGAATACGCTTTTATCTGGAGGCAATCTTATCAAAGCCATCAACTCATGGGCTGTCCCAGTGCTGACATACTCTTTCGGAATCGTCAAGTGGTCCGTTACTGATCTTGATGAGCTCGACCGACTTACCAGGCGGCTCCTAACTAAGTTCAGGCACTTACACACTAACTCTTCCGTAATCAGACTCTACCTGCCGCGAAGACGAGGTGGGAGAGGTCTATTGAACATCAAAAATCAGTGCCTTAATCAAGAAGCTTCCTTAAGAAGAAAACTGCTAACGAACAGGGACCCGCTAATAACAGCAGTAGCAAGAGAGGACGCTGGTTACACGCCTTTGAGCCTCGGATGCGAACTTATCCCGGTCGACGTACCAACAGAAGAGGAGCTCCGGACCCAGTGGATGGAACATGCTTTGCAGGGCCGTTTTCCAAAAATGCTACAGCCAGACCACATCGACAAAAAAATTCATTAAAATGGCTTACCGACGGCTATCTGTACCCCGAGACCGAAGGCTTCTTGACTGCCATTCAGGACAGGGTTATAAAAACAAGAAATTACCAGAAGAATATCCTGAGAGACGACGTCGAAGACCTATGTAGAAAATGTGGATCTGCAGGCGAAACTATAGAACACATAATAGGAGGGTGTCCCGCGCTATCAGAGTCAGCATATCTCGGCAGGCACAACCAACTTGCGAAGATGGTTCACCAACAACTGGCGCTCAAGTATGGCCTGTTAGCGACGGCTCCGCCATACTACAAATATGTCCCGGAAGCTGTGCTGGAATCGGAAGTTGCCGTGATGTACTGGGATAGGCTAATCATCACCGATCGAACAGTGGACTTCAACCGACCAGATATTGTGCTGATCAACAAGGAACAACGAAGAGGGATCATCATAGACATCGCTGTGCCACTTACCCATAACATTCAGAAAACTGAACGGGAGAAGATCGCGAAATACGAAAATTTTTCAATCGAGCTGAAGCGCCTATGGAAACTGGAGAAAGTGGAGACGTACGCCCTAGTAATATCGGCAGAGGGAGTAATGACGACGAGATTCGCCAAGAACATCGCGGCATTAGGACTATCTATTAATGTCATTAGAATTGGCCAGAAGGCAATATTGTTACAAACTTGCCACATTGTAAGAAAGGTTTTGGGATAGGATGAATTTCCTCCCCTCGCCTGAGCCTAATTTCTGCTGGAGGCGGGGATGAGATATCAAGCCATCACTGTCTGCAGCAGGAATGGGTGAATGTTTCCCAGCGTTTACGCTGAGAAGTGTGACTATAAAGTCGGCGAAAAAAATAATAATAATAAATACAAGAGCCGCGTGACAAAGTTGCCGAGTGCGCTTTTATCTGGAGGCAATCTTGTCAGGGCCATCAACTCGTGGGCTGTCCCTGTGCTGACATACTCTTTCGGAATCGCCGAGTGGTCCGTTGCTGATCTTGATGAGCTCGACCGACTTACCAGGCGGCTCCTAGCTGAGTTCAGGCACTTGAACACTGGCTCTTCCGTGATCGGACTCGCCTGCCTGCCGCGAAGACGAGGTGGGAGAGGTCTATTAAACATCAAAAATCAGTGCCTTAATCAGGAAGCTTCCTTAAGAAGAAAACTGCTAACGAACAGGGACCCGCTAATAACAGCAGTAGCAAGAGAGGACGCTGGTTACACGCCTTTGAGCCTCGGATGTGGACTTATCCCGGTCGACGTACCAACAGAGGAGGAGCTCCGGACCCAGTGGATGGAACATGCTTTGCAGGGCCGTTTTCCAAAAATGCTACAGCCAGACCGCATCGACAAGGAAAATTCATTGGGGTGGCTTACCGACGGCTATCTGTGCCCCGAGACCGAGGGCTTCGTGACTGCCATCCAGGACAGGGTTATAAAAGCAAGAAATTACCAGAAGAGTGTCCTGAGGGGCGGCGCCGAAGACCTATGTAGAAAATGTGGATCTGCAGGCGAAGCCGTGGAACATATAATGGGAGGGTGTCCCGCGCTATCAGAGTCGGCATATCTCGGCAGGCACAACCAGCTTGCGAGGATGGTTCACCAGCGACTGGCGCTCAAGTGTGGCCCGTTAACGACGGCTCCGCCGTGCTACAGATATGTCCCGGAAGCTGTGCTGGAATCGGAAGTTGCAGTGATGTACTGGGATAGGCTAATCATCACCGATCGAACAGTGGACTTCAACCGACCAGGTATTGTGCTGATCAACAAGGAGCAGCGAAGAGGGATCGTCGTGGACATCGCTGTGCCACTTAACCACAACATTCAGAAGACTGAACGGGAGAGGGTCGCGAAGTGCGGAAGTTTGTCAATCGGGCTGAAGCGCCTGTGGAAGCTGGAAAGGGTGGAGACGTACGCCCTAGTAACATCGGCAGAGGGAGTGATGACGACGAGATTCGCCAAGAACATCGCGGCATTAGGACTATCTTTTAATGTCATTAGAAATGGCCAGAAGGCAATATTGTTACAAACTTGCCACATTGTAAGAAGGGTTTTGGGATAGGATGAATTTCCTCCCCTCGCCTGAGCCTAATTTCTGCTGGAGGCGGGGATGAGATATCAAGCCATCACTGTCTGCAGCAGGAATGGGTGAATGTTTCCCAGCGTTTACGCTGAGAAGTGTGACTATAAAGTCGGCGAAATAATAATATATGTCTTTATTTAACACAAATAAATATTACACAAAAAAAACTATAGTGTATGATGGCGGCGTTCATAAAAATGCTCTGCCACACAACCCTCATAATCATTAGTTATATAATTAAGAGAGAACATGATCAAGGGGAAAGATAAAAAATAAAATAATAAAAAAAAATAAACAAACAAAACAGTTATTACAATGAATCTAAAAAAAAATGTGTGATTAATGGTCACAATGCGTATCTCTGTTTAACAATATAAAGTCTTTGACGCGTTTTCTGAAGGTATCAATACTGCTACTGCATTTGATTTCATGTGGTATTTTATTAAAAACTTTAACAGCATTATAGAAAAAGGATGGTTGGAATTGAGCAGTTTTATGGGTAGGTACCCTCAATAGATCAGCGAACCTGGTAGTACAGTGGTGTGTGTCATCTCCAGTTACTAACTTATTAAATAAATACTCGGGGAGATGTGTCTGATTTATTTTGTAAATTAGGCATGCCATGTGTAAATTATACCTTTCGTCCAAGTTCAACCATTTAGATTCCCGAAATTTAGTCGATATATGATCAAACTTCCGTAAATTAAAGCAGTACCTTATACAAGAATTCTGCATTTTCTGAAGGCTTTGCTTATCCTTATTCAACAATGCGGGCCAATACACTACATCACAATAATTAATATATGATAATACTGTTACGAATGCTGGGCCAGTCCGCCCCTGCCTGCTTCGATGATCCAGACAACTGAACGTCGATGACATACGCGGACAGCGCCCGCGTCGAAAGATCGCGGCTTTTGCCCGATGGTTCGGGAATCGGCCCGGAAGCTACTAGATATCTCCGCAAGGAGATATAACGCGGGGTTTCGACGCGGGACAGTTTAGTTCCTATTTGAATACCGGCGCGGCTTTCCGTACAACGCTCTAATATAAATTGTATAAAAATAAATTAGTGTAGTTAAAATAGTGTTAGTCCGTAGTTGTAATAATTAAATAAATAGTGGTAGTTTAAAAGTGCGAGTTTAATTTTTCACACTTCACGAACCCGAAATAAATAAAACGTTACATTGGTGTCAGGTGTGGGGTGTGAAAAAAAAAAACAATAATAAAAACATTTAAATAAATAAATTCGCGATAAATAAATTAAGTGAAATGGCTTCAAGACAGGTATTTTTGAAGGACCTTAAAGTGGCGGATTTAAAAAAGGGAACTTGAAGAACGGGAGTGCGAGACGACAGGGAAAAAGGCCGATCTGCAAAATAGACTTAAAGAAGCTCTGGAAAATGAAGGTGAAAATCCCGACATATTTTTATTCAAAATTGCTGGCGATATAAATTCGGCGTTGCAAAGTTTGGAAAACAAATTATTAGAAAATGCCACCAAAATGCAACAGGAACTCCAGGAGTCGTCTGGAAGCTTAGAGAAAAATCTAGAAAAGAAACTTTTAGAAAATGCCACCCAAATGCAACAGAAATTTGAGGAAACATCTGGAAAATTAGAACAAAAGTTAATAGATAATTTGGATCAAAAATTACAAGAAAATTCTAGTTGCATCCAGAAACAAATGAGCGAATATGTGGACGAGAAATTTGAGGAAATAGAAAGTAAATTGGTTACCGTGGAAGAATTCCAGAATAAATTTCTAGAAGTAGAGAGAAAAATTGCAACGCTGAGTTTAGGAAGTGGGGAACAACAACAAATGGTCAATACTGCGCTGAAGTCACCTGATAGCGACATCGACAGGTTGAGTAACCCCGAGTCAAGTAGTCGCATGGAAATTTCGAAAATTCGCATGAAACCACCACAGTTTGATGGTAAGAGCTCATGGGTCAATTACCTACGGCAATTTGAGGCTGCAGCGAAGGCAAATGGTTGGTCGTTGGCAGAGAAGGCTACAGCGCTGACATTAGCACTACGTGGAGATGCCACGGATATATTACAGACGCTTTCGCTTGAAGAACAAGAGAGCTACCATCAACTTGTCCGACATCTGGAAATGCGTTATGGTCAGTCCCATCTCGAGCATGTCTACCATTCGCAGTTGAAGAACCGCTATCAGAAAAGTAACGAATCGCTGCAGGAATTCGAAGCGGACATAGCGCGGTTAGATCGTTTTGGCGTATTCATCTACGCCGGAGAACGTCATGGAACGACTAGCCGTGCAGGCATTTTTAGATGGTCTGCGTGATACTGAGACCCGTCAAGCTCTGACTCTCGCTCGTCCCAGCAAGTTGGTGGATGCGTTGGCGCGAGCTTTGGAATTCGAAGCCGCTAAAGAAAGTTGCAGACATCAAGCTACGATCCCCAAGATGGAGGAAGATCTTGAAGAAGGAACATGTAATGAAGCAGAGATTAGGCGAGTCGCCAAGGAGATATTGGATAAGAGGCCAATTCGGCGTTGGAATGGTGTTAAGGTACGTCACATTCGTGGTCGCCGTATTGAAAAGAAGAAAGCACCGCCATCATCTGAAAAGGATGTCGTAATACGCAGACTAACGGTGGTGAACGATGATTGGCTGTCGAAAAAGGTTTTGAAAGACCAAGAGAATGACCCGAATCTGAAACCAATTGTGAATTGGAAGAAAGAAGATCGGAAACCCACTTGGGAGGAGGTATCACGGTATTCACCAACCGTAAAGTCATACTGGGCTCAGTGGAATTCCCTCGTCTTAAGCGACAGACTCTTAAAACGCGTTCTGGAGAAATCAGATGGTACCGAAGAGCGAAAACAACTGATAGTCCCCAGAAACAGAGTGCCAGAGGTATTGGAGGAGATCCACAATGGAAGCACTGGCGGACACCTGGGAGTAACAAAGACGCTGGGAAAAGTTAGGGAGCGTTTCTACTGGGTGAACTGCACTACTGACGTGAAGGAGTGGTGCAAGAAATGTGTGGTGTGCGCTGCAAGTAATGGTCCGCAACGGCACCCGAAGGCTCCAATGCGTCAATATAACGTGGGTAGTCCGTTTGAAAGAATTGCCATCGATGTAGCAGGTCCGTTTCCGGAAACAGATAATGGAAATAAATACATCGTCGTCGTGATGGATTATTTCAGCAAATGGTTAGAAGCGTATGCCCTTCCAAACCAAGAGGCTTCTACTGTGGGGGACGCTCTGATCAAGGACTGGATTTGTCGATTTGGTGTACCTCTGGAATTACATTCGGACCAGGGGAGAAATTTCGAGTCGATTCTGTTTCAGAATGTGTGCCGTACACTCGACATCCGTAAGACGAGGACAACTGCACTGCATCCGCAGTCAGATGGAATGGTGGAGCGAATGAATAGGACCATCAACCGGTACTTATACAAAGTAGTCTCTGACCACCAGAGGGACTGGGACCAGTTTCTCCACCTGTTCCTGCTAGCCTACCGGTCGTCGGTTCACGAAACAACTGGGCAAACACCTGCAAGCATAGTCATAGGCCGGGAACTGCGTCTACCCTGTGACCTGAAGTTCGGCTGTACACCAGGGGACGACGTGGCTGGAGAGGACTACGTCAGTACTATACGCCAGAGAATGGACGACATCCACGAACGAGTCCGTTCAAATATCCAGGGCGCCAGCGACCGCATGAAGGAGACCTACGACATCAACGCCAACGATGGCAGGTACCAGCCCGGCAACCAAGTCTGGTTATATAACCCACAACGTCGTCGTGGGTTATCTCCAAAACTTCAAAGCTCCTGGGAAGGTCCGTATGAGGTCGTCACCCGGATTAACGATGTGGTCTACCGAATCCAGAAGTTGCCAAGAGGAAAACCCAGGGTGGTCCACTTCAACCGTTTAGCCCCTTTCGCCGGAAACAATGACGAACAAGCTGAAGCCAGAGTTCGACACGTCAGTCCACCAGACAGCGAGCTGTCCTTCGAGGAATTCATGTCGCTTCATTCCAACGGCCAGAAAGCTCGCTACGGTGTAACGCGAGAAGAACCACGTGACCTGTTCCAGACTCCTGCTGACTTCTGTCTTGCTCACTGTGTGGCAGAGGACCTCCGAATGTCCCGAGGGATTGCACTTACCTTCAAGAAGGCGTTTGGACAGTTGGAGGAGTTACGCAGACAAAGACCAGGGGTTGGACGAGTCCTTCAAATCACGGCGGCCGAGCAGGAGAAAGAGAGGTCCGTTTTCTATTTGGTGACCAAGCAGCTATCGCACCATAAACCAACTTATCAAACTGTCTGGGACACACTAGTCGAGCTGAGGGATGTGCTCTTGTCCCAGAGCATAAGCAGTTTGGCGATACCGAAGATAGCCAGCGGACTAGATGGCCTGGATTGGAGGGTGATCAGGAGTATGCTAGAAGTCCTCTTCCGGTTTACTGGAATTGAGATTCTGGTATGCTGTTACAACCCCAGGAGATCGCTCAACGAGAAGACTGTGGACTGCTTCTTCTACCAGACCTCCCGATGCAAGAATGGGTCATTCTGCAGGTATCGACACGGACCAGAGGACGATACAATTCGAGACGAAATGTCTTTAAGGAGGGGGCAGTGTTACGAACGCTGGGCCAGGCCGCCCCTGCCTGCTTCGATGATCCAGACAACTGAACGTCGATGACATACGCGGACTGCGCCCGCGTCGAAAGATCGCGGCTTTTGCCCGATGGTTCGGGAATCGGCCCGGAAGCTACTAGATATCTCCGCAAGGAGATATAACGCGGGGTTTCGACGCGGGACAGTTTAGTTCCTATTTGAATACCGGCGCGGCTTTCCGTACAACGCTCTAATATAAATTGTATAAAAATAAATTAGTGTAGTTAAAATAGTGTTAGTCCGTAGTTGTAATAATTAAATAAATAGTGGTAGTTTAAAAGTGCGAGTTTAATTTTTCACACCTCACGAACCCGAAATAAATAAAACGTTACAATACTAAGGAGTCACAAAGTCTAAGTTTCACATCTGTGGTTTGGATATCCTTATGCATATATAGCAGCTTAAGTTTAACATATCATTTTTGTAGTAGGTGACTAACATGTTTAGAAAATCTCAACTCGACGTCTAGTGAGAGACCACCATCATCAAGATTTTTTGAAGATTCACTATAGAACACAGTGTCATTAATTCTTATTTGAGAATCTGAAAATTTACCAATGATTTCTTTGTGTGTGCCAAAAAGCAGTACCGTGGTCTTAGATTCGTTGAGAATTAAATTGTGGGCTTTAGACATTTCCGTGATGTTTTCTAGGTCTAGATTAATTTTTGTAGCCGATTATAACAATGTATCTAATTTAAATGAATAATACAACTGCGTATCATCCGCATATTGATGTATCTTACAGAAGGAGAGGCAAGAGTTAAAATCGCAAGTATATATAGAGAACAATAAAGGACCCAAAATGCCCCTTGGGTTACTCCTTGTTTAACCTGTATAAAGTCCGAAACCACGATTAAAATTAACTCTTTGTAATTATCTCGCAGATAGTTGTTAAAAAAGAGAACCGCCTGGTCATTAAACCCAAAGTATCTAAGTTTACCACAACGGAGATCATAATTTACTGTATCAAAGGCATTACTGAAATCAAGTAAAATTAAACATGTATTCAGATTATCATCAACAGCTTTAAAGAGATCATCGGTGACTTGAAGCAGCGCTGTATTTGTACTAAAATTTGGCCTAAATCCTGACTGTGTTTATAGATACAACATTTCTTTTACTTAAAAATGCGATAATTTGTTTAGCTATTACTTTTTCAAGGATTTTAGAGATAATAGGCAAGACTGATAGGTCTAAAATGATTTAAAGCTGTAGGGGTACTGTTTTCCGGGACTAGTAATATATTAGCATATCTCCATGTTTTAGGAAAAGGGCCAGTTACAAGGTACATATTTATTATAAAAGTAAGGATTTCACTGAGTTCTGGTAGTAGCAATTCAAGCATTTTACGGTCGATATTATCAGTCCCCATTGCATTGGTCTTTATCGAGCGAAATGTTTTTTCAACCTCTTCCTTAGTAACCCGTGAAAAATAAAATTTATTGCTGTCATCTACCTCAACAACATTATACTTATTAGTAAGAGGACTGTCAACGTACATTACTTGGGGTACATTATCAATAAAAAACTCGTTAAAATCTGACGCCTTGAATGATTCATGAATGTCAGAATTATACCTAGAATTTTCATGAATGTCAGAATTATACCTAGAATTTATTTTTAAGTATCTAATGGATTTCCAAAACTCTTTAGGATTGTTTTTGAATTTCTGAAGCAAATATGCCTTTTTTTCCATTTTTACCGAGAAATTGACAAAGTTCCGGATATCTTTATATTCATTCCATGAAGTGCTAGTTCTCAGTTTCTTGTATTTTGCCAGTGCTTTTTTCTTTAGTTTTATCATAAGTCTAAGATTATCTGTTAACCAGGGTGCGGGTGGTTTACTTATTCTGACAGTTTTGTACGGTGCATGTACATCAAATAAAGCAATTACATTTGCATTCCAAAACTCAATGATCTCATCAACTTCTTGGAGATAATAGATAAAATTCCAATTAATAGATCGTACATCCATCAAAAACCAATAATAGTTGAAATTAGAGTAATCTCTGTATGTATGATAAAATTGAGATTGCTTTTCTTTAGTAATATTAACATCGCATGTTACTAAGAAATGATCAGACACATCGTCCATATCGATGACATTAGTATCATTAATTATTTCTTTATTTGATCTAATCATAATGTCGATTATTTTACTAGAATGCTCAGTAATGCGGGTAGGTTGATTCACTATTTGATATAAATTATATTTATTCAACAGATTAGTTAACAGGTTAGTTTGGTAGTTATTGATATCGGTAATATCAATATTAAGGTCGCCTCCGAAAATAATGAGATCAAATTCAGGCAGTATATTAATTAAAATATTCTCCAAATAATCTAAGCAGTCTTTACAGCTTGCATCCGGCGGTCGATAAATACTACCCAAACATATTTTTTCCCTGAAATTTTACAGGATACCCATAAACTTCGTCATCAGTGTTAGTAGGTGTAATATTCCTACTATATCTATTCCTATTATATCTAAGTCCTATTATATCTAAAGAATCATCATAACCAAATCAGAAAACACGTCAAAGCCAGTATAAATAGATCTTATATTAAAGTGAGAAAACTTAAGATATTTGTTAGAACACATATTGATTTATATTGTGTGTAATTTTATATATATTTATGTGATTTAGATATATTATATGATAGTCGCTTAGCTCCGATATAGAATGTATTTATAAACGCAAGAAATATTCGTAAGTAAAATAAAGGAAGTGTGGATAGTGATAAAATAGTCCTATAAATTACAATATATCAGTTCCTAAGAATATAATCAATACATACATGCATATAATTGATGATTGATAAATCATATTATGGAGATAAAGAGAATTTGTGTCATTTATCATTATCATTTTAATCATTTGTATATTCTGTATATATCAATGTGCAAAAGAATATAAACCGAATATATTTTTATTAATAGCAGTAAATCAAAAAGATGGTAAGAAAACATAATGAATTCTTAGAGATAAGAGAAACGTTTTTACTACAATTAAAGAAAAATCTAAACAGTATTTGAACGACAATAGAAAATCAATAAAAACTATAGTAACAGTCCTGATAATATTTCATGAGTAAATACCATTATATTTCTACCTTGTTAATAGTTATAACTCATTTAAAGATTCAACATATCGTTTCTTGTTACTTTCTGCATCCAAAACATAAATTTTCCCCGCGGTACTCCAAGCTCTATTTTTCCCTAACTTCTTCTTCGCTGCTTGTAAAAGATCATATCTTTGTTTAGTTAAATCTTCAAAATTGGAGATCTCTGAATTTTTTTAACTGTTTCATAGCTTAATAAACTTCATTTCGTTTAATATTGGTAACAAACTGCACTAAAATGGTTCTTGGCTTTGTTGTTGCTATACTTGTCTTGCCGATCTGGAAAGCTGCGTCAATCTCATATTTATCACAGGATACATTTAGGTTATTATTGATAATATCCAGAATTAAATCAGCAATGTTTTCAGCGCCCCTCTCCGTACATCCCGTAAATCTAAGTGTATTTCTTTTGTTATACTGAGATAGATTTTTCTTCTTTAATTTTAAGAGACTCGACAGATTCATTATTATCGGCAATGTCCTTATTTAACGATTTCAGGGACTTGCCAAACTCCACGAGTTTTTCGTTAAGTTTATCTAACTGTTTCTCAAGTTTTGCTTCAAATTTTGTAGCAAAACTTGTACATACCCTATTAATTAACTCCTCCACACCTTCATCCTTTTTGCTTCTTGTGGACATCCTAAGTATTTATTTAATGACCATTACTTAAAAAATGGGAGGTTACTAAGAAGAACAACAAACTTCTTCGTTAATACTTATGCACTCGAAATACAAACACAACTAGTATCACTTTAGATATGAAAATACTTTGCAGCATCAACTATTTGTTTCTTGCAATTTACCACTGAAAATTGAAGATTTAGTCGGAGCTAAGTAAACAACATCTACTCACGCCCGATCATGCTAACCGAATTTCCACTGAATATGATCCACTGAATTTCCACTGAATATCTGCAACTAAATTCCGGCGTTCCACAGGGGTCAATATTAGGACCGTTATTGTTTTCCAAATATACTTCTAATTTAGTGAACGCTCTTGTTAGCTCTAATATTCATCTCTACGCAGACGAGACGCAGATCTATTTTAGTTTTCTCAAAGATGATGTAAAAGAGGCAGGTGTACAAGTAAATACTGATTTAAATAATTTTGTCAAAGCAGCTTCTGACCATTGTATATGTATCAACTCAAATATGCAGACGCAGACTCCAATGAATTTCTCATAAGCTTAAAGATGTCGGTTGGTTGAATATGTATAATAGGCGAATCCTCCATGTAACCATACTATTTCACAAAATTATCCTGAATAAACTTCCTGTATATTTATATAGAAAAAATACTTTTAGGACAGATATTCATAATTTAAATATAAGATTTAAAAGTATATTATCAACGCCTACATTAAGGTATGAAAATTTTAGACGTAGTTTCAGCTATCAAATTTGTCATATTTATAACAATATCCCCCAAAACAGCTAAGTTGTATAAATTTGGAATAATGTACAACCAAATATTATTTGATTCACAATAAAAATTACTTTGAATTATTACCTATTGTCAAAATATTTACTCATATCATTCTCTTTGCTTTTTTATTAATTTAAGCCATTCCCCATTAGTAAAGTATTTATTTAGATTGACTTGATTATCTAATCTGATTATTATTTTTAAACAATTATTACTCCTACAACAATTGTTGTTAATTGTAAGGGTTAAGTGGAAGAGCAAGTGATGGTTACCTATGCGTTAACTATCAGTTGAACTTCGCCCTTTGTCTCCAGAGATATTTTTTTATTTATAAATACTATAAGCACTAATTGTTATTTGTATAACACTGGAAGACGCTATTATTATTACTATATCATATTCGAAACGGTTGAGAAAAAGGCACCCCAAGTACAACATAGAACAGAAGGCTGGCAGGTCAGTAAATTGGACAGGCAGAAACTGCAAAGGACACTGGCACAATACCCTAATCGAGAGAGTACACCAACGCCAAAGAACTTTACGGGCGCGCTAAAGCGGATATGTGATGAGGTGATGCCGAAAAATACAATAACATGGAGAAGGCCACCGGTATACTGGTGGAACGATGAAATCGCCGCGCTACGTAGAGAAAGTATCTCCAAGAGGAGGCTGTATTCGAGGAATGCAGGACGGAATAGTCCTGAGGAAAATGAACGCCTCTGGGACGCCTACAAAAATAGTAAGAAAAGGTTGCAAAAAAGCATTAAAAAGAGCAAACGAGATTGGTGAAAAAGGCTGTGTGAAAGTGTCGACTGTGATATCTGGGGGGATGGTTACAAGATAGTCATGAAGAGCCTTGTAGGTTACCCACCCAGACATAAAATGGCGATGCAAACCGTGGAGCAGGTCGTCGACCATCTATTCCCGGTGCACCCGCATATGATATTTATCTGTGATCAAACTGTGATATTTTTAGATTTTACAATTAAGGAGCTACGGCAGGCAACCGAGAAACTAAAAACGAAGAAGGCACCTGGACCGGGAAAGATTCCCCCGGAAATAATTAAAGAAGTTGCCTCAAATAAGCCTGAATTCACGCTGGCGGTATATAATGAACTCGCGAGAAGGGCAGTATTTCCAACAGATTGGAAACGCGCCAGGTTGGTATTGCTAAAAAAAGGGATTTAAACCCATTGAGGAACCGTCGGCACACCGACCGATATGTCTACTGGATGTAGAAGGTAAACTATACGAACAGTTGATATTAATAAGACTGAAGGGTGAGCTCGAGCGCACGGGTGGACTGTCGGACAGACAGTACGGCTTCAGAGAAAAACGACAGACGGTTGATGCCATAAAGCACGTAATGAATATCGCACGAGAAGCCGAAATCGGCCACTCCCATGTACATCGGAAATTATATGCGGTCATGACTCTGGACGTGAAAAACGCCTTCAACAGCGCGTCATGGCAGTACATACTCGACGAATTGAGAAATTGGGCAATTGACGAGAGCCTCATAAGTATAAAGAAAAAAAGTATAAAAAAAAATATTAATAAGTATAAAAAAAAAATTACGACCAAATTACCGTAAAAATCTGTCGTTTTGTCCACTGTCAGCCATAGAAATTTATTGCGTATTTATTGTATCTCTGATATTTCCCATGACACGTTGATATGTCTTCTGTAAATATGTTTTACGCAATGTATGGCTAGTAGGCAATGGAAAATCGCATACATATTTGGCAAAAAAAAAACGTCTAAAGTGAATATTGTCGACCACGTTCCACGAAAACGTTACGTTGCGCAAAACATTATGCACAAATCAAACCAAAATTCCTCGTTTGTAACAGTGTCAATACTATTTTGTTGATGGATATTCGAATCTAAATGTCTTTCACAGTCTCGGCGTCTAGGACATATATATCGACGATTGCAAGGAATATATAAAATATGTGACATGTCTATTGTAAAATCGTCATAGTATTCAATCAACATAGTCAGTCTCTTCACAAATGGTATGACTGTGCCAGAATTGCAAAAATCCGACACAAAAACAATTACACGAACTCACGAGTTAGTCACTTACGACACAAAATTATTTTGAACTCGGCGTTCTACCGTCTATCCGCTCGCATCGAGTTAACGTAACATACTGCGGTATCGTCTCACGCAGCGTGCCTAAACTGCATACAAGTATCCCGAATCCCGGACGGGAGTAGGCGTTACTAGGCACGGTCAGGTGGCTTACGTATGCACGGGCAAGAAATACACGCGTATATAATTGACAAGGCACTTAAAAAATACGGTTTTATCATTGATTTGTATAGTGCCGACTCTGCGTTGTGGCATACTTTCAGGACCCTAATGATTAGTCAGATGAAAATTAATTAAAGTTGGCTGACGGTATGCCTGAAATTCAGTCAGTAGGATAATTAGCACAAACTGGAGTGAAAAAAATAGACAAAAATTATTAGACCGCTGATGGCGAGTAATAAAAAATAATACTTTAGAGAGGCATGATCGGCAATCTATTTCTTTCTGGAAATTATTAGGAAGGCATAATTTAACTGTTGATGTGGGATGTAGTGTACACGTACACCCTATGGTGTTTATTAGAAAATTGACAAATTTTTTTAATGAAGCGAATGTACCGCAGTCGAGTCGGCTACAAGGCTGGACTTGCGAAGATCGGCGGCAGACTGGGCGATAATGAGTAGGAGTTATTTTGAAAGTTTCGCGCATTTTTGTGAATAATTTCAAAATGCTATTGGGGAAAAGACCAAAAAAGAGATCTCTTCTATGAAATCGCGCTGATTATCTTCTAAAAATTGCGGCTCAAGCCGCATTATTATCTTAAGAAATCGATGAGGAAAAATTAGTAGAATATTTAGTACGACATTAAGAGGTTAATTAAGTTGAAAAATATTTCAAAAACTTAGATGACACTTTAATTGAAAGTATTAGGTGGAGCAGAGATATGGGACGGAACAATGATACGAGAAATGAGCAGAGGCGTAGTTTTGGAGGTAAAAATAATAATAATGAAAATTTAAATAGCGAAATTAACCGTGATAGAAATCCATGTGATAATACTTTACGTAATTCGGGAACCGCGAACACGAATAAACATTCTCAGAAATAAATTCGATTTTTATATACCGGGAGTCTCAGTTGCATTGTTCCAATGGCATATCTCCGTTAGTCAATAAATTATAAATGCGAAATTTTGGGCATCTAATTTACACCTAAAGTTCTTTACATAGAGCCTAATATTAATATTCTGCCACTTCCGGTTTAACCGAAAACGACTCTAACTTTCTTATTTCAAATAACGCCCTGTATATTTTTCTCAAGATTTAAATTCTACGCGAAATTCCCTTTCCAATGATGTATCACACTTTGTATTTTTGATAAGAAAGGAAGTAAAATCTAATTTTAAAGATTTTAAAATCGACTGTCGAAATTTCTGAAAAGAATGTGCTTTGAATTTAAATTATAAAGTTCTAAGATAGGTTTTTCAAGATATGCATGTTTAAGATCTCTGTCAAAAAGAATAGTTACTTGAATAAGGGTGATTTACACATATTTTGTTGAGAGTCAAATAATAGAAAAATAGGTATGTTAAATAAATTATAAGGAAATATTACGACACTAATTTTATTTTTACGAGAACGTGACTTACGAATTGACACAATAACCATGAGCACCAGAAATTATGCTAAAGAATAGTTCAAAGTGTTGTCCATTTGATTTAACGCAACATTCGGCTCGATGCAAAAGTTCACGAGTGATAACACTTCTTAATAATTGGACATTAAGAGTTTCACATTCATTTCTAATTCTATTTTTTAAGTCTTCTAAATCTGTAAGAGGCGTCTGGTATACCTTATCCTTTAAATACCCCCAGAGAAAATAATCCATCGGCGTTAAGTCGGGTGATCTTGGAGGCAATCTTATTGGTCCATGAGTTCCGATCCACTTATTTGGAAAAATGTGATTTAAAAAATCATTTACAGCTCTAGAATTGTGAGGGGGTGCTCCATCTTGTTGAAAATGCATGTTGATGTTGATGCGTACCTCCAGTGGAAGATTTTCAAGAAAATCTAAAAATTTGCCCTGAAGGAATTCTAAGTATACCTCACCAGTTAATGTTCCTCTATAAAACTTTGGTCCAATAATCCCATCGATCCTGCCTACCATCGACCCATCGATCATGCCACACCACACATTAATTCCCCAAATTCTTTGAAAATTAGTCTCTCTCATCCAATGAGGATTATGATCAGACCAATAATGACAATTGTGCCGATTTATAGTTCCATTATTATGAAAACGGCTTTTATCTGTCCATAATATTGAGCTAATATTGCCATCTTCATGAGTAGTCGCTAGCCATTCTTATCTCATAACCTCCTGGTTTGAATCCTTAATGCAGATGGATTTTAAAAGGTCGTATTTTGATGTATTTTAGGATTCGCTGAATAGAAGAACGAGAAATATCGCATTCTGATTGTCGAATTGAAATAATATATGTGAATTATGAAACACACTTCCCAAAACACCAACACTATGCTCTTCGTCAGTAGCAGTCTTTCTTTTAAAAACAGTTTGTTTTTTTGAGAATGTCTCACATGTGGTTAAATTTGAAGCCAAGTTGAACAAATTGAAGTTACATTTCCCATAAATTAGCATCATATCTAACTTTTCTACATTTGAAAAATTGTCGTTATTCATTATTAATACCACTTGTGTTAGAAGCAATTTTAAGTTTTAATACAAAGTGATAACTTTATAAACTGTCAAAGTCAAACAGTTAACAATTATTCAAATATTTTCAAAGCCTGCTTTAGCTTTACTTGCTTGATCGAGTTAGTTTCGATCATTTTTTAAAATCATTAAAATTCGATTTTGCTTCCTTCCTTAAACCCAAAATACAAAGTATGATACATCATTGGAAAGAGAATTTGGCGTAGAATTCAAATTTTGAGAAAAATATACAGGGTGTCATTTGAAATAAGAAAGTTAGGGTCGTTTCCGGTTAAACCGGAAGTGGCAGAACATTAATATTAGGCTCTATGTAAAGAATTTTAGGTGTAAATTAGATGCCCCAAATTTCAAATTTATATCTTATTAACTAACGGAGATATGCCCTTGGAACAATACAACTGACACCCGGTATAGGGGGTGAACTTTTATACGATTAAAATGAGAAAAGTGATGGAGAAACCGTTACTTTGGTATCTTTGACTTTACAAACAAAAATTCATAATAAAGATGTTGAGATTTTAATTGATTGTCGGGTAATCAATGTTCTGTCGTGTCGGAGTTTTGACGTGTCAGTGGTGCTAGGAGGAAAACAATACCGGATTAGGGAACAAGTATTATTATCGGGACCGCTTGTTTTGATGTGGCTTGTTTAGTCGTGACAAAGTTAAATAAAGAAGTCATATTAGGGTGTGATTGGTTACTGAAAGAAAGAATACAATCAGATTTCGGCAATAAGCTTTTAAAATTTCCAGGGGCTAATGGGGGGCTTTAAGATGAAATAAAAAAGAGTCCTAGTCATTTAACAGTAAATTTTATTGGAGAGATTCACGTCGGGAATAATCAATGCCACAGACATACGTAGCTATTCCGACTTCCGACTTCCGACTGATTAAAGACAAGGGTGAAAAAATCAGAAATACTTAATGATGGACAGAGGTATGAACTTTGAGAGCGAACAAAAATTACGGTTTCGTTCAATTTTTTTCTAACACCGGATAGGAAGGTATTTTACGAGCAAGAAATAAATATGAGAGATGATACCCCATTTTTAAGGCGTCCTATCCTATTGCTTTACGACATTGAAACGATGCACAAAACCAAATTAACCCTTAATAACCTAGCGTTACATACATGTAACGCAAATTCCCTATATAGTTTTACTTTCCCTCTTTGAAAAATTTTGCTACTAAGAGATGGCTACAATTTTCATACCTAAAGACATGCCTATACCAGATGTGCTAGTGTTTTAGAGATCTAGTTTGTTTTGTCTATGTAGTAAGCTAATTTCTCAAGTGTTGTTTTCAATTCTTGCCGAAAATGGATATTCAGTTGAAGTAAGTATTATCTCTTTTATACTGTTTCGTGAATAACGATTAAATCATATGTAATGACGTCTTCAATAGTGCAACTATTGTATTTTATATAACACTAGCTATATTAACACTATTTCATAAAATAAAGGGTACAGTTTATACATTTACATATTTTGCCTTAGGAGAGAACTTTCTCTGCAAGAAGTATTAGAGTTAGCTTATGCCGAAGATGATGTTGCTATAACTGCGATATATACCGAGCCTCCTGAAATTAGTGTGCTGTCAGACGAGGACTCTGGCCCTGAATATGACGATGGGGATATAAATAGATTATCTGGACGTCCGGATAAATAGTGATACAATAAATCAAGGCAAAGATTACGATATAGATACGCAAGAACCTCTTGTCAAGGAAAAGCAAACCAATTTTGTTTGGGCAAGTGGTGGTCTTCAGAGTGGAGGTAAAAATTTCATACCTCCAGATTTCTCAGATTTTGCCGATAGTACACCTGTGGAAGTGTTTGAGATGCTTTGGGATGATAATATTATGAAAATTCTAGTTGATGAAACTAGAAAATATGCTATTTTTAAAAATGCCCCAGATCCGAATATGAGGAAATAAAATGTGCTGTAGCAATACTTATTTTAAGTGGATTTGATGTTAAACCAGCAAGAAGATATTACTGGGATTCTAAATGAGATATGGGAAACCAGTTGGTAAAAAATTCTATGCGTAAAAACAGATTTGAACAAATAATGCAGTTTTTACATTTGGCAGATAATAATGAACCGGATGAAATAGATTAGGCATGGAAAATTCGTCCTTTGATGGACAAGTTGAAGAATAAATGTTTAACACACTTTGTACAGAATTTGTCTTGTTTTTGCTCACATATATTCCTAGCTTTACATATATGTAACAGTATTTTTTGGCAAATGCAGTATTTTTTTCTACCAAAAATTAGTGGTGTTGGTTTTAGAGAACCCTAAAGTTGTGAAATATTCAAAACAAAAATATTTAAAAAAAAAAATCAAAATTCAGGTTATCAAGGGTTAATGAAATGGTAGATTTAAATATAATACAACCTTCTCAAACCGAGTACATGTCCCTGTTGACTACAGGAACGAGTACCCAGAGAGTGCATCTGTTTAGATGCCCGGTTTTTTAAATAAGGCAATGGTTAAAGATTATGTTCAACCGCCAAAACCTGATGAACTTTTGACTAAATTCAATCAAACTTTTTACTAAATTCAGCTTTTAACGACTTTAGATATGATTGCTTCCTTTTGGCAGATCCGATCCGACCAAAACATCGCAAATATACGTGTTTTATGTTCGATAATGTAAAGTATATCTTCAATGTTTTACTTTTTTCGCCTGTCAACATCTGTCGCGAGTTTTATTAGGGCGCTGAATAAAATCTTATAATAGATCTGGAAGTAAATTCGTTTGTTTTGAGTTATGTAGATGACTTATTTATATTTCTAAAACTCAAGAAGAACACTTTCGTCATTTATAAATAATATTTTCTAAATCACGATGACGAAGATTTTCTGTGAAGCAAACCTTATCATAAAATTAAAAAAGTCCGACTTTGTGAGAAAATAATTCAATTTTTTGGGGCATATAATTTCTCGGGAGGATATTTTAATAGATCAAAGCAATAATTGATTAGCTGACACCAAGAAATGCGATAGTATTCCGGGGATTTGTTCGGATAAATGTTCTGAATTTCTCAAAAATTGTTAATATTACTAAAAAAGAACGAAAAGTGGAGTTGGAGAAATAATGAAAAATAATATATCGAACGAGACAAACAGCTTTTTTAAATGTTACTATGATTGTCCATCCAGACTTGGTAGACTTTTTGTATAATGGCGTATTGTTCTGACTATGTCCTAGGTTGTTCGTTGTACCAGCTAGATGAGAAAACGAACGATAAAAATGTTGTTCGATACGATGACGAGTACTTGAAGGTGCCGAACGCAATTATCCGGTGAGTGAAAAATGAATTCTAGCAATTATCAATGCGTTGCGTACGTGGCGTACTCTGGTATTCGGTCGACCTTTGATTGTTGTAACCGGTCATAAGTCGTTATCGTTTATTATGAATTTACCTCTTAGAACACCGCGGCTAAGTAGATGGGTGTTATACATGGAGGCATATTCCAGTCATTGTCCGGGTAAAGAAAATACATATCATTGCAGATCAATTATCACGATGCTCAAGACGAGGGCGGGAATTCCGATTTTCTAGACGTCGAAATAGTGAACGTTTCCATGTTAAAGGTAAAGAGAATTTAACGTTATTAAAAGTGTCTTAAAAACTGTCAAGGAGGATCAAGTAAAATATCCATGGATAGCCAAAAAATTAGAACTTTGTCTATAGAAACTAATTCAACATTAAATTCGTAGTTTTTGTACATAACAAAATTTTATTTTAAATGAGGAATCTAAAAAGCCCAGAGAATTAAAATAACTCAGAGTTGAAAATGAACATTTAACAGTGGACCTCTTCCCGCGTCGCGTCGGTGCTAGTTAAATCCATGTTGTTGTTGACAATTTTTCCCGGTATATACGACTTTAATCATTAAAGCATGTAACCGAGAAAGCAATAGTGAACCTGTTATGTAACGATTATTTTGAGAAAAATTTAGTGCCAAGCGCTATACTAAGTGGTAAAAGGTGATAAAGTTATTAGAACAGAATAATAAAATAGTACATAATGTCCGTATTTTTCCCACAAGGATATACCACTGAAAAAGTAAATAAAGAAATTGGCAAGTCGTTAAAGGCGTTTTGTTATATGAAGCACACAAAATGGGCCTTCGTCCTGGGGGACGTAGAACAGGGATTAACAATGTCGTGCATATTGTTATGAATGTTACTCCCACATTTTTATTCTCCGGTACTACCGAAACAAATAATAGAAGAATTATTAATTATCCTCCCGATGAGCCTATGTTAAATAAATCCTTAAAACAATATTGGGAGCTTCAATTGTTTCATTTCAATTTCAATTAATTGTTGTTAAAATATTACAGAAAAATGATAAAATTTGAACGTAAATGGATTACAGAATTTCAGGTGGTAGATGCGGTTTTTGTCAAGACGCATCCATTGTCAAATGCACCGACATCAGAAATTCGCAAATCATTTTTCTTGTATGAGGGTCTGCATACCATACGACAGCGGATGGATCCTAATTTAGTGCAGACGAAACCACGACTGGTCCCCATAGTGTTATTAATTAAAAAATTACCATGTCTTAGATGACATACCCTCAGTTAATATATGGTTTGGCTACACATAAGTAGAAGATATTTATACAGCTCTTTTCATTACGTAAATATTAAAATTTATGTTAAAAACGTTTATTTTACCTGCTTTGAATACTTACCCCCTTCAATTCACTCAAGCCCCTAACCTAGTAAGCTAAAAATCTATATATTTGCAAACTCTGTAATGTTATACATGCGCTTCAAATTTGAAGTGGATATCTTGCATTGTTTGTGAATTACTACTATGGTATTCGTATTACTACTCAACATGGTATTCGTATTTCAAAGTTGATGTCTTGACGTGTTTTCCAGTTATCATGTACACAACGAATAGACAGACAGAAGAATGGGCCTATTTAGCAAATAAAATAAAAAAAATCATGAATCCACTCCCCTACGTGGATATGTAAGTAATTGTTAACAAAATTCAGACACAGTTCATTTACCATTAGACATTGGTAGGGTAAAGACCCCAATAGATGGGCGGCCCTAATAGATGGACAAATAATATTTCAATAACCATTTACATTAAATTGCAAAACGACATTGTACAATTTTTTTTATAAATACACATATTTGTCATAATCTCAAAAATAATTTATAAATAAATATATATATATATATTTTCATCTGACATTACGAATGTTTTAGGTTAAAAGCGCCACCGCTAGTAAGCATATGACAGTCTACACGTAAGGTGGGTCTGTCATAATAAATATAAATAAATGAAATAATAAGGTACGTATGATATGATTATGTTTGTATTTCAATAAAAATTCAATAAATATACAAATTAAATAATAAAATCCAAAAAATATAATAAAATTCACTGTCCATCTATTGGTGACAAATTTATAACCTCAATCCAATAGATGGACATAGAATTTATCTGGGGAAAATGTTTGTTAATATGAACTAATTTATGATTGTTTTTAAAGATGGCTGACAATAAGAAAAGTTATAAGTTGCATTCCTATTCATCAGATGACTTAAGAAATGCTTTAAATGACGTCAATAATAGTAGCAGCATAACAGCGAAAGATTGAATGAAGAAAAGTTACAAATAAAAAAAGAAAAAGTTGAGCTTAAGCGAAAATTAAAAGAAGATAAAATAAAAGAGAAAGAAAATAGACCTATAAAAAAGAAGAAATCAATATAGTATTTTGAGTTTGTTGTGTTTTGATATGTTTTTTTTTTTTTATAAATTATTAATTAATATATGAAATTATACTTCAAGTTATATAATACATAAGTGTGCAAAATTTTTAAAAATAATAAAATAACTTTTTCATAGGTACCTCTTATTGTTAATGATTATTCCCCCCTATTATTTGTTTATAAATTTATACTATGAAGTTGAAGCCATTAGAAAATTTAAACGTCTGATTATTTTTTATATAAATAACAAGATACAAATATAGGTTTGGGAAAGCGTCCGTCTATTGGAGATTTTGTCCATCTATTGGGGGTATGAGCTTTTTCTTATATTTACTCGTTTTTTTCCTAGACTACTAGGTACATTATATAAGATTATAATTCGATTTTTCTATTTAGTTGAACATTTTTACATAAGCATAATTATTTTATTATAACTTATGTATTTTTAATGGATTATCTCGATAAAAACATATCAGAATCTGCTTAACCGTCCATCTATTGGGGTCTTTACCCTATTAACGAATTAACTCTATTTTATATTTGTTGTACATAGCGTGGTTTCATATTAACGCACAAAGTAGTAATTATTATTTTTTCAGATTAAAATTTATTACCCCCATTTGTCCCCATCTGTTGGATACAATGGGGTGCAGCTGGAGCGTCTGGAACATTATATCAATACATGTAATTAAAACCATTTTTTTTCTAAATCCAAAAGTTTCTTTTCTAGAACTCTTCCATCCAAATTTCTCCAGCCATTTCAGTCTGCTGATTAAATCTTTCGCCACAGTTGTTCTGCACAACTAAGTGATAAGTCAGTCTGCGATATTCTTACGTTGTCAAACCGAAGATCAAAGCTTCCATAATTGTTAAGTACTGCACAAATGCTAAAGAAAAATCCATTTTTTTTTTAAATTCTGATTTGTTAAATAGGCTTAAAATGTTCGGAAATGTAGATATTTTAAGTTTAAGTGAAAACAAATTTTGTCTCTCTGCCTGTCTGTCCTTTCTAGTGTATACGATAACTAAAAAACACTTTGAGATATCAACTAGAAATTTGGGGCACGTATTAACTATGCCGAGGTCTGGAGCTGATTAGATTTGTATTAGATATGTGTTAGATATATACTTTACATTTGAGACATACATATATGTCTCAAATTTTCAACACAGTTCAAACAACATAACAGATTCTGAAAATATAAAGTTTTTTAACTTACTAGATTGGGGGGTTGAAGGGGTTGAAGGGGGTAAGTATTCAAAATAAGTAAAATAAATATTTTTAAACAGATTTTAATAATACAAGTGTTTTTACACAGTAAAAACACAAATATCGTTCTCTTCTTACCCTTCTCTACTTACTACTCTCTTTGGAGTATAGGAGGGGAACTAGAATAAAATATAAAGAACATATTACAAATTTGTGAAAACTTACGTGTAACCAAATCTAATTTTATTTTTATATTCATTTGGCAAATTATGTTTTTGTTGTACAAAAGAGAGGAAGGGACCAATATTTTGTTGTGTTTTGTTTGCAAACGTTTTGTAGATTTTTTAGGTCAGAGATTTCAAATATCATATTATTAAATATCTACTCTCATTTGACTTCCACATTCATGTTGTGGAGTGGAAGTAAAGTTAAGCGAAAACTAATTTTGTCTGTCTCTTTTTTGTGTACATGATAACTCAAAATTACGTTAAGATATCAATTTGAAATACGGAATATGGAGTGTATTTTGACGATTACTTATGAGGTCTGGAACTCAATAGATTTTGAGCTTAATTGGTTAAAGGATTAGTGGATAAATGAGGGTAATTGTAGGAAATTCACGAACGCTGCAAGATTTTGCGAAGATTATATTTTTATTTTATTAACAAAAAATTTATTAATAAACGTAAGGGAATGAGCTTTGTAAAAGTCTCCTACCCCTCTCCCCCCACAACTCTTTTGATTATGGGAGGGGGGGATATAATAAAATATAGGGAAAACATTAAATATTTTTGAATACCTACGTATTCTACACATACTATAGTATGTGTAGCCAAACCGAACATTGAACTTATGTTCATTTGGCTTATGATATTTTTGTTGTACACAGGAGAGGAGGAACTGTTGTTTTATTATATTTTAATGTAAATTAATGAAGATATTCATGTGACCTGTCATTTTATAAGGTTCTGAGGCATGAGCATTCAAATATCACAGTATCTGCTCTCATTTTCACTTCTATGTTCATATCCAAAGTAAATCGTACCTGCCATAAAGGTTTTTTCAGGTCATCATTGTCACAAACGTCATGGAGATCGTTAAGTTCATGTAGGTCAATGATTCCATATAGATTATATAGGTCATTTGGATTTTAAAGGTCATACGGATCATAAAGGTCATTCAAGTCATCAAGGTCATAAATGGCATAGAGGTCGTTAAGTTCAATTAGGTCATTGAAAGTTCATAGGTGATAAGGGTCATATCGGTCATAACACTGCCATATAATCCCTAAAGGTCATAAAGGTCATACAAGTCATAAACGTCATAATGATATGTATAAAGATGGGCCAAATTCGATTATACTGAATACAATCTAATGTTTTTAGTGGTTTATTAATTGTGAAAAATTTGATGTGGAAGTAGTGATTCCATTGGCAGCGTTTTTTTTGTTGGCGATTTCAATGCCTTTGACTTTGGAGTTCATTTATGGAGTTCAATATCAAATAATGAGGACCACAATTGGCAGATGGTCAGTAACACTAATCTAGTTGTTTATAATAATGATGAATGCCATCCTGAGGATATAAATCATGAGTTGCTATAAGTATGTCTTCCACGAACATAATTTCTTACTTTGTTCATGATTTGAACATCCATTCGGATACTCTACGCTCCGATCATTTCCTCCTATCGTTTCTACTTATACCTAGCGTACTATCTATCTAACTCGAAAATGGCGTTTAGATACCGCTAATTGGAAAATACTTAAAATATTTTAGAAACTTCGTAGAACCTCTCGCGTATGAAAATGAAATGAAACAAGAAAACCTATTTACTGTACTGATAGTTTAAATAATGAAGCAGATTCCATTAAAGAAAACAGGCGTTTTATCTCAAAAAAAAAAACGTCAAAGTTCTATATAGTGGGACAATGAATGCAGCTTAATAATTGAGACAAGAGAATAGGTACTATATAGTTACAAAATATGTATAATAATGAGGTAAACTTTATCGAATGAAAAAAATAATGCTGAAACCGAATGATTTTTTTAAAATTAAAACAAATTACTACTAGAAAAATTCTTGTCAAAATTGTAATATTAACACCCCCATTACTCATATTTAGAAAAAAGTTAAACAATCAAAGTATATTAAAACAAACCCCCCGTAACGACCAAAGAGACAGTTTAGAAAGTTTTTATGAGTTTAACACCTCCTAGTGTATCTGAAAATATGTTTCAGATAGTAACGAACGTCATTTTTATACCTTCAGGAATTAGATAATGCCATTAAAAACACAGGACCTGATAATATAATATATTATCATTATTACCCTATTAACATAGGGTAACATATTATGTTACCCTATGTTGTTGCACATAAGTTATTCTGCTAAAATATTCTTACTGAATATTTTAATGGTATGTGGCAGTGGTGTCCTAGTAGCAGTTGCAGAGCAGCTTTTATGGCGTCATCGAGAATTTCTAAATTCAAAATATATTTTAACTTTAAATAGAAAAATTCCTATATGATTGTAAACGTACATAACCTTTTTATCAAAAATGTAACCCATTTTTACAGGACAAAAAAAGAATTATCCGCCATTAACTTTAGCTTACCAACAATATCTAGAACAAAACTTTTTAACAACAGAGGATCTTAAGGAAAAAATGTGTATTCGAATTAGAATATAATGCTTTATTGTATAGTTCTAATATTTAATTTGCTAAATGTCATTATTAGTCTTCTGTTTACAATGTTTTTTTATGAAAATACGGTTCTTAACAATAAAATAAATTTGGTATATTATTTCCCACCCTACAACTATAAATATTCACTTACCATGAATAAAAACCTAAAAAAACTCCAGCTGAAATTCGAGTAAAATAATGATTCGAGTAAAGTAATGCACTTAAAATATACATTAACAATCACAAAATTATATTATCAAAACTAACAAACACCATGTTTTTGTAATGTTCTAATAATTGTACATTTGTAATGGTTTTGTGATTTGTTTTAAATATAATTACCATAAAAAGCTTACATCAGAAGTGGGATAAATGCCTCGTCCTTGTTGTTGTTATTTGTTGGTACGCGAAGTGAAAAAGTGATTGTGAAAAAAAATCGCCACAGTTCAAGAAGAGAGTTTTGGTTAAGGATTTATTCCTTGACGTGGGTAATAAGTAATGGAAACCTGGGTTTAAAGAGCCGATGGTGGTTTTAAATAAATGATTCGAGAAAACATAATGAGCTGTCCTGTGAATATGATGAGATACGATGCGTTGATGGTTTGTTGCCGTGGAGCATACCGATAAATAGACAGTTTTGGAAAGTCTGTCTAGTTTTGTTGTCCAAAATGTTGGGAAAATTATCAAATGAATGCTTTAAATGGGCCTTGGAGGAAAGGTGTTGGTAAACAATGTCGATATGAAGGAGCAAGCCTTTCAAAGGGGTTAAGTAAGGTTGTAATTGAAAGTATGGGCAAGTTAGTCCAGATTCTAGAAAAAAAATGTGTCAACTACTTGGTAAGTGTTAACTCAAATTTCAGTATTATTGTTTTATGGTTTAATAATGGTTTAATCACTATGTCACCTAGGTAAGTACCAAATTAAATAACTCGATTGTCACAAATCATTGCATGGTAATCAGATGTGGAATCAAAGTACATTAACCTGGATTTGATTGGCTTAGAAAGGAGCAAATGTGTTTACTGATGCCCAGTAACGCCAAATGTAACATTTCTTGGTGTGAATATTTATTGAAACTAATTGGAAAAATGCACAATGAGTCCTAAGTAATATCGGTATATATGTTGATATGTACTGGAGATAAATCATTTAACATATTTTATTGATATTGATTTATGACATTTATTTGAGGGCAGTTCCACCCTTTTGTCTAGTGTATTGGTTAAAATTTGTTTATTGTAAGAAGTGTGGAAACCTTACTTCCAGCAGTTAGTTGTTAAAAAAAATATGTAAAAAGTATTGTTCATCTGAGTGTCAACTGAACGCATAGTAAGTATTTATTCTCGTAAGGGTGTCATATACTATGTACATATGTAGATACATATAACTACTGGATAATTAAATACTGTGGAAGTCTACATATGTATGTATGTAAACGTTTAAAGTTAAATTCATTAAAGGCTTTTATTCATGTTCATGGATATTATTTGATAGACACTGCAATTTTAGTTCGACGCGGATATTCATGAGATATAAATATTCTGAATGCATATTTCTGTTCTTGGAGAAATGTTTTTAAACAAAGAAAGGTATCAACTGGTATTTTACTGTTTACATACATACATACATACATATGTATGTACATACATTTAGCAGTTATATATAGTTGAAGTTGAGAGTTTAAAAGCGATCAACAAATGGTGAATTTCGTTCTAAAATAGTGTTGTTGCCTAAGCATTTTTATAAATCGATATACAGCGGTTATTTGCAGTTTCTTTGCATAACATATTTTGATGAGAAGATACATACATACATATGTATGTACATAGGTATTACTGACATACATACATAGGTGATGTGAAGATAAGCAACCAGACTTAAGGTACATACATACATTGTACTTGTCTTATACATGTATGTACATACAATGTATATGAGGTAGTGGTAGGTTAGTTACAAGAGGCACACAGTGTCTTGTCAAAGGATATGTGTATATAGTTTATGCCAATTCAACTTCTAGATTAGAAAAAGGTGTTGTTTACATATGTATGTAAGTATGTGGAGATGTCCAGACTCTGCGGTGCATAGAAGGTTAAAGAAAAGCTACAAATGTATCCGTATACATCTTCCACACAAGTGTAAACACTTGTGTGGAAGAGCGGCTGACTTTTCTTGTTTCGATTGTTTTTCAAGTTTACCAAACTATTTCTGTAAATTAATGTCCCGAAAAATTGTATAGTTTTCAATTTTAGAATTATAAAATATTGTTACCGAATATATTTCATTAAAAATAATTTAGGTTTTGCATCTATTTGTCTAAAATAAAGGTTGGTTAGGTATTAGAAACTAATCAAAAGAATAAGTGTAGACATTTCAAGTTATGGTGACATCATGGTTCGCACGTGCTGGAAATGTTTTGTTATTGTTTAGGTTTTGAAGGAGCTGGCAATAATTGATTTAGTTTTACGATTTAGTATATGTATGCCTTGACAAATGTGATATGAAAAGTCAGGGAAAATTAATTCTGTTTTTGAACTTCGGCTCAGATAGTAGACCTTAAGTTTGATTATACTTTGTTAAAATAAAGTCTTTTAAAAATTAAACAATATAAGTGAATGTGTTATGTGATAAACTATCTTATAATTTCATAAGAAAGAAATGCGATTTGGATAAAACAAACCAAGCGAAATCACCCTTTATTTCATATTTAAAAATCAAGTATTTGTAACTGTAAACGATTCGGACTGGTAGACTATTATTGTTCTTCTCAGTGGATCACATGACGAGTCCCTTCAAAAATACTGACTAAGCTATTTAAGTCCCAATATTAATGTTGTGATTTATTTTAAGCTATTGTAACTAGACCAAAAAGATTCAGAACGGGTCTCGAGTCTCTTCTCGAGTAGTATTTAAACTAATTATGGTATTAGGCTGTTGGAAAATTTGACTCAGCAATTTATGTTTATAGCTTATTATTATAGAATGGCATTATGTTGATTGTTTCTTGAAGTCTAACATTAACTCTAGATTATTTACGTATTGAGCTATATAATTGATGGCGGCTATAGACTATAATATTATTGTATAAACTGTTTATTGTTTTGTGAGTTTCAATTACGATTAAATAATTTATCACTGGATAGGTAATTTTAAAAATCTTGTCAATATTACAAACTTTTTGACGTGAATTAAATATGATAAAAATGAGTTGTTAATAAATATTTTGCATAGCATTATGTAAACGTGACACTTCAGGAAATTCTAAGTTCTGTTATGACTGATATAATGCTCAGAAATATTAAAGGAAAAACGGAGGAAGGGTTCAAGATCTTTTGATTGCACCTGGAGGCGCAACCTGTTGTAGACTGTCCGTTCTGAGGTCCCTCAATGTGAACGGTACCTCTTGGATGTTGTTTTGTCATTTCAGCAAAGGGGTTAGCCTTGAACCCATGGATTAGTCATCAGAATTGGATACAGAAAATGAGATAAAAGGGACATAAATACTGTTTGGATGGAATAAGCTCCTTTAACGTAACGTATAAGCTCTTTTGAGGAACTGAGGAGTCAGAAATATTAACTTGCCATTCATGTATTTAAGAACGATTAAGTTATAAGGTAAAGATTGGACAGATGGCTGGATTAAATGTTGCGGGTTAAACCTGTGGAGATACTCACTGTGTCTGGAAGGTAAGGTGGAAGGATTCGTGAAGGGCCTTATTTGACTACACAGTCAAATATAGTTGCCCGCGGTATATTCGTGAAGGGCCTTATTTGACTACACAGTCAAATATAGTTGCCCGCGGTATATTCGTGAAGGGCCTTATTTGACTACACAGTCAAATATAGTTGCCCGCGGTATATTCGTGAAGGGCCTTATTTGACTACACAGTGAAATATAGTTGCCCGCGGTAGATGTAAGGGGGATTGACGAGATGCGCACTCGGAGTCGCGAATCTGATCAGGATCGCATCCTAGTAAAGCTGTCTCATTACTAGGACGTTAGAAATCCATAGATGGATTCATAGAAAGTTAAGGGTAGCAATAGTTAGTTCAGTAGTATTGAGTTTTAAAAAAAATGTCTGGGGGACGCCTCAAAACTCAAAGAAAAATTGTCATGGACTACTTTTGTAATTAATAATTACAAACCTATTTATTCCACAGGCAGGGACTTTTCCGCCGTTAATTACACGCAGGGACGCGTGAAAGTCAGGAAGGGCCATGTCAGCAGTAGATAGCGGCCTATGACTCAAGTGGACCCGCGCGAATGTTTGAGTTATGGTGTGCCTGGAAATAAAACAAACATTCGCGAGGAACCAAGGAAACGGGGGGAAGCGGGCATTCGGGAGATATTTGTCGGAAGGGACAGATCTGTAATATATTTTCCGTAATGTTCCAATAATTGTACATTTGTAATGGTTTTGTGATTTGTTTTATATATGATTACCAAAAAACCTTACACTTATATTAACGGTAAGTGAACAACTCGAACAAACTGTAAATATTCATATGTAACTCTTATCATTTTCATTATTTTACAAGTATAATTTATACGTAATACTTGCAATAGTTCCTAAGCGAAGAATGTGTTTTCTCAAGAAAGCAAAATTTTTATGACCGAATCATACTTCAGAAATGGGCGAACAGTAGAAGACGAATGGAAATATTCAATAGAGGATTATTTACAAGAGGTTTGCAATGAGTTCTGTGATACAGTGTTCGATTACAATATTATGACATTTGTTAAGTGTCATTAGTGGCAGCTGACAGTTATTAAGTTTTATAGTTTACATACTTAGTCTATTTAGTTTATACACTAGCTGTTAGTAAAGAATTGTATTGAATGACATATTTAATATTCTAGATGTCAAATGAATTTTCTAGAACACGTAAAAACTATAAATAGTGGTGTTGTTGCTAGGAGTTAGTTAGTTATGATTCGAATGTTACACAGTTAAGGTCGGAGAGTTGTAGATTGTTAATAAAAGTGTTTTGAAGTGAAGATTTGAATTATTGGAAGAGAAATATGTAACATTTTGGTGACAGCGGTGGGATTATAGACGAATTCGAAGAAGAGAAAAGTTATATCACATAACATCTAAATAGAAGAAGGACAATCTCCATAGATAAGGAGGGAAACACGCAGCAAGGCCGCCATGTGCACCGGTGGCTAGTTCTTCATAATTCGCATGCGCGACGCTAAATCGAATTGCGTAGCCGTGCATTGGCATCGCCAACGACATTTTACAATTCATTTTTTTCATACGGCAAACTCGTTGTTGCTGCATAAAAAATTGATTTGTAACCATATCCCACTTTATGATTTTATCATTCAATGTGGAATAAATAAAAACAATTTTCTTGAAATTATTTATTTCTACAATTATAAACATTTAAAACAATACAGTGTTAAAACATATTGACATAGTAAACAAAAATTATTAAGTTAAAGGAGAAATTAAGTCAAAATAGATTAAAATAAGAAAATTTTCACATCGAGATTAGGTTGTATTTAACTTGGACATACTTGCTGGACATCGTGAACATACTTCCTACTGATGAAGTAGAACGCTTGTTGTTGCATGGCTCTATACAATGAAACATAATATTTCTCTAATAACTCTAAAAACATAATATTTCATTAGGTACAATTTTAAGGTTCAAACGCTAAAAAACTTCTATTTTTTAATATGTACACATGCTCCTTTACAAGACTATTTCATATTAAGAGTAAACTAGAAGGAACTTTGCTAAACCTAACAATTAATTAAATTACACGTATCTTTTCATGCACATCTTATTATGTTCTTGTAATACTAATCATTTACATATAAGTTAGATATGTAATTTAGCACAGTATTTACTTACCAATAAGTAGAATAATTAATATTGTATCCTTAAATGCCAATCAGAAAAGAAATAATAGTTTTATCACGAAATAATGCACAAAACAATTTGATGCGAATCAAAATTTTCCATTAGGGACGCCTCCTAAAACAACAACAATCAAGTTTTAAAATAAAATGCCCGATTCTATTGTATATGGATCGCCTAGGCAAATAGACCTATGGAATTGCTGCCACTGACGCGACGCGGCCTTTTTTGTTATTTATAATTTTTCCCCAGATTTGGGAAATTGTAAAAAATATGCCAAATTAAAAGTCAATTATTTAATATCTGAAGAGGATTATTATTGTTATTATTATTATTCAAAATGTCTAGTGTCACTTACTTTACTTTCTTTAATGCATGTAAGGGGATATATCTAACATAGCAAAATATTGCATCAGCTTGTTGCTGAAATTATTACGACTTGGTAACATCGCTAAGGTGCATCTGGTAACATCGCACTGGTAGCGTGTTGCGAGGTCGTGAATGCTAATTTCACTCCCGTGAGTTATATGGTGAACACGAGATTGACAAAATACGACGAAGAAACAACGACAATGGATGTAAGTGAAATATTAAAATTTTTACAACGAGGACGACAGGAGAACGAAAAGCGACGAGAGGAGGACGAACGACAACGACAAGAAGACCGTGAGGAGGCAGGAAGGCAAGAGGAAAAGCGGCGACAGGAGGACGAACGACGACGACAAGAGGACCGAGACGAGGCGGAGAGGCGTCATCAGGAAATTTGTGAATCCCAACACGTCATAAACACCAGGTTGAATGCATTTTCTGGGAGGATTGATGGCGTGGAACAGCAGGTTGACCAGGTAGGCATTCAAGTTATTCGAATTGAGAAGGTGGTTGAAGAGAATAAAGAAGAAATCGAGAGAAAATTAGAAGACACCAGACGGCAAGTACAGAAAGAAATACTTGAAAGGATAGAAGGACTGGGCCACCAATTGCATCGTACGTCGATAACCGACTTAGAACATGGTTCAACAGGTACTCCGTTACAACACTCAAATCTTATGCATGCTGAAAGGTCAGTACACAAAATGCTTAAGCCGCCCACGTACGATGGACATGGATGAGGACCACCTCCTGGTCCATGTACTGCAGACAATTTGAGGCTGCTGCAAAGGCAAACGGATGGACTTCACAAGAAATGGTTATTTCGCTTGTCACATCTCTCAGAGGTTAAGCTTTAGAAATTTTACAGAGCATCCCGGAAGAGCAGCAAAATGATTACAACGAAATAAGTATGGACACAAATATCTCAGTCAAATTTACCAGTCCCAGATTAAGAGCAGACAGCAAAGAGGCAACGAGTCTCCTCAAGAATACGAAGCTGACATCGAATGACTCGTCCATTTGGCATACCCTCAAGCGCCTAAAGAATTTCTCGAACAAATTGGCATCCAGACTTTTATTGATGGGCTAGTAGACACCGAAATGCAGCAAGCTTTGCGGCTTGGGAGACACACCACGATTAGTGATGCACTCGTAGCTGCTTTAGAATTTAAAGAAGCTAAAGAAGCATCGAGGAGCTACAAATCCAGAGTAAGGCAAGTTAAATTCGACGAATGCCAAGCACTTCAGGAAACCATGGACGAAATAATGAGAGAATTAAACGAAATCAAACAGTCCAACTCACCACAAAAGGAAACCAGGCGCTGCTACAACTGTGGAAAAATTCAGAACTCACCAGATCGACAGCCAGATTCGAGATCAAGATCCAGGAGTCCAGAGAAAAGAACATGGAGAGAAGATGAACAAATGGGACATTGAAGACTTCACAGCACAGAACTACCCCAGACCGAAGACCTCGTCCCAAATCGCCAGCGAGGTTCGGAAAACGACAATTAGTCGATGCTAGGTGGCGCGTGTCGACTACTTATACTCAATGCCCCAAGATTTCTGTCTCAAAAATAAGTAGCGACGGACGAAGCCTGGTAGTTCATGGGTACTTGGACGATAAATGGAGTTCTTTTATCATTGACACTGGTGCCACAAGAACTATTCTACGGCCTGACATTCTGCCAAAACCACCAAAGGAATTATCCAGATTATGTGAAATTGGAAACAGCTACTGGAGAACTGATTCCTGTACATGGTGAAGTTCAGAAACTGATTCCTGTACAGAAAATTCACCTGGGTTCGAAAATCATGTATCGCCCAGTTTTAACAGCTGATATCAGAGACGACTGCATCTTAGGACTAGACATATTGAGTAAACATGGTTTTGTCGTGGATGTTAAAAAGAGAATTAGGTATACAAATTCAAAATGTAGAAATAGTTATGGCCCCAAACTTCAAGGCTACAGTCAATCAAGAAGGATCATCGTTGTAGAGGTCATCCAAATTCCTCAAGGATCGGAGAACATTGCAAAATTGCAATGCAAAATTGGATGGAAATTGTGGAGGATTGAGTACTGGAATAGTCGAGGCCAGTGAACGGAACGATGGCTTGTTGGTTACAAGTAGCCTAGTACACATGAATAACCAAATTCCCGTAAGAATTGCCGACATATCGGACAAGAAAATTATCCTTAAGAAGAATGAAGTATTAGGACGTTGTGAGCCAGTCGAAGGAGTGGTTAAATGCGAGGAAGTCAACCGAGCTCAGTTAAATCGAGCAAATATACATGATCCGACTACTGCAGAATCCTTACTCAAGAATGCTATTCATCTGGAACCGGAAGAAGCTAGAAAAGCTAGACAGGTCCTTGAAAGATATCAAGATGTCTTTGCCAATGGAAACATCACCGGAAGAACAAGTCTTGTTCAACATCGAATAGACACCGGCAGTAACCCTCCAATAAAGCAAGCGCCAAGAAGACTACCATTCGCTAAACAGAATGAAGTTACCGGAATGATTGATAAAATGTTGAAAGAAGGTGTCACCTAAGAATCATCAAGCCCATGGTCTTCACCCATTGTTTTAGTTACGAAGAAATATGGCACAACAAGATTTTGTGTGGATATCGGAAGCTGAACAATGTGACTAGGAAAGACAGTTATACTCTGCCTCGAATCGACGACAACCTGAACACTCAGAATCAAAATAGTTCTCAACATTGGATTTGAAGAGTGGGTGTTGGCAAGTTGAACTTCATCCCGATGATAAGGAGAAAACTGCATTCTCTGCTGGTACCGGCCTTTATCAATTTAAAGTTATGCCATTTGGTCTTTGCAATGCACCAGCCACTTTCGAGAGATTGATGGACTTAGTACTAAGAGGATTGACATGGAAAACGTGCTTGGTATACCTTGATGACGTCATAGTAATGGGGAAGTAATTTGAAGAACATCTTAAAAATTTGGAAGATATCTTCAATAGATTCAGAAATGCCAACCTACAGTTGAATACAAAGAAATGTTCCCTGTTTCAAAAACAAGTGGAATTTCTGGGACACATATTATCCCCCGACAGAATTCAAATCGACCCCAAGAAGATTTCTGCAATCAAAGAGTGGCCTCGACCAAAAGATAAACCTCAAGTAAGAAGTTCTCTTGGACTCTGCACATACTACAGGAAATTTGTAAAGGACTTTGGAAAAATTGCTAAGCCATTACATCGGCTCACAGAAAATAATGTTACTTTTGATTGGACTCCAGACTGCCAGCAAGCTTTCACAGAACTGAAGAAGCGCCTAACTACAACACCAATTTTGGCATACCCTAAATAAGATGGAATGTTTATTTTGGATTGTGGTGTCTCTCAACATGGAATTGGATCAGTCTTATCCCAGGTGCAAGACGAAGAAGAAAAAGTTATCGCCTATTTCAGCAAGACACTAGGCAAAGCGGAAAGAAATTACTGTGATACAAGGAAAGAATTGCTGGCCATCATCAAATCGTTGGAGCATTCAATCACACAATCAAATTTTCACAATTACCTCTATGGAAGACACTTTCTAATTAGGACAGATCATAACGCCCTGCAATGGATTATGAATTTCAAGAACCCAGAAGCACAAGTTGATAGATGGATGGAGAGACTGCAACAGTATAATTCCAAAATAATGCACCGGAGTGGAAAAACCCATGATAAAGCAGACACATTATCAAGAAGACCTTGTTTAGAACAGAAATGCCGCTACTGCCAGAAGATCGAGACTAAGGAATCATCATACGAGACCGGCAATGAACTGTTAATGACAACAACAATACAGGTTGAAGATGAATGGTCATCGGAGGAATTAAAGAAGAGCCAGAAGAAAGACAGTGACCTCAAATTAATCCGGAACTGAGTAAAGAATGGAGTTCGACCAACTTGGCAGGAAATTTCCAGATATGGTACGACTATAAAGGGATACTGGGCTCAATGGAATTCCCTTTGTCTTCGTGATGGCCTATTGCATCGGAAGTGGGAGTGTCCCGATGGAGTATCCGCAGTCTACCAGTTGGTCTTGCCTAAAGCAAGAATCCACCAAGTGTTAGAAAAACTGCACAGCAGCCCAACCGGAGGACATTTTGGAGTAAACAGGACTTTGGCTCGAGTAATGATAAACTGTTGCCGAGACCTCGAAGAATGGTGCAAGAAATGTGATCTATGCTCTTCCAAAACGGGACCAAAAACAAGAAGCCGTGATAAAATGGTGCAGTACTTATCCGGAGCACCATTCGAGCGGGTAGCAGTGGATATTCTTGGACCGTTACCTGTAACCGACCGTGGAAACAAGTACTTGATGGTGGTAATGGATTATTTATCGAAATGGCCCGAAGCAGCACCCCTCCCCAATCAAGAAGCAGAAACTGTACCGGAAGCATTCATCGAGAATGTCATTGTTAGACATGGAGTACCACTCGAACTACATTCCGATCAAGGAAGAATCGGAGCTGTGGCAAGAAGTAATGAAAATACTGGGCATTAAGAAAACCTGAACTACTGCGCTTCATCCCCAGTCGAACGGCATGGTTGAACGCCGACCACAATAGAACCATTTGAGAGTACTGTCTAAATTTGTCTCTGAAAATCAAAGGGACTGGGATAAATTGGTGCCTCTGTTCTTGCTGTCGTGTCGAAGTTCCCAGCATGAGTCAACTACCTACACTCAGTCTATGCTGACCTCTGGAAGAGAAATGATGCTGCCTGCTGACCTCATGCTTGGCCGTCCACTAGAAGAAACTCAGGAACGATCTCTGCCAGAATTTGTAAGAGACTTGCGAGAGAGAATGGACCGACTCCACGAATTTGCCAGGGAGAAGCTGAATATGCAGAGTGACAAAATGAAACAGTGTCTCGACACTATATCAACAGATACTGCATTTGAGCCTGGTGATGCAGTATAGTTGTACGCCCCAAAAAAGGATGAAAGGGAGAAGTCCAAAACTCCAGAGGAATTGGGAAGGCCCGTAGACAATCATAAAGAAAATCAATGACCTGGTCTACCGCATCCAGCTTTCTCCAAGAAGCAAGTCGAAGGTGGTCCATCTAGAGAGACTCACAAGATATACAGGACATGATCCACCAGATTGGTTTGTCGTCGAAGATCCACCGCAGACTGAAGACAGTGCTATTGGGGACGAATAACTTTAAAGAGGGGAGCAATGTGACATTTGTTAAGTGTCATTAGTGACAGCTGACAGTTATTAGTTTTATAGTTTACATACTTAGTCTATTTAGTTTATACACTAGCTGTTAGTAAATAATTGTATGGAAAGACATATTTAATATTCTAGATGTCAAATGAATTTTCTAGAACACGTAAAAACTATAAATAGTGGTGTTGTTGCTAGGAGTTAGTTAGTTATCATTCGAATGTTACACAGTTAAGGTCGGAGAGTTGTAGATTGTTAATAAAAGTGTTTTGAAGTGAAGATCTGAATTATTGGAAGAGAAATACGTAACAATATATTATGTTCTTTACAGTCTCCAGTGCGACTTGCTTTTCGAGAAATAGGAATTGTAGGTAAATAGGAAGTGGCGGACCAAGAAAACGTACTCCCGAGTTGTAAAAGACATCCGACAAATTATGGAAAATACTCCTAGAAACTGTTAGTACTGTTTCGCAATTAACTGAAGTATCTGTTGGCACTCGCGATACTGTTTTAAAAAAAGACCGGCACTTCTTCTCATACCACTTCGTTTGTCTCCAAGAACTTCAAAAAGTTGACAGGCCACATATGGTGGCATTTTGCGAGTGAAAAATAAACTATATTAATGAGGAGCGCACTAATAAATTCATTTTTCTTAACTAGCTTGATGATATATAGGACTACATCAAGGGTATTTTTAACAAAATGGCACTAGAGGTATTTCTAGGCAATTCCTTTTTCTTAACCAGCTTCATGATATATAGAACTACATCAAGGGTATTTTTAAGAAGATTGCATTAGAGTTCTAAGCAATTTAATAAAGATTTATTAATTAATTTAAATGTCGACCATAAATTTCCACCAAGATCATGAGGTATTTTTCTCCATGCGATTTATGGTCTCATCTTTAAAACACAATTTAATTTTTCAAATGAATATTCCTGATTTAGTGCATCTCCAAGCTAGGATAAGAGAAAAATTAATTAAACAAATGAACATTCTCTTATCTTACACAATGTTTTCAAAATAATCAGGATTTTCTAGTATTTGAACCCTTACAACATTGAGTTTGAAAGGTAATTATTTTCCAAATTTTTCATAGTTAACAATGGTTAACAATATGCAACGAAGTAAAGTAACGAGCTACGTGGCCGTCTTTTATATATTTTTTTTTTGTACGCAGATATAATGTGTCATGTGACAAGCAATTCATTTTTTACTTTCAGTCATAATTTGTTGTTAAAAAGTCTGCAAAACGTATTATTAATTACTAATACATAAACTGTAATAATACAATGTTTAAAGAATTGTAAGGCATGTGTTTTAAAAAGCAAGTTTGAAGTCCGTGCATATGTGTTTATAAAGGAAATGCCGCGCTATTGTTTTTTATATCGTGTTTTAAGTTGAAATTCGAAATATTGTACCATTTATGATTTTATGAGTAGTTAGAAAATTTCCTAAACTAGTTTAGCAACACAGAACGCTTTCTAACTACAAGTAAACTGATCACAAAGGGTGAATTAAGGACGCGGCTAGAATATATATCTTCTTATTATCGGTTTATGTGAATTTAGTCGTTAATGACACTATAAATTTATTATCAATTCTGTCGTAAATTATAGTTACAGCTACGATTAGTCCATCTACGGGTGGTAATGATAAATTTGTGCTTTTATATACACTGAAAGACATTGTACCATTTCTATGATGTGAATAGATGGGTACATCTCAACGATTTGTATAGAGGAAAGCGAAGTAAATCGGCGCCTTTCACAACCAGATTCATTCATTTATGATTTAAAATCATCATTAGTAATATTATTCAAGAATTGCTTATTGACAAATTATGTGGACGTAGAAGAGTATATAGACATGTACTTTATAATAAAGACAATAAAAATAAAAAAATTTTTTATTGTAATAAAAAGAAACTACTTCATTGCTACGTCCACTTTACCAAAAAGTGAACCAAAGCGATATGCACTGTGTCAGTTGTTTTTTTTCGTCTGGTCTACTCTTTAGAAACGCATAAAGTGAAATGAGATTTGCATAAATTAGACATACTTAATCCAAGCCCATGTCCATTATCTTAATAACAATTCCTCTCACCAAGATCAAGAACCAATTCACAAATATATTTTAATTGAACCAGAAAGTTTAGTTGTTGGGTTTTCTTAAAAACACATTGCTGACATTTTTTCTGAAAATAAGAAAAACCTAAGTTGTAGGATACAAAAAAAATGCTGCACATGGTGTTGTTGCACATTGCTGGTGCACAATGTACCACATGATGCGTACTTTTTGGAAACCAGTGTTTAGACTGTTGTTAAATTTTTTATTATGTTTTAGATCGTTAGAATAATACCCGTTAAAGTATATTGGTTCTAATTTAAATAATTTATTAACCAAGACATAAATTGATCTCGTTCGAATTTCACTGCTACAAATAGTTAATTGAAACAGTTGATGGAATTTCTTGCATAGTTTTAAAATGGAACTAACTTAATTTTTATCATAAATATGAGTTTAAAGTACCATTTACTTTAAGTAAGCTTGCAAGTTTCCTTTGAAACTTTACTTTTAACACTATTAATGTTAATCTGGTGCATCTATATTTCTATTCATATGTGAAATTAATTTAAAATGAGAAGCTGTGCATAACTCATATAATAATTAACTAAAATACTAATTAATATAATTATACGACACTGGATAAATACATTGACACTAAAATGAACACATTTTACTGCGTCGTTTGAATATAAAAGAAGTATACGATATTTGGTTGAATTCTTTGAAAAGAAATATTAAACTTCATTACACTCGTAATGTAACTGTAATACACACGAATATGATAATAACCATACAAATATTATTTTCTTTTTCCTTCCACAACCATGTATTCGCATATTGTTTTGCAAAATAAAATATTAAAATATTGTAATACAATTTTTGAGAAACAAGCAATCACTAAATTCTGGTTAAAGATTTAAAAACAGTAATACGAAAATATAGAAAGAGGATACCTATTCAATTTTGTTAATCAATTTAAACAGGTGCCTATTGGAATTTCCATTTATATTTACGTAATCGCCCATTTATATTATCTTTAGTCTAGCCACGAGCTGTAATCCAGATAATTATTATAAAACAACATACTGTGTCTGTTGACATTTTGATTCACCAAATAGATTGATGCATAAACGCTGTTTAACAACTACAGTGTGATAAATCTATTTATAATGATTTAAACCGTAACAATGAGGTATTTAATAAATTATTACTAAAATCACATTGTCACACAAGTACTTACTATATTTGTTTTAACTTTATATCATCAAATACCGTATTTTTTTATTAAAACCTTTTACAGAGCCCACGTAAGAAATAATGTTTTCCACAAATGTATAAATAAGTAAAATATTGTAACGTTTTATTTATTTCGGGTTCGTGAGGTGTGAAAAATTAAACTCGCACTTTAAACTAACACTATTTATTTAATAAATACAACTACGGACTAAACACTATTTAACTACACTAATTTATTTTTATACAATTTATATTAGAGCGTTGTACGAAAACCGCGCCGCGTTCAGATGATCAAATAGAGAGATTCATTTCTCTTCCATTGATCATGATGATACATGGAGTGCAGCCAGCTGATTCATGCTGGGAACTTCTATATGACAGCAATAAGAGTGGAACCAATTTGTCCCAGTCTCTTTGATTCTCAGAAACGAATTTACACAAGTAATGGCATACGGTTCTGTTGTGTCGTTCAACCATGTCATTTGAATGAGGATGAAGCGCAGTAATTCGGGTTTTCTTGATGCCCATTATTTCCATTACTTCTTGATGTGGCAAGAACTGTGGCTCTGACTCGAAATTTCTGATTTGATAGGAATGCAGCTCGTGAGGTATTCCATGTCTGACTATGACATTCTCGATGAACACTTCAGCTACAGTTTCTGCCTCTTGATTGGGGAGAGGTACTGCTTCGGGCCATTTCGAGAAATAATCCATTACCACCATCAAATACGTGTGGCCACGGTCGGTTACAGGTAGTGGTCCAAGAATGTTCACTACCTACTCGCTACCCTCTCGAACGCTGCTCCAGATAAGTACTGTACCATTTTGCCACGACTCCTTGTTTTTGCTTCCTTTTTAGCAGAGCACAAATCACATCTCTTGCACCATTCTTCTACATCTCAGCGACAGTTTACTCAATAAAATTGGTCCTTTACTCGAGCAAAAGTCCTTGTTACTTCGAAATGTCCACCGGTTGGGCTGCTGTGAAGTTCTTCTAACACTTGGTGTATTCTTGCTTTAGGCAAGACCAACTGGTAGAATGCGAATACTCTATTGGGGCTATCCCACTTCCGACGCAGTAGGCCATCACGAAGGCAAAGGGAACTCCATTGAGCCCA
This sequence comes from Aromia moschata, assembly GCA_029963805.1. Taxonomy (NCBI): domain Eukaryota; kingdom Metazoa; phylum Arthropoda; class Insecta; order Coleoptera; family Cerambycidae; genus Aromia; species Aromia moschata. The sequence goes on along the minus strand of JAPWTK010000151.1, from coordinate 61,712 downwards.
GTATCCCTTCATAGTCGTACCATATCTGGAAACTTCCTGCCAAATTCTTTCGGTACCTGAGGATAAGCCAAATGGATGAATCCTTCGATGTCAGCTTCGTACTCTTGAATATACTCTTTATTTCCTTGCTGTCTACTCCTGATCTAGGACTGATAAACTTGGCGGAGATATTTGTGTCCATACTTTATTTATAATGCTCCTACAATCCTGTTGTAATCATTTTGCTGATCTTCCGGGATGCTTTGTAATATTTCTAGAACCTGATCTCTGACAAATATGACAAGCGAAGTAGCAATTTCTTATGGAGTCCATTCGTACGCCTTTGCAGCAGCCTCAAATTGTTTGCGATATCATGATGGTATGGACCATGAATGATGATTGTCCATCATACATGGGAGGCTTAAGCATTTTGTGTACTAACCTTTCCGTATTCATAAGACTTGAGTTTTCTAGTGGAACACCTAGTGAGATCGAATAATCTCCTGAATTGACTATTTCTATGCTATGCAATTGGTGACCCAGTCCTTCTATCTTTTGAAGTATACGGCAAGTACAAAAAGAAATACAAAAATTTTTCTCGAGTTTTCTTTCGATTTCTTCCCTATTCTCCTGAAACACCTTCTCAATTCTATTGACTTTTGGGACTATTTGACCAATCTGCTCTTCTACTCTATCAATTCTACCTCAATCAAATTGTTCTATAGCCTAGTTCTACTCTATGGATCTACAGCCATTAGTTCGACAAAGAAACGATAGGACGAACGGGGTGATCGACTTGCGTTAAAATATTTTGTTGGACAAATTTTCGATAAAATGCGAGCGTTTTACTGAAAACTATGAATGCCCCTGCATTGATACCGTACAGGCAAGTGAATTAGGTCCGAATGAGGTGATCTACCATAAGTTCGTTAAAGAAACTATAGGACGAACGGGGTAGTCGACTTTCGCTAAAAAATTGTATTAGACAAATTTTCGATCAAATGCGAGCGTTTTACTGAAAACTATGAATGCCCCCGCATTGATACCGTGCAGGCAAGTGAATAAGGTCCGAATGAGGTGATCTACAGCCATAAGTTCGTTAAAGAAACGGTAGGACGAACGGGGTAGTCGACTTTCGCTAAAAAATTTAATAGACAAATTTTCGATCAAATGCGAGCGTTTTACTGAAAACTATGAATGCCCCCGCATTGATACCGTGCAGGCAAGTGAATAAGGTCCGAATGAGGTGATCTACAGCCATAAGTTCGTTAAAGAAACGATAGGACGAACGGGGTAGTCGACTTTCGCAAAAAAATTTTATTAGACAAATTTTCGATAAAATGCGAGCGTTTTACTGAAAACTATGAATGCCCCCGCATTGATACTGTGCAGGCAAGTGAATTAGGTCCGAATGAGGTGATCTACAGCCATAAGTTCGTTAAAGAAACGATAGCACGAACGGGGTAGTCGACTTTCGCTAAAAAATTTAATAGACAAATTTTCGATCAAATGCGAGCGTTTTACTGAAAACTATGAATGCCCCCGCATTGATACCGTGCAGGCAAGTGAATTAGGTCCGAATGAGGTGATCTACAGCCATAAGTTCGTTAAAGAAACGATAGCACGAACGGGGTAGTCGACTTTCGCTAAAAAATTTGTTAGACAAATTTTCGATCTGAAAACGCGAGCGTTTTACTGAAAACTATGAATGCCCCCGCATTGATACTGTGCAGGCAAGTGAATTAGGTCCGAATGAGGTGATCTACAGCCATAAGTTCGTTAAAGAAACGATAGCACGAACGGGGTAGTCGACTTTCGCTAAAAAATTTAATAGACAAATTTTCGATCAAACGCGAGCGTTTTACTGAAAACTATGAATGCCCCCGCATTGATACCGTGCAGGCAAGTGAATTAGGTCCGAATGAGGTGATCTACAGCCATAAGTTCGTTAAAGAAACGATAGCACGAACGGGGTAGTCGACTTTCGCAAAAAAATTTAATAGAAAAATTTTCGATCAAACGCGAGCGTTTTACTGAAAACTATGAATGCCCTCGCATTGATACCGTGCAGGCAAGTGAATTAGGTCCGAATGAGGTGATCTACAGCCATAAGTTCGTTAAAGAAACGATAGCACGAACGGGGTAGTCGACTTTCGCTAAAAAATTTAATAGACAAATTTTCGATCAAACGCGAGCGTTTTACTGAAAACTATGAATGCCCCGCATTGATACCGTGCAGGCAAGTGAATTAGGTCCGAATGAGGTGATCTACAGCCATAAGTTCGTTAAAGAAACGATAGCACGAACGGGGTAGTCGACTTTCGCTAAAAAATTTAATAGACAAATTTTCGATCAAACGCGAGCGTTTTACTGAAAACTATGAATGCCCCCGCATTGATACCGTGCAGGCAAGTGAATTAGGTCCGAATGAGGTGATCTATAGCCATAAGTTCGTTAAAGAAACGATAGCACGAACGGGGTAGTCGACTTTCGCTAAAAAATTTAATTAACAAATTTTCGATCAAATGCGAGCGTTTTACTGAAAACTATGAATGCCCCCGCATTGATACCGTGCAGACAAGTGAATTAGGTCCGAATGAGGTGATATACAGCCATAAGTTCGTTAAAGAAACGATAGCACGAACGGGGTAGTCGACTTTCGCTAAAAAAATTTAATAGACAAATTTTCGATTAAACGCGAGCGTTTTACTGAAAACTATGAATGCCCTCGCATTGATACCGTGCAGGCAAGTGAATTAGGTCCGAATGAGGTGATCTACAGCCATAAGTTCGTTAAAGAAACGATAGCACGAACGGGGTAGTCGACTTTCGCAAAAAAATTTAATTAACAAATTTTCGATCAAACGCGAGCGTTTTACTGAAAACTATGAATGCCCTCGCATTGATACCGTGCAGGCAAGTGAATTAGGTCCGAATGAGGTGATCTATAGCCATAAGTTCGTTAAAGAAACGATAGCACGAACGGGGTAGTCGACTTTCGCTAAAAAATTTAATAGACAAATTTTCGATCAAACGCGAGCGTTTTACTGAAAACTATGAATGCCCCCGCATTGATACCGTGCAGGCAAGTGAATTAGGTCCGAATGAGGTGATCTACAGCCATAAGTTCGTTAAAGAAACGATAGCACGAACGGGGTAGTCGACTTTCGCTAAAAAAATTTAATAGACAAATTTTCGATCAAACGCGAGCGTTTTACTGAAAACTATGAATGCCCCCGCATTGATACCGTGCAGGCAAGTGAATTAGGTCCGAATGAGGTGATCTACAGCCATAAGTTCGTTAAAGAAACGATAGCACGAACGGGGTAGTCGACTTTCGCAAAAAAATTTAATAGACAAATTTTCGATCAAACGCGAGCGTTTTACTGAAAACTATGAATGCCCTCGCATTGATACCGTGCAGGCAAGTGAATTAGGTCCGAATGAGGTGATCTATAGCCATAAGTTCGTTAAAGAAACGATAGCACGAACGGGGTAGTCGACTTTCGCAAAAAAATTTAATAGACAAATTTTCGATCAAACGCGAGCGTTTTACTGAAAACTATGAATGCCCCCGCATTGATACCGTGCAGGCAAGTGAATTAGGTCCGAATGAGGTGATCTACAGCCATAAGTTCGTTAAAGAAACGATAGCACGAACGGGGTAGTCGACTTTCGCAAAAAAATTTAATAGACAAATTTTCGATCAAACGCGAGCGTTTTACTGAAAACTATGAATGCCCCCGCATTGATACCGTGCAGGCAAGTGAATTAGGTCCGAATGAGGTGATCTACAGCCATAAGTTCGTTAAAGAAACGATAGCACGAACGGGGTAGTCGACTTTCGCTAAAAAATTTAATAGACAAATTTTCGATCAAACGCGAGCGTTTTACTGAAAACTATGAATGCCCCCGCATTGATACCGTGCAGGCAAGTGAATTAGGTCCGAATGAGGTGATCTACAGCCATAAGTTCGTTAAAGAAACGATAGCACGAACGGGGTAGTCGACTTTCGCTAAAAAATTTAATAGACAAATTTTCGATCAAACGCGAGCGTTTTACTGAAAACTATGAATGCCCTCGCATTGATACCGTGCAGGCAAGTGAATTAGGTCCGAATGAGGTGATCTATAGCCATAAGTTCGTTAAAGAAACGATAGCACGAACGGGGTAGTCGACTTTCGCTAAAAAATTTAATAGACAAATTTTCGATCAAACGCGAGCGTTTTACTGAAAACTATGAATGCCCCCGCATTGATACCGTGCAGGCAAGTGAATTAGGTCCGAATGAGGTGATCTACAGCCATAAGTTCGTTAAAGAAACGATAGCACGAACGGGGTAGTCGACTTTCGCAAAAAAATTTAATAGACAAATTTTCGATCAAACGCGAGCGTTTTACTGAAAACTATGAATGCCCCCGCATTGATACCGTGCAGGCAAGTGAATTAGGTCCGAATGAGGTGATCTACAGCCATAAGTTCGTTAAAGAAACGATAGCACGAACGGGGTAGTCGACTTTCGCTAAAAAAATTTAATAGACAAATTTTCGATCAAACGCGAGCGTTTTACTGAAAACTATGAATGCCCCCGCATTGATACCGTGCAGGCAAGTGAATTAGGTCCGAATGAGGTGATCTATAGCCATAAGTTCGTTAAAGAAACGATAGCACGAACGGGGTAGTCGACTTTCGCTAAAAAATTTAATAGACAAATTTTCGATCAAACGCGAGCGTTTTACTGAAAACTATGAATGCCCCCGCATTGATACCGTGCAGGCAAGTGAATTAGGTCCGAATGAGGTGATCTACAGCCATAAGTTCGTTAAAGAAACGATAGCACGAACGGGGTAGTCGACTTTCGCAAAAAAATTTAATAGACAAATTTTCGATTAAACGCGAGCGTTTTACTGAAAACTATGAATGCCCTCGCATTGATACCGTGCAGGCAAGTGAATTAGGTCCGAATGAGGTGATCTACAGCCATAAGTTCGTTAAAGAAACGATAGCACGAACGGGGTAGTCGACTTTCGCTAAAAAATTTAATAGACAAATTTTCGATCAAACGCGAGCGTTTTACTGAAAACTATGAATGCCCTCGCATTGATACCGTGCAGGCAAGTGAATTAGGTCCGAATGAGGTGATCTACAGCCATAAGTTCGTTAAAGAAACGATAGCACGAACGGGGTAGTCGACTTTCGCTAAAAAATTTAATTAACAAATTTTCGATCAAACGCGAGCGTTTTACTGAAAACTATGAATGCCCCCGCATTGATACCGTGCAGGCAAGTGAATTAGGTCCGAATGAGGTGATCTACAGCCATAAGTTCGTTAAAGAAACGATAGCACGAACGGGGTAGTCGACTTTCGCAAAAAAATTTAATAGACAAATTTTCGATCAAACGCGAGCGTTTTACTGAAAACTATGAATGCCCTCGCATTGATACCGTGCAGGCAAGTGAATTAGGTCCGAATGAGGTGATCTATAGCCATAAGTTCGTTAAAGAAACGATAGCACGAACGGGGTAGTCGACTTTCGCTAAAAAATTTAATTAACAAATTTTCGATCAAACGCGAGCGTTTTACTGAAAACTATGAATGCCCTCGCATTGATACCGTGCAGGCAAGTGAATTAGGTCCGAATGAGGTGATCTACAGCCATAAGTTCGTTAAAGAAACGATAGCACGAACGGGGTAGTCGACTTTCGCTAAAAAATTTAATAGACAAATTTTCGATCAAACGCGAGCGTTTTACTGAAAACTATGAATGCCCCCGCATTGATACCGTGCAGGCAAGTGAATTAGGTCCGAATGAGGTGATCTACAGCCATAAGTTCGTTAAAGAAACGATAGCACGAACGGGGTAGTCGACTTTCGCAAAAAAATTTAATAGACAAATTTTCGATCAAACGCGAGCGTTTTACTGAAAACTATGAATGCCCTCGCATTGATACCGTGCAGGCAAGTGAATTAGGTCCGAATGAGGTGATCTACAGCCATAAGTTCGTTAAAGAAACGATAGCACGAACGGGGTAGTCGACTTTCGCAAAAAAATTTAATAGACAAATTTTCGATCAAACGCGAGCGTTTTACTGAAAACTATGAATGCCCCCGCATTGATACCGTGCAGGCAAGTGAATTAGGTCCGAATGAGGTGATCTACAGCCATAAGTTCGTTAAAGAAACGATAGCACGAACGGGGTAGTCGACTTTCGCAAAAAAATTTAATAGACAAATTTTCGATCAAACGCGAGCGTTTTACTGAAAACTATGAATGCCCTCGCATTGATACCGTGCAGGCAAGTGAATTAGGTCCGAATGAGGTGATCTATAGCCATAAGTTCGTTAAAGAAACGATAGCACGAACGGGGTAGTCGACTTTCGCTAAAAAATTTAATTAACAAATTTTCGATCAAACGCGAGCGTTTTACTGAAAACTATGAATGCCCCCGCATTGATACCGTGCAGGCAAGTGAATTAGGTCCGAATGAGGTGATCTACAGCCATAAGTTCGTTAAAGAAACGATAGCACGAACGGGGTAGTCGACTTTCGCAAAAAAATTTAATAGACAAATTTTCGATCAAACGCGAGCGTTTTACTGAAAACTATGAATGCCCCCGCATTGATACCGTGCAGGCAAGTGAATTAGGTCCGAATGAGGTGATCTACAGCCATAAGTTCGTTAAAGAAACGATAGCACGAACGGGGTAGTCGACTTTCGCAAAAAAATTTAATAGACAAATTTTCGATCAAACGCGAGCGTTTTACTGAAAACTATGAATGCCCCCGCATTGATACCGTGCAGGCAAGTGAATTAGGTCCGAATGAGGTGATCTACAGCCATAAGTTCGTTAAAGAAACGATAGCACGAACGGGGTAGTCGACTTTCGCAAAAAAATTTAATAGACAAATTTTCGATCAAACGCGAGCGTTTTACTGAAAACTATGAATGCCCCCGCATTGATACCGTGCAGGCAAGTGAATTAGGTCCGAATGAGGTGATCTATAGCCATAAGTTCGTTAAAGAAACGATAGCACGAACGGGGTAGTCGACTTTCGCTAAAAAAATTTAATTAACAAATTTTCGATCAAACGCGAGCGTTTTACTGAAAACTATGAATGCCCTCGCATTGATACCGTGCAGGCAAGTGAATTAGGTCCGAATGAGGTGATCTATAGCCATAAGTTCGTTAAAGAAACGATAGCACGAACGGGGTAGTCGACTTTCGCTAAAAAATTTAATAGACAAATTTTCGATCAAACGCGAGCGTTTTACTGAAAACTATGAATGCCCCCGCATTGATACCGTGCAGGCAAGTGAATTAGGTCCGAATGAGGTGATCTACAGCCATAAGTTCGTTAAAGAAACGATAGCACGAACGGGGTAGTCGACTTTCGCAAAAAAATTTAATAGACAAATTTTCGATTAAACGCGAGCGTTTTACTGAAAACTATGAATGCCCTCGCATTGATACCGTGCAGGCAAGTGAATTAGGTCCGAATGAGGTGATCTACAGCCATAAGTTCGTTAAAGAAACGATAGCACGAACGGGGTAGTCGACTTTCGCTAAAAAATTTAATAGACAAATTTTCGATCAAACGCGAGCGTTTTACTGAAAACTATGAATGCCCCCGCATTGATACCGTGCAGGCAAGTGAATTAGGTCCGAATGAGGTGATCTACAGCCATAAGTTCGTTAAAGAAACGATAGCACGAACGGGGTAGTCGACTTTCGCAAAAAAAATTTAATAGACAAATTTTCGATCAAACGCGAGCGTTTTACTGAAAACTATGAATGCCCTCGCATTGATACCGTGCAGGCAAGTGAATTAGGTCCGAATGAGGTGATCTACAGCCATAAGTTCGTTAAAGAAACGATAGCACGAACGGGGTAGTCGACTTTCGCAAAAAAATTTAATAGACAAATTTTCGATCAAACGCGAGCGTTTTACTGAAAACTATGAATGCCCCCGCATTGATACCGTGCAGGCAAGTGAATTAGGTCCGAATGAGGTGATCTACAGCCATAAGTTCGTTAAAGAAACGATAGCACGAACGGGGTAGTCGACTTTCGCAAAAAAATTTAATAGACAAATTTTCGATCAAACGCGAGCGTTTTACTGAAAACTATGAATGCCCCCGCATTGATACCGTGCAGGCAAGTGAATTAGGTCCGAATGAGGTGATCTACAGCCATAAGTTCGTTAAAGAAACGATAGCACGAACGGGGTAGTCGACTTTCGCAAAAAAATTTAATAGACAAATTTTCGATCAAACGCGAGCGTTTTACTGAAAACTATGAATGCCCCCGCATTGATACCGTGCAGGCAAGTGAATTAGGTCCGAATGAGGTGATCTACAGCCATAAGTTCGTTAAAGAAACGATAGCACGAACGGGGTAGTCGACTTTCGCTAAAAAATTTAATAGACAAATTTTCGATCAAACGCGAGCGTTTTACTGAAAACTATGAATGCCCCCGCATTGATACCGTGCAGGCAAGTGAATTAGGTCCGAATGAGGTGATCTACAGCCATAAGTTCGTTAAAGAAACGATAGCACGAACGGGGTAGTCGACTTTCGCTAAAAAATTTAATAGACAAATTTTCGATCAAACGCGAGCGTTTTACTGAAAACTATGAATGCCCCCGCATTGATACCGTGCAGGCAAGTGAATTAGGTCCGAATGAGGTGATCTACAGCCATAAGTTCGTTAAAGAAACGATAGCACGAACGGGGTAGTCGACTTTCGCTAAAAAATTTAATAGACAAATTTTCGATCAAACGCGAGCGTTTTACTGAAAACTATGAATGCCCCCGCATTGATACCGTGCAGGCAAGTGAATTAGGTCCGAATGAGGTGATCTACAGCCATAAGTTCGTTAAAGAAACGATAGCACGAACGGGGTAGTCGACTTTCGCTAAAAAATTTAATAGACAAATTTTCGATCAAACGCGAGCGTTTTACTGAAAACTATGAATGCCCCCGCATTGATACCGTGCAGGCAAGTGAATTAGGTCCGAATGAGGTGATCTACAGCCATAAGTTCGTTAAAGAAACGATAGCACGAACGGGGTAGTCGACTTTCGCAAAAAAAATTTAATAGACAAATTTTCGATCAAACGCGAGCGTTTTACTGAAAACTATGAATGCCCTCGCATTGATACCGTGCAGGCAAGTGAATTAGGTCCGAATGAGGTGATCTACAGCCATAAGTTCGTTAAAGAAACGATAGCACGAACGGGGTAGTCGACTTTCGCTAAAAAATTTAATTAACAAATTTTCGATCAAACGCGAGCGTTTTACTGAAAACTATGAATGCCCTCGCATTGATACCGTGCAGGCAAGTGAATTAGGTCCGAATGAGGTGATCTATAGCCATAAGTTCGTTAAAGAAACGATAGCACGAACGGGGTAGTCGACTTTCGCTAAAAAATTTAATAGACAAATTTTCGATCAAACGCGAGCGTTTTACTGAAAACTATGAATGCCCCCGCATTGATACCGTGCAGGCAAGTGAATTAGGTCCGAATGAGGTGATCTACAGCCATAAGTTCGTTAAAGAAACGATAGCACGAACGGGGTAGTCGACTTTCGCAAAAAAATTTAATAGACAAATTTTCGATCAAACGCGAGCGTTTTACTGAAAACTATGAATGCCCCCGCATTGATACCGTGCAGGCAAGTGAATTAGGTCCGAATGAGGTGATCTACAGCCATAAGTTCGTTAAAGAAACGATAGCACGAACGGGGTAGTCGACTTTCGCTAAAAAATTTAATAGACAAATTTTCGATCAAACGCGAGCGTTTTACTGAAAACTATGAATGCCCTCGCATTGATACCGTGCAGGCAAGTGAATTAGGTCCGAATGAGGTGATCTACAGCCATAAGTTCGTTAAAGAAACGATAGCACGAACGGGGTAGTCGACTTTCGCTAAAAAATTTAATTAACAAATTTTCGATCAAACGCGAGCGTTTTACTGAAAACTATGAATGCCCCCGCATTGATACCGTGCAGGCAAGTGAATTAGGTCCGAATGAGGTGATCTACAGCCATAAGTTCGTTAAAGAAACGATAGCACGAACGGGGTAGTCGACTTTCGCAAAAAAATTTAATAGACAAATTTTCGATCAAACGCGAGCGTTTTACTGAAAACTATGAATGCCCTCGCATTGATACCGTGCAGGCAAGTGAATTAGGTCCGAATGAGGTGATCTATAGCCATAAGTTCGTTAAAGAAACGATAGCACGAACGGGGTAGTCGACTTTCGCTAAAAAATTTAATTAACAAATTTTCGATCAAACGCGAGCGTTTTACTGAAAACTATGAATGCCCTCGCATTGATACCGTGCAGGCAAGTGAATTAGGTCCGAATGAGGTGATCTACAGCCATAAGTTCGTTAAAGAAACGATAGCACGAACGGGGTAGTCGACTTTCGCTAAAAAATTTAATAGACAAATTTTCGATCAAACGCGAGCGTTTTACTGAAAACTATGAATGCCCCCGCATTGATACCGTGCAGGCAAGTGAATTAGGTCCGAATGAGGTGATCTATAGCCATAAGTTCGTTAAAGAAACGATAGCACGAACGGGGTAGTCGACTTTCGCTAAAAAATTTAATTAACAAATTTTCGATCAAACGCGAGCGTTTTACTGAAAACTATGAATGCCCTCGCATTGATACCGTGCAGGCAAGTGAATTAGGTCCGAATGAGGTGATCTACAGCCATAAGTTCGTTAAAGAAACGATAGCACGAACGGGGTAGTCGACTTTCGCTAAAAAATTTAATAGACAAATTTTCGATCAAACGCGAGCGTTTTACTGAAAACTATGAATGCCCCCGCATTGATACCGTGCAGGCAAGTGAATTAGGTCCGAATGAGGTGATCTACAGCCATAAGTTCGTTAAAGAAACGATAGCACGAACGGGGTAGTCGACTTTCGCAAAAAAATTTAATAGACAAATTTTCGATTAAACGCGAGCGTTTTACTGAAAACTATGAATGCCCTCGCATTGATACCGTGCAGGCAAGTGAATTAGGTCCGAATGAGGTGATCTACAGCCATAAGTTCGTTAAAGAAACGATAGCACGAACGGGGTAGTCGACTTTCGCAAAAAAATTTAATAGACAAATTTTCGATCAAACGCGAGCGTTTTACTGAAAACTATGAATGCCCTCGCATTGATACCGTGCAGGCAAGTGAATTAGGTCCGAATGAGGTGATCTACAGCCATAAGTTCGTTAAAGAAACGATAGCACGAACGGGGTAGTCGACTTTCGCAAAAAAATTTAATAGACAAATTTTCGATCAAACGCGAGCGTTTTACTGAAAACTATGAATGCCCCCGCATTGATACCGTGCAGGCAAGTGAATTAGGTCCGAATGAGGTGATCTACAGCCATAAGTTCGTTAAAGAAACGATAGCACGAACGGGGTAGTCGACTTTCGCTAAAAAATTTAATTGACAAATTTTCGATCAAACGCGAGCGTTTTACTGAAAACTATGAATGCCCCCGCATTGATACCGTGCAGGCAAGTGAATTAGGTCCGAATGAGGTGATCTACAGCCATAAGTTCGTTAAAGAAACGATAGCACGAACGGGGTAGTCGACTTTCGCAAAAAAATTTAATAGACAAATTTTCGATCAAACGCGAGCGTTTTACTGAAAACTATGAATGCCCCCGCATTGATACCGTGCAGGCAAGTGAATTAGGTCCGAATGAGGTGATCTATAGCCATAAGTTCGTTAAAGAAACGATAGCACGAACGGGGTAGTCGACTTTCGCTAAAAAATTTAATTAACAAATTTTCGATCAAACGCGAGCGTTTTACTGAAAACTATGAATGCCCCCGCATTGATACCGTGCAGGCAAGTGAATTAGGTCCGAATGAGGTGATCTACAGCCATAAGTTCGTTAAAGAAACGATAGCACGAACGGGGTAGTCGACTTTCGCTAAAAAATTTAATAGACAAATTTTCGATCAAACGCGAGCGTTTTACTGAAAACTATGAATGCCCCCGCATTGATACCGTGCAGGCAAGTGAATTAGGTCCGAATGAGGTGATCTACAGCCATAAGTTCGTTAAAGAAACGATAGCACGAACGGGGTAGTCGACTTTCGCAAAAAAATTTAATAGACAAATTTTCGATCAAACGCGAGCGTTTTACTGAAAACTATGAATGCCCTCGCATTGATACCGTGCAGGCAAGTGAATTAGGTCCGAATGAGGTGATCTACAGCCATAAGTTCGTTAAAGAAACGATAGCACGAACGGGGTAGTCGACTTTCGCAAAAAAATTTAATAGACAAATTTTCGATCAAACGCGAGCGTTTTACTGAAAACTATGAATGCCCTCGCATTGATACCGTGCAGGCAAGTGAATTAGGTCCGAATGAGGTGATCTACAGCCATAAGTTCGTTAAAGAAACGATAGCACGAACGGGGTAGTCGACTTTCGCTAAAAAATTTAATTAACAAATTTTCGATCAAACGCGAGCGTTTTACTGAAAACTATGAATGCCCCCGCATTGATACCGTGCAGGCAAGTGAATTAGGTCCGAATGAGGTGATCTACAGCCATAAGTTCGTTAAAGAAACGATAGCACGAACGGGGTAGTCGACTTTCGCAAAAAAATTTAATAGACAAATTTTCGATCAAACGCGAGCGTTTTACTGAAAACTATGAATGCCCTCGCATTGATACCGTGCAGGCAAGTGAATTAGGTCCGAATGAGGTGATCTATAGCCATAAGTTCGTTAAAGAAACGATAGCACGAACGGGGTAGTCGACTTTCGCAAAAAAATTTAATAGACAAATTTTCGATCAAACGCGAGCGTTTTACTGAAAACTATGAATGCCCCCGCATTGATACCGTGCAGGCAAGTGAATTAGGTCCGAATGAGGTGATCTACAGCCATAAGTTCGTTAAAGAAACGATAGCACGAACGGGGTAGTCGACTTTCGCTAAAAAAATTTAATAGACAAATTTTCGATCAAACGCGAGCGTTTTACTGAAAACTATGAATGCCCCCGCATTGATACCGTGCAGGCAAGTGAATTAGGTCCGAATGAGGTGATCTACAGCCATAAGTTCGTTAAAGAAACGATAGCACGAACGGGGTAGTCGACTTTCGCTAAAAAAATTTAATAGACAAATTTTCGATCAAACGCGAGCGTTTTACTGAAAACTATGAATGCCCCCGCATTGATACCGTGCAGGCAAGTGAATTAGGTCCGAATGAGGTGATCTACAGCCATAAGTTCGTTAAAGAAACGATAGCACGAACGGGGTAGTCGACTTTCGCTAAAAAATTTAATAGACAAATTTTCGATCAAACGCGAGCGTTTTACTGAAAACTATGAATGCCCCCGCATTGATACCGTGCAGGCAAGTGAATTAGGTCCGAATGAGGTGATCTACAGCCATAAGTTCGTTAAAGAAACGATAGCACGAACGGGGTAGTCGACTTTCGCTAAAAAAATTTAATAGACAAATTTTCGATCAAACGCGAGCGTTTTACTGAAAACTATGAATGCCCCCGCATTGATACCGTGCAGGCAAGTGAATTAGGTCCGAATGAGGTGATCTACAGCCATAAGTTCGTTAAAGAAACGATAGCACGAACGGGGTAGTCGACTTTCGCAAAAAAATTTAATAGACAAATTTTCGATCAAACGCGAGCGTTTTACTGAAAACTATGAATGCCCCCGCATTGATACCGTGCAGGCAAGTGAATTAGGTCCGAATGAGGTGATCTATAGCCATAAGTTCGTTAAAGAAACGATAGCACGAACGGGGTAGTCGACTTTCGCTAAAAAAATTTAATAGACAAATTTTCGATCAAACGCGAGCGTTTTACTGAAAACTATGAATGCCCCCGCATTGATACCGTGCAGGCAAGTGAATTAGGTCCGAATGAGGTGATCTATAGCCATAAGTTCGTTAAAGAAACGATAGCACGAACGGGGTAGTCGACTTTCGCTAAAAAATTTAATTAACAAATTTTCGATCAAACGCGAGCGTTTTACTGAAAACTATGAATGCCCTCGCATTGATACCGTGCAGGCAAGTGAATTAGGTCCGAATGAGGTGATCTACAGCCATAAGTTCGTTAAAGAAACGATAGCACGAACGGGGTAGTCGACTTTCGCTAAAAAATTTAATAGACAAATTTTCGATCAAACGCGAGCGTTTTACTGAAAACTATGAATGCCCTCGCATTGATACCGTGCAGGCAAGTGAATTAGGTCCGAATGAGGTGATCTATAGCCATAAGTTCGTTAAAGAAACGATAGCACGAACGGGGTAGTCGACTTTCGCTAAAAAATTTAATAGACAAATTTTCGATCAAACGCGAGCGTTTTACTGAAAACTATGAATGCCCCCGCATTGATACCGTGCAGGCAAGTGAATTAGGTCCGAATGAGGTGATCTACAGCCATAAGTTCGTTAAAGAAACGATAGCACGAACGGGGTAGTCGACTTTCGCAAAAAAATTTAATAGACAAATTTTCGATCAAACGCGAGCGTTTTACTGAAAACTATGAATGCCCCCGCATTGATACCGTGCAGGCAAGTGAATTAGGTCCGAATGAGGTGATCTACAGCCATAAGTTCGTTAAAGAAACGATAGCACGAACGGGGTAGTCGACTTTCGCTAAAAAATTTAATAGACAAATTTTCGATCAAACGCGAGCGTTTTACTGAAAACTATGAATGCCCCCGCATTGATACCGTGCAGGCAAGTGAATTAGGTCCGAATGAGGTGATCTACAGCCATAAGTTCGTTAAAGAAACGATAGCACGAACGGGGTAGTCGACTTTCGCTAAAAAATTTAATAGACAAATTTTCGATCAAACGCGAGCGTTTTACTGAAAACTATGAATGCCCCCGCATTGATACCGTGCAGGCAAGTGAATTAGGTCCGAATGAGGTGATCTACAGCCATAAGTTCGTTAAAGAAACGATAGCACGAACGGGGTAGTCGACTTTCGCTAAAAAATTTAATAGACAAATTTTCGATCAAACGCGAGCGTTTTACTGAAAACTATGAATGCCCTCCGCATTGATACCGTGCAGGCAAGTGAATTAGGTCCGAATGAGGTGATCTACAGCCATAAGTTCGTTAAAGAAACGATAGCACGAACGGGGTAGTCGACTTTCGCTAAAAAATTTAATAGACAAATTTTCGATCAAACGCGAGCGTTTTACTGAAAACTATGAATGCCCCCGCATTGATACCGTGCAGGCAAGTGAATTAGGTCCGAATGAGGTGATCTACAGCCATAAGTTCGTTAAAGAAACGATAGCACGAACGGGGTAGTCGACTTTCGCTAAAAAATTTAATAGACAAATTTTCGATCAAACGCGAGCGTTTTACTGAAAACTATGAATGCCCCCGCATTGATACCGTGCAGGCAAGTGAATTAGGTCCGAATGAGGTGATCTATAGCCATAAGTTCGTTAAAGAAACGATAGCACGAACGGGGTAGTCGACTTTCGCTAAAAAATTTAATAGACAAATTTTCGATCAAACGCGAGCGTTTTACTGAAAACTATGAATGCCCCCGCATTGATACCGTGCAGGCAAGTGAATTAGGTCCGAATGAGGTGATCTACAGCCATAAGTTCGTTAAAGAAACGATAGCACGAACGGGGTAGTCGACTTTCGCTAAAAAATTTAATAGACAAATTTTCGATCAAACGCGAGCGTTTTACTGAAAACTATGAATGCCCTCGCATTGATACCGTGCAGGCAAGTGAATTAGGTCCGAATGAGGTGATCTACAGCCATAAGTTCGTTAAAGAAACGATAGCACGAACGGGGTAGTCGACTTTCGCTAAAAAATTTAATAGACAAATTTTCGATCAAACGCGAGCGTTTTACTGAAAACTATGAATGCCCCCGCATTGATACCGTGCAGGCAAGTGAATTAGGTCCGAATGAGGTGATCTACAGCCATAAGTTCGTTAAAGAAACGATAGCACGAACGGGGTAGTCGACTTTCGCTAAAAAATTTAATAGACAAATTTTCGATCAAACGCGAGCGTTTTACTGAAAACTATGAATGCCCTCGCATTGATACCGTGCAGGCAAGTGAATTAGGTCCGAATGAGGTGATCTACAGCCATAAGTTCGTTAAAGAAACGATAGCACGAACGGGGTAGTCGACTTTCGCAAAAAAATTTAATAGACAAATTTTCGATCAAACGCGAGCGTTTTACTGAAAACTATGAATGCCCTCGCATTGATACCGTGCAGGCAAGTGAATTAGGTCCGAATGAGGTGATCTACAGCCATAAGTTCGTTAAAGAAACGATAGCACGAACGGGGTAGTCGACTTTCGCAAAAAAATTTAATAGACAAATTTTCGATCAAACGCGAGCGTTTTACTGAAAACTATGAATGCCCCCGCATTGATACCGTGCAGGCAAGTGAATTAGGTCCGAATGAGGTGATCTACAGCCATAAGTTCGTTAAAGAAACGATAGCACGAACGGGGTAGTCGACTTTCGCTAAAAAATTTAATAGACAAATTTTCGATCAAACGCGAGCGTTTTACTGAAAACTATGAATGCCCCCGCATTGATACCGTGCAGGCAAGTGAATTAGGTCCGAATGAGGTGATCTACAGCCATAAGTTCGTTAAAGAAACGATAGCACGAACGGGGTAGTCGACTTTCGCAAAAAAATTTAATAGACAAATTTTCGATCAAACGCGAGCGTTTTACTGAAAACTATGAATGCCCTCGCATTGATACCGTGCAGGCAAGTGAATTAGGTCCGAATGAGGTGATCTACAGCCATAAGTTCGTTAAAGAAACGATAGCACGAACGGGGTAGTCGACTTTCGCAAAAAAATTTAATAGACAAATTTTCGATCAAACGCGAGCGTTTTACTGAAAACTATGAATGCCCCCGCATTGATACCGTGCAGGCAAGTGAATTAGGTCCGAATGAGGTGATCTACAGCCATAAGTTCGTTAAAGAAACGATAGCACGAACGGGGTAGTCGACTTTCGCAAAAAAATTTAATAGACAAATTTTCGATCAAACGCGAGCGTTTTACTGAAAACTATGAATGCCCCCGCATTGATACCGTGCAGGCAAGTGAATTAGGTCCGAATGAGGTGATCTACAGCCATAAGTTCGTTAAAGAAACGATAGCACGAACGGGGTAGTCGACTTTCGCTAAAAAATTTAATTAACAAATTTTCGATCAAACGCGAGCGTTTTACTGAAAACTATGAATGCCCCCGCATTGATACCGTGCAGGCAAGTGAATTAGGTCCGAATGAGGTGATCTACAGCCATAAGTTCGTTAAAGAAACGATAGCACGAACGGGGTAGTCGACTTTCGCTAAAAAATTTAATAGACAAATTTTCGATCAAACGCGAGCGTTTTACTGAAAACTATGAATGCCCTCGCATTGATACCGTGCAGGCAAGTGAATTAGGTCCGAATGAGGTGATCTACAGCCATAAGTTCGTTAAAGAAACGATAGCACGAACGGGGTAGTCGACTTTCGCAAAAAAATTTAATAGACAAATTTTCGATCAAACGCGAGCGTTTTACTGAAAACTATGAATGCCCCCGCATTGATACCGTGCAGGCAAGTGAATTAGGTCCGAATGAGGTGATCTATAGCCATAAGTTCGTTAAAGAAACGATAGCACGAACGGGGTAGTCGACTTTCGCTAAAAAATTTAATAGACAAATTTTCGATCAAACGCGAGCGTTTTACTGAAAACTATGAATGCCCCCGCATTGATACCGTGCAGGCAAGTGAATTAGGTCCGAATGAGGTGATCTACAGCCATAAGTTCGTTAAAGAAACGATAGCACGAACGGGGTAGTCGACTTTCGCAAAAAAATTTAATAGACAAATTTTCGATCAAACGCGAGCGTTTTACTGAAAACTATGAATGCCCCCGCATTGATACCGTGCAGGCAAGTGAATTAGGTCCGAATGAGGTGATCTACAGCCATAAGTTCGTTAAAGAAACGATAGCACGAACGGGGTAGTCGACTTTCGCAAAAAAATTTAATAGACAAATTTTCGATCAAACGCGAGCGTTTTACTGAAAACTATGAATGCCCCCGCATTGATACCGTGCAGGCAAGTGAATTAGGTCCGAATGAGGTGATCTACAGCCATAAGTTCGTTAAAGAAACGATAGCACGAACGGGGTAGTCGACTTTCGCAAAAAAATTTAATAGACAAATTTTCGATCAAACGCGAGCGTTTTACTGAAAACTATGAATGCCCTCCGCATTGATACCGTGCAGGCAAGTGAATTAGGTCCGAATGAGGTGATCTACAGCCATAAGTTCGTTAAAGAAACGATAGCACGAACGGGGTAGTCGACTTTCGCTAAAAAAATTTAATAGACAAATTTTCGATCAAACGCGAGCGTTTTACTGAAAACTATGAATGCCCCCGCATTGATACCGTGCAGGCAAGTGAATTAGGTCCGAATGAGGTGATCTACAGCCATAAGTTCGTTAAAGAAACGATAGCACGAACGGGGTAGTCGACTTTCGCTAAAAAAATTTAATAGACAAATTTTCGATCAAACGCGAGCGTTTTACTGAAAACTATGAATGCCCCCGCATTGATACCGTGCAGGCAAGTGAATTAGGTCCGAATGAGGTGATCTACAGCCATAAGTTCGTTAAAGAAACGATAGCACGAACGGGGTAGTCGACTTTCGCTAAAAAATTTAATAGACAAATTTTCGATCAAACGCGAGCGTTTTACTGAAAACTATGAATGCCCCCGCATTGATACCGTGCAGGCAAGTGAATTAGGTCCGAATGAGGTGATCTACAGCCATAAGTTCGTTAAAGAAACGATAGCACGAACGGGGTAGTCGACTTTCGCTAAAAAAATTTAATAGACAAATTTTCGATCAAACGCGAGCGTTTTACTGAAAACTATGAATGCCCCCGCATTGATACCGTGCAGGCAAGTGAATTAGGTCCGAATGAGGTGATCTACAGCCATAAGTTCGTTAAAGAAACGATAGCACGAACGGGGTAGTCGACTTTCGCTAAAAAATTTAATAGACAAATTTTCGATCAAACGCGAGCGTTTTACTGAAAACTATGAATGCCCCCGCATTGATACCGTGCAGGCAAGTGAATTAGGTCCGAATGAGGTGATCTACAGCCATAAGTTCGTTAAAGAAACGATAGCACGAACGGGGTAGTCGACTTTCGCAAAAAAATTTAATAGACAAATTTTCGATCAAACGCGAGCGTTTTACTGAAAACTATGAATGCCCCCGCATTGATACCGTGCAGGCAAGTGAATTAGGTCCGAATGAGGTGATCTACAGCCATAAGTTCGTTAAAGAAACGATAGCACGAACGGGGTAGTCGACTTTCGCTAAAAAATTTAATAGACAAATTTTCGATCAAACGCGAGCGTTTTACTGAAAACTATGAATGCCCTCGCATTGATACCGTGCAGGCAAGTGAATTAGGTCCGAATGAGGTGATCTATAGCCATAAGTTCGTTAAAGAAACGATAGCACGAACGGGGTAGTCGACTTTCGCAAAAAAATTTAATAGACAAATTTTCGATCAAACGCGAGCGTTTTACTGAAAACTATGAATGCCCCCGCATTGATACCGTGCAGGCAAGTGAATTAGGTCCGAATGAGGTGATCTACAGCCATAAGTTCGTTAAAGAAACGATAGCACGAACGGGGTAGTCGACTTTCGCAAAAAAAATTTAATAGACAAATTTTCGATCAAACGCGAGCGTTTTACTGAAAACTATGAATGCCCTCGCATTGATACCGTGCAGGCAAGTGAATTAGGTCCGAATGAGGTGATCTACAGCCATAAGTTCGTTAAAGAAACGATAGCACGAACGGGGTAGTCGACTTTCGCTAAAAAATTTAATAGACAAATTTTCGATCAAACGCGAGCGTTTTACTGAAAACTATGAATGCCCTCGCATTGATACCGTGCAGGCAAGTGAATTAGGTCCGAATGAGGTGATCTACAGCCATAAGTTCGTTAAAGAAACGATAGCACGAACGGGGTAGTCGACTTTCGCTAAAAAAATTTAATAGACAAATTTTCGATCAAACGCGAGCGTTTTACTGAAAACTATGAATGCCCCCGCATTGATACCGTGCAGGCAAGTGAATTAGGTCCGAATGAGGTGATCTACAGCCATAAGTTCGTTAAAGAAACGATAGCACGAACGGGGTAGTCGACTTTCGCAAAAAAATTTAATAGACAAATTTTCGATCAAACGCGAGCGTTTTACTGAAAACTATGAATGCCCTCGCATTGATACCGTGCAGGCAAGTGAATTAGGTCCGAATGAGGTGATCTACAGCCATAAGTTCGTTAAAGAAACGATAGCACGAACGGGGTAGTCGACTTTCGCTAAAAAATTTAATAGACAAATTTTCGATCAAACGCGAGCGTTTTACTGAAAACTATGAATGCCCCCGCATTGATACCGTGCAGGCAAGTGAATTAGGTCCGAATGAGGTGATCTACAGCCATAAGTTCGTTAAAGAAACGATAGCACGAACGGGGTAGTCGACTTTCGCTAAAAAATTTAATAGACAAATTTTCGATCAAACGCGAGCGTTTTACTGAAAACTATGAATGCCCCCGCATTGATACCGTGCAGGCAAGTGAATTAGGTCCGAATGAGGTGATCTATAGCCATAAGTTCGTTAAAGAAACGATAGCACGAACGGGGTAGTCGACTTTCGCTAAAAAATTTAATTAACAAATTTTCGATCAAACGCGAGCGTTTTACTGAAAACTATGAATGCCCCCGCATTGATACCGTGCAGGCAAGTGAATTAGGTCCGAATGAGGTGATCTACAGCCATAAGTTCGTTAAAGAAACGATAGCACGAACGGGGTAGTCGACTTTCGCAAAAAAATTTAATAGACAAATTTTCGATCAAACGCGAGCGTTTTACTGAAAACTATGAATGCCCTCGCATTGATACCGTGCAGGCAAGTGAATTAGGTCCGAATGAGGTGATCTACAGCCATAAGTTCGTTAAAGAAACGATAGCACGAACGGGGTAGTCGACTTTCGCAAAAAAATTTAATAGACAAATTTTCGATCAAACGCGAGCGTTTTACTGAAAACTATGAATGCCCCCGCATTGATACCGTGCAGGCAAGTGAATTAGGTCCGAATGAGGTGATCTACAGCCATAAGTTCGTTAAAGAAACGATAGCACGAACGGGGTAGTCGACTTTCGCTAAAAAATTTAATAGACAAATTTTCGATCAAACGCGAGCGTTTTACTGAAAACTATGAATGCCCCCGCATTGATACCGTGCAGGCAAGTGAATTAGGTCCGAATGAGGTGATCTACAGCCATAAGTTCGTTAAAGAAACGATAGCACGAACGGGGTAGTCGACTTTCGCTAAAAAATTTAATAGACAAATTTTCGATCAAACGCGAGCGTTTTACTGAAAACTATGAATGCCCCCGCATTGATACCGTGCAGGCAAGTGAATTAGGTCCGAATGAGGTGATCTACAGCCATAAGTTCGTTAAAGAAACGATAGCACGAACGGGGTAGTCGACTTTCGCAAAAAAATTTAATAGACAAATTTTCGATCAAACGCGAGCGTTTTACTGAAAACTATGAATGCCCCCGCATTGATACCGTGCAGGCAAGTGAATTAGGTCCGAATGAGGTGATCTACAGCCATAAGTTCGTTAAAGAAACGATAGCACGAACGGGGTAGTCGACTTTCGCTAAAAAATTTAATAGACAAATTTTCGATCAAACGCGAGCGTTTTACTGAAAACTATGAATGCCCCCGCATTGATACCGTGCAGGCAAGTGAATTAGGTCCGAATGAGGTGATCTACAGCCATAAGTTCGTTAAAGAAACGATAGCACGAACGGGGTAGTCGACTTTCGCTAAAAAATTTAATAGACAAATTTTCGATCAAACGCGAGCGTTTTACTGAAAACTATGAATGCCCCCGCATTGATACCGTGCAGGCAAGTGAATTAGGTCCGAATGAGGTGATCTACAGCCATAAGTTCGTTAAAGAAACGATAGCACGAACGGGGTAGTCGACTTTCGCAAAAAAATTTAATAGACAAATTTTCGATCAAACGCGAGCGTTTTACTGAAAACTATGAATGCCCCCGCATTGATACCGTGCAGGCAAGTGAATTAGGTCCGAATGAGGTGATCTACAGCCATAAGTTCGTTAAAGAAACGATAGCACGAACGGGGTAGTCGACTTTCGCTAAAAAATTTAATAGACAAATTTTCGATCAAACGCGAGCGTTTTACTGAAAACTATGAATGCCCCCGCATTGATACCGTGCAGGCAAGTGAATTAGGTCCGAATGAGGTGATCTACAGCCATAAGTTCGTTAAAGAAACGATAGCACGAACGGGGTAGTCGACTTTCGCTAAAAAATTTAATAGACAAATTTTCGATCAAACGCGAGCGTTTTACTGAAAACTATGAATGCCCCCGCATTGATACCGTGCAGGCAAGTGAATTAGGTCCGAATGAGGTGATCTACAGCCATAAGTTCGTTAAAGAAACGATAGCACGAACGGGGTAGTCGACTTTCGCAAAAAAATTTAATAGACAAATTTTCGATCAAACGCGAGCGTTTTACTGAAAACTATGAATGCCCCCGCATTGATACCGTGCAGGCAAGTGAATTAGGTCCGAATGAGGTGATCTACAGCCATAAGTTCGTTAAAGAAACGATAGCACGAACGGGGTAGTCGACTTTCGCTAAAAAATTTAATAGACAAATTTTCGATCAAACGCGAGCGTTTTACTGAAAACTATGAATGCCCCCGCATTGATACCGTGCAGGCAAGTGAATTAGGTCCGAATGAGGTGATCTACAGCCATAAGTTCGTTAAAGAAACGATAGCACGAACGGGGTAGTCGACTTTCGCTAAAAAATTTAATAGACAAATTTTCGATCAAACGCGAGCGTTTTACTGAAAACTATGAATGCCCCCGCATTGATACCGTGCAGGCAAGTGAATTAGGTCCGAATGAGGTGATCTATAGCCATAAGTTCGTTAAAGAAACGATAGCACGAACGGGGTAGTCGACTTTCGCAAAAAAATTTAATAGACAAATTTTCGATCAAACGCGAGCGTTTTACTGAAAACTATGAATGCCCCCGCATTGATACCGTGCAGGCAAGTGAATTAGGTCCGAATGAGGTGATCTACAGCCATAAGTTCGTTAAAGAAACGATAGCACGAACGGGGTAGTCGACTTTCGCAAAAAAATTTAATAGACAAATTTTCGATCAAACGCGAGCGTTTTACTGAAAACTATGAATGCCCCCGCATTGATACCGTGCAGGCAAGTGAATTAGGTCCGAATGAGGTGATCTACAGCCATAAGTTCGTTAAAGAAACGATAGCACGAACGGGGTAGTCGACTTTCGCAAAAAAAATTTAATAGACAAATTTTCGATCAAACGCGAGCGTTTTACTGAAAACTATGAATGCCCCCGCATTGATACCGTGCAGGCAAGTGAATTAGGTCCGAATGAGGTGATCTACAGCCATAAGTTCGTTAAAGAAACGATAGCACGAACGGGGTAGTCGACTTTCGCTAAAAAATTTAATAGACAAATTTTCGATCAAACGCGAGCGTTTTACTGAAAACTATGAATGCCCTCGCATTGATACCGTGCAGGCAAGTGAATTAGGTCCGAATGAGGTGATCTACAGCCATAAGTTCGTTAAAGAAACGATAGCACGAACGGGGTAGTCGACTTTCGCAAAAAAATTTAATAGACAAATTTTCGATCAAACGCGAGCGTTTTACTGAAAACTATGAATGCCCTCGCATTGATACCGTGCAGGCAAGTGAATTAGGTCCGAATGAGGTGATCTACAGCCATAAGTTCGTTAAAGAAACGATAGCACGAACGGGGTAGTCGACTTTCGCTAAAAAAATTTAATAGACAAATTTTCGATCAAACGCGAGCGTTTTACTGAAAACTATGAATGCCCCCGCATTGATACCGTGCAGGCAAGTGAATTAGGTCCGAATGAGGTGATCTACAGCCATAAGTTCGTTAAAGAAACGATAGCACGAACGGGGTAGTCGACTTTCGCAAAAAAATTTAATAGACAAATTTTCGATCAAACGCGAGCGTTTTACTGAAAACTATGAATGCCCCCGCATTGATACCGTGCAGGCAAGTGAATTAGGTCCGAATGAGGTGATCTACAGCCATAAGTTCGTTAAAGAAACGATAGCACGAACGGGGTAGTCGACTTTCGCTAAAAAATTTAATAGACAAATTTTCGATCAAACGCGAGCGTTTTACTGAAAACTATGAATGCCCCCGCATTGATACCGTGCAGGCAAGTGAATTAGGTCCGAATGAGGTGATCTACAGCCATAAGTTCGTTAAAGAAACGATAGCACGAACGGGGTAGTCGACTTTCGCAAAAAAATTTAATAGACAAATTTTCGATCAAACGCGAGCGTTTTACTGAAAACTATGAATGCCCCCGCATTGATACCGTGCAGGCAAGTGAATTAGGTCCGAATGAGGTGATCTATAGCCATAAGTTCGTTAAAGAAACGATAGCACGAACGGGGTAGTCGACTTTCGCTAAAAAATTTAATAGACAAATTTTCGATCAAACGCGAGCGTTTTACTGAAAACTATGAATGCCCCCGCATTGATACCGTGCAGGCAAGTGAATTAGGTCCGAATGAGGTGATCTATAGCCATAAGTTCGTTAAAGAAACGATAGCACGAACGGGGTAGTCGACTTTCGCAAAAAATTTAATAGACAAATTTTCGATCAAACGCGAGCGTTTTACTGAAAACTATGAATGCCCCCGCATTGATACCGTGCAGGCAAGTGAATTAGGTCCGAATGAGGTGATCTACAGCCATAAGTTCGTTAAAGAAACGATAGCACGAACGGGGTAGTCGACTTTCGCAAAAAAAATTTAATAGACAAATTTTCGATCAAACGCGAGCGTTTTACTGAAAACTATGAATGCCCTCGCATTGATACCGTGCAGGCAAGTGAATTAGGTCCGAATGAGGTGATCTACAGCCATAAGTTCGTTAAAGAAACGATAGCACGAACGGGGTAGTCGACTTTCGCTAAAAAATTTAATAGACAAATTTTCGATCAAACGCGAGCGTTTTACTGAAAACTATGAATGCCCCCGCATTGATACCGTGCAGGCAAGTGAATTAGGTCCGAATGAGGTGATCTACAGCCATAAGTTCGTTAAAGAAACGATAGCACGAACGGGGTAGTCGACTTTCGCTAAAAAATTTAATAGACAAATTTTCGATCAAACGCGAGCGTTTTACTGAAAACTATGAATGCCCCCGCATTGATACCGTGCAGGCAAGTGAATTAGGTCCGAATGAGGTGATCTACAGCCATAAGTTCGTTAAAGAAACGATAGCACGAACGGGGTAGTCGACTTTCGCTAAAAAATTTAATAGACAAATTTTCGATCAAACGCGAGCGTTTTACTGAAAACTATGAATGCCCCCGCATTGATACCGTGCAGGCAAGTGAATTAGGTCCGAATGAGGTGATCTACAGCCATAAGTTCGTTAAAGAAACGATAGCACGAACGGGGTAGTCGACTTTCGCTAAAAAATTTAATAGACAAATTTTCGATCAAACGCGAGCGTTTTACTGAAAACTATGAATGCCCCCGCATTGATACCGTGCAGGCAAGTGAATTAGGTCCGAATGAGGTGATCTACAGCCATAAGTTCGTTAAAGAAACGATAGCACGAACGGGGTAGTCGACTTTCGCTAAAAAATTTAATAGACAAATTTTCGATCAAACGCGAGCGTTTTACTGAAAACTATGAATGCCCCCGCATTGATACCGTGCAGGCAAGTGAATTAGGTCCGAATGAGGTGATCTACAGCCATAAGTTCGTTAAAGAAACGATAGCACGAACGGGGTAGTCGACTTTCGCTAAAAAATTTAATAGACAAATTTTCGATCAAACGCGAGCGTTTTACTGAAAACTATGAATGCCCTCGCATTGATACCGTGCAGGCAAGTGAATTAGGTCCGAATGAGGTGATCTATAGCCATAAGTTCGTTAAAGAAACGATAGCACGAACGGGGTAGTCGACTTTCGCTAAAAAATTTAATAGACAAATTTTCGATCAAACGCGAGCGTTTTACTGAAAACTATGAATGCCCCCGCATTGATACCGTGCAGGCAAGTGAATTAGGTCCGAATGAGGTGATCTACAGCCATAAGTTCGTTAAAGAAACGATAGCACGAACGGGGTAGTCGACTTTCGCAAAAAAATTTAATAGACAAATTTTCGATTAAACGCGAGCGTTTTACTGAAAACTATGAATGCCCCCGCATTGATACCGTGCAGGCAAGTGAATTAGGTCCGAATGAGGTGATCTACAGCCATAAGTTCGTTAAAGAAACGATAGCACGAACGGGGTAGTCGACTTTCGCTAAAAAATTTAATAGACAAATTTTCGATCAAACGCGAGCGTTTTACTGAAAACTATGAATGCCCCCGCATTGATACCGTGCAGGCAAGTGAATTAGGTCCGAATGAGGTGATCTACAGCCATAAGTTCGTTAAAGAAACGATAGCACGAACGGGGTAGTCGACTTTCGCAAAAAAATTTAATAGACAAATTTTCGATCAAACGCGAGCGTTTTACTGAAAACTATGAATGCCCCCGCATTGATACCGTGCAGGCAAGTGAATTAGGTCCGAATGAGGTGATCTACAGCCATAAGTTCGTTAAAGAAACGATAGCACGAACGGGGTAGTCGACTTTCGCTAAAAAATTTAATAGACAAATTTTCGATCAAACGCGAGCGTTTTACTGAAAACTATGAATGCCCCCGCATTGATACCGTGCAGGCAAGTGAATTAGGTCCGAATGAGGTGATCTACAGCCATAAGTTCGTTAAAGAAACGATAGCACGAACGGGGTAGTCGACTTTCGCTAAAAAAATTTAATAGACAAATTTTCGATCAAACGCGAGCGTTTTACTGAAAACTATGAATGCCCTCGCATTGATACCGTG
Organism: Aromia moschata; assembly: GCA_029963805.1. Lineage (NCBI taxonomy): Eukaryota > Metazoa > Arthropoda > Insecta > Coleoptera > Cerambycidae > Aromia > Aromia moschata. The sequence goes on along the minus strand of JAPWTK010000151.1, from coordinate 34,634 downwards.
CAGGCAAGTGAATTAGGTCCGAATGAGGTGATCTACAGCCATAAGTTCGTTAAAGAAACGATAGCACGAACGGGGTAGTCGACTTTCGCAAAAAAATTTAATAGACAAATTTTCGATCAAACGCGAGCGTTTTACTGAAAACTATGAATGCCCCCGCATTGATACCGTGCAGGCAAGTGAATTAGGTCCGAATGAGGTGATCTACAGCCATAAGTTCGTTAAAGAAACGATAGCACGAACGGGGTAGTCGACTTTCGCAAAAAAATTTAATAGACAAATTTTCGATCAAACGCGAGCGTTTTACTGAAAACTATGAATGCCCTCGCATTGATACCGTGCAGGCAAGTGAATTAGGTCCGAATGAGGTGATCTACAGCCATAAGTTCGTTAAAGAAACGATAGCACGAACGGGGTAGTCGACTTTCGCTAAAAAATTTAATAGACAAATTTTCGATCAAACGCGAGCGTTTTACTGAAAACTATGAATGCCCCCGCATTGATACCGTGCAGGCAAGTGAATTAGGTCCGAATGAGGTGATCTACAGCCATAAGTTCGTTAAAGAAACGATAGCACGAACGGGGTAGTCGACTTTCGCTAAAAAAATTTAATAGACAAATTTTCGATCAAACGCGAGCGTTTTACTGAAAACTATGAATGCCCCCGCATTGATACCGTGCAGGCAAGTGAATTAGGTCCGAATGAGGTGATCTACAGCCATAAGTTCGTTAAAGAAACGATAGCACGAACGGGGTAGTCGACTTTCGCTAAAAAATTTAATAGACAAATTTTCGATCAAACGCGAGCGTTTTACTGAAAACTATGAATGCCCCCGCATTGATACCGTGCAGGCAAGTGAATTAGGTCCGAATGAGGTGATCTACAGCCATAAGTTCGTTAAAGAAACGATAGCACGAACGGGGTAGTCGACTTTCGCTAAAAAATTTAATAGACAAATTTTCGATCAAACGCGAGCGTTTTACTGAAAACTATGAATGCCCTCGCATTGATACCGTGCAGGCAAGTGAATTAGGTCCGAATGAGGTGATCTACAGCCATAAGTTCGTTAAAGAAACGATAGCACGAACGGGGTAGTCGACTTTCGCTAAAAAATTTAATAGACAAATTTTCGATCAAACGCGAGCGTTTTACTGAAAACTATGAATGCCCTCGCATTGATACCGTGCAGGCAAGTGAATTAGGTCCGAATGAGGTGATCTACAGCCATAAGTTCGTTAAAGAAACGATAGCACGAACGGGGTAGTCGACTTTCGCTAAAAAAATTTAATAGACAAATTTTCGATCAAACGCGAGCGTTTTACTGAAAACTATGAATGCCCCCGCATTGATACCGTGCAGGCAAGTGAATTAGGTCCGAATGAGGTGATCTACAGCCATAAGTTCGTTAAAGAAACGATAGCACGAACGGGGTAGTCGACTTTCGCTAAAAAAATTTAATAGACAAATTTTCGATCAAACGCGAGCGTTTTACTGAAAACTATGAATGCCCCCGCATTGATACCGTGCAGGCAAGTGAATTAGGTCCGAATGAGGTGATCTATAGCCATAAGTTCGTTAAAGAAACGATAGCACGAACGGGGTAGTCGACTTTCGCTAAAAAATTTAATAGACAAATTTTCGATCAAACGCGAGCGTTTTACTGAAAACTATGAATGCCCCCGCATTGATACCGTGCAGGCAAGTGAATTAGGTCCGAATGAGGTGATCTACAGCCATAAGTTCGTTAAAGAAACGATAGCACGAACGGGGTAGTCGACTTTCGCAAAAAATTTAATAGACAAATTTTCGATCAAACGCGAGCGTTTTACTGAAAACTATGAATGCCCTCGCATTGATACCGTGCAGGCAAGTGAATTAGGTCCGAATGAGGTGATCTACAGCCATAAGTTCGTTAAAGAAACGATAGCACGAACGGGGTAGTCGACTTTCGCTAAAAAATTTAATAGACAAATTTTCGATCAAACGCGAGCGTTTTACTGAAAACTATGAATGCCCCCGCATTGATACCGTGCAGGCAAGTGAATTAGGTCCGAATGAGGTGATCTACAGCCATAAGTTCGTTAAAGAAACGATAGCACGAACGGGGTAGTCGACTTTCGCTAAAAAATTTAATAGACAAATTTTCGATCAAACGCGAGCGTTTTACTGAAAACTATGAATGCCCTCGCATTGATACCGTGCAGGCAAGTGAATTAGGTCCGAATGAGGTGATCTATAGCCATAAGTTCGTTAAAGAAACGATAGCACGAACGGGGTAGTCGACTTTCGCTAAAAAATTTAATAGACAAATTTTCGATCAAACGCGAGCGTTTTACTGAAAACTATGAATGCCCCCGCATTGATACCGTGCAGGCAAGTGAATTAGGTCCGAATGAGGTGATCTACAGCCATAAGTTCGTTAAAGAAACGATAGCACGAACGGGGTAGTCGACTTTCGCAAAAAAATTTAATAGACAAATTTTCGATTAAACGCGAGCGTTTTACTGAAAACTATGAATGCCCCCGCATTGATACCGTGCAGGCAAGTGAATTAGGTCCGAATGAGGTGATCTACAGCCATAAGTTCGTTAAAGAAACGATAGCACGAACGGGGTAGTCGACTTTCGCTAAAAAATTTAATAGACAAATTTTCGATCAAACGCGAGCGTTTTACTGAAAACTATGAATGCCCCCGCATTGATACCGTGCAGGCAAGTGAATTAGGTCCGAATGAGGTGATCTATAGCCATAAGTTCGTTAAAGAAACGATAGCACGAACGGGGTAGTCGACTTTCGCTAAAAAATTTAATAGACAAATTTTCGATCAAACGCGAGCGTTTTACTGAAAACTATGAATGCCCCCGCATTGATACCGTGCAGGCAAGTGAATTAGGTCCGAATGAGGTGATCTACAGCCATAAGTTCGTTAAAGAAACGATAGCACGAACGGGGTAGTCGACTTTCGCTAAAAAATTTAATAGACAAATTTTCGATCAAACGCGAGCGTTTTACTGAAAACTATGAATGCCCCCGCATTGATACCGTGCAGGCAAGTGAATTAGGTCCGAATGAGGTGATCTACAGCCATAAGTTCGTTAAAGAAACGATAGCACGAACGGGGTAGTCGACTTTCGCTAAAAAAATTTAATAGACAAATTTTCGATCAAACGCGAGCGTTTTACTGAAAACTATGAATGCCCCCGCATTGATACCGTGCAGGCAAGTGAATTAGGTCCGAATGAGGTGATCTACAGCCATAAGTTCGTTAAAGAAACGATAGCACGAACGGGGTAGTCGACTTTCGCTAAAAAATTTAATAGACAAATTTTCGATCAAACGCGAGCGTTTTACTGAAAACTATGAATGCCCCCGCATTGATACCGTGCAGGCAAGTGAATTAGGTCCGAATGAGGTGATCTACAGCCATAAGTTCGTTAAAGAAACGATAGCACGAACGGGGTAGTCGACTTTCGCTAAAAAATTTAATAGACAAATTTTCGATCAAACGCGAGCGTTTTACTGAAAACTATGAATGCCCCCGCATTGATACCGTGCAGGCAAGTGAATTAGGTCCGAATGAGGTGATCTACAGCCATAAGTTCGTTAAAGAAACGATAGCACGAACGGGGTAGTCGACTTTCGCAAAAAAATTTAATAGACAAATTTTCGATCAAACGCGAGCGTTTTACTGAAAACTATGAATGCCCCCGCATTGATACCGTGCAGGCAAGTGAATTAGGTCCGAATGAGGTGATCTACAGCCATAAGTTCGTTAAAGAAACGATAGCACGAACGGGGTAGTCGACTTTCGCTAAAAAATTTAATAGACAAATTTTCGATCAAACGCGAGCGTTTTACTGAAAACTATGAATGCCCCCGCATTGATACCGTGCAGGCAAGTGAATTAGGTCCGAATGAGGTGATCTACAGCCATAAGTTCGTTAAAGAAACGATAGCACGAACGGGGTAGTCGACTTTCGCTAAAAAATTTAATAGACAAATTTTCGATCAAACGCGAGCGTTTTACTGAAAACTATGAATGCCCCCGCATTGATACCGTGCAGGCAAGTGAATTAGGTCCGAATGAGGTGATCTACAGCCATAAGTTCGTTAAAGAAACGATAGCACGAACGGGGTAGTCGACTTTCGCAAAAAAATTTAATAGACAAATTTTCGATCAAACGCGAGCGTTTTACTGAAAACTATGAATGCCCTCGCATTGATACCGTGCAGGCAAGTGAATTAGGTCCGAATGAGGTGATCTACAGCCATAAGTTCGTTAAAGAAACGATAGCACGAACGGGGTAGTCGACTTTCGCTAAAAAATTTAATAGACAAATTTTCGATCAAACGCGAGCGTTTTACTGAAAACTATGAATGCCCTCGCATTGATACCGTGCAGGCAAGTGAATTAGGTCCGAATGAGGTGATCTATAGCCATAAGTTCGTTAAAGAAACGATAGCACGAACGGGGTAGTCGACTTTCGCTAAAAAATTTAATTGACAAATTTTCGATCAAACGCGAGCGTTTTACTGAAAACTATGAATGCCCCCGCATTGATACTGTGCAGGCAAGTGAATTAGGTCCGAATGAGGTGATATACAGCCATAAGTTCGTTAAAGAAACGATAGCACGAACGGGGTAGTCGACTTTCGCAAAAAAAATTTAATAGACAAATTTTCGATCAAACGCGAGCGTTTTACTGAAAACTATGAATGCCCTCGCATTGATACCGTGCAGGCAAGTGAATTAGGTCCGAATGAGGTGATCTACAGCCATAAGTTCGTTAAAGAAACGATAGCACGAACGGGGTAGTCGACTTTCGCTAAAAAATTTAATAGACAAATTTTCGATCAAACGCGAGCGTTTTACTGAAAACTATGAATGCCCCCGCATTGATACCGTGCAGGCAAGTGAATTAGGTCCGAATGAGGTGATCTACAGCCATAAGTTCGTTAAAGAAACGATAGCACGAACGGGGTAGTCGACTTTCGCTAAAAAATTTAATAGACAAATTTTCGATCAAACGCGAGCGTTTTACTGAAAACTATGAATGCCCCCGCATTGATACCGTGCAGGCAAGTGAATTAGGTCCGAATGAGGTGATCTACAGCCATAAGTTCGTTAAAGAAACGATAGCACGAACGGGGTAGTCGACTTTCGCTAAAAAATTTAATAGACAAATTTTCGATCAAACGCGAGCGTTTTACTGAAAACTATGAATGCCCCCGCATTGATACCGTGCAGGCAAGTGAATTAGGTCCGAATGAGGTGATCTACAGCCATAAGTTCGTTAAAGAAACGATAGCACGAACGGGGTAGTCGACTTTCGCAAAAAAATTTAATAGACAAATTTTCGATCAAACGCGAGCGTTTTACTGAAAACTATGAATGCCCTCGCATTGATACCGTGCAGGCAAGTGAATTAGGTCCGAATGAGGTGATCTACAGCCATAAGTTCGTTAAAGAAACGATAGCACGAACGGGGTAGTCGACTTTCGCTAAAAAATTTAATAGACAAATTTTCGATCAAACGCGAGCGTTTTACTGAAAACTATGAATGCCCCCGCATTGATACCGTGCAGGCAAGTGAATTAGGTCCGAATGAGGTGATCTACAGCCATAAGTTCGTTAAAGAAACGATAGCACGAACGGGGTAGTCGACTTTCGCTAAAAAATTTAATAGACAAATTTTCGATCAAACGCGAGCGTTTTACTGAAAACTATGAATGCCCCCGCATTGATACCGTGCAGGCAAGTGAATTAGGTCCGAATGAGGTGATCTACAGCCATAAGTTCGTTAAAGAAACGATAGCACGAACGGGGTAGTCGACTTTCGCTAAAAAATTTAATAGACAAATTTTCGATCAAACGCGAGCGTTTTACTGAAAACTATGAATGCCCCCGCATTGATACCGTGCAGGCAAGTGAATTAGGTCCGAATGAGGTGATCTACAGCCATAAGTTCGTTAAAGAAACGATAGCACGAACGGGGTAGTCGACTTTCGCTAAAAAATTTAATAGACAAATTTTCGATCAAACGCGAGCGTTTTACTGAAAACTATGAATGCCCCCGCATTGATACCGTGCAGGCAAGTGAATTAGGTCCGAATGAGGTGATCTACAGCCATAAGTTCGTTAAAGAAACGATAGCACGAACGGGGTAGTCGACTTTCGCTAAAAAATTTAATAGACAAATTTTCGATCAAACGCGAGCGTTTTACTGAAAACTATGAATGCCCTCGCATTGATACCGTGCAGGCAAGTGAATTAGGTCCGAATGAGGTGATCTACAGCCATAAGTTCGTTAAAGAAACGATAGCACGAACGGGGTAGTCGACTTTCGCTAAAAAATTTAATAGACAAATTTTCGATCAAACGCGAGCGTTTTACTGAAAACTATGAATGCCCTCGCATTGATACCGTGCAGGCAAGTGAATTAGGTCCGAATGAGGTGATCTACAGCCATAAGTTCGTTAAAGAAACGATAGCACGAACGGGGTAGTCGACTTTCGCTAAAAAATTTAATAGACAAATTTTCGATCAAACGCGAGCGTTTTACTGAAAACTATGAATGCCCTCGCATTGATACCGTGCAGGCAAGTGAATTAGGTCCGAATGAGGTGATCTACAGCCATAAGTTCGTTAAAGAAACGATAGCACGAACGGGGTAGTCGACTTTCGCTAAAAAATTTAATTGACAAATTTTCGATCAAACGCGAGCGTTTTACTGAAAACTATGAATGCCCTCGCATTGATACCGTGCAGGCAAGTGAATTAGGTCCGAATGAGGTGATCTACAGCCATAAGTTCGTTAAAGAAACGATAGCACGAACGGGGTAGTCGACTTTCGCAAAAAAATTTAATAGACAAATTTTCGATCAAACGCGAGCGTTTTACTGAAAACTATGAATGCCCTCGCATTGATACCGTGCAGGCAAGTGAATTAGGTCCGAATGAGGTGATCTACAGCCATAAGTTCGTTAAAGAAACGATAGCACGAACGGGGTAGTCGACTTTCGCAAAAAAATTTAATAGACAAATTTTCGATCAAACGCGAGCGTTTTACTGAAAACTATGAATGCCCCCGCATTGATACCGTGCAGGCAAGTGAATTAGGTCCGAATGAGGTGATCTACAGCCATAAGTTCGTTAAAGAAACGATAGCACGAACGGGGTAGTCGACTTTCGCAAAAAAATTTAATAGACAAATTTTCGATCAAACGCGAGCGTTTTACTGAAAACTATGAATGCCCCCGCATTGATACCGTGCAGGCAAGTGAATTAGGTCCGAATGAGGTGATCTACAGCCATAAGTTCGTTAAAGAAACGATAGCACGAACGGGGTAGTCGACTTTCGCAAAAAAAATTTAATAGACAAATTTTCGATCAAACGCGAGCGTTTTACTGAAAACTATGAATGCCCCCGCATTGATACCGTGCAGGCAAGTGAATTAGGTCCGAATGAGGTGATCTACAGCCATAAGTTCGTTAAAGAAACGATAGCACGAACGGGGTAGTCGACTTTCGCTAAAAAAATTTAATAGACAAATTTTCGATCAAACGCGAGCGTTTTACTGAAAACTATGAATGCCCCCGCATTGATACCGTGCAGGCAAGTGAATTAGGTCCGAATGAGGTGATCTATAGCCATAAGTTCGTTAAAGAAACGATAGCACGAACGGGGTAGTCGACTTTCGCTAAAAAATTTAATAGACAAATTTTCGATCAAACGCGAGCGTTTTACTGAAAACTATGAATGCCCCCGCATTGATACCGTGCAGGCAAGTGAATTAGGTCCGAATGAGGTGATCTACAGCCATAAGTTCGTTAAAGAAACGATAGCACGAACGGGGTAGTCGACTTTCGCAAAAAAAATTTAATAGACAAATTTTCGATCAAACGCGAGCGTTTTACTGAAAACTATGAATGCCCCCGCATTGATACCGTGCAGGCAAGTGAATTAGGTCCGAATGAGGTGATCTATAGCCATAAGTTCGTTAAAGAAACGATAGCACGAACGGGGTAGTCGACTTTCGCTAAAAAATTTAATTAACAAATTTTCGATCAAACGCGAGCGTTTTACTGAAAACTATGAATGCCCCCGCATTGATACCGTGCAGGCAAGTGAATTAGGTCCGAATGAGGTGATCTACAGCCATAAGTTCGTTAAAGAAACGATAGCACGAACGGGGTAGTCGACTTTCGCTAAAAAATTTAATAGACAAATTTTCGATCAAACGCGAGCGTTTTACTGAAAACTATGAATGCCCTCGCATTGATACCGTGCAGGCAAGTGAATTAGGTCCGAATGAGGTGATCTACAGCCATAAGTTCGTTAAAGAAACGATAGCACGAACGGGGTAGTCGACTTTCGCTAAAAAATTTAATAGACAAATTTTCGATCAAACGCGAGCGTTTTACTGAAAACTATGAATGCCCCCGCATTGATACCGTGCAGGCAAGTGAATTAGGTCCGAATGAGGTGATCTACAGCCATAAGTTCGTTAAAGAAACGATAGCACGAACGGGGTAGTCGACTTTCGCTAAAAAATTTAATAGACAAATTTTCGATCAAACGCGAGCGTTTTACTGAAAACTATGAATGCCCTCCGCATTGATACCGTGCAGGCAAGTGAATTAGGTCCGAATGAGGTGATCTACAGCCATAAGTTCGTTAAAGAAACGATAGCACGAACGGGGTAGTCGACTTTCGCAAAAAAATTTAATAGACAAATTTTCGATCAAACGCGAGCGTTTTACTGAAAACTATGAATGCCCCCGCATTGATACCGTGCAGGCAAGTGAATTAGGTCCGAATGAGGTGATCTACAGCCATAAGTTCGTTAAAGAAACGATAGCACGAACGGGGTAGTCGACTTTCGCTAAAAAATTTAATAGACAAATTTTCGATCAAACGCGAGCGTTTTACTGAAAACTATGAATGCCCTCGCATTGATACCGTGCAGGCAAGTGAATTAGGTCCGAATGAGGTGATCTACAGCCATAAGTTCGTTAAAGAAACGATAGCACGAACGGGGTAGTCGACTTTCGCTAAAAAATTTAATAGACAAATTTTCGATCAAACGCGAGCGTTTTACTGAAAACTATGAATGCCCCCGCATTGATACCGTGCAGGCAAGTGAATTAGGTCCGAATGAGGTGATCTACAGCCATAAGTTCGTTAAAGAAACGATAGCACGAACGGGGTAGTCGACTTTCGCAAAAAAATTTAATAGACAAATTTTCGATCAAACGCGAGCGTTTTACTGAAAACTATGAATGCCCCCGCATTGATACCGTGCAGGCAAGTGAATTAGGTCCGAATGAGGTGATCTACAGCCATAAGTTCGTTAAAGAAACGATAGCACGAACGGGGTAGTCGACTTTCGCTAAAAAATTTAATAGACAAATTTTCGATCAAACGCGAGCGTTTTACTGAAAACTATGAATGCCCCCGCATTGATACCGTGCAGGCAAGTGAATTAGGTCCGAATGAGGTGATCTACAGCCATAAGTTCGTTAAAGAAACGATAGCACGAACGGGGTAGTCGACTTTCGCTAAAAAAATTTAATAGACAAATTTTCGATCAAACGCGAGCGTTTTACTGAAAACTATGAATGCCCCCGCATTGATACCGTGCAGGCAAGTGAATTAGGTCCGAATGAGGTGATCTATAGCCATAAGTTCGTTAAAGAAACGATAGCACGAACGGGGTAGTCGACTTTCGCAAAAAAATTTAATAGACAAATTTTCGATCAAACGCGAGCGTTTTACTGAAAACTATGAATGCCCCCGCATTGATACCGTGCAGGCAAGTGAATTAGGTCCGAATGAGGTGATCTACAGCCATAAGTTCGTTAAAGAAACGATAGCACGAACGGGGTAGTCGACTTTCGCTAAAAAAATTTAATAGACAAATTTTCGATCAAACGCGAGCGTTTTACTGAAAACTATGAATGCCCTCGCATTGATACCGTGCAGGCAAGTGAATTAGGTCCGAATGAGGTGATCTACAGCCATAAGTTCGTTAAAGAAACGATAGCACGAACGGGGTAGTCGACTTTCGCTAAAAAATTTAATAGACAAATTTTCGATCAAACGCGAGCGTTTTACTGAAAACTATGAATGCCCCCGCATTGATACCGTGCAGGCAAGTGAATTAGGTCCGAATGAGGTGATCTACAGCCATAAGTTCGTTAAAGAAACGATAGCACGAACGGGGTAGTCGACTTTCGCTAAAAAATTTAATAGACAAATTTTCGATCAAACGCGAGCGTTTTACTGAAAACTATGAATGCCCTCGCATTGATACCGTGCAGGCAAGTGAATTAGGTCCGAATGAGGTGATCTACAGCCATAAGTTCGTTAAAGAAACGATAGCACGAACGGGGTAGTCGACTTTCGCAAAAAAATTTAATAGACAAATTTTCGATCAAACGCGAGCGTTTTACTGAAAACTATGAATGCCCCCGCATTGATACCGTGCAGGCAAGTGAATTAGGTCCGAATGAGGTGATCTACAGCCATAAGTTCGTTAAAGAAACGATAGCACGAACGGGGTAGTCGACTTTCGCTAAAAAATTTAATAGACAAATTTTCGATCAAACGCGAGCGTTTTACTGAAAACTATGAATGCCCCCGCATTGATACCGTGCAGGCAAGTGAATTAGGTCCGAATGAGGTGATCTACAGCCATAAGTTCGTTAAAGAAACGATAGCACGAACGGGGTAGTCGACTTTCGCTAAAAAATTTAATAGACAAATTTTCGATCAAACGCGAGCGTTTTACTGAAAACTATGAATGCCCTCGCATTGATACCGTGCAGGCAAGTGAATTAGGTCCGAATGAGGTGATCTACAGCCATAAGTTCGTTAAAGAAACGATAGCACGAACGGGGTAGTCGACTTTCGCTAAAAAAATTTAATAGACAAATTTTCGATCAAACGCGAGCGTTTTACTGAAAACTATGAATGCCCTCGCATTGATACCGTGCAGGCAAGTGAATTAGGTCCGAATGAGGTGATCTACAGCCATAAGTTCGTTAAAGAAACGATAGCACGAACGGGGTAGTCGACTTTCGCAAAAAAATTTAATAGACAAATTTTCGATCAAACGCGAGCGTTTTACTGAAAACTATGAATGCCCCCGCATTGATACCGTGCAGGCAAGTGAATTAGGTCCGAATGAGGTGATCTATAGCCATAAGTTCGTTAAAGAAACGATAGCACGAACGGGGTAGTCGACTTTCGCTAAAAAATTTAATAGACAAATTTTCGATCAAACGCGAGCGTTTTACTGAAAACTATGAATGCCCCCGCATTGATACCGTGCAGGCAAGTGAATTAGGTCCGAATGAGGTGATCTACAGCCATAAGTTCGTTAAAGAAACGATAGCACGAACGGGGTAGTCGACTTTCGCAAAAAAATTTAATAGACAAATTTTCGATCAAACGCGAGCGTTTTACTGAAAACTATGAATGCCCTCGCATTGATACCGTGCAGGCAAGTGAATTAGGTCCGAATGAGGTGATCTACAGCCATAAGTTCGTTAAAGAAACGATAGCACGAACGGGGTAGTCGACTTTCGCTAAAAAATTTAATAGACAAATTTTCGATCAAACGCGAGCGTTTTACTGAAAACTATGAATGCCCCCGCATTGATACCGTGCAGGCAAGTGAATTAGGTCCGAATGAGGTGATCTACAGCCATAAGTTCGTTAAAGAAACGATAGCACGAACGGGGTAGTCGACTTTCGCAAAAAAATTTAATAGACAAATTTTCGATCAAACGCGAGCGTTTTACTGAAAACTATGAATGCCCCCGCATTGATACCGTGCAGGCAAGTGAATTAGGTCCGAATGAGGTGATCTACAGCCATAAGTTCGTTAAAGAAACGATAGCACGAACGGGGTAGTCGACTTTCGCAAAAAAATTTAATAGACAAATTTTCGATCAAACGCGAGCGTTTTACTGAAAACTATGAATGCCCTCGCATTGATACCGTGCAGGCAAGTGAATTAGGTCCGAATGAGGTGATCTACAGCCATAAGTTCGTTAAAGAAACGATAGCACGAACGGGGTAGTCGACTTTCGCTAAAAAATTTAATAGACAAATTTTCGATCAAACGCGAGCGTTTTACTGAAAACTATGAATGCCCCCGCATTGATACCGTGCAGGCAAGTGAATTAGGTCCGAATGAGGTGATCTACAGCCATAAGTTCGTTAAAGAAACGATAGCACGAACGGGGTAGTCGACTTTCGCAAAAAAATTTAATAGACAAATTTTCGATCAAACGCGAGCGTTTTACTGAAAACTATGAATGCCCCCGCATTGATACCGTGCAGGCAAGTGAATTAGGTCCGAATGAGGTGATCTACAGCCATAAGTTCGTTAAAGAAACGATAGCACGAACGGGGTAGTCGACTTTCGCTAAAAAATTTAATAGACAAATTTTCGATCAAACGCGAGCGTTTTACTGAAAACTATGAATGCCCCCGCATTGATACCGTGCAGGCAAGTGAATTAGGTCCGAATGAGGTGATCTACAGCCATAAGTTCGTTAAAGAAACGATAGCACGAACGGGGTAGTCGACTTTCGCTAAAAAATTTAATAGACAAATTTTCGATCAAACGCGAGCGTTTTACTGAAAACTATGAATGCCCCCGCATTGATACCGTGCAGGCAAGTGAATTAGGTCCGAATGAGGTGATCTACAGCCATAAGTTCGTTAAAGAAACGATAGCACGAACGGGGTAGTCGACTTTCGCTAAAAAATTTAATAGACAAATTTTCGATCAAACGCGAGCGTTTTACTGAAAACTATGAATGCCCCCGCATTGATACCGTGCAGGCAAGTGAATTAGGTCCGAATGAGGTGATCTATAGCCATAAGTTCGTTAAAGAAACGATAGCACGAACGGGGTAGTCGACTTTCGCTAAAAAATTTAATAGACAAATTTTCGATCAAACGCGAGCGTTTTACTGAAAACTATGAATGCCCCCGCATTGATACCGTGCAGGCAAGTGAATTAGGTCCGAATGAGGTGATCTACAGCCATAAGTTCGTTAAAGAAACGATAGCACGAACGGGGTAGTCGACTTTCGCTAAAAAATTTAATAGACAAATTTTCGATCAAACGCGAGCGTTTTACTGAAAACTATGAATGCCCTCGCATTGATACCGTGCAGGCAAGTGAATTAGGTCCGAATGAGGTGATCTACAGCCATAAGTTCGTTAAAGAAACGATAGCACGAACGGGGTAGTCGACTTTCGCAAAAAAATTTAATAGACAAATTTTCGATCAAACGCGAGCGTTTTACTGAAAACTATGAATGCCCCCGCATTGATACCGTGCAGGCAAGTGAATTAGGTCCGAATGAGGTGATCTACAGCCATAAGTTCGTTAAAGAAACGATAGCACGAACGGGGTAGTCGACTTTCGCTAAAAAATTTAATAGACAAATTTTCGATCAAACGCGAGCGTTTTACTGAAAACTATGAATGCCCTCGCATTGATACCGTGCAGGCAAGTGAATTAGGTCCGAATGAGGTGATCTACAGCCATAAGTTCGTTAAAGAAACGATAGCACGAACGGGGTAGTCGACTTTCGCTAAAAAATTTAATAGACAAATTTTCGATCAAACGCGAGCGTTTTACTGAAAACTATGAATGCCCCCGCATTGATACCGTGCAGGCAAGTGAATTAGGTCCGAATGAGGTGATCTACAGCCATAAGTTCGTTAAAGAAACGATAGCACGAACGGGGTAGTCGACTTTCGCAAAAAAATTTAATAGACAAATTTTCGATCAAACGCGAGCGTTTTACTGAAAACTATGAATGCCCTCGCATTGATACCGTGCAGGCAAGTGAATTAGGTCCGAATGAGGTGATCTACAGCCATAAGTTCGTTAAAGAAACGATAGCACGAACGGGGTAGTCGACTTTCGCTAAAAAATTTAATAGACAAATTTTCGATCAAACGCGAGCGTTTTACTGAAAACTATGAATGCCCCCGCATTGATACCGTGCAGGCAAGTGAATTAGGTCCGAATGAGGTGATCTACAGCCATAAGTTCGTTAAAGAAACGATAGCACGAACGGGGTAGTCGACTTTCGCTAAAAAATTTAATAGACAAATTTTCGATCAAACGCGAGCGTTTTACTGAAAACTATGAATGCCCCCGCATTGATACCGTGCAGGCAAGTGAATTAGGTCCGAATGAGGTGATCTACAGCCATAAGTTCGTTAAAGAAACGATAGCACGAACGGGGTAGTCGACTTTCGCTAAAAAATTTAATAGACAAATTTTCGATCAAACGCGAGCGTTTTACTGAAAACTATGAATGCCCTCGCATTGATACCGTGCAGGCAAGTGAATTAGGTCCGAATGAGGTGATCTACAGCCATAAGTTCGTTAAAGAAACGATAGCACGAACGGGGTAGTCGACTTTCGCAAAAAAATTTAATAGACAAATTTTCGATCAAACGCGAGCGTTTTACTGAAAACTATGAATGCCCCCGCATTGATACCGTGCAGGCAAGTGAATTAGGTCCGAATGAGGTGATCTATAGCCATAAGTTCGTTAAAGAAACGATAGCACGAACGGGGTAGTCGACTTTCGCTAAAAAATTTAATAGACAAATTTTCGATCAAACGCGAGCGTTTTACTGAAAACTATGAATGCCCCCGCATTGATACCGTGCAGGCAAGTGAATTAGGTCCGAATGAGGTGATCTACAGCCATAAGTTCGTTAAAGAAACGATAGCACGAACGGGGTAGTCGACTTTCGCTAAAAAATTTAATAGACAAATTTTCGATTAAACGCGAGCGTTTTACTGAAAACTATGAATGCCCCCGCATTGATACCGTGCAGGCAAGTGAATTAGGTCCGAATGAGGTGATCTACAGCCATAAGTTCGTTAAAGAAACGATAGCACGAACGGGGTAGTCGACTTTCGCTAAAAAATTTAATAGACAAATTTTCGATCAAACGCGAGCGTTTTACTGAAAACTATGAATGCCCCCGCATTGATACCGTGCAGGCAAGTGAATTAGGTCCGAATGAGGTGATCTACAGCCATAAGTTCGTTAAAGAAACGATAGCACGAACGGGGTAGTCGACTTTCGCTAAAAAAATTTAATAGACAAATTTTCGATCAAACGCGAGCGTTTTACTGAAAACTATGAATGCCCCCGCATTGATACCGTGCAGGCAAGTGAATTAGGTCCGAATGAGGTGATCTACAGCCATAAGTTCGTTAAAGAAACGATAGCACGAACGGGGTAGTCGACTTTCGCAAAAAAATTTAATAGACAAATTTTCGATCAAACGCGAGCGTTTTACTGAAAACTATGAATGCCCCCGCATTGATACCGTGCAGGCAAGTGAATTAGGTCCGAATGAGGTGATCTACAGCCATAAGTTCGTTAAAGAAACGATAGCACGAACGGGGTAGTCGACTTTCGCTAAAAAATTTAATAGACAAATTTTCGATCAAACGCGAGCGTTTTACTGAAAACTATGAATGCCCCCGCATTGATACCGTGCAGGCAAGTGAATTAGGTCCGAATGAGGTGATCTATAGCCATAAGTTCGTTAAAGAAACGATAGCACGAACGGGGTAGTCGACTTTCGCAAAAAAATTTAATAGACAAATTTTCGATCAAACGCGAGCGTTTTACTGAAAACTATGAATGCCCCCGCATTGATACCGTGCAGGCAAGTGAATTAGGTCCGAATGAGGTGATCTACAGCCATAAGTTCGTTAAAGAAACGATAGCACGAACGGGGTAGTCGACTTTCGCTAAAAAAATTTAATAGACAAATTTTCGATCAAACGCGAGCGTTTTACTGAAAACTATGAATGCCCTCGCATTGATACCGTGCAGGCAAGTGAATTAGGTCCGAATGAGGTGATCTACAGCCATAAGTTCGTTAAAGAAACGATAGCACGAACGGGGTAGTCGACTTTCGCTAAAAAATTTAATAGACAAATTTTCGATCAAACGCGAGCGTTTTACTGAAAACTATGAATGCCCTCGCATTGATACCGTGCAGGCAAGTGAATTAGGTCCGAATGAGGTGATCTACAGCCATAAGTTCGTTAAAGAAACGATAGCACGAACGGGGTAGTCGACTTTCGCTAAAAAATTTAATAGACAAATTTTCGATCAAACGCGAGCGTTTTACTGAAAACTATGAATGCCCCCGCATTGATACCGTGCAGGCAAGTGAATTAGGTCCGAATGAGGTGATCTACAGCCATAAGTTCGTTAAAGAAACGATAGCACGAACGGGGTAGTCGACTTTCGCTAAAAAATTTAATAGACAAATTTTCGATCAAACGCGAGCGTTTTACTGAAAACTATGAATGCCCTCGCATTGATACCGTGCAGGCAAGTGAATTAGGTCCGAATGAGGTGATCTACAGCCATAAGTTCGTTAAAGAAACGATAGCACGAACGGGGTAGTCGACTTTCGCAAAAAAATTTAATAGACAAATTTTCGATCAAACGCGAGCGTTTTACTGAAAACTATGAATGCCCTCGCATTGATACCGTGCAGGCAAGTGAATTAGGTCCGAATGAGGTGATCTACAGCCATAAGTTCGTTAAAGAAACGATAGCACGAACGGGGTAGTCGACTTTCGCTAAAAAATTTAATAGACAAATTTTCGATCAAACGCGAGCGTTTTACTGAAAACTATGAATGCCCTCGCATTGATACCGTGCAGGCAAGTGAATTAGGTCCGAATGAGGTGATCTACAGCCATAAGTTCGTTAAAGAAACGATAGCACGAACGGGGTAGTCGACTTTCGCAAAAAAATTTAATAGACAAATTTTCGATCAAACGCGAGCGTTTTACTGAAAACTATGAATGCCCTCGCATTGATACCGTGCAGGCAAGTGAATTAGGTCCGAATGAGGTGATCTACAGCCATAAGTTCGTTAAAGAAACGATAGCACGAACGGGGTAGTCGACTTTCGCTAAAAAATTTAATAGACAAATTTTCGATCAAACGCGAGCGTTTTACTGAAAACTATGAATGCCCCCGCATTGATACCGTGCAGGCAAGTGAATTAGGTCCGAATGAGGTGATCTACAGCCATAAGTTCGTTAAAGAAACGATAGCACGAACGGGGTAGTCGACTTTCGCAAAAAAATTTAATAGACAAATTTTCGATCAAACGCGAGCGTTTTACTGAAAACTATGAATGCCCCCGCATTGATACCGTGCAGGCAAGTGAATTAGGTCCGAATGAGGTGATCTACAGCCATAAGTTCGTTAAAGAAACGATAGCACGAACGGGGTAGTCGACTTTCGCTAAAAAAATTTAATAGACAAATTTTCGATCAAACGCGAGCGTTTTACTGAAAACTATGAATGCCCTCGCATTGATACCGTGCAGGCAAGTGAATTAGGTCCGAATGAGGTGATCTACAGCCATAAGTTCGTTAAAGAAACGATAGCACGAACGGGGTAGTCGACTTTCGCTAAAAAATTTAATAGACAAATTTTCGATCAAACGCGAGCGTTTTACTGAAAACTATGAATGCCCCCGCATTGATACCGTGCAGGCAAGTGAATTAGGTCCGAATGAGGTGATCTACAGCCATAAGTTCGTTAAAGAAACGATAGCACGAACGGGGTAGTCGACTTTCGCTAAAAAATTTAATAGACAAATTTTCGATCAAACGCGAGCGTTTTACTGAAAACTATGAATGCCCCCGCATTGATACCGTGCAGGCAAGTGAATTAGGTCCGAATGAGGTGATCTACAGCCATAAGTTCGTTAAAGAAACGATAGCACGAACGGGGTAGTCGACTTTCGCTAAAAAATTTAATAGACAAATTTTCGATCAAACGCGAGCGTTTTACTGAAAACTATGAATGCCCCCGCATTGATACCGTGCAGGCAAGTGAATTAGGTCCGAATGAGGTGATCTACAGCCATAAGTTCGTTAAAGAAACGATAGCACGAACGGGGTAGTCGACTTTCGCAAAAAAATTTAATAGACAAATTTTCGATCAAACGCGAGCGTTTTACTGAAAACTATGAATGCCCCCGCATTGATACCGTGCAGGCAAGTGAATTAGGTCCGAATGAGGTGATCTACAGCCATAAGTTCGTTAAAGAAACGATAGCACGAACGGGGTAGTCGACTTTCGCTAAAAAATTTAATAGACAAATTTTCGATCAAACGCGAGCGTTTTACTGAAAACTATGAATGCCCCCGCATTGATACCGTGCAGGCAAGTGAATTAGGTCCGAATGAGGTGATCTACAGCCATAAGTTCGTTAAAGAAACGATAGCACGAACGGGGTAGTCGACTTTCGCTAAAAAATTTAATAGACAAATTTTCGATCAAACGCGAGCGTTTTACTGAAAACTATGAATGCCCCCGCATTGATACCGTGCAGGCAAGTGAATTAGGTCCGAATGAGGTGATCTACAGCCATAAGTTCGTTAAAGAAACGATAGCACGAACGGGGTAGTCGACTTTCGCTAAAAAAATTTAATAGACAAATTTTCGATCAAACGCGAGCGTTTTACTGAAAACTATGAATGCCCCCGCATTGATACCGTGCAGGCAAGTGAATTAGGTCCGAATGAGGTGATCTACAGCCATAAGTTCGTTAAAGAAACGATAGCACGAACGGGGTAGTCGACTTTCGCTAAAAAATTTAATAGACAAATTTTCGATCAAACGCGAGCGTTTTACTGAAAACTATGAATGCCCCCGCATTGATACCGTGCAGGCAAGTGAATTAGGTCCGAATGAGGTGATCTACAGCCATAAGTTCGTTAAAGAAACGATAGCACGAACGGGGTAGTCGACTTTCGCTAAAAAATTTAATAGACAAATTTTCGATCAAACGCGAGCGTTTTACTGAAAACTATGAATGCCCTCGCATTGATACCGTGCAGGCAAGTGAATTAGGTCCGAATGAGGTGATCTACAGCCATAAGTTCGTTAAAGAAACGATAGCACGAACGGGGTAGTCGACTTTCGCTAAAAAAATTTAATAGACAAATTTTCGATCAAACGCGAGCGTTTTACTGAAAACTATGAATGCCCCCGCATTGATACCGTGCAGGCAAGTGAATTAGGTCCGAATGAGGTGATCTACAGCCATAAGTTCGTTAAAGAAACGATAGCACGAACGGGGTAGTCGACTTTCGCAAAAAAATTTAATAGACAAATTTTCGATCAAACGCGAGCGTTTTACTGAAAACTATGAATGCCCCCGCATTGATACCGTGCAGGCAAGTGAATTAGGTCCGAATGAGGTGATCTATAGCCATAAGTTCGTTAAAGAAACGATAGCACGGACGGGGTAGTCGACTTTCGCTAAAAAATTTAATAGACAAATTTTCGATCAAACGCGAGCGTTTTACTGAAAACTATGAATGCCCCCGCATTGATACCGTGCAGGCAAGTGAATTAGGTCCGAATGAGGTGATCTACAGCCATAAGTTCGTTAAAGAAACGATAGCACGAACGGGGTAGTCGACTTTCGCTAAAAAAATTTAATAGACAAATTTTCGATTAAACGCGAGCGTTTTACTGAAAACTATGAATGCCCCCGCATTGATACCGTGCAGGCAAGTGAATTAGGTCCGAATGAGGTGATCTACAGCCATAAGTTCGTTAAAGAAACGATAGCACGAACGGGGTAGTCGACTTTCGCAAAAAAAATTTAATAGACAAATTTTCGATCAAACGCGAGCGTTTTACTGAAAACTATGAATGCCCCCGCATTGATACCGTGCAGGCAAGTGAATTAGGTCCGAATGAGGTGATCTACAGCCATAAGTTCGTTAAAGAAACGATAGCACGAACGGGGTAGTCGACTTTCGCTAAAAAATTTAATAGACAAATTTTCGATCAAACGCGAGCGTTTTACTGAAAACTATGAATGCCCCCGCATTGATACCGTGCAGGCAAGTGAATTAGGTCCGAATGAGGTGATCTACAGCCATAAGTTCGTTAAAGAAACGATAGCACGAACGGGGTAGTCGACTTTCGCTAAAAAATTTAATAGACAAATTTTCGATCAAACGCGAGCGTTTTACTGAAAACTATGAATGCCCCCGCATTGATACCGTGCAGGCAAGTGAATTAGGTCCGAATGAGGTGATCTACAGCCATAAGTTCGTTAAAGAAACGATAGCACGAACGGGGTAGTCGACTTTCGCTAAAAAATTTAATAGACAAATTTTCGATCAAACGCGAGCGTTTTACTGAAAACTATGAATGCCCCCGCATTGATACCGTGCAGGCAAGTGAATTAGGTCCGAATGAGGTGATCTACAGCCATAAGTTCGTTAAAGAAACGATAGCACGAACGGGGTAGTCGACTTTCGCAAAAAAATTTAATAGACAAATTTTCGATCAAACGCGAGCGTTTTACTGAAAACTATGAATGCCCCCGCATTGATACCGTGCAGGCAAGTGAATTAGGTCCGAATGAGGTGATCTACAGCCATAAGTTCGTTAAAGAAACGATAGCACGAACGGGGTAGTCGACTTTCGCTAAAAAATTTAATAGACAAATTTTCGATCAAACGCGAGCGTTTTACTGAAAACTATGAATGCCCCCGCATTGATACCGTGCAGGCAAGTGAATTAGGTCCGAATGAGGTGATCTACAGCCATAAGTTCGTTAAAGAAACGATAGCACGAACGGGGTAGTCGACTTTCGCTAAAAAATTTAATAGACAAATTTTCGATCAAACGCGAGCGTTTTACTGAAAACTATGAATGCCCCCGCATTGATACCGTGCAGGCAAGTGAATTAGGTCCGAATGAGGTGATCTACAGCCATAAGTTCGTTAAAGAAACGATAGCACGAACGGGGTAGTCGACTTTCGCTAAAAAATTTAATAGACAAATTTTCGATCAAACGCGAGCGTTTTACTGAAAACTATGAATGCCCCCGCATTGATACCGTGCAGGCAAGTGAATTAGGTCCGAATGAGGTGATCTACAGCCATAAGTTCGTTAAAGAAACGATAGCACGAACGGGGTAGTCGACTTTCGCAAAAAAATTTAATAGACAAATTTTCGATCAAACGCGAGCGTTTTACTGAAAACTATGAATGCCCCCGCATTGATACCGTGCAGGCAAGTGAATTAGGTCCGAATGAGGTGATCTACAGCCATAAGTTCGTTAAAGAAACGATAGCACGAACGGGGTAGTCGACTTTCGCTAAAAAATTTAATAGACAAATTTTCGATCAAACGCGAGCGTTTTACTGAAAACTATGAATGCCCCCGCATTGATACCGTGCAGGCAAGTGAATTAGGTCCGAATGAGGTGATCTACAGCCATAAGTTCGTTAAAGAAACGATAGCACGAACGGGGTAGTCGACTTTCGCTAAAAAATTTAATAGACAAATTTTCGATCAAACGCGAGCGTTTTACTGAAAACTATGAATGCCCCCGCATTGATACCGTGCAGGCAAGTGAATTAGGTCCGAATGAGGTGATCTACAGCCATAAGTTCGTTAAAGAAACGATAGCACGAACGGGGTAGTCGACTTTCGCAAAAAAATTTAATAGACAAATTTTCGATCAAACGCGAGCGTTTTACTGAAAACTATGAATGCCCTCGCATTGATACCGTGCAGGCAAGTGAATTAGGTCCGAATGAGGTGATCTACAGCCATAAGTTCGTTAAAGAAACGATAGCACGAACGGGGTAGTCGACTTTCGCTAAAAAATTTAATAGACAAATTTTCGATCAAACGCGAGCGTTTTACTGAAAACTATGAATGCCCCCGCATTGATACCGTGCAGGCAAGTGAATTAGGTCCGAATGAGGTGATCTACAGCCATAAGTTCGTTAAAGAAACGATAGCACGAACGGGGTAGTCGACTTTCGCTAAAAAATTTAATAGACAAATTTTCGATCAAACGCGAGCGTTTTACTGAAAACTATGAATGCCCTCGCATTGATACCGTGCAGGCAAGTGAATTAGGTCCGAATGAGGTGATCTATAGCCATAAGTTCGTTAAAGAAACGATAGCACGAACGGGGTAGTCGACTTTCGCTAAAAAATTTAATAAACAAATTTTCGATCAAACGCGAGCGTTTTACTGAAAACTATGAATGCCCCCGCATTGATACCGTGCAGGCAAGTGAATTAGGTCCGAATGAGGTGATCTACAGCCATAAGTTCGTTAAAGAAACGATAGCACGAACGGGGTAGTCGACTTTCGCAAAAAAATTTAATAGACAAATTTTCGATCAAACGCGAGCGTTTTACTGAAAACTATGAATGCCCCCGCATTGATACCGTGCAGGCAAGTGAATTAGGTACCAATGAGGTGATCTATAGCCATAAGTTCGTTAAAGAAGCGATAGCACGAACGGGGTAGTCGACTTTCGCTAAAAAATTTAATTAACAAATTTTCGATCAAAGGCGAGCGTTTTACTGAAAACTATGAATGTCCCCGCATTGAGACTGTGCACGCAAGTGAATTAGGTCCGAATGAGGTGATATACAGCCATAAGTTCGCTAAAGAAACGATAGCACGAAAGGGGTAGTCGACTTTCGCTAAAAAATTTAATAGACAAATTTTCGATCAAACGCGAGCGTTTTACTGAAAACTATGAATGCCCCCGCATTGATACCGTGCAGGCAAGTGAATTAGGTCCGAATGAGGTGATCTACAGCCATAAGTTCGTTAAAGAAACGATAGCACGAACGGGGTAGTCGACTTTCGCTAAAAAATTTAATAGACAAATTTTCGATCAAACGCGAGCGTTTTACTGAAAACTATGAATGCCCCCGCATTGATACCGTGCAGGCAAGTGAATTAGGTCCGAATGAGGTGATCTATAGCCATAAGTTCGTTAAAGAAACGATAGCACGAACGGGGTAGTCGACTTTCGCTAAAAAATTTAATAGACAAATTTTCGATCAAACGCGAGCGTTTTACTGAAAACTATGAATGCCCCCGCATTGATACCGTGCAGGCAAGTGAATTAGGTCCGAATGAGGTGATCTACAGCCATAAGTTCGTTAAAGAAACGATAGCACGAACGGGGTAGTCGACTTTCGCTAAAAAATTTAATAGACAAATTTTCGATCAAACGCGAGCGTTTTACTGAAAACTATGAATGCCCCCGCATTGATACCGTGCAGGCAAGTGAATTAGGTCCGAATGAGGTGATCTACAGCCATAAGTTCGTTAAAGAAACGATAGCACGAACGGGGTAGTCGACTTTCGCTAAAAAATTTAATAGACAAATTTTCGATTAAACGCGAGCGTTTTACTGAAAACTATGAATGCCCCCGCATTGATACCGTGCAGGCAAGTGAATTAGGTCCGAATGAGGTGATCTACAGCCATAAGTTCGTTAAAGAAACGATAGCACGAACGGGGTAGTCGACTTTCGCAAAAAAATTTAATAGACAAATTTTCGATCAAACGCGAGCGTTTTACTGAAAACTATGAATGCCCCCGCATTGATACCGTGCAGGCAAGTGAATTAGGTACCAATGAGGTGATCTATAGCCATAAGTTCGTTAAAGAAGCGATAGCACGAACGGGGTAGTCGACTTTCGCTAAAAAATTTAATTAACAAATTTTCGATCAAAGGCGAGCGTTTTACTGAAAACTATGAATGTCCCCGCATTGAGACTGTGCACGCAAGTGAATTAGGTCCGAATGAGGTGATATACAGCCATAAGTTCGCTAAAGAAACGATAGCACGAACGGGGTAGTCGACTTTCGCTAAAAAAATTTAATAGACAAATTTTCGATTAAACGCGAGCGTTTTACTGAAAACTATGAATGCCCTCGCATTGATACCGTGCAGGCAAGTGAATTAGGTCCGAATGAATTGATCTACAGCCATAAGTTCGTTAAAGAAACGATAGCACGAACGGGGTAGTCGACTTTTGCAAAAAAATTTAATAGACAAATTTTCGATCAAACGCGAGCGTTTTACTGAAAACTATGAATGCCCCCGCATTGATACCGTGCAGGCAAGTGAATTAGGTCCGAATGAGGTGATCTACAGCCATAAGTTCGTTAAAGAAACGATAGCACGAACGGGGTAGTCGACTTTCGCTAAAAAATTTAATAGACAAATTTTCGATCAAACGCGAGCGTTTTACTGAAAACTATGAATGCCCCCGCATTGATACCGTGCAGGCAAGTGAATTAGGTCCGAATGAGGTGATCTACAGCCATAAGTTCGTTAAAGAAACGATAGCACGAACGGGGTAGTCGACTTTCGCTAAAAAATTTAATAGACAAATTTTCGATCAAACGCGAGCGTTTTACTGAAAACTATGAATGCCCCCGCATTGATACCGTGCAGGCAAGTGAATTAGGTCCGAATGAGGTGATCTACAGCCATAAGTTCGTTAAAGAAACGATAGCACGAACGGGGTAGTCGACTTTCGCAAAAAAATTTAATAGACAAATTTTCGATCAAACGCGAGCGTTTTACTGAAAACTATGAATGCCCTCGCATTGATACCGTGCAGGCAAGTGAATTAGGTCCGAATGAGGTGATCTACAGCCATAAGTTCGTTAAAGAAACGATAGCACGAACGGGGTAGTCGACTTTCGCTAAAAAATTTAATAGACAAATTTTCGATCAAACGCGAGCGTTTTACTGAAAACTATGAATGCCCCCGCATTGATACCGTGCAGGCAAGTGAATTAGGTCCGAATGAGGTGATCTACAGCCATAAGTTCGTTAAAGAAACGATAGCACGAACGGGGTAGTCGACTTTCGCTAAAAAATTTAATAGACAAATTTTCGATTAAACGCGAGCGTTTTACTGAAAACTATGAATGCCCCCGCATTGATACCGTGCAGGCAAGTGAATTAGGTCCGAATGAGGTGATCTACAGCCATAAGTTCGTTAAAGAAACGATAGCACGAACGGGGTAGTCGACTTTCGCTAAAAAATTTAATAGACAAATTTTCGATCAAACGCGAGCGTTTTACTGAAAACTATGAATGCCCCCGCATTGATACCGTGCAGGCAAGTGAATTAGGTCCGAATGAGGTGATCTACAGCCATAAGTTCGTTAAAGAAACGATAGCACGAACGGGGTAGTCGACTTTCGCAAAAAAATTTAATAGACAAATTTTCGATCAAACGCGAGCGTTTTACTGAAAACTATGAATGCCCCCGCATTGATACCGTGCAGGCAAGTGAATTAGGTCCGAATGAGGTGATCTACAGCCATAAGTTCGTTAAAGAAACGATAGCACGAACGGGGTAGTCGACTTTCGCTAAAAAATTTAATAGACAAATTTTCGATCAAACGCGAGCGTTTTACTGAAAACTATGAATGCCCCCGCATTGATACCGTGCAGGCAAGTGAATTAGGTCCGAATGAGGTGATCTACAGCCATAAGTTCGTTAAAGAAACGATAGCACGAACGGGGTAGTCGACTTTCGCTAAAAAAATTTAATAGACAAATTTTCGATCAAACGCGAGCGTTTTACTGAAAACTATGAATGCCCCCGCATTGATACCGTGCAGGCAAGTGAATTAGGTCCGAATGAGGTGATCTACAGCCATAAGTTCGTTAAAGAAACGATAGCACGAACGGGGTAGTCGACTTTCGCAAAAAAATTTAATAGACAAATTTTCGATCAAACGCGAGCGTTTTACTGAAAACTATGAATGCCCCCGCATTGATACCGTGCAGGCAAGTGAATTAGGTCCGAATGAGGTGATCTACAGCCATAAGTTCGTTAAAGAAACGATAGCACGAACGGGGTAGTCGACTTTCGCTAAAAAATTTAATAGACAAATTTTCGATCAAACGCGAGCGTTTTACTGAAAACTATGAATGCCCCCGCATTGATACCGTGCAGGCAAGTGAATTAGGTCCGAATGAGGTGATCTATAGCCATAAGTTCGTTAAAGAAACGATAGCACGAACGGGGTAGTCGACTTTCGCTAAAAAATTTAATAGACAAATTTTCGATCAAACGCGAGCGTTTTACTGAAAACTATGAATGCCCCCGCATTGATACCGTGCAGGCAAGTGAATTAGGTCCGAATGAGGTGATCTACAGCCATAAGTTCGTTAAAGAAACGATAGCACGAACGGGGTAGTCGACTTTCGCTAAAAAATTTAATAGACAAATTTTCGATCAAACGCGAGCGTTTTACTGAAAACTATGAATGCCCCCGCATTGATACCGTGCAGGCAAGTGAATTAGGTCCGAATGAGGTGATCTACAGCCATAAGTTCGTTAAAGAAACGATAGCACGAACGGGGTAGTCGACTTTCGCTAAAAAATTTAATAGACAAATTTTCGATCAAACGCGAGCGTTTTACTGAAAACTATGAATGCCCCCGCATTGATACCGTGCAGGCAAGTGAATTAGGTCCGAATGAGGTGATCTACAGCCATAAGTTCGTTAAAGAAACGATAGCACGAACGGGGTAGTCGACTTTCGCTAAAAAATTTAATAGACAAATTTTCGATCAAACGCGAGCGTTTTACTGAAAACTATGAATGCCCTCGCATTGATACCGTGCAGGCAAGTGAATTAGGTCCGAATGAGGTGATCTACAGCCATAAGTTCGTTAAAGAAACGATAGCACGAACGGGGTAGTCGACTTTCGCTAAAAAAATTTAATAGACAAATTTTCGATCAAACGCGAGCGTTTTACTGAAAACTATGAATGCCCCCGCATTGATACCGTGCAGGCAAGTGAATTAGGTCCGAATGAGGTGATCTACAGCCATAAGTTCGTTAAAGAAACGATAGCACGAACGGGGTAGTCGACTTTCGCAAAAAAATTTAATAGACAAATTTTCGATCAAACGCGAGCGTTTTACTGAAAACTATGAATGCCCTCGCATTGATACCGTGCAGGCAAGTGAATTAGGTCCGAATGAGGTGATCTACAGCCATAAGTTCGTTAAAGAAACGATAGCACGAACGGGGTAGTCGACTTTCGCTAAAAAAATTTAATTGACAAATTTTCGATCAAACGCGAGCGTTTTACTGAAAACTATGAATGCCCTCGCATTGATACCGTGCAGGCAAGTGAATTAGGTCCGAATGAGGTGATCTACAGCCATAAGTTCGTTAAAGAAACGATAGCACGAACGGGGTAGTCGACTTTCGCTAAAAAAATTTAATAGACAAATTTTCGATCAAACGCGAGCGTTTTACTGAAAACTATGAATGCCCCCGCATTGATACCGTGCAGGCAAGTGAATTAGGTCCGAATGAGGTGATCTACAGCCATAAGTTCGTTAAAGAAACGATAGCACGAACGGGGTAGTCGACTTTCGCTAAAAAATTTAATAGACAAATTTTCGATCAAACGCGAGCGTTTTACTGAAAACTATGAATGCCCCCGCATTGATACCGTGCAGGCAAGTGAATTAGGTCCGAATGAGGTGATCTACAGCCATAAGTTCGTTAAAGAAACGATAGCACGAACGGGGTAGTCGACTTTCGCAAAAAAATTTAATAGACAAATTTTCGATCAAACGCGAGCGTTTTACTGAAAACTATGAATGCCCCCGCATTGATACCGTGCAGGCAAGTGAATTAGGTCCGAATGAGGTGATCTACAGCCATAAGTTCGTTAAAGAAACGATAGCACGAACGGGGTAGTCGACTTTCGCAAAAAAATTTAATAGACAAATTTTCGATCAAACGCGAGCGTTTTACTGAAAACTATGAATGCCCTCGCATTGATACCGTGCAGGCAAGTGAATTAGGTCCGAATGAGGTGATCTATAGCCATAAGTTCGTTAAAGAAACGATAGCACGAACGGGGTAGTCGACTTTCGCAAAAAAATTTAATAGACAAATTTTCGATCAAACGCGAGCGTTTTACTGAAAACTATGAATGCCCCCGCATTGATACCGTGCAGGCAAGTGAATTAGGTCCGAATGAGGTGATCTATAGCCATAAGTTCGTTAAAGAAACGATAGCACGAACGGGGTAGTCGACTTTCGCTAAAAAATTTAATAGACAAATTTTCGATCAAACGCGAGCGTTTTACTGAAAACTATGAATGCCCCCGCATTGATACCGTGCAGGCAAGTGAATTAGGTCCGAATGAGGTGATCTACAGCCATAAGTTCGTTAAAGAAACGATAGCACGAACGGGGTAGTCGACTTTCGCAAAAAAATTTAATAGACAAATTTTCGATCAAACGCGAGCGTTTTACTGAAAACTATGAATGCCCTCGCATTGATACCGTGCAGGCAAGTGAATTAGGTCCGAATGAGGTGATCTACAGCCATAAGTTCGTTAAAGAAACGATAGCACGAACGGGGTAGTCGACTTTCGCAAAAAAATTTAATAGACAAATTTTCGATCAAACGCGAGCGTTTTACTGAAAACTATGAATGCCCCCGCATTGATACCGTGCAGGCAAGTGAATTAGGTCCGAATGAGGTGATCTACAGCCATAAGTTCGTTAAAGAAACGATAGCACGAACGGGGTAGTCGACTTTCGCTAAAAAAATTTAATAGACAAATTTTCGATCAAACGCGAGCGTTTTACTGAAAACTATGAATGCCCCCGCATTGATACCGTGCAGGCAAGTGAATTAGGTCCGAATGAGGTGATCTACAGCCATAAGTTCGTTAAAGAAACGATAGCACGAACGGGGTAGTCGACTTTCGCTAAAAAATTTAATAGACAAATTTTCGATCAAACGCGAGCGTTTTACTGAAAACTATGAATGCCCCCGCATTGATACCGTGCAGGCAAGTGAATTAGGTCCGAATGAGGTGATCTACAGCCATAAGTTCGTTAAAGAAACGATAGCACGAACGGGGTAGTCGACTTTCGCTAAAAAATTTAATAGACAAATTTTCGATCAAACGCGAGCGTTTTACTGAAAACTATGAATGCCCCCGCATTGATACCGTGCAGGCAAGTGAATTAGGTCCGAATGAGGTGATCTACAGCCATAAGTTCGTTAAAGAAACGATAGCACGAACGGGGTAGTCGACTTTCGCTAAAAAATTTAATAGACAAATTTTCGATCAAACGCGAGCGTTTTACTGAAAACTATGAATGCCCTCGCATTGATACCGTGCAGGCAAGTGAATTAGGTCCGAATGAGGTGATCTACAGCCATAAGTTCGTTAAAGAAACGATAGCACGAACGGGGTAGTCGACTTTCGCAAAAAAATTTAATAGACAAATTTTCGATCAAACGCGAGCGTTTTACTGAAAACTATGAATGCCCTCGCATTGATACCGTGCAGGCAAGTGAATTAGGTCCGAATGAGGTGATCTACAGCCATAAGTTCGTTAAAGAAACGATAGCACGAACGGGGTAGTCGACTTTCGCTAAAAAATTTAATAGACAAATTTTCGATCAAACGCGAGCGTTTTACTGAAAACTATGAATGCCCCCGCATTGATACCGTGCAGGCAAGTGAATTAGGTCCGAATGAGGTGATCTACAGCCATAAGTTCGTTAAAGAAACGATAGCACGAACGGGGTAGTCGACTTTCGCAAAAAAATTTAATAGACAAATTTTCGATCAAACGCGAGCGTTTTACTGAAAACTATGAATGCCCCCGCATTGATACCGTGCAGGCAAGTGAATTAGGTCCGAATGAGGTGATCTACAGCCATAAGTTCGTTAAAGAAACGATAGCACGAACGGGGTAGTCGACTTTCGCAAAAAAATTTAATAGACAAATTTTCGATCAAACGCGAGCGTTTTACTGAAAACTATGAATGCCCCCGCATTGATACCGTGCAGGCAAGTGAATTAGGTCCGAATGAGGTGATCTACAGCCATAAGTTCGTTAAAGAAACGATAGCACGAACGGGGTAGTCGACTTTCGCAAAAAAATTTAATAGACAAATTTTCGATCAAACGCGAGCGTTTTACTGAAAACTATGAATGCCCCCGCATTGATACCGTGCAGGCAAGTGAATTAGGTCCGAATGAGGTGATCTACAGCCATAAGTTCGTTAAAGAAACGATAGCACGAACGGGGTAGTCGACTTTCGCTAAAAAATTTAATAGACAAATTTTCGATCAAACGCGAGCGTTTTACTGAAAACTATGAATGCCCCCGCATTGATACCGTGCAGGCAAGTGAATTAGGTCCGAATGAGGTGATCTACAGCCATAAGTTCGTTAAAGAAACGATAGCACGAACGGGGTAGTCGACTTTCGCTAAAAAATTTAATAGACAAATTTTCGATCAAACGCGAGCGTTTTACTGAAAACTATGAATGCCCCCGCATTGATACCGTGCAGGCAAGTGAATTAGGTCCGAATGAGGTGATCTACAGCCATAAGTTCGTTAAAGAAACGATAGCACGAACGGGGTAGTCGACTTTCGCAAAAAAATTTAATAGACAAATTTTCGATCAAACGCGAGCGTTTTACTGAAAACTATGAATGCCCTCGCATTGATACCGTGCAGGCAAGTGAATTAGGTCCGAATGAGGTGATCTACAGCCATAAGTTCGTTAAAGAAACGATAGCACGAACGGGGTAGTCGACTTTCGCTAAAAAATTTAATAGACAAATTTTCGATCAAACGCGAGCGTTTTACTGAAAACTATGAATGCCCCCGCATTGATACCGTGCAGGCAAGTGAATTAGGTCCGAATGAGGTGATCTATAGCCATAAGTTCGTTAAAGAAACGATAGCACGAACGGGGTAGTCGACTTTCGCTAAAAAAATTTAATAGACAAATTTTCGATCAAACGCGAGCGTTTTACTGAAAACTATGAATGCCCCCGCATTGATACCGTGCAGGCAAGTGAATTAGGTCCGAATGAGGTGATCTACAGCCATAAGTTCGTTAAAGAAACGATAGCACGAACGGGGTAGTCGACTTTCGCTAAAAAATTTAATAGACAAATTTTCGATCAAACGCGAGCGTTTTACTGAAAACTATGAATGCCCCCGCATTGATACCGTGCAGGCAAGTGAATTAGGTCCGAATGAGGTGATCTACAGCCATAAGTTCGTTAAAGAAACGATAGCACGAACGGGGTAGTCGACTTTCGCAAAAAAAATTTAATAGACAAATTTTCGATCAAACGCGAGCGTTTTACTGAAAACTATGAATGCCCTCGCATTGATACCGTGCAGGCAAGTGAATTAGGTCCGAATGAGGTGATCTACAGCCATAAGTTCGTTAAAGAAACGATAGCACGAACGGGGTAGTCGACTTTCGCTAAAAAATTTAATAGACAAATTTTCGATCAAACGCGAGCGTTTTACTGAAAACTATGAATGCCCCCGCATTGATACCGTGCAGGCAAGTGAATTAGGTCCGAATGAGGTGATCTACAGCCATAAGTTCGTTAAAGAAACGATAGCACGAACGGGGTAGTCGACTTTCGCTAAAAAATTTAATAGACAAATTTTCGATCAAACGCGAGCGTTTTACTGAAAACTATGAATGCCCTCGCATTGATACCGTGCAGGCAAGTGAATTAGGTCCGAATGAGGTGATCTACAGCCATAAGTTCGTTAAAGAAACGATAGCACGAACGGGGTAGTCGACTTTCGCAAAAAAATTTAATAGACAAATTTTCGATCAAACGCGAGCGTTTTACTGAAAACTATGAATGCCCTCGCATTGATACCGTGCAGGCAAGTGAATTAGGTCCGAATGAGGTGATCTACAGCCATAAGTTCGTTAAAGAAACGATAGCACGAACGGGGTAGTCGACTTTCGCAAAAAAATTTAATAGACAAATTTTCGATCAAACGCGAGCGTTTTACTGAAAACTATGAATGCCCTCGCATTGATACCGTGCAGGCAAGTGAATTAGGTCCGAATGAGGTGATCTACAGCCATAAGTTCGTTAAAGAAACGATAGCACGAACGGGGTAGTCGACTTTCGCTAAAAAATTTAATAGACAAATTTTCGATCAAACGCGAGCGTTTTACTGAAAACTATGAATGCCCCCGCATTGATACCGTGCAGGCAAGTGAATTAGGTCCGAATGAGGTGATCTATAGCCATAAGTTCGTTAAAGAAACGATAGCACGAACGGGGTAGTCGACTTTCGCTAAAAAATTTAATAGACAAATTTTCGATCAAACGCGAGCGTTTTACTGAAAACTATGAATGCCCCCGCATTGATACCGTGCAGGCAAGTGAATTAGGTCCGAATGAGGTGATCTACAGCCATAAGTTCGTTAAAGAAACGATAGCACGAACGGGGTAGTCGACTTTCGCAAAAAAATTTAATAGACAAATTTTCGATCAAACGCGAGCGTTTTACTGAAAACTATGAATGCCCTCGCATTGATACCGTGCAGGCAAGTGAATTAGGTCCGAATGAGGTGATCTATAGCCATAAGTTCGTTAAAGAAACGATAGCACGAACGGGGTAGTCGACTTTCGCTAAAAAATTTAATAGACAAATTTTCGATCAAACGCGAGCGTTTTACTGAAAACTATGAATGCCCTCGCATTGATACCGTGCAGGCAAGTGAATTAGGTCCGAATGAGGTGATCTACAGCCATAAGTTCGTTAAAGAAACGATAGCACGAACGGGGTAGTCGACTTTCGCTAAAAAATTTAATAGACAAATTTTCGATCAAACGCGAGCGTTTTACTGAAAACTATGAATGCCCTCGCATTGATACCGTGCAGGCAAGTGAATTAGGTCCGAATGAGGTGATCTACAGCCATAAGTTCGTTAAAGAAACGATAGCACGAACGGGGTAGTCGACTTTCGCAAAAAAATTTAATAGACAAATTTTCGATCAAACGCGAGCGTTTTACTGAAAACTATGAATGCCCTCGCATTGATACCGTGCAGGCAAGTGAATTAGGTCCGAATGAGGTGATCTATAGCCATAAGTTCGTTAAAGAAACGATAGCACGAACGGGGTAGTCGACTTTCGCTAAAAAATTTAATTAACAAATTTTCGATCAAACGCGAGCGTTTTACTGAAAACTATGAATGCCCCCGCATTGATACCGTGCAGGCAAGTGAATTAGGTCCGAATGAGGTGATATACAGCCATAAGTTCGTTAAAGAAACGATAGCACGAACGGGGTAGTCGACTTTCGCTAAAAAATTTAATAGACAAATTTTCGATCAAACGCGAGCGTTTTACTGAAAACTATGAATGCCCTCGCATTGATACCGTGCAGGCAAGTGAATTAGGTCCGAATGAGGTGATCTACAGCCATAAGTTCGTTAAAGAAACGATAGCACGAACGGGGTAGTCGACTTTCGCAAAAAAATTTAATAGACAAATTTTCGATTAAACGCGAGCGTTTTACTGAAAACTATGAATGCCCTCGCATTGATACCGTGCAGGCAAGTGAATTAGGTCCGAATGAGGTGATCTACAGCCATAAGTTCGTTAAAGAAACGATAGCACGAACGGGGTAGTCGACTTTCGCTAAAAAATTTAATAGACAAATTTTCGATCAAACGCGAGCGTTTTACTGAAAACTATGAATGCCCCCGCATTGATACCGTGCAGGCAAGTGAATTAGGTCCGAATGAGGTGATCTACAGCCATAAGTTCGTTAAAGAAACGATAGCACGAACGGGGTAGTCGACTTTCGCTAAAAAAATTTAATAGACAAATTTTCGATCAAACGCGAGCGTTTTACTGAAAACTATGAATGCCCCCGCATTGATACCGTGCAGGCAAGTGAATTAGGTCCGAATGAGGTGATCTACAGCCATAAGTTCGTTAAAGAAACGATAGCACGAACGGGGTAGTCGACTTTCGCAAAAAAATTTAATAGACAAATTTTCGATCAAACGCGAGCGTTTTACTGAAAACTATGAATGCCCCCGCATTGATACCGTGCAGGCAAGTGAATTAGGTCCGAATGAGGTGATCTACAGCCATAAGTTCGTTAAAGAAACGATAGCACGAACGGGGTAGTCGACTTTCGCTAAAAAATTTAATAGACAAATTTTCGATCAAACGCGAGCGTTTTACTGAAAACTATGAATGCCCCCGCATTGATACCGTGCAGGCAAGTGAATTAGGTCCGAATGAGGTGATCTACAGCCATAAGTTCGTTAAAGAAACGATAGCACGAACGGGGTAGTCGACTTTCGCTAAAAAAATTTAATAGACAAATTTTCGATCAAACGCGAGCGTTTTACTGAAAACTATGAATGCCCCCGCATTGATACCGTGCAGGCAAGTGAATTAGGTCCGAATGAGGTGATCTACAGCCATAAGTTCGTTAAAGAAACGATAGCACGAACGGGGTAGTCGACTTTCGCAAAAAAATTTAATAGACAAATTTTCGATCAAACGCGAGCGTTTTACTGAAAACTATGAATGCCCTCGCATTGATACCGTGCAGGCAAGTGAATTAGGTCCGAATGAGGTGATCTATAGCCATAAGTTCGTTAAAGAAACGATAGCACGAACGGGGTAGTCGACTTTCGCTAAAAAATTTAATAGACAAATTTTCGATCAAACGCGAGCGTTTTACTGAAAACTATGAATGCCCCCGCATTGATACCGTGCAGGCAAGTGAATTAGGTCCGAATGAGGTGATCTACAGCCATAAGTTCGTTAAAGAAACGATAGCACGAACGGGGTAGTCGACTTTCGCTAAAAAATTTAATAGACAAATTTTCGATTAAACGCGAGCGT